>CM065382.1:4220000-4820000 GCA_033060915.1 Euryodendron excelsum
CTTACATCAACTATGTCCATATAGACCCTGAATTATTTTTCTTGGAGATAGGAACACTTGTTGCCGTGCAGTTGTTACCAGAAAAAAGTGTAGTGGTTAGGTAGTATTAAGTGATCAGTAGTAATTCATATTAAATGGTGACACGTGGTGTGTGTATACCCCATCAACTTGAATTTGTGGTGTAGTGAAGAGACTTATAAGGAAACATCCTATTAGATTTTGATATGTGGTATTTTTTTTTTTAAATTCTCTCTACTATACTACAAATTCAGGTTGCTAATACATTCACATACCACATGTTACCATATGATAGAAATTATTACTGAGCACTTGTACTACCCAACAGCTGGACTGTTTTCCGTTGTTGGCCCATCACTATTTGATTACTAATATTACAAGGGCTGCGAACCCAGACTTTCTAAAGGCCCAAGTCCAATATTACCAATTTCCCTCACCCAATCGGACAATCCAGTAAGCCATACCCGTAATGTCATTATTCAACCTGTTGAGAGGATGTAGTTTTCTGTTTTATCTGTTTTTGTTTTGGTTGATTTCATTCTGATGCACCAAAAAAAAAAAAAAAAAATTATTCAACCTGTTGGAATGAAATAAATATAGAATCCACAAAATATATATTTGATCAGAAAAATGCTGTTTTTAAGAAAATATTACAAATACTAACATATGTTCTTAGGGTATTCATTAAGACGCATTTATTTTCTTGGTTTTTATTTCCACTCACATTATTATTTTTATGGGTACTAACCACATGAAAATAATTATGTTAACTAATTTAAATGACAAAACTAACCTTTTAAAATTATTATACTCTCACACTCTTATTTAATGCCCAAATGGTAAAAAAAATAAAAATAGAATACCAAATGGCTAGCAAAACTGATCTTGCCCTTGAAATTTTGCATGCTTTATTAAATCATGCAAAAAAGTGAATTGAGTGGTAAGAGAGACAAAGCCAGATAGATTTTTTCCATTTTTAAAATTTATGATTCGATTTCATATCAAAAGATAAAAAAGAGTTCGTTTTCAACTCGATACATAAAGACAAAACAAACATACATAGAGAAAACGTAACAGAGAAGCCAAGAGCAACAGAAAAGTCCCGCTGCCATGCAAAAGGTGGATGTCGGTCAACTGAGCCATGGTTGTCTCTGAGTTCTGCCAAATAGGTTTAATCTTTCATAAGAAGGTTCCTTGTTTTCCGATCCCCACCTGAATCTGCAGCAGCAGCGCAAAATTAGAGAAGTTCGTGTAAAATGTAAATATATACAACATTTGAACAGTTGCTTATATAGCACATGCATGCAACAGCCTTAGAGATCGCAAGCAGCTCAGTTTTTCGAGGGATGGAAGTACAACACAAAACCTGAGGGTAGCCCAATGAAAATAGGAACGAGTTATAAATTTAGATGTCTTGAGTATGAAATTTGACAGACAAACTTTTGAAGCGAGGCCAAGAGATTTATCTATCGTGAAATAAGAGTAATTCCCCAACAGAGAGAATACCTTGGATGCACTTCCAAAGACATATATCTTAATCTTTTCAGGAAGTTTTAAAACCCACATAAGAAAAGACCAGACTTGCTTTAGACGAGTGTTTGTGAATGAGGATGGATTATTTGGACTATAGCCGGAATACAAACCCATAGCCCAATAAAAATAGAGCTGTAAATTTAAATGTCGTAAGTACGAAATTTGACAAACAAACCTTTGAGGCTAGGCCAAGAGATTTATCTTTCGTGTAATAGCAGTAATTCCTCCACAGGGAGAATACCTCGGATGCACTTCCAAAGACATATATCTTAATCTTTTCGGGAAGTTTTAAACCCCAGATAAGAAGAGACCAGACTTGGCTTTGGACGAGTGTTTGTGAATGAGGATGGATTATTTGAACTAAAAATTGAAGGTTACTATGGACCGTTCTTTGTAAAAGGCCATTCAAACGATCAATCAATGTGCAATTGGCTTACCATGAGTTATGGGTTCACAGGAGGTATAGCAGCTTGACCCACAAAGCCTTTCGAGCTGATCACGGTACTGGCTTTAATGCTAAGCGCCGGCACGGTGATGTAGGTGCGGGGATTTGGTGCCGGATGGCTGACTGGACCCTTATGCAGAGGCTGTAACACAGGATTTTCCTTCCTCGTCCCCTCTTTTTCTTCTTCTTCTTCATCGAGGACTCTACTAGCTTCATATCGTTTGTTGCTTAGAAGAAGAGCTACTGCTAGAATAACTAAAACAATGCTTAGTGGTCTCGTCGTGCCAAGTGATTGAGCTGAGTGAAGCCCGGTTGAGAACGAGCCTGCCTCCAGCAGAATGGATTCCCTCCTCCACCTCAACACGATGACTTAACAAAGAGGCTTTGCCGGGAATTAAAAAAAAAAGGCCCATGACAATTCAAGTAAAAAGGCTTGGATCGCGTATACACCTCAAAGCAAGACTAACCTCCACGTGCAAGAAAGACGAAGATAATGCACGGCCCTCGCAAGAGATAAATTACTTGTTGAACCTTAGTTGGTCAAAAATATGTCTTGCTTCCCCCTTCTTTTTATTTTTTCTTTTTGTTCCTTTATAATCAAATTAAGGATTTCTAAAATGAGAATCAACTACTATAATTTGTTGTTGCCATGATGTTTCAGTGAGCACAAATAAAATTTAATTTTAAGTTTGATAAGAAACTAGACAGAAATAGAAAGTTATCGATGGAGCTCTATCAAAATTGTTAAACCAATCTGAATGGGAAATAATGTATGAATGGGACTAAGCAATGCTTTGGTAAAGAAAAAAGATGGCAACGGAACATTCATATGCTCTTTGGTTGCACATCAAGCAAGGGAACATAAAGACCAATGGAAGTCGGTAAAGTTAGAGAGAGAGAGAGAGATAGAGATTTGCTATGGAATAGACAAGAAGTCAACCACCCGCGACTGTGTAGCTAGTGGGAGCAACAGCCAAGATGCTTCACAGGAGAGGGCTACCTTTAGCAAGTGCTTTCCCAATGTCAAACAGCTTTTGCATTGCTTGACTATTTCTAAATTTTGCATAAATCTTGTGCAATTATTGTTTTTTTTCTTATGTTATATTTGAATCTCAAATTTAATAACAAAAAATAAAGAGGATGAAAATTGTTTAGTTGTAAGGAAAAGTGATGAATAAAAAAAAATAAAATTTCTCTTTACTTTTGTTGTTGATTAATGTCTATTCATTTTTTTTTCTAATCTAATTAAATAAAAAGATAACATTTAGAATCTCATTTCTGTTACTTTTCTTTTTTCTCAATTCATCAGGAATTCTAACACAACATTAATATTAATATAAAATATTGTTTGCCTCGTTCAATAGGCATAGCTGAGGTCTTAACGTCGACTCAAACAATTACATGTTAATACGCGACATTCTGTTTGAAGAAAGGAATTCAATTCCACAGATGTGACTCTCAGGTCTCAAAGCCAAAGACTCATTGCCACGCAATTCAATAAGCAAGTCTAGTGACTTTCCTATCCTTTTTTATTTTTTAATTTTTTTATTTACAAACTTTCAATTTTCTAAGGTGCTTTTAGTTTACTTTCTGACTTTTTCTGCCCCTCCAAAACAAAGAAGGTTAAATAAGTCGGATAATAAGCTAATTCAAACAACAACCAGTTTCATGCCATCAAGATCACGCAACTTTCATTAAACCTTCTCTCATCCTAGATCGAAGGTCATAAGATCCTTAAGCCCATTTTTGTTCTTTTAAATTCTGAAAATTAGAGTTGGTTTTACAATTTTCTTGCTGAAAATGACAATTTTATTGGTTTTTGAATCAACGAAAAATCTATTAGAAATAGACACCCCACGGAGATAGCTCCTATCTATAATTATATTATAAATAAGGATTTCCTTCAACCCAAATTAAAGGAATTCTTCCTGTCTTGTATTATGTGGCATACCAAGCTGACATGCGTTAAACCCGTGTTGTTAATCTATTTATATTCTTTCGAGATTGTAGACACTATTAATGAGATTACTATATCGGTAAAAAATATTCAAATAAAAATAAATATATAAATACATAGTCAAATGATATGTTACTATATATACAAAGCAATTGAAATTTTTATAACCCAGCTTGGTGGAAATCCATATCCATTATATTATTACACGGGACTATATGAACCAGGATATTCTCATGTACATAATCAAATTACCCCATAACTGACTTTCTAGTAAGCCATTATTAATGCATTCCTATTCCATCTCTCGTATTTTGGGATCATGTAGATTTTGATTGAAAATAGAAACGGATGATCCATTAAAGAAGCTGCAGCTAGCGTCAGCTACATTTTCAAACTGAAACAAAAGAATATGGCGAAGTTGACAAGAATCAATCTGCAAAATACATGCAATTCATTTTCTGTATGCTTTTATCTGCAGGTTGGCAATCAGAATTTGCTTATATATATATATAGCGTTTACGTTTGCAACAGCAAACTCGATGCTAAATGCATGAAAATTTTCATGCAGTGTTTGGTATGAACTCAGCTTAATTACTACAAAGGACACCCTAATCTTCTTTTAATTTTTTCTTATTATATTATCATTCGCAGTACACAAAAATTAAGCAAATTAAGACTTAGAAATCACTTTACTTTGCTCTTTTATTTATCTGTACTATGAGTATAAAAATACAAACAAACAGTACTAAAAGCATCCTCCTAAGCTTTCCTTATTCTGCAGAACAATTATATAAAGTACCCACCAACAACAACCTGAGAAGAATGAGTGTAAATAAACTTATTACAACTTGATTTGCACCAGTCTTATTTTTAGTCACTTCTTTTTTTGTTTTTGTTTTTTTTTTCTTTCTGACTTCTAAGTTGGAGGAACTACGACATTTGTGAATGGCTGCCGGGCGAGTTTTATTTGCGATTAACTTTTGTCAATGGAGCCATGAATTGTGGTGGGTATATAGGAGGAAGTGGGGAAGGAGCCATGGCGGCATTACCGGCAAAGCCTTTCTGGCCGACGGTTCTGGCTTTATTGCCATTCACAGAACCAGGGATGGTGGGATTTGGACCGTGAGGCGGAGGTGGACCCTTCTTCAGAGACTGCAACAAAAGATTTTTCAATTTCATCCAGTCTTCTTTTTCTTCTTCACGTAGGACTCTGCTAGCTTCGTGTGGTTTGAGGCTTAGAAGAAGAGCTGCTGTTAGAATGACTAAAACAATGCTTTGAGTTCTCATCATCATCTTGTAGATACAAACAATATATGCAGAATTAAGCAGGGAGGAGGGTCTATTTATATGCATCAAATCAAAGCCATGATCGTCAGCTGCTATAATTCTTCTTTTTTTGCCGTTCGATGGAAGGGTTTTTGACCGTTGAAAATGGAATGGGTCGTAAATGAAGAAACTACTGTCGTAGCATGCAAATTGGGCCCGTTACGAAAATGTAAACCAATCTCATCAGTTAATCTCTCTCTCTCTCTCTCTCTCTCTCTCTCTCTCTCTCCTCGAATTAAACCCAGTGGCTCAGCTATATTTGATACTAGGGGTAACCCGTGCCTACGGCACTCTCAATAAATTTTGTTAATAGTAACAAATTATACAAAGTTTCTAAGGCCGAAGCACTTGTACTAACTTCATCCGAACCAGTTACAATATCATCCCATTTTTACTCTATCTGTACAATAAACTTCCAGGCACGCCACATTTTCCTTATATACACCAAATCCATATCATCAATTTTCAACTATTTAAAAGGTTGCTTTACCGATTGCCGAAAAAAAAAAAAGATTATTTGAAAGGTTAGTGAATTTAGCTTGAGCACTTTAAGGAGCCAATTCAATACCAAAAACACATTGTAAAATAGATATAAAGAGAACTTCAATTCTAAGAAAATCAATTTTTAAGTATGAGTTTCACATCCATATCTGATTAATCACATCTAGACCCTAACCTAAAAGGCCAAGTCCAAATATCTTCCCTAACAATTACAGTCTGGCAAATATAAAATCCAGTGCATAATTTAAAAAAAAAATTGATAGATAAAATGACTGGATTGTAATCTAGTCTCTAAGCTTTCATTGCAATCTAATAGCCCAATCTCAATTCACATGGATAGCTTGGAACGTTTCCAACACTCAAACATTGGATTGTTAATGTAAACCCCAGCATTTATATATGGCATCTTTTGACATGGTTCTCCATTTGCCAAGCTACATGTAGCAAAGAAAACAATTAAAAATTATTAAGATGAAAGCCATAAATATATTAGCCAAATAGCTTTGAAGAAATTAACAAAATAAATGGTTCGAAATCCTAAATTAGCTAATCATGATATCTTATTTGATGATGCGGGTAGACTACCTTCACTTTTCATTGAGCAAGCAGAGTTTGGTAGTCGGACCGGTAACTACTTGATAACTATTTAACTAAACTCAGTTAAAACTATGGTATATACTTTTAAATAAAACTAAAATGACCCACCAATTATGGAAGAGTTTTCTAGATAACTTTCTTTTGTAAAGTTTAATTTTTCATGACAAAAAAGGATTAAAAAAACTATGGTAAAGGGCAAAATAATTTCAACGAAGTGTTTACTTGCTTTGTGACAATACTTTTTGTTTTTATGTTTGCTACCTAGTAGTTTTTACTCATCAAGACCAAAAGCATTTAAGAAAGTTAACACAAAACCAACAAAAAGGTCTTACTTGACTGGAGGAGCTCTTTGGAATCAACATTCATTCCTATCTCAATGAAAAAATTTTAATGCTTTGGAACCTATCAATTCAACCCCTTCAAATGCAAACAAAGTACAAAGGCATAAGAGAATACAGAATGAAATGTGCCCAAATCTGATGCTAAAACCAATAAAAAATGGAGAACACATTGAAACTAACCTCAAATTCTTTTTGTAGCGCTGCAAAGAGCTTTGCTACAAAAGAGATTTGCCACAAAAATAGAATAAAAATATCCATCAAAAAACAGCAGCTGCAGTCAAGTAGTTGCTTAAAAAAAAATACTAAGCATTTAAAAAAACATACATTAAAAATGCTTTAATAACTATAACAATTACCACTTGACATGAATTTTCTTTTTCTTTGCTAGCAAAGCTTGCCTTTTTTTTTTTTTTCCGTGAGATGCTGCCTTTTCCTTTGCCTTCCAAAAAATAAGTAAAATCTTCTAAGGAAAAAAAAATGCAACTGAAAGGGATTAATGGAATTACCTCACGAAACACAAATGACATTAAAGTCTCGCTCATCATAGATCACAAAACCTATATTTTTTTCCCGAACAAATTGAACCTATATATAAAGGCAATTGAGAGGTAAAAAAGTTTTATATTAAGGAACTCTAGCTTAATTTAAAAAAAATGAGTAAAGAGAACTTATTGTACAGTTTGCTCTAAATCTTTGTCTACCTGTAGTTACATATAAGAATCTTCCTAAGAAACTTAAAAAAACTTTTGTGAAATTATAACAATCTTATTAAGAAACTTTTACAAAACTCAAAAACAATTGGAGAAATTATAAAAATCTTATTAAGAAACTTTTGCAAAACTCAAAAATGGTCTTTAAAAGACTTACTAAAAACTTTTAAGAAACTTAAAAAAAAACCTTTAAAAAACTTGTAAAAACTTACATAAAAATTTCATAAATATTTCATCAAAACTTAAGAGAGAAAAATATATATAATAAATATTTTAAAATTTTCAAGTGTTTTTCTCAAACTTCTCAAAAGTTCCTGTCAACTATCCTAAGCATTTCCTAAATATTTTTTAAGAATTTTTAAAGCATTATTTTATAAATTTTTCAAAAGTTTCCGTTCCGCGACGTTTCTTAAAAAATTTGAAATGGATTTCATACCGGAAGCACATTTTCAGAAAAATGCGTTTTCTCCTAGGAACAACTTTTCCGCAACTATGATGAAGAGCATGTTTAACATTATAACATAGCCATTCAAATTGGCCACTCATCAGCAGGATCTGCTTCTTTATTTTTTTTATTTTTTATTTTATAACTTGAACCAACTTTGATATCCATTTTTATAACAAGCTTCCCAGGTAGGTTTCGGACCGCACAAACTATTGTGTAAACAAAGCATAAGCTAAGCACAAAAAAACCTATACCACACTCTGTTCAGCAACAAAGTGAAAAGTGAAAAGTGAAATAGTTAATCGATCCAAACAAAACAACAAAATGCTTGCACACTTCATCCGCTGAAGACCCAAGTCCTTTTGGAGAGAGAGAGATCAAGGATGAGGACCGCAATAGCAAGTTAGCAACCCATTGAAGACCCACTCCTTTTATTGATTTTTTGCGTCATGTTTCGTGGGTCTATGGCGGTGAGCGTTTGAGAGAGGTGGGAGGGGTCTGACCGGCCACGGTTGACATGGTTGTCATTGGTCTCTCGGGATAGTGGTGTTTATGGCCTTGGGAGGTGAAGTCGTGGAGATCGAGAGAGTGATGACTGCAAATGAGTGTGCTTGAAGTACATCCCCCACAGAAGCCTCATATGTTCTGTCAATCTGGTAAATTTCTTGAACTCTACCTATTTAAAACACTACAGAAAAAAAGAAAAAAAATATATACAAAAAGGTCTGCCTCAGGCCCTCAAAAAATAAGGCAAATCAATATATTTCTTACAACTACGCCATTATAGACATGAAGAGATCACTCTGGTTCTCCTTATAGACCTCATTGCAGAGACTCGATAGCTTCTCGAACGATACGGTCCAAAACAGGTAGCTACAGGTGGAAGACAATCCGCAGTTCAGGCAATATACGAACATTGAAGACGCAAAATATGAAAGGAAACCATGAAAAAACACTCAACCCCTTATATAGAAATTAATATGCGTATGACCGGATAACGACAACTCAAAGACAGCCGTTGACCTTGTTTGGTAGCTGAGACCCTATACGAAAAAAATTAACAAAACATTTGAAGAACTGAGAAAATACATACTCGTGCTAGTGAAGAGAAAGCCAGGAGGTGTTCATATGCGGGGGGCTTCGATCCACGAAGAAGGGGTTGTGAGGTGAGCCGTGTAGATCGAGGGAGGTGGGTCTATGAGTAGAGTGGCTGGAGTGAGGGGTAAGAAGACGGTGCTAATGTGGCAGTCACGCGTAGCTGGAGGCGAAGGTGATTTTAGAGAGAGAGAGAGAGAGAGAGGAGTGAAGCGTAGTAGTGATAGAGAACGGGAAGAGGTTGTGTTGAGCGGTAAAATAAGGGAAAGAGACAAAGAAAATACAATAAGAAATTGTGTATTTGAATTTTGAAACTCACTAATTGCATAGAATAGCGTGTGAGATGGGCCATTTTTGCACACTGATCTAAGCAAGAGGTCAATACGCTACCACTCATTGGCTCTGTCACCCTCTCTCCTCTTTTCTCTATAAGCTTCTCTCTCCCATCATCTCATTTTCTTTTTATCTCATCCATTAATCGTATCACTCCAACTGTGCCAAAAGAGTACAAAAGAAAGGGCTTAGAGATAAAGAGAAAGCCAGCTACATGTCAGACCTATTGGTTATGGGCGGGATATTGAATGTCAAAGTTGTGCTGAATATTGATCTCAATCGTTGAATGCTAAACCAAATAAATCCCGTTCATCCGATCAAACTATGTCTCACAGACATTTTAAAAAAAACACTGAGCTGAAATATAAGATAGATTTTCTCTTTCCTAGCTTTTTAATGGAGCTGGAGATATTTCCTCACGTGGAAATTCTATAATTTCACTAGTTTTGAGACGGAACCATATCATATTGAAACTCAAGGTAAAGTAAAATAATACTTTAAACTACGTTTGAGTTCCGCCCAAGTTAAAGTCGTTGGAACTTAAGTCATTCTAAATTCAATCTATTTTAAAATTCCTCCAATTTCAATGACTCAAATTCTTTTCCATCATGCCACTGCAACCTTTGCTTTCTTTGCGGGCATTGGAGAGGTAGGAATACGTTTACTCTGTGTTGAGCCCTAGCTTCTCCTTTTTTTTACTTTCTAACAGTTCTGAGCCTTTGAATGTTTACGCGAGAGTCTAATGAAAGAATGGAATTCAATTCCGCGGACTTTTAAAGCCATGCAATTCATACACACGCCCCGTCCCATCCACAGGGGCAACCCGACCCGATATTGTGTCCAAATCTTTGGTTAAAAGTGGGTGGTTTAAAGTGGGGAATGAAGTGGGTGCACAATATGGGCGAATATTGGGCGGGGGTGGGTTCAGACCAGATGTACACTCTATATGATTGTCCACTGCATGTCAAATTAAATCCCAAGTCCACTCATCTAATTTTAAACAAATTTAACAAAAAAATTTGTCACAAATTGAACATTAATGTTGTTTTAACTGAAGTGCTTTGTGTGTTTTTTTATGGATTAAAAATCAAGTGTTAAAACTTGCAACTGATTTCTTTTAATAATCAATTTTTTTCTTAAAAGTAAAGTTAAATAACATAACTTCTAAATACATACAATATGTTAAAATATATAAATATATTATTTTACATATACTTCAGGTCGGACCAGACTTTAAACCAATTTTTTAACCCTTCCATTAACAGAATCAAGCCTTAAAAAGTTTTCAAGACTTATAAATGATTGGTTGGCATAGAAAACCATCGAGTCCATGACCATTGCTAATGCACAAGGGCAATTTAATGATCGGATTCACTATAGGTGACATCAATAATTGCTTTTGCTTGTGCTATAACTTTAAATGGAGTTTATTTTTCTATTGGTTGTAAGATTATCCATGACAAATTAATTTGTAAATAAAATCAAGTGAGAATTTTCAATACAATACAAGAATTTTAGAGTATGATATGATTGAATGAGAATTTTTTTTATTTTAAAACAAAATATTCACCTTGATGACTCTAAACTACAAAATTATCACTTGATGACTCGGATTCACACCAATAACTCACATTGTGCATACTTTAAATCATGGGTTCACACCAATAATTCATATGAATGTATACAGTTATTTACTATACAAGTAATGTGATTGTATTATTTTTATAATTAAGAACTATTATGATGATTATTTTTTGTTTGAAAGAGAATAGCTCTCATTCAATCACGTTAATGAACTAATTTTAAATTTTATAGCCGTATAATATTATATTTTTTTTAAGAAATTCGTGTTATTTTAGCCAAAACTCCAATTTTATATCCGCGTAATTACTAATTAGTATGCGATATGAAAATCACCTATCACAATTCACAAGAGAGTAACACCAAAACTACTCGTCAGTCCTCACCTCAGCTATCAGACTCACATTATAGCTATTTCTATGGGTTTGTTCCACTAACGCAATCCAAGAGAGAAGAGGGTGAGATAGACGAGAGAGAGTGCCTGCTTACCCCCCAAAAAAAAAAAATGGAAGAAAGATGAGAGAGTGTGGCCGGTGGGTCAGTACCGCGGAGGAGCGAGGTTGCAGAGATAATTCTAAAAGTCTGCAACGTGGGTGCTATGGTCTTGATAGGTCCCAATTGTGATATGAGACACAGATTAAGCTATTTTGGTACGAGACAGAGATATAAAAATTAATTCACGCATTTTATTAGACCTTAGTCTTTTGATATATTGATTAAGTTTCTCAAGTGGGCGGCAGTTAAACGCCAGGGCAAAGATGAGAGATTGACAAAAAAAAGTGAAAAACTTTCTGTGAGCGTCTACGTGAGTGGTGAGAGAGACAAAGCCAGAAAGATCGACTGATTTTTTTCATTTTTAAAATTTGTGATTCTATTTCATATGAAAAGATCAAAAAGAGTTCGTTTACAACTCGATACACGAAGACAAAACAAGCATACAAACACAAAAACGTAACAAAGAAGCCAAGAACAACAGAAAAGTCATAATGCCATGCAAAAGGTAGATGTCAGCCAACTGAGTCATGGTTGTCTCTTAGTTCTGCAAAATAGGTTTTATCTTTCATTAAGAAGGTTCCTTGTTTTCCGATCTGCAGCAGCAGCAGCACAGCATTAGATCAGTTAGTGTAAAATATGAACATATATATACAACATTTTAACAGATATTTATAGCATGAACTGCGAGGGTAGCCCAATAAAGATACTGACAAGATATAAACCTAAACGTCCTAACTTCTAAATTTAACTACTCTTTGGAGCAGGCCATCAGAGGCTTATCTCTCGTAAAATAGCAGTAAAATATGCCTTGCTTTTCATTTTCTTTTTTTCTTATTTGTTATTGCTATGATGTTTCAGTGAGTATAAATAAATTTTAGTTTTAAGTTTGATAAAAAAAAACTAGATAGGTATAGAAAACCACCAATGGAGCTCTATCAAAAAGAAAATGCTGCGGATAGACGGGGTTATCAGGTTAGTCCGGTCGGAGCCTAACATGATGGTAATCAGGTGATGCCTAATTGACCGCCGCACCTTCTCATGGCGGTCCTCCTATCAAAATTGTTGAACCAATCTGAATGGAAAATAATGTATAATGGGACTAAGCAATGCTTCCGTAAATGAAAAAGAAAACAATGGAAGCATTTATATGCTCCTTGGCCGTACATCTGGCAAGGAGAGAGAGAGAGAGAGAGAGAGAGAGAGAGAGAGAGAGAGAGAGGCGTATCTGACATGGAATGAAGTCAACCACTGCGACTGTAGCTATGGGGGCAGCAGCCAAAGGTGCCATTTTTTGGAGAAGCTTTACCTTTGATAGGGTTGCCTTTGAAAGGCATTCTCAAATGTCAAACAGCTTTTGCATAGTTGACTATTACTAAATTCTGTATAAATCTTTTGAATAATTTTTTTTATGTTATGTTTAAATTTTGAATAAATTAAAAAAAAGTAAAAAAATAAAAAATAAAAAATAAAAAATAAAAATATTCTTTTTGTTTAGTTGTAAAAAAATGTTGAGTAAACGAAAAGAGAAATATTCTTTTTACTTCTATTATTGATTATTGTCTATTCATTCTTTTATTATTTTTTCAATCTAACCAAACAAAATTATAAAATTTAGAATTCTATTTCAGTTAATTTTTTTCATCAGGGATCCAAACTACTATAAAAAAAAATTGTTTGCCTTGTACAATAGGCATACCTCAGGTCTCAAAGTCAAACGCTAAAACAATTACACGTTAATACGCGACATTCTTTTGAGGAAAGGAATTCAATTCCGCCAATATGACTCTCACATCCAAAAGTCAAAGACTCATTTCTTTATTATATACATACATATATATATATATATATCTTTGCGTTTCAAAAAAAGAAAAAAGTCAAAGACTCATTGCCCCACAATTCAATAAGCAAGCCCGGTGTCTTTCCTATCCTTTTTTTTTTTTTGGTTACAAACTTTCAATTTTCTAATGTGCTTTTAGATTACTTAAGACTTTTTTTGCCCCACCTAAAAAAAAAAAAAAGGCAACATAAGTTGGATAATGAGCTGATTCAAACAATAACCAGTTTTATGCCAATAAGATCTCACAAATTTCGTTAAACCTTCTCTCATCCTATAGCTAGACCCTCATAAGATCCATAAGCCCCTTTTTGTCCTTTTACAGCTGAAAATTAGAGTTGGTTTTTACAATTTTTTTGTTGAAAATGACAATTTTATTGGTTTTTGAATCAATGAAAAATCTATTAGAAATGAACCCCCTACAGAGATAGCTCCGATCCATTATATATATTATTACAACGGCAAACTAGATGCGAAATGCATGAAAATTTTCATGCAGTATAATTTGGTATGAACTCAGCTTAATTACTACAAAGCACACCCTAAATCTTCTTTTGTTTTCATTATACTTATTCTCATTCACAGTATACAAAAATTAAGCAAATTATATAAGACATAGAAATAACTTCACTTTGCTCTTTTATTCATCTGTACCATGAGTATCAAAATACAAACAAACACCACTAAAAGCATCCTCTTAAGCTTTCCCTATTCTACATAACAATTGTACAAAATACACACCAACAACAACCTAAAAAGAATGAGTGTATACAAACTTATTACAACTTGATTTGCACCAGTCTTATTTTAGTCACTTCTGTTTTTATTTGTTTTTTTCTTTTTTCTTTCTGACTTCTAAGGTGGAGGAGCTATGACATTTGTGAATGGCTGCCGGGCGAGTTTTATTTGCGATTAACTTTTGTCAATGGAGCCATGAGTTGTGGTGGGTACATAGGAGGAGGTGGGGGAGGAGCCATAGCGGCATTGCCGGCAAAGCCTTTCTGGCCGACGGTTCTGGCTTTATTGCCATTCACGGAGCGAGGGATGGTGGGATTTGGAGCGTGGGGCGGGACTGGACCCTTCTGCAGAGACTGCAAGAGAAGATTTTTCATTTTCATCCACTCTTCTTTTCCTTCTTCACGTAGGACTCGGCTAGCTTCATGTGGTTTGATGCTGAGAAGAAGAGCTGCTGCTAGAATGACTAAACCAATGCGTTGAGTTCTCATCATCATCTTCTTGTTGGGCAATTAAGCAAAGAATAGATACAAACTATATATGCAGTATTAATGCAGGGAGAGGGGGCTATTTATATGCATCAAAGGCATGATCGTCAGCTGCTATATTACTTTAGTTCTTCTTTGTTTGCCGTTTGATGGAAGGGTTTTTGACCGTTGAAAATGAAATGGGTCGTAAATGAAGAAACTTCTGCGTAGCATGCAAATTGGGCACGTTAAGAAAATGTAAACCAATCTGATCACCTGATCTCTCTCTCTCTCTCTCTCCTCTTAAATTAAACCTAGTGGCACAGCTATATTTGATATTTTCTCTCCCTAGCTTTTTAATGGAGCTGAAGATATTTCCTCACATAGAAATTCTATAATTTCACTAGTTTTAAGAACTATTTGGAACCATATTATATTGGACAAGGTATTCAGAAAAAGAAATGAAAGGGGATTTAACACCAAATTCGTCATTCTTGTTTGGTGTTAGATGGAATTTTAATAGAAAGAAATTGTTCCTTGATGATTTTCTTTTGCAATTAAATGAAATAATATGGTGGGAACTCAAGGTAAAGTAAAATAATACTTCAAACTCCTTTTGAATTCCTCCCAAATTAAAGTCGTTGGAATTTAATTCCTTTAAATTCAATCTATTTTAAAATTCCTCCAATTTGAATGACTCAAATTCTTTTCCTTCATGCCATTGCAAATACAGGGGTCCCTTTGCCTTCTTTGCGGGCATTGGAGAGGTAGGAAGGCGTTTACTCTGTGTTGCCTAGCTTCTTCTTTTTCTTTGCTTTTTAACATTTCTGAGCCTTTGAACGTTTACGCGACAGTCTAATGAAAGAATGAAATTCAATTTCGCAGACTTTTAAACCCATGCAATTCATACACACGCCCTGTCCCATCCACAGGGGCAACCCGACCCAGTATTTTGTCCATATCTTTAGTTAAAAGTGGATGGGTTATAGTGGGGAATGAAGTCGGTGCACAATATGGGTGAACGTTGGGCAGGGTGGGTTCACGCCGGATGTGCACTCTATATGATTGTCCACCGCATCTCAAATTGAATCCCAAATCCATTCACTTAATTTGGAACAAGTTTAATAAAAAAATTTATGTCACAAATCGAACATTACTATTGTTTTAACTGAAATGCTTTGTGTGTGTGTGTTTTTTTTTATAGATTAAAAATCGAGTGTTAAAACTTGTGATTGATTTCTTTTAATAAGTATTTTTTCATTTAAAAGTAAAGTTGAATAACATAACTTCTAAATACATACAATATGTTAAAATATATAAATACATTGTTTTAGATATATTTCAGGTCGTATTAGACTTTAAACAAAATTTTTAACCCTTCCATTAACATAATCATGCCTTAAAAAGTTTTCAAGACTTTTAAATAATTAGCTGGCATAGAAGGCCATCGAGTCCATGACTACTGCTAATGCATAAGGGCAATTTAGCGATTGGTTTCACTATAGGTGACATCAATAATTGCTTTTGCTCGTGCTATAACTTCAAATGGAGTTAACTTTTCAATACAATATAAGAATTTTAGAGGATAATATGACTGAATGAGAATTTTTTTATTTTAAAACAAAATATTCATTTTGATGGCTTTAAATTACAAAATTATCACTTGATGACTCGAATTCACACCAATAACTCACATTTTGCATGTTTTAAATCATGGGTTCACAACAATAATTCATATGAATGTATACAGTAATTTATTATATAGGTGATGTGATTGTAGTATTTTTATAATTAAGAACTATTGTAATAGTTATTTTTTGTTTAAAAAAGAATAGCTCTCATAGATTTTATTTCTATTTTTTTATTTTTTCATCAGGGATTCAAACTACTATAAAAAAATAAAAAAAATTGTTTGCCTTGTACAATAACCATACCTCAGGTCTCAAAGTCAAAGGCTAGAACAATTACTACATGTCAATACGCGACATTCTTTTGAAGAAAGGAATTCAATTCCGCAGCTATGACTCTCAGGTCTCAAAGTCAAAGACTCATTGCCACGCAATTCAATAAGCAAGCCCAGTGTCTTTCCTATCCTTTTTTTGGTTTTTGTTTTGTTACAAACTTTCAACTTTCTAATGTGCTTTTGGTTTACATATGACTATTTTTGCACCTCCAAAAAAGAAAAAAAAAAGAAGCTAAATAAGTCGGATAATAAGCTGATTTAAACAATAACCAGTTTCAAGCCAACAAGATTGTACAAATTTCATTTAACCTTTTCGTATCCTATAGCTAGAAGCTCATAAGATCCTTAAGCTACTTTTTATCCTTTTACACCTGAAAAATTAGAGTTGGTTTTTACAATTTTCTTGTTGAAAATGACAATTTTTTTGGTTTTTGAATCCATGAAAAATCTATTAGAAATAAACACTCCACAAAGATAGCTCCGATCCAATACATATATTATGACAGGGGGCTCCGATGCATGACACATTCTCAGAGACACAATCAAATTTCCCCAGACCTGACTATCTGGTAAGCCATTATTAATGCATTCCTATTCCATCTCCCATATTTTGGATCCATAAAAGAACTGCAGCTAGCTAACTTCAACTGTTTTCTACTAAAAAGAAAATGAATTCTTGAACCTCTTTCATGCTCATATAAATTTGAAGTACTGTAAAAGAGAAAACTACAAAATCTGATACTATTTACGTAATCGCTTGATTAATATGTTAGTTAATCATATTCTGAAACACGAAAAAAGATCATTGGTTTATTAAATTACCCATTGAATCATGAAAAAAACTCAACAAAAGACAAACAAATTCACTATCCATTTTACGTCAAGTAATAGGTGGAGTAACTCACGATATATTAGTACTGAAACAAAAGAATGGCGAAGCTAAAAGAATCAATCTGGAAAATACATGTGATTCATTTGTTGAATGCTTTTTCAACTTAATTTTTTTTAGTTAACTTCACTAATACAAGCAGATAAGTTCAAAAAGTTTTTTACTTATAAGAAAA
Organism: Euryodendron excelsum; assembly: GCA_033060915.1. Classification (NCBI taxonomy): domain Eukaryota; kingdom Viridiplantae; phylum Streptophyta; class Magnoliopsida; order Ericales; family Pentaphylacaceae; genus Euryodendron; species Euryodendron excelsum. The sequence goes on from CM065382.1 coordinate 4,237,441, forward strand.
AAAAAAATAATAAAAAATGTGAAATTTAAACTCTATCATATGGAGCCAAATATATCACGGACTCCTAAAACCATGCAATTCGATACACATAACCCGACCCATTCTCAAAGGCAACTCAACCCAACATTTTGTCCAAATCTTTTGATAAAATTGGGTGGAAAAATGTGGAAATGAAGTAGTTGCACAATAGGGGTGAACATTGGGGTGGGAGTAGGTTCAGGTGGGACCTACACTATATATAATGCTCACTAGATCTAAAATTAAATTTCAAGTCCATCCATTGAGCCTAAAAAAAATTTCATACAAAAAATTATGTCACAAATTGAACATGAATGTTGTGTTAGCTAAAGTGGTTAGCGTGTCTTTTTATTGATTAAAAATCAAGTATCAGAACTTGTAATTGATTTCTTTTAATAAATATTTTTCTTCTTCATAAATAAAGCTAAATAACATAATTTTTAAAAACATACGATATGTTAAAATTTATAAATATATTATTTTATATTTATTTTATTTGGACCACACTTTAAACAACATCTTTGAACATGTCCATTGTAATCGGGCATTAAAAAAGTTTTCAAAACCTATAATTGATTGGCTGGCTTAGTAGGCCATCGAACCTGTGGCCGCTTCTATTGCACAAGAACCATCTTGTAATTTGATTAATGGAAGAAAGTAAATTATCACATAACTCCTTTTGTCCTTTTACATCTGAAAATTAGAGTTGATTTTTACAATTTTTTTTTTTGGCGAAAATGACAATTTTATTAATTTTTTAATCAATGAAAATCCATTAGAAATGGACACCCCCACAGAGATATATAGCTCCGATGCATTTATATTATTACATGGGGCTGTGAACAGGGACATTCTCATGGACACGATAAAATTTCCCCGGACCTGACTATCTGGTAAGCCATTATTATTGCATTTATATTCCATCTCCCAAATTTTGGGACTCTGTCAATTTTGAATGAAAGTAGAAACGGGAAAAAAGATGCATTTTCTGAATGCATTTTCAAGCTGGAACAAAAGAATGCCGAAACTGATAAGAATCAATCTGCAAAATACATGCGATTCATTTTCTGAATGCTTTTATTTGCAGGTTGGCAATCAGAATTTGCTATATATATATATATATGTAGCGTTTACAACGGCAATGTCGATGCTAAATGCATGAAAATTTTCAAGCAGTATAATTTGGTATGCGTGGAGTAAAACCACACGGCTCAATTTACCTGGTTTGGCCCAATCAACATGATTGAAGTTGGGCGGCTAGGCGGCCCAAATAAAAAACTAAAGAACGGTCCGGCCCAATGTACCGACCTGATGCTGACCATGGCCCAAACCGCGGAGGATGAACTCAAACCGTGAGCGGTCTCAGAGTATTAAATGCGGTAAGATAGGTCCTGTACGGGGTCAGTCGGCGGCATATGATGATGCCTACCCAGCAGGTCATGATGATGCCTACCTGCTGATAGGCCAGAAGCAAAACACTACACCGATTACACTATAAATACCCAAGCTCTCAAGAGTCAGGTATGGACAATTAATTCTAAGTATACACAACTTTTATTCATTCTACTCTTGATTAAACTTGCTAACTTAATCATCGGTGTGTGACTGACCCGTCAAGGGTCGACCCATTATAACTTCTCTTTCTTACAGTGAGTTTGGGCTCATCGACATTAACTTGAGATATCGGCCAGGCCTTTTCGAAAAATCTCACCTACTGTATGAACTTAGCTTAATTACTACAAAACATGCCTTAAATCTTCTTTGGTTTTTATTAAACTTATTATCATTCACAGTGTACAAAAATTAAGCAAATTATATAAGACATAGAAATGACTTTACTTTGCTCTTTTATTCATCTGTGCTATGAGTATCAAAATACAAACAAACACTACTAAAAGCATCCTGTTAAGCTTTCCTTATTCTACAGAACAATTATATAAAATACACACCAACAACAACCTTAAAAGAAATAGTGTATATAAGCTTATTACAGCTTGATTTGCACCAATCTTATTTTAGTCACTTCTGTTATTGTTTGTTTGTTTTTTTTGTTTCTGACTTCTATGGTGGAGGAACTATGGCATTTGTGAATGGCTGCCGGGCGAGTTTTATTTGCTATTAACTTTTGTCAATGGAGCCATGAGTTGTGGTGGGTACATAGGAGGAAGTGGGGGAGGAGCCATGGCGGCATTGCCGGCAGAGCTTTTCTGGCCGACGGTTCTGGCTTTATTGCCATTCACTGAACCAGGGGTGGTGGGATTTGGAGCGTGAGGCGGGGGGGTACCCTTCTGCAGAGACTGCAAGAAAAGATTTTTCATTTTCATCCACTCTTCTTTTCCTTCTTCACGTAGGACTCGGCTAGCTTCGTGTGGTTCGATGCTGAGAAGAAGAGCTGCTGCTAGAATGAATACAACAATGCCTTGAGTTCTCATCATCATCTTCTTGTTGGGCAATTAAGCAAAGAATAGATACAAACTATATATGCAGTATTAATGCAGGGAGAGGGGGCTATTTATATGCATCAAAGGCATGATCGTCAGCTGCTATATTACTTTAGTTCTTCTTTGTTTGCCGTTTGATGGAAGGGTTTTTGACCGTTGAAAATGAAATGGGTCGTAAATGAAGAAACTTCTGCGTAGCATGCAAATTGGGCACGTTAAGAAAATGTAAACCAATCTGATTACCTGATATCTCTCTCTCTCTCTCTCTCTCTCTCTCTCTCTCTCTCTCTCTCTCTCTCTCTCTCTCTCTCTCTCCCTCCTCAAATTAAACCTAGTGGCACAGCTATATTTGATATTTTCTCTCCCTAGCTTTTTAATGGAGCTGAAGATATTTCCTCACATAGAAATTCTATAATTTCACTAGTTTTAAGAACTATTTGGAACCATATTATATTGGATAAGGTATTCAGAAAAAGAAATGAAAGGGGATTTAACACCAAATTCGTCATTCTTGTTTGGTGTTAGATGGAATTTTAATAGAAAGAATTTGTTCCTTGATGATTTTCTTTTGCAATTAAATGAAATAATATGGTGGGAACTCAAGGTAAAGTAAAATAATAGTTTAAACTCCTTTTGAATTCCGCCCAAATTAAAGTCGTTGGAATTTAAGTCCTTTAAATTCAATCTATTTTAAAATTCCTCGAATTTGAATGACTCAAATTCTTTTCCTTCATGCCATTGCAAATACAGGGGTCCCTTCGCTTTCTTTGCGGGCATTGGAGAGGTAGGAAGGCGTTTACTCTGTGTTGAGCCCTAGCTTCTTCTTTTTCTTTGCTTTTTAACATTCCTGAGCCTTTGAATGTTTACGCGACAGTCTATTGAAAGAATGAAATTCAATTTCGCGGACTTTTAAGCTAATGCAATGCATACACACTCCCTGTCCCATCCAAAGGGGCAACCCGACCCGATATTTTGTCCATATCTTTGGTTAAAAGTGGGTGGGTTAAAGTGGGGAATGAAGTGGGTGCACAATATGGGTGAACGTTGGGCAGGATGGGTTCACGCCGGATGTACACTCTATATGATTGTCCACTGCATCTCAAATTAAATCCCAAGTGCATTCATTTAATTTTAAACATGTTTAATAAAAAAATTTATGTCACAATTCGAACATTACTATTGTTTAAACTTAAGTGCTTTGTGTGTGTGTTTTTTTTATAGATTAAAAATCAAGTGTTAAAACTTGCAATTGATTTCTTTTAATAAGTATTTTTTCATTTAAAAGTAAAGTTAAATGACATAACTTCTAAATACATACAATATGTTAAAATATATAAATACATTGCTTTAGATATATTTTAGGTTGTACTAGACTTTGAACAAATTTTTTAACCCTTCCATTAACATAATCATGCCTTAAAAAGTTTTCAAGGCTTATAAATAATTGGCTGGCATAGAAGGCCATCGAGTCCATGACCACTGCTAATGCATAAGGGCAATTTAGTGATTGGATTCACTATAGGTGACATCAATAATTGCTTTTGCTTGTACTATAACTTCAAATGGAGTTAACTTTTCCATTGCTTGTAAGATTACCCATGACAAATTAATTTGTAAATAAAATCAAGTGAGAATTTTCAATATAATATAAGAATTTTAGAGGATGATATGACTGAATGAGAAATTTTTTTATTTTAAAACAAAACATTCATATTGATGGCTCTAAATTACAAAATTATCACTTTATGACTCGAATTCACACTAATAACTCACATTTTGCATGCTTTAAATCATGGGTTAACAACAATAATTCATATGAATGTGTACAGTAAATTATTATATAGGTGATGTGATTGTAGTATTTTTATAATTAAGAGAAATTATGACAGTTATTTTTTGTTCAAAAGAGAATAGCTCTCATTCAATCACATCAATAAATTATTTTTAAATTTTTTGATTGTTTAATACTATATTTTTTTTGCCATATTGATAAGTTCCTAAAGTGGGCGGCAGTTAAAGGCCAGGGCAAATACGAGAGACCGAAATAAAAAAAAAAGTGAAAAACTTTGTGTGCGCGTCTCTGTGAGCGGTGAGAGAGACAAAGCCAGAAAGATCGACTGATTTTTTCCATTTTTAAAATTTATGATTCTATTTCACATGAAAGGATAAAAAAAAAGTTCGTTTTCAACTCGATCCATGAAGACAAAACAAGCATACAAAGACAAAACGTAACAAAGAAGCCAAGAAAAACAGAAAAGTCACGCTGCCATGCAAAAGGTCGATGTTGGCCAACTAAGCCATGGTTTTCTCTTAGTTCTGCAAAATAGGTTTTATCTTTCATTAAGAAGGTTCCTTGTTTTCTGATCTGCAGGAGCAGCAGCACATCATTAGAGCAGTTAGTGTAAAATGCAAACATATGTATACAACATTTTAACAGATACTTATAGCACATGCAACAGCCTTAGAGATGGCAAGCTGCTCAGTTTTCAGATGAGAGAAAAGTATAGCATGAATTACAAGGGTAACCCAATGGAGATATAAACGAGATGTAAACACAGACGTTCTAATTCTAAATTTAACAACTCTTTGGGGCAGAGGCCATAAGAGATTTGCCTCTCCTAAAATAGTAGTTAAACATGCCTTGCTTTCCCTTTCCTTTTTTTTTTTTTTTTCTTTTCTGTATAATCTAAGTAACGATTTCTATAATTAAAGCTAACAAGTGAAAATTAGCTACTATAATTTGTTGTTGCCATGATGTTTCAGTGAGTATAAATAAATTTTAGTTTTAAGTTTGATAAAAAAATAAAAAAAAAAACTAGACAGGCATAAAAAAATCACCGATGGAGCTCTATCAAAATTGTTAAACCAATCTGAATGGGAAATAATGTACAATGGGACTAGGCAAGGCTTTGGTAAATGAAAAAGAAAACAATGGAAGCATTTATATGCTCCATTGTTGTACATCTGGGAAGGAGAGAGAGAGAGAGAGAGAGAGAGAGAGAGAGAGAGAGAGAGAGAGAGAGAGAGAGAGACGTACATGACATGTAGTAGACAAGAAATGGAAGCATTTATATGCTCCATTGTTGTACATCTGGGAAGGAGAGAGAGAGAGAGAGAGAGAGAGAGAGAGAGACGTACATGACATGTAGTAGACAAGAAGTCAACCACCCGCGACTGTACCTAGTGGGGGCATCAGCCAAAGGTGCATTTTTTCGGAGATGCTTTACAGGAGAGGGTTGTCTTTAGCATAGGCTTTCCCATTGTCAAACAGCTTTTGCATTGTTGACTATTACTAAATTCAGTATAAATCTTAAATAAATTTTTTTTTATGTTATGTTTGGATTTTAAATTAATAAAAAAAATAAAGAAGATAAAAAATAAATTTATTCTTGTTGTTTAGTTGTAAGAAAAAATTGAATAAAAGAAAAGAAAAATTTTCTCTTTGTTTTTGTTATTGATTAATGTCTATTCATTCCTCTCTTATTTTTTCAATCTAATCAAACAGAAGTATGAAATTTAGGATTCTATTTCTGTTCTTTTTTTTTATTTTTTTTTATCAGGGATCGAAAATACTATAACCAAAAAAAAAAAAAAAATTATTTGCCTTGTACATTAGGCATACCTCAGGTCTCAAAGTCAAAGACTAAAATAATTACATATTAATACGCGACATTCTTTTGAAGAAAGGAATTCAATTCCGCAGCTATGACTGTCGGGTCTTTGACTCATTGCCACGCAATTCAATAAGCAAGCCCAATGTCTTTCCTATCCTTTTTTCTGTTTTTGTTTCGTTACAAACTTTCAATTTTCTAATGTGCTTTTAGTTTACTTATAACTTTTTTTGCACCTCCAACAAAAAAAACAAAAAAAAACAAAAAGCTAAATAAGTCGGATAATAAGCTGATTTAAAAAATAACCAGTTTCATGCCAACAAGATCGCACAAATTTCATTAAACCTTTTCTCATCCTATAGCTCGAATCTCATAAGACCCTTAAGCTCCTTTTTGTCCTTTTACACAAAAATTAAAGTTGGTTTTAACAATTTTCTTGCTGAAAATGACAATTTTATTGGTTTTTGAATCAATGAAAAATCTATTAGAAATAAAAACCCCACAGAGATAGTTCCGATCCATTATATATATTATGACATGCGACTATGAACCGGGACACATTTTCAAAGACACAATCAAATTTCTCTAGACCTGACTATCTGGTAAGTCATTATTAATGCATTCCTATTCCATCTCCCATATTTTGGATCCATAAAAGAACTGCAGCTAGCTACCTTCAGCTATTTTTTGCTAAAAAAATAATGAATTCTTGGACCTCTTTCACGCTCAAATAATTTTGAGGTACTGTAAAAGAGAAAACTACAAAATCTGATACTATTTATGTAATCGCTTGATTAATATGTTTAGTTAATCATATTATGAAACACTAAGAAAGATCATTGGTTTATTAAATTATCTATTGAACCATGAAAAAAACTCAACAAAAGACAAACAAATTCACTATCCATTTTACGTCAAGTAATACGTGGAGTAACTCACGATATAGCAGTACTGAAACAAAAGAATGGTGAAGCTAAGAAGAATCAATCTGGAAAATACACGCGATTCATTTTCTGTATGCTTTTTCAACTTTTTTACTTTTTAAGTTATCTTCACATATAAAAGTAAAAAAGTTAAAAAAAGTTTTTTACTTATAAGAAAAAAAAAACAAAATAAAAAATGTTAAATTTAAAGTCTACTAAATGGAGCCTAATAAATCACAGCCTTCTAAAAGATACACATAACCCGACCCATTCGCGAAGGCAACCCAACCCGACAGTTTGTCCAAATCTTTTGATAAAATTGGGTGGATAAAAGTGGGAATGAAGTAGTTGCACAATAGGGGTGAGCATTGGTGTGGGAGTAGGTTCAAGTCGGACCTACACTGTATATAATGCTCATCGGATCTAAAATTAAATTTCATGTCCATCCATTGATGACTCGCTTCGAAAACTACAAAATGGAGTTAGTACCCCGCAAGAGTACGGGGGTCGCGATGAAGTATAAACCGGTAATTCGGTATCATTCTCTCCCAAAGGACCTAGCCAAATATAGGCTCTAGCACTCAACTCACATTAATCTAGCCTAGGATTGAATTGCAATTATGTGGGGAATTGAATCTAAAATAAAAGGAAAAAGAAAAGGACCGAAAATCTTTAGGTTTTTGATGGGGTTTTGATTTACTAAACTAGTGCAATGAAAATTAAAACAATTAACTAGGCAATTGATTTAAATGTAAAGCAATTAAAATGAAAAGCTTAGATATGATTGATTTAATCTACCAATTCACAACAAGAATTTCAATAGAGGATTTTTATAACTCAAATCAAGAATCACACCATGAATTCTTGATTTGGAATATTTTGACCATAAAACCTTGAGTTTATATTTAGTTGAGTGTAGAAATTAAACCAATTAATAGAACCCTAAAAGCAAACCTTATAAATGTGCAAGATTTATACCAATTGTTGAATTGTGCATAAATATTACCAAATGAGTTATGAATCTAAGTTTTCGAACAAATCCAACACCAAACCAAATAGAACTATACAAATCTATGAATAAAACTTTGAAGTTCATGAATTCCCATTGAAATACTTGAAAATCCTTGGTGGATCTTCACAATCACACCCAAGAGATGTTTAGCTACTAGAATTCATAATAAAGAGCATAAATGAAGGTAAATCTAACATTAAATTAAGTAAAACTAGTGTTTGGTTGCTAAGAAAGTGAGAGAAAATGGCAAGAAAGTGAAGAAAAATACATTACAATGTAAGAAAGTTACAATTTCTACTCATACATTAACATTACAAACATAAATCTAAGCTAAAATACACAAAAATATAAAAACCAACCTTGGAGGAGCCTTTCATACCGCCCCCTTAGCTGCTACAAACCTAAAAAATTTCCTCCCCTCCATTTTTTCGAACAACATAGCTTTTAAGCTCCAGATCTGTATCAACCGATCGATCTGCACTATTCACTGATCGATTGGTCGATCGAACGACAATTGGAGCGTTCGATCGGTAAATAAATTGTTTTTACTGTTCACGGGTACTGTTCACCGATCGATTGGTAAACAGTACCCGATCGATCGGTGAATCACCCTCTCTGAAGTTTGCCAAACCAATCGATCGGTTACTATTCATCCCTCCACCTTGAAACTTGATTTTGACCACTCTAGAGGCCGATTCAGCCGATGCACATTAGAGGACAAATTGTAGCTCTTGAAGTCTTCTTTCTAATGACACAAAAATCAGCTCAATCGGACATCAGAGTAAAAAGATATGACCCAAATACCAAGACAGGTCTGAATTTTTATGAACAAATTATTCGCCTTGAACCCGCTTTGATTATTCTTGCTTTCTTTTTGCCTTTATTAGCTTATATAACCTACAAAGCACACACAAAACATAATCAAACAAATATCTAACTAAAATAAGAAAATTAACACTAATATAAATCTAACAAAATGCGGATTAAGAGTCTATAATTACACTTTTAGGGTGTAATCAATTGAGCCTAAAAAAAATTTAATACAAAAAATTATGTTACAAATTGAACATGAATGTTGTGTTAGCTAAATTGGTTAGCGTGTCTTTTTATTGATCAAAAATCAATTATCTTTTATTGATTAAAAATCAAGTATTAGAACTTGTAACTGATTTCTTTTAATAAATATTTTTCTTCTTCATAAATAAAGCTAAATAAAATAATTTTTAAAAACATACGATATGTTAAAATTTATAAATATATTATTTTATATTTATTTTGTTTGCACCACACTTTAAACAAAATCTTTGAACATGTCCATTAATGTAATCGGGCATTAAAAAAGTTTTCAAGACCTATAACTAATTGGCTGGCTTAGTAGGCCATCGAACTTGTGGCCGCTCCTATTGCACAAGGACAATCTTATAATTTAATTAATGGAAGAAAGTAAATTATCACATAGCTCCTTTTGTCCTTTTACATCTGAAAATTAGAGTTGGTTTTTACAATTTTTTTTTTACCGAAAATGACAATTTTATTTGTGTTTTAATCAATGAAAAATCCATTAGAAATAGACATCCCACAGAGATATATTGCTCCGATGCATTGGTATTATTACATGGGCAGTGAACCGGGACATTCTCATGGACACAATAAAATTTCCGACTATCTGGTAAGCCACTATTAATGCATTTATATTCCATCTCCCATATTTTAGGACCCTGTAAATTTTGATTGAAAGTAGAAAACTAAGATCCATAAAAAGATGCATTTTCTGAATGCATTTTCAAACTGAAACAAAAGAATGCCGAAGCTGATAAGAATCAATCTGCAAAATACATGCGATTCATTTTCTGAATGTTTTCCTATATATATATTTATATATATACACATAGCGTTTACAACGGCAAACTCGATGCCAAATGCATGAAAATTTTCATGCACAATAATTTGGTATGAACTCAGCTTAATTACTACAAAGCGCACGCTAAACCTTCTTTTGTTTTTATTAGAGTACTTATTATCATTCACAGTATGTAAAAATTAAGCAAATTATATAAGCCATAGAAATAACTTTACTTTGCTCTTTTATTCATCTGTACTATGAGTATAAAAATACAAACAAACACGACTAAAAGCATCCTCTTAAGCTTTCCTTATTCTACAGAACAATTACATAAAATACACACCAACAACAACCTAAAAAGAATGAGTGTATATAAACTTATTACAACTTGATTTGCACCAGTCTTATTTTAGTCACTTCTGTTTTTTGTTTGTTTTTTTTCTTTTTTCTTTCTGACTTCTAAGGTGAAGGAGCTATGACATTTGTGAATGGCTGCCGGGCGAGTTTTATTTGCAATTAACTTTTTTCAGTGGAGCCATGAATTGTGGTGGGTACATAGGAGGAGGTGGGGGACGAGCCATGGCGGCATTGCCGGCAAAGCCTTTCTGGCCGACTGTTCTGGCTTTATTGCCATTCACGGAACCGGGGATGGTGGGATTTGGAGCGTGAGGTGGGACTGGACCATTCCGCAGAGACTGCAAGAGAAGATTTTTCATTTTGATCCACTCTTCTTTTTCTTCTTCACTCAGGGCTCTGCTGGTAGCTTCATGTGGTTTGATGCTGAGAAGAAGAGCTGCTGCTAGAATGACTAAAACAATACTTTGAGTTCTCATCATCTTCTTGTTGGGCAATTAAGCAAAGAATAGATACAAACTATATATGCAGAATGAATGCGGGGAGAGGGGATTATTTATATGCATCAAAGCCATGATCGTCAACTGCTATATTTCTTTAATTTTTCTTGTTTTGTCGTTTGATGGAAGGTTTTTTGACCGTTGAAAATGGAATGGTAGTAAATGAAGAAACTACTGCGTAGCATGCAAATTGGGCACGTTAAGAAAATGTAAACCAATCTCATCAGCTGATCTCTCTCTCTCTCTCTCTCTCTCTCTCTCTCTCTCTCTCTCTCCTTAAATTAAACCTAGTGGCTCAGGTATATTTGATATTTTCTCTCCCTAGCTTTTTAATGGAGCTGAAGATATTTCCTCACATTGAAATTCTATAATTTCACTAGTTTTAAGACCTATTTGGAACCATATTATATTGGACAAGGTATTCAGAAAAAGAAACGAAAAGGGATTTAACACCAAATTCGTCATTCTTGTTTGGTGTAAGATGGAATTTTAATAGAAAGAAATTGGTCCTTGATGATTTTCTTTTGCAATTAAATGAAATAATATGGTGGGAACTCAAGGTAAAGTAAAATAATACTTTAAACTCCTTTTGAATTCTGGAAAAATTAAAGTCGTTGGAATTTAAGTCCTTTAAGTTCAATCTATTTTAAAATTCCTCCAAACTCAAATTCTTTTCCTTCATGCCATTGCAAATACAGGGGTCCCTTTGCTTTCTTTGCGGGCATTGGAGAGGTGGGAAGGCGTTTACTCTGTGTTGAGCCCTAGCTTCTTCTTTTTCTTTGCTTTTTAACATTTCTGAGCCTTTGAACGTTTACGCGACAGTCTAATGAAAGAATGAAATTCATATTCGTGGACTTTTAAACCCATGCAATTCATACACGCCCTCTCCCATCCGCAGGGGCAACCCGACCCGATATTTTGTACATATCTTTGGTTAAAAGTGGGTGGGTTAAAGTGGGGAATGAAGTGGGTGTATAATATGGGTGAACGTTGGGCAGGGTGGGTTTACGTCGGATGTACACTCTATATGATTGTCCACCGCATCTCAAATTAAATCCCAAATCCATTCATTTAATTTTGAACAAGTTTAATAAAAAAATTTATGTCACAAATCGAACATTACTATTGTTTTAACTGAAGTGCTTTGTGTTTTTTTTTTATAGATTAAAAATCAAGTGTTAAAACTTGCAATTGATTTCTTTTAATAAGTATTTTTTTATTTAAAAGTAAAGTTAAATAACATAACTTCTAAATACATACAATATGTAAAAATATATAAATACATTGTTTTAGATATATTTCAGGTCGTACTAGACTTTAAACAAATTTTTTAACCCTTCCATTAACATAATCGTGCCTTAAAAAGTTTTCAAGACTTATAAATAATTGGCTGGCATAGAAGGCCATCGAGTCCATGACCACTACTAATGCATAAGGGCAATTTAGCGATTGGATTCACTATAGGTGACATCAATAATTGCTTTTGCTTGCACTATAACTTCAAATGGAGTTAACTTTTCTATTGGTTGTAAGATTACCCATGACAAATTAATTTGTAAATAAAATCAAGTGAGAATTTTCAATACAATATAAGAATTTTAGAGGATGATATGACTGAATGAGAATTTTTTTATTTTAAAACAAAACATTTATCTTGATGGTTCTAAATTACAAATTATCACTTGATGACTGGAATTCACACCAATAACTCACATTTTGCATGCTTTAAATCATGAGTTCACGCCAATAATTCATATGAATGTATAGAATAATTTATTATATAGGTGATGTGATTGTAGTATTTTTATAATTAAGAACTATTATGATAGTTATTTTTTGTTTAAAAAAGAATAGCTGTCACTATTTCTGTTTCTTTTTTTTTTTTTCCATCAAGGATCCAAACTACTATAAAAAATAAAAAAAAAATTGTTTGCCTTGTACAATAGTCATACCTCAGGTCTCAAAGTCAAAGGCTAAAACAATTACTACATGTTAATACGCTACATTCTTTTGAAGAAAGGAATTCAATTCCGCAGCTATGACTCTCAGGTCTCAAAGTCAAAGACTCATTGCCACGCAATTCAATAAGGAAGCCCAGTGTCTTTCCTATCCTTTTTTTTTTTTTTTTTGTTTTTGTTTTGTTACAAACTTCCAACTTTCTAATGTGCTTTTAGTTTACTTACGACATTTTTTGCACCTTCGGAAAAAAAAAAAAACAAAAAGCTAAATAAGTCGGATAATAAGCTGATTTAAACAATAACAAGTTTCATGCCAACAAGAACGCACAAATTTCATTAAACCTTTTCTCATCCTATAGCTCTAAACTCATAAGATCCTTTTCGTCCTTTTACACCTGAAAAATTAGAGTTAGTTTTTACAATTTTCTTGCTGAAAATGACAATTTTATTGGTTTTTGAATCCATGAAAAATCTATTAGAAATAAACATCCCACGAAGATAGCTCCGATCCGTTATATATATTATGAATCGGGACACATTCTCAGAGACACAATCAAATTTCCCCAGACCTGACTATCTGGTAAGCCATTATTAATGCATTCCTGTTCCATCTCCCATATTTTGGATCCATAAAAGAACTGCAGCTAGCTAACTTCAACTATTTTTTGCTGAAAGGAAAGTGGATTCTTGGACCACTTTCACGCTCATATAAATTTGAGGTACTGTAAAAGAGAAAACTATAAAATCTGATACTATTTATTTAATTGCTTGATTAATATGTTAGTTAATCATATTTTGAAACACGAAGAAAGTTCAGTGGTTTATTAAATTATCTATTGAACCATGAAAAAGAATCAACAAAAGACAAACAAATTCACTATCCATTTTACGTCAAGTAATACTTGGAGTAACTCACGATATAGCAGTATTGAAACAAAAGAATGGCGAAGCTAAGAAGAATCAATCTGGAAAATACATGCGATTCATTTTCTGTATGCTTTTTCAACTTTTTTGCTTTTTTAGTTATCTTCACTTATACAAACAAAAAGTTAAAAAAGTTTTTTACTTATAAGGAAAAAAAAAAACAAAGTAAAAAATGTTAAATTTAAACTCTATGGAGCCTAATAAATCAGGGACTTCTAAAACCATGCAATTTGATACACATAACCCGACCCATTCTCAAAGGCAACGCAACCCGACATTTTGTCCAAATCTTTTGATAAAATTGGGAGGATAAAAGTGGGAATGAAGTAGGTGCACAATAGGGGTGAACATTGGTGTGGGAGTAGGTTCAAGTCGGACTTACACTATATATAATGCTCACCGGATCTGAAATTAAATTTCAAGTCCATCCATTGAGCCTAAAAATAATTTAATACAAAAAATTATGTCACAAATTGAACATGAATGTTGTGTTAGCTAAAGTGGTTAGCGTGTCTTTTTATTGATTAAAAATCAAGTATCTTTTATTGATTAAAAATCAAGTATCAGAACTTGCAACTGATTTCTTTTAATAAATATTTTTCTTATTCATAAATAAGGCTAAATAACATAATTTTTAAATACATACAATATGTTAAAATTTATAAATATATTATTTTTGTTTGGACCACACTTTAAACAAAATCTTTGAACATGTCCATTAATGTATTCGGGCATTAAAAAAGTTTTCAAGACCTATAACTGATTGGCTGGCTTAGTAGGCCATCAAACCTGTGGCCGCTCCTATTGCACAAGGACAATCTTGTAATTTAATTAATGGAAGAAAGTAAATTATCACATAGCTCCTCTTGTCCTTTTACATCTAAAAATTAGAGTTGATTTTTACAATTTTTTTTGGCGAAAATGACAATTTTATTAGTTTTTTAATCAATGAAAATCCATTAAAAATAGACACCTCCACAGAGATATATAGCTTCGATGCATTTATATTATTACATGGGGCTGTGAACCAGGACATTCTCGTGGACACGATAAAATTTCCCCGGACCTGACTATCTGGTAAGCCATTATTATTGCATTTATATTCCATCTCCCATATTTTGGGACCCTGTCAATTTTGATTGAAAGTAGAAACGGGAAAAAAGATTTCTGAATGCATTTTCAAGCTGAAACAAAAGAATGCCGAAACTGATAAGAATCAATCTACAAAATACGTGCGATTCAGTTTCTGAATGCCTTTTATCTGCAGGTTGGCAATCAGAATTTGCTATATATATGTAGTGTTTACAACGGCAAACTCGATGGTAAATGCATGAAAATTTTCATGCAGTATAATTTAATATGAACTCAGCTTAATTACTACAAAGCACACCCTAAATCTTCTTTTGTTTTTATTATACTTATTATCATTCACAGTATACAAATATTAAGCAAATTATATAAAACATAGAAATAACTTTACTTTGCTCTTTTATTCATCTGTGCTATGAGTATCAAAATACAAACAAACACTACTAAAAGCATCCTCTTAAGCTTTCCTTATTCTACAGAACAATTATATAAAATACACAGCAACAACAACCTTAAAAGAAATAGTGTATATAAGCTTATTACAACTTGATTTGCACCAATCTTATTTAGTCACTTCTGTTTTTGTTTGTTCGTTTTTTTTGTTACTGACTTCTATAGTGGAGGAACTATGACATTTGTGAATGGCTGCCGGGCGAGTTTTATTTGCGATTAACTTTTGTCAATGGAGCCATGAGTTGTGGTGGGTACATAGGAGGAGGTGGGGGAGGAGCCATGGCGGCATTGCCGGCAAAGCCTTTCTGGCCGACGGTTCTGGCTTTATTGCCATTCACGGAACCAGGGATGGTGGGATTTGGAGCGTGAGGAGGGGGTGGACCCTTCTGCAGAGACTGCAAGAGAAGATTTTTCATTTTCATCCACTCTTCTTTTCCTTCTTCACGTAGGACTCGGCTAGCTTCGTGTGGTTTGATGCTGAGAAGAAGAGCTGCTGCTAGAATGACTAAAACAATGCTTTGAGTTCTCATCATCATCTTCTTGTTGGGCAATTAAGCAAAGAATAGATACAAACTATATATGCAGTATTAATGCAGGGAGAGGGGGCTATTTATATGCATCAAAGCCATGATCGTCAGCTGCTATATTACTTTAGTTCTTCTTTGTTTGCCGTTTGATGGAAGGGTTTTTGACCGTTGAAAATGGAATGGTAGTAAATGAAGAAACTACTGCGTAGCATGCAAATTGGGCACGTTAAGAAAATGTAAACCAATCTGATCCGTTGATATATATATATCTCTCTCTCTCTAAATTAAACCTAGTGGGTAATTATATTTGATATTCTCTCCTAGCTGTGTAATAGAGCTGGAGATATTTCACTCAATATAGAAATGTTATAATTTCGAGATGACCTGACACTCTGACCACTTAGCCCAAAAAAAAAAAAAGAAAAGAAAAGAAAAAGAAGACCTATTGGGAACAATATTATAGTGGACAAGGGGTTGTGAAAAAGAAAAGGAAAATAATTTTAACACAAAATTCGTCTGTCTTGTTTGTTATTAGATGGAATTTTAATAGAAGGAAATTGTTCCTTGACGATTTTCTTTTGCAATTAAATTCTATAACAATGGTAGGAACTCAAGGTAAAGTAAAATAGCACCTTAAACAAATTAAAGGAATTTTAGTCGCTCTAAATTCAATTCTATTTGAAAATTCCTTCAATTTGAATAACTCAAATTCCTTCAATTTGTTTTCTTTTCCTTTAGTTTTGTTTTTTTTGTATTTTTTTTTTTTTGGTTGATAAATTCAAGTTCCACACAAAACATTAAAGTACCCTGCCACACATGTTCTTTTCTTTGCGGGGCAGTGGAGAGGTAGGAATGCGCTTACTCTTTGTTGAGCCTAGTTCCTTTGTTGAATTCTTCTTTTTTCCTTTTCTTTACTGTTTAACATTTCTGAGCCTTTGAATGCTTGTAGTTCGGGTCGAAGATATTTAATTTATTCGTGCTACACGTTTTCTAATGACAGAATGGAATTCAATTCCACGGGCATGATTCTAAGGCCCATTTGGTATAATTTTTTTAAGTTTTTTTGATTTATAAATAATAAAAAAAATATTTTTTTAATTTTTTGTTTTTTTTTTACTTATCTTAACTTATAAAAATAAAAAGTCGAAATTTTTTTACTTATAAGAAAAAAAAGTAAAATAAAATATGTTAAATTTAGACTTTACCAAACGAAGCCTAATAAGTCACATACTTCTAAAGCCATGCAATTCGATACATATACCTTGTCCCATTCTCAAAGGTAACCCGACCCGACATTTTGTCCAATCTTTTGGTAAAATTGGGTGGATTAAAGTGGGAATGAAGTAGCTGCACAATAGGGGTCGATTATTGAGCTTATGTTGACCATTTATATACTTCAAATCTTCATGATCTGAAAAGAGAATAAACTCTTTGAATATAAGATAATGGCTCCAATGATTCAAAACTCGAATAATAGCATAAAACTCTTTATCATAGGTAGAATATTTCTTTCGACTTCCATTCAACTTTTCACTAAAGAAAACAATAGGCTTACCTTCTTGACTTAGCACAACATCAATTCCCATATTGGAAGCATCACAATGTACCTCGAACACATTGTTAAAATCTGGTAATGTCAGAATAAGAGCCTCAGTAACCTTCTTCTTAATGATGTCGACGCTCTTTTGTGCCTCTTCCGACCATTTGAATGTGCCTCTGATTCTACTCTAAAAGTGTAATCTTTGTCCCTTAATTAGTTATTTGTTAGCTTCTATATGGGTATTAGAATAGGTTTTTAACAATAAATTGATCTAAAGTGGTTTTCTATGTGTATTGTAGGTTTTGGGTGATAAAATGGTAAAAATGGCCTAAAGAGAAGAAGTTCGTTCGGACGGTCCGTTCGAATGGTGCGTTCGGACGGATAAATAACCATTCAGACGGTGCGTTTGGACGGGCGAATTAGCGTTCGGACGCTACGACGGAGATCGGAGTTCCAGAGTCGATTTTTCCTGTTCAAAGCCATTCCAGAGTCGTCTTTTCTCGTTCTAAGCTATCACAGAGTCGTCTTTTTCCTTTCAAAGAAATACAGAGCCGAGATTCTACGTCTAAAGACCGTCTGAACGGTGAAATAACCGTTCGAACTGTTATTCCACCATCTGGATGGTGCGTCCGGACGCCATTCAGACGGCCTTAGGACACACTTCAAACGGTAAGCACAGATTTACCCTACAACCCAGCTGTCGAAGAAAAAGAGTTTTAATGTTATGTTTTAGGGTTTTTGTCGCAGGTAGAGAGGGAGAATAGGGGAAAAACTTATATTTTGCTTAGATTTACTTTACATTGTTGTATTTAGGACTTTGGGAAGGGTTTAGATAGATTTCTAGTGTTGTTTAGGTGTAATCCTTCACATTTTCTATAGTTCAATATATATATACACTTTTGATTTGAAGTTAAGAATGTTGTCTCTATACTTTGAGAAGTTTTCAACCATGGAATCTTCAAGCTAAGCTCATTGTTTGGGAACAAATGTGAAGATCTACCAAGGAAGGCATAGAAAATGAAAGGGGAGTCCTAAATCTTGTTGAATATCTATTTCGCATCTGTTTATCTAATTATATTGGAATTAATTGTTGTAGAAATCTTAGATCTATAATCATAGTTAGTAACATGTGATTTATTTCTAAAGAGCCCATGAATGGTGATAAAACTTAATTCCAAAATAATTAGAGATCCATAAATTTTCAAAGCTAAACTTTCCGAATCAAGGGCCTTTGGACGGTTCTTGATTTGAGTTAACCCAAACTCCTTTCAAATTCCATGCTAGAATTGGTAGTTTGGAACATTTGAACCCAAATCCCCTTTTTAATCAAGTTAAATCCTTACTTGTTTTCATTAGAATTTCAGTCAAATCAAAAAGTAATTTAGTTATAATTGTGGTTGTTGTCGTAGAATTCTCATATTGATCAAATAACTTTAGCTGGAATCAAGTTGTTGGTTTAGTTTCGTTTCAATTGTTTGCTTAGTTATTAGCAAAACAACTCTTCAAATACCAAAAGATTTTCGGTCAATTTTAGTTACCGATAGCCATCGATTCCACTCTTGGTTTGCAATTGCAATTTGCATAGGTTTCTGAACTTTGCATGTTTCTATTACTAGATTGGCACAAGTCTCACGGGAGAACACGATAGTGGGAATACCCCCACTTAAACTACAAGCACCTCCATTGCGATGAGCGTGGTGGGAGCAAGTCAGTCTCCCTTTAAGCACTCGGTGATAGGAGCGACAAGAGTGCTGAATGCTTTGATGAAGCGACGATAAAATGAAGCAAGACCATGAAAATTTTGAATATCATGAACTGATCTTGGAATGGGCCAGTTGATAATTGCTTCCACCTTGCTAGGATCGACTTGAATGCACTCACTGGATATGACATAGCCTAAGAACACAATGCTATTTGTAAAGAAGTGACACTTCTTCAAGTTGGCATACAATTTCTGCTCCCTTAGTGTCTTGAATTGTTGTTGAAGATGCTTCAAGTGTTGTTCTTCGCCCTTGCAGTACACTAGAATATCATCAAAGTAAACAACAATAAACTTTCCAATGAAAAGTTTAAACACATGATTCATAAGGCGCATAAAAGTACTAGGAGCATTAGATAACCCAAAAGGCATAATCATCCACTCATAAAGACCATCTCTTATCTTGAAAGTGGTTTTCCATTCATCACCGGGACTCATTTGGATTTTATGATATCCACTCCGTAGATCAATCTTAGAGAAGATAGAAGCGCCATGGAGTTGGTCAAGTAGATCATTAAGGCGCAGAATAGGAAAACGGTATTTGATTGTGATCTTATTCACCGCTCTACTATCAATACACATACGCTAAGAACCATCTGTTTTTGGCACAAGAAGAGCAGGGACAGCGCATGGACTCATGCTTTTCCTCAATAGGCCTTTATTCATGAGTTCTTTAACTTGCCTTTGCAACTCTTCATGCTCCTTTGGATTCATCCTATAAGCTGCCTTGTTTGGAAGGACGGCTTCGGGAATAAAATTGATGCAATGTTGGATGTTTCTCATGGGAGAGGCCGGGTGGGATCTCTTTTGGAATAACATTAAAAAATTCTTCAAAAAGTGGCTGCATAATGGAAGGAACTTCCATGTGCTCTTCATTTCCTTCCATCACCACAAGAGCATAAGTCTCATTAGACTCTTCCAAAGATTTATCAAATTGGGATTTAGAGAGCAAATTACTTCTCTCCCCTTTTGACGGTTTAGGAGTGCTCACTAGCTTGGAAGGACCTAAGATGACTTTCACTCCATCCTTTTCAAAATAGTAAGTGTTTTTGTACCCATCATTAATAACCCTCCTATCATATTGCCAAGGACGAGCAAGGAGCAAATGACAAGCATCCATGAGGACAACGTCACACCAAACTTCATCTTTATAGTTATTGCCAATGGAAAAAGTAACTACACATCTTTTAGTTACCTTTACCTCATTTCCCTTGCAAAGCCACGAAATTTTGTAAGGGTGAGAATGCTCCATTGTCTTGAGATGCAATTTCTCCACCATTGTTGCGGCTACCATGTTCTCGCAACTCCCTCCATCAATGATGATGTTACAAACTTTGCCATGAGAAGTACATCTTGTGTGGAAAATATTGTTGTGAAGCCAACTTTCTTCATCTACATGGGCTGCAGTTAGATTTCTTCTGACAACTAGGCTCTCTTCTTGATCTACATAAGTGATGTCTCCATCATCTTCTTGATTTTCATCTGTTGACACATCATCTTTCTCAGACTTCTCTTCAATGTCCTCTTCCACAACAGAGACTATCTTATGGTTTGGGCAATCAGAGGCAATGTGGCCTAATCCTTGACACTTAAAACATCGGCAATTGTTAGGATTGGAGGCATTAGCATGGCTTGAACTCGCTGCTTCATCTAGCTTGGGTAGTGACTTTGAAAGGGTTGCTTTATGTGATGAAGAGGGCTTGGTAGTTGAGGCACTTCCTTTAGAAAACCTATCTTTGTTCCAAGGCCAAGAGCTATTCCCACGTGCTTCTTTGAGTTATTTTTCCACCTTGATTGCAAGCTCAAAAACATCATTGTAACTCCAATAAGGTTGCAGCTGAATAATATTAGCAATTTCAGATCGAAGTCCTCTAAGATAACGTGTCATAGTTTGTTCCTCCGGTTCGAACACTTCACAACGCATCATAAGATGGTCAAATTCAGCTGTATATTCTTCCACGGACTGCTTCTTTTGTGTGAAATTATGGAACTTAAGGAAGGCATCTTGACGATAATTTTCTGGCAAGAATTTCTTCCTTAGCTCTTTCTTCATCTTGTCCCATGTGACAATGCGAGACTTTCCTTCTCTAGCACATTGCTTCTTGAGGTTCTCCCACCAAATTGAAGCATGTTGCTTTAATTTTATAGCAACTAACTTCACCTTACGATCTTCCGTAACATCTTGATAATCAAAGACCCTTTCAACAGAGTGAAGCCAATCTATGAACTTTTCTGGATGCATTCTTCCTTCAAATTCTGGAATGTCAACTTTGACACTATAATCTCATTGAAAATCATGGTTTCTTCGGACACGACGTCTCGGAGAAGCCTCTTCACTTGACGCTTGATTAGGAGCGCCATGGAAGGGGTTAACTTCCTCCTCTTCATTGGGTGATTCTTGCTCTGAATCATGGCGCAAATCGCCACGTTCGAAAGGCTCGTAGTGTTGTAAACGCTGCTGGAGTTGCTGCACTTGTCTTCGTAAATCTTCCATCTCAACGTCTCGTAAGTCTCGTTCACGAATCGGGGCTTCTTCAACGTTAGGACCACGACGACGAGGACCAGCCATCACGAACCAAATGCTTTGTTACCAAATCTGACACTGAAAAATGAAGAAAAGAGGAGGTAACACAAGTGAACACTCAAGAAATGATTTAAGCTTGCCATCCTACCAAAATCCATCAAGGGATAAAAACAAACAAGAAGAACTCCTTCTTCTTAGAAAGCCAAAGGCTAACTCTCAAAACATAATCTGAAAATTCTTTACTTCATTACCTCTTGCAATAGCCTGATAAATACATATCTTATTTTGACAAGCACATATGGACTTTGACATACATGCACACTTGATAAACGACAAATAAAGACAACTAACCTTTGACTACCACTATTTAAGGAGAAGACAAGAAAAACATGTAAAATACTTTTAAGACTCTTGATAAAACACACCTAATAACAAGAAAAATCAAAAGAGATAGGTTGCAAAAAATCTAGAGGATTGCTGAATTTTCGGATGTGTGCAGACAGCTCAGATACCCTTCAGTAAAATAGTCATATCTCTCTCTACAAGACAGCAAATCATGCTCTATTTTTTTTGGTTAGGAAGTAGATTCATAGATCTTTCCATCCATATAAGATTTGCACGCTGATTCACTTCCAGTAGATATAAATTTTAATGCAAAATCAGCTGAAAACAGAAATTGCACAGTTGAAAAATAGGGTCTGTTTGGCAGCCCCTCCGTTTTGACAATTTGGCTCATTGTTTTAAACCAATTTTGACTGAGATCCTCCGGTATCATAAGTTGAGGCCGGACCTACACTATATATAATGCTCACTGGATTTAAAATTAAATTTCAAATTCGTCCATTGAGCCTAAGAAAAATTTAACATAAAAAAGTATGTCATAGATTGAACATAAATGTTGTGTAAGCTAAAGTGGTTAGCGTGTCTTTTTATTGATTAAATATCAAGTATCACAAATAAATATTTTAATTTCTTCTTAAAAAATAAAGCTAAATAACATAATTGTTAAATACAAAGATATGTTAAAATTTATAATTATTTTACATTTATTTTGGTTGGACCACACTTTAAATAAAATTTTCAAACCTGTCCATTAATGTAAGTGGGTCTTAAAAAAGTATTCAGGACCTATAAATGATTGGCTGGCTTAGCGAGCCATTGAACTTGTGGCTGCTCCTAATGCACAAGGACAATCTTGTAATTTAATTAATAGAAGAAAGTAAATTATCATATAACTCTTTTTGTCCTTTTACATCTGAAAATTAGAGTTGGGTTTTACAATTTTTTTGCCGAAAATGACAATTTTATTTGTTTTTTAATCAATGAAAAATCCATTAGAAATAGACACCCCGCACGGATATATAGCTCCGATGCATTGGTATTATTACATGGGGCAGTGAACCAGGACATTCTTATGCACGCAATAAAATTTCCGATTATCTGGTAAGCCATTGTTGATGCATTTATATTCCATCTCCCATATTTTGGGACCCTGTAAATTTTGATTGAAAGTAAAAAAGTAAGAGCCATAAAAAGAATGCCGAAACTGATAAGAATCAATCTGCAAAATACATGCAATTCATTTTCTGAATGTTTTCATATATATATATATATACACGTAGCGTTTACAACGGCAAACTCGATGCTAAATGCATGAAAATTTTCATCCAGTATAATTTGGTATGAATTTAGCTTAATTACTACAAAGCACACCCTAAATCTTCTTTTGCTTTTATTATAGTACTTATTATCATTCACAGTATGTAAAAATTAAGCAAATCAAGACATAGAAATAACTTTACTTTGCTGTTTTATTCATCTGTACTATGAGTATAAAAATACAAACAAACACTGCTAAAAGCATCCTCTTGAGCTTTCCTTATTCTACAGAACAATTGTATAACATACACACCAACAACAACCTAAAAAGAATGAGTGTATATAAACTTATTACAACTTGATTTGCACCAGTCTTATTTTAGTCACTTCTGTTTTTGCTTATTTTTTTTCTTTTTTCTTTCTGACTTCTAAGGTGGAGGAGCCATGACATTTGTGAATGGCTGCCGGGCGAGTTTTATTTATGATTAACTTTTGTCAATGGAGCCATGAGTTGTGGTGGGTACATAGGAGGAGGTGGGGGAGGAGCCATGGCGGCATTGCCGGCAAAGCCTTTCTGGCCGACGGTTCTGGCTTTATTGCCATTCACGGAACCAGGGATGGTGGGATTTGGAGCGTGAGACGGGACTGGACCCTTCTGCAGAGACTGCAAGAGAAGATTTTTCATTTTCATCGACTCTTCTTTTCCTTCTTCACGTAGGACTCGGCTAGCTTCTTGTGGTTTGATGCTGAGAAGAAGAGCTGCTGCTAGAATGACTAAAACAATGCTTTGAGTTCTCATCATCATCTTCTTGTTGGGCAATTAAGCAAAGAATAGATACAAACTATATATGCAGAATGAATGCAGGCAGAGGGGACTATTTATATGCATCAAAGCCATGATCGTCAACTGCTATATTTGTTTAATTTTTCTTGTTTTGCCGTTTGATGGAAGGTTTTTTGACCGTTGAAAATGGAATGGTAGTAAATGAAGAAACTACTGCGTAGCATGCAAATTGGGCACGTTAAGAAAATGTAAACTAATCTGATCAGCTGATCTCTCTCTCTCTCTCCTTAAATTAAACCTAGTGGCTCAGCTATATTTGATATTTTCTCTCCCTAGCTTTTTAATGGAGCTGAAGATATTTCCTCACATAGAAATTCTATAATTTCACTAGTTTTAAGACCTATTTGGAACCATATTATATTGGACAAGGTATTCAGAAAAAGAAATGAAAAGGGATTTAACACCAAATTCGTCATTCTTGTTTGGTGTTAGATGGAATTTTAATAGAAAGAAATTGTTCCTTGATGATTTTCTTTTGCAATTAAATGAAATAATATGGTGGGAACTCAAGGTAAAGTAAAATAATACTTCAAACTCCTTTTGAATTCCTCCCAAATTAAAGTCGTTGGAATTTAATTCCTTTAAATTCAATCTATTTTAAAATTCCTCCAATTTGAATGACTCAAATTCTTTTCCTTCATGCCATTGCAAATACAGGGGTCCCTTTGCCTTCTTTGCGGGCATTGGAGAGGTAGGAAGGCGTTTACTCTGTGTTGCCTAGCTTCTTCTTTTTCTTTGCTTTTTAACATTTCTGAGCCTTTGAACGTTTACGCGACAGTCTAATGAAAGAATGAAATTCAATTTCGCAGACTTTTAAACCCATGCAATTCATACACACGCCCTGTCCCATCCACAGGGGCAACCCGACCCAGTATTTTGTCCATATCTTTAGTTAAAAGTGGATGGGTTATAGTGGGGAATGAAGTGGGAGCACAATATGGGCGAATATTGGGTGCCGATGTACACTATATATGATTATCCACCGCATCTCAATTAAATTCCTAAGTCTACCCATTTAATTTTAAACAAGTTTAATAAAAAAATTTATGTCACAAATTGAACATTACTATTGTTTTAACTTAGGTGCTTTGTGTGTTTTTTTTTTTATAGATTAAAAATCATGTGTTAAAACTTGCAATTGATTTCTTTTAGTAAATATTTTTTTAATTAAAAGTAAAGTTAAATAACATAACTTCTAATTACATACAATATGTTAAAATATATAAATACGCTGTTTTACATATATTTCATGTCGTATTTAGACTTTAAACAAATCTTTTAACCCTTCTATTAACATAATCATGCCTTAAAAAGTTTTCAAGACTTATAAATAATTGGCTGGCATAGAGGACCAACGAGTCCATGACCGCTGGTAATGCACAAGGCCAATTTAACGATTGGATTCACTATAGGTGACATCAATAATTGTTTTTGCATGTGCTATAACTTCAAATGGAGTTAACTTTTCTATTGATTGTAAGATTACCTATGACAAATTAATTTGTAAATAAAATCAAGTGAGAATTTTCAATACAGTATAAGAATTTTAGGGGATGATATGACCGAATGAGAATTTTTTTATTTTAAAACAAAACATTTATTTTGATGGCTCTAAATTACAAAATTATCACTTGATGACTGGAATTCACACCAATAACTCACAGTTTGCATGCTTTAAATCATGGGTTCACACCAATAATTCATATGAATGTATACAATTATTTATTATATAGGTGATGTGATTGTAATACTTTTATAATTAAGAACAATCATAATAGTTATTTTTTGTTTAAAAGAGAATAACTCTCAATCAATCACATTTTTGAATTTTCTGATTGTTGGATATTATATTTTTTTAAAGAAATTTGTGTTATTTTAGCCTAAACTCCAATTATATATCCACGTAACTACTAATTAGTATGCGATTTGAAAGTCACCTATCACAATTCGAAAGAGAGTAACACCAAAACTACTCCTCAGCCCTCACCTCACCTATCAGACTCACATTATAGCTATTCCTACGTTTTATTCCACTAACGCAATCCAAGGCAGAAGAGGGTGTGAGAGACGAGAGAGAGTGCAGCTTACTCAAAATCAAAAAAAAAAAAAAAATGGAAGAAAGATGAGAGAGTGGCCGGTGGGTCAGGAGCGGCCGGGGGCGAGGTTGCAGAGATTGCTTTAAAAGCCTTCAACGGTGGGTGTTATAGAAATTGATTCACATTAATGGGTCCCACCTGTGGATGAGATTGGACTATTAGGATTTGAATTCTTTTCGTCTCATAAATTGAAATAGAAATTTTTATTTCATTAATTGAGGTGTTAACACGTCAACTAACATAAAAACGAAAGGTCCAGATAAGTTAGTTTAAAATTTATTTAAAAATAAATAATTTTATTGTTATATATAAAGAAATAAATTTTAATACAAAACGACGTAGTTTTATTAAGATATGTAATAAAATTACATCTAGACCATTGATTATGGAATGGAAATCTCCATTTCAATTCATAGAATAGAGAAAATCTAAATCCAAACTCTATTATGATATAAAACGAGATATAAAAATTAAATCAGGCATCCCATTAGACCTGAATTTTTTGCCATATTGATAAGTTTCCAAAGTGAGCGGCAGTTAAACGCCAGGGCAAATATGAGAGACCGACATAAAAAAAAAGTGAAAAACTTTCTGTGTGCGTCTCTGTGAGTGGTGAGAGAGACAAAGCCAGAAAGATCGGTTGATTTTTTTCATTTTTAAAATTTATGTTTCTATTTCACAGGAAACGATCAAAAAAAGAAGCCAAGAACAACAGAAAAGTCACGCTGCCATGAAAAAGGTAGTTGTCGGCCAACTAAGCCATGGTTGTTTCTTAGTTCTGCAAAATAGGTTTTATCTCTCATTAAGAAGGTTTCTTGTTTTCTGATCTGCAGCAGCGGCAGCACATCATTAGAGCAGTTAGTGTAAAATGTAAACATATGTATACAACATTTTAACAGATACTTATAGCACATACAACAGCCTTAGAGATGGCAAGCTGCTCAATTTTCAGAGGGGAAAAGTATAGCATGAATTGCGAGGGTAGTCCAGTAGAGATATGAACGATATGTAAACTTAGACGTCTTATCTTTTAAATTTAACAACCCTTTGGAGTAGAAGCTGTTAGAGATTTATCTCTCGTGAAATAGTAGTAAAATATGCCTTGCTTTCCTTTCCCTTTTTTTTTTTTTTTCTTTTCTTTTCTGTATAATCAAAGTAAGAATTTCTATAATTAAAGCTAACAAGTGAAAATCAGCTACTATAATTTGTTGTTGGCATAATGTTTCAGTGAGTATTAATAAATTTTAGTTTTAAGTTTGATAAAAAAAAAAGCTAGACAGGTATAGAAATCACCGACGGAGCTCTATCAAAATTGTTAAACCTAACTGAATGGGAAATAATGTATAATGGGACTAAGCAAGGCTTTTGGTAAATGAAAAAGAAAACAATGGAAGCATTTAAAAGCTCTATAGTTGTACATTTGGCAAGGAGAGAGAGAGAGACGTAGTAGACAAGAAGTCAACCAGCTGCGACTGTAGCCAATGGGGGCATCAGCCAAAGGTGCAGTTTTTCGGAGATGCTTTACAGGAGAGGGTTGTCTTTAGCAAAGGCTTTCCCATTGTCAAACAGCTTTTGCATTGTTGACCATTAACTAAATTTATGTTATGTTTATATTTTGAATTTTGAATTAATTAAAAAAATAAAAAAAATGAAAAATAAAATTATTTTTGTTGTTTAGTTGTAAAAAAAAGTTGTGAATAAAAGAAAAAAAAATTTTCTCTTTGCTTTTGTTATTGATTAATGTCTATTCATTTCTTTCTTATTTTTTCAATCTAATCAAACAAAAATATGAAATTTAGGATTCTATTTCTGTTTTTTTTCCATCAGGGATCCAAACTACTATAAAAAAAAAATTTGTTTGCCTTGTTCAATAGGCATACCTCAAGTCCAAAAGTCAAAGACTCCAAAAATCAAAGACTAAAACAATTACATATTAATACGCGACATTCTTTTGAAGTGACTTTGACACGCGATTCAATAAGCAAGCCCAGTGTCTTTCGTATCCTTTTTTTTTGGTTACAAACTTCCAATTTTCTAATGTGCTTTTAGTTTACTTATGACTTTTTTTCGCACCTCCAAAAAAAAAAAAAATACAGAAAGCTAAATAAGTCGGATAATAAGCTGATTTAAACAATTACCAGTTTCATGCCAAAAAGACCGCACAAATTTCATTAAACCTTTTCTCATCCTATAGTTCGAAGCTCATAAGATCCTTAAGCTCCTTTTTGTCCTTTTACACCTGAAAATTAGAGTTGATTTTTACAATTTTCTTGCTGAAAATGACAATTTTATTGGTTTTTGAATCAATGAAAAATCTAGAAGAAATAAACACCCCACAGAGATACCTCCGATCCATTATATAAATATTTTAAGAAATTAGTTATAAGTATCACAACTTGTAACTGATTTCTTTTAATAAATATTTTTCTTCTTAAAAAATAAAGCTAAATAACATAATTTTTAAATACAAACGATATGTTAAAATTTATAAATACATTATTTTACATTTATTTTGGTTGGACCACACATTAAACAAAATTTTCAAACTTGTCCATTAATGCAATCGGGCCTTAAAAAAGTATTCAAAACCTATAAATGATTGGCTGGCTTAGCAAGCCATTGAATCTATGGTCGCTCCCGATGCACAAGGATGATCTTGTAATTTAATTTATAGAAGAAAGTAAATTATCATATAACTCTTTTTGTCCTTTTACATCTGAAAATTAGAGTCGGTTTTTACAATTTTTTTGGCCGAAAATGACAATTTTATTTGCTTTTTAATCAATGAAAAATTCATTAGAAATAGACACCCCACAGAGATAAATAGCTCCGATGCATTGGTATTATTACATGGGGCAGTGAACCGGGACATTCTCATGGACACAATAAAATTTCAGACTATTATTCCATCTCCATAAAATTTTGAACTGAAACAAAAGAATACCGAAACTGATAAGAATCAATATGCAAAATACATGCAATTCATTTTCTGAATGCTTTTATCTGCAGGTCGGCAATCAAAATTTGCTTTTATATATATATAACGTAGCGTTTACAACGGCAAACTCGATGCTAAATGCATGAAAATTTTCATGCAGTATAATTTGGTATGAACTCAGTTTAATTACTACAAAGCACACCCTAAATCTTCTTTTGTTTTTATTATACTTATTATCATTCACAGTATGTAAAAATTAAGCAAATCAAGACATAGAAACAACTTTACTTTGCTCTTTTATTCATCTGTACTATGAGTATCAAAATACAAACAAACACTACTAAAAGCATCCTCTTAAGCTTTCCTTATTCTACAGAACAATTATACAAAATACACACCAACAACAACATTAAAAGAAATAGTGTATATAAACTTATTACAACTTGATTTGCACCAGTCTTATTTTAGTCACTTCTGTTTTTGTTTGTTTTTTTTTCTTTTTGGTTTCTGACTTCTAAGGTGGAGGAGCCATGACATTTGTGAATGGCTGCCGGGCGAGTTTTATTTGCGATTAACTTTTGTCAATGGAGCCATGAGTTGTGGTGGGTACATAGGAGGAGGTTGGGGAGGAGCCATGGCGGCATTGCCTGCAAAGCCTTTCTGGCCGACGGTTCTGGCTTTATTGCCATTCACGAAACCAGGGATGGTGGGATTTGGAGCGTGAGGCTGGGTTGTACCCTTCTGCAGAGACTGCAAGAGAAGATTTTTCATTTTCATCCACTCTTCTTTTCCTTCTTCACGTAGGACTCGGCTAGCTTCATGTGGTTTGATGCTGAGAAGAAGAGCTGCTGCTAGAATGACTAAAACAATACTTTGAGTTCTCATCATCTTCTTGTTGGGCAATTAAGCAAAGAATAGATACAAACTATATATGCAGAATGAATGCAGGGAGAGGGGACTATTTATATGCATCAAAGCCATGATCGTCAACTGCTATATTTGTTTAATTTTTCTTGTTTTGCCGTTTGATGGAAGGTTTTTTGACCGTTGAAAATGGAATGGTAGTAAATGAAGAAACTACTGCGTAGCATGCAAATTGGGCACGTTAAGAAAATGTAAACCAATCTCATCAGCTGATCTCTCTCTCTCTCTCTCTCTCTCCTTAAATTAAACCTAGTGGCTCAGCTATATTTGATATTTTCTCTCCCTAGCTTTTTAATGGAGCTGAAGATATTTCCTCACATAGAAATTCTATAATTTCACTAGTTTTAAGACCTATTTGGAACCATATTATATTGGACAAGGGATTCAGAAAAAGAAATGAAAAGGGATTTAACACCATATTCGTCATTCTTGTTTGGTGTTAGATGGAATTTTAATAGAAAGAAATTGTTCCTTGATGATTTTCTTTTGCAATTAAATGAAATAATATGGTGGGAACTCAAGGTAAAGTAAAATAATACTTTAAACTCCTTTAGAATTCCGCCAAAATTAAAGTCGTTGGAATTTAAGTCCTTTAAATTCAATCTATTTTAAAATTCCTCCAATTTGAATGACTCAAATTCATTTCCTTCATGCCATTGCAAATACAGGGGTCCCTTTGCTTTCTTTGCGGGCATTGGAGAGGTGGGAAGGCGTTTACTCTGTGTTGAGCCCCAGCTTCTTCTTTTTCTTTGCTTTTTAACATTTCTGAGCCTTTGAACGTTTACGCGACAGTCTAATGAAAGAATGAAATTCAATTTCGCGGACATTTAAACCATGATCGTCAGCTGCTATATTACTTTAGTTCTTCTTTGTTTGCCGTTTGATGGAAGGGTTTTTGACCGTTGAAAATGAAATGGGTCGTAAATGAAGAAACTTCTGCGTAGCATGCAAATTGGGCACGTTAAGAAAATGTAAACCAATCTCATCAGCTGATCTCTCTCTCTCTCTCTCTCTCTCTCTCTCTCTCTCTCTCTCCTTAAATTAAACCTAGTGGCACAGCTATATTTGATATTTTCTCTCCCTAGCTTTTTAATGGAGCTGAAGATATTTCCTCACATAGAAATTCTATAATTTCACTAGTTTTAAGACCTATTTGGAACCATATTATATTGGACAAGGTATTCAGAAAAAGAAATGAAAGGGGATTTAACACCAAATTCGTCATTCTTGTTTGGTGTTAGATGGAATTTTAATAGAAAGAAATTGTTCCTTGATGATTTTCTTTTGCAATTAAATGAAATAATATGGTGGGAACTCAAGGTAAAGTAAAATAATACTTTAAACTCCTTTTGAATTCCGCCCAAATTAAAGTCGTTGGAATTTAAGTCCTTTAAATTCAATCTATTTTAAAATTCCTCCAATTTGAATGACTCAAATTCTTTTCCTTCATGCCATTGCAAATACAGGGGTCCCTTTGCTTTCTTTGCGGGCATTGGAGAGGTAGGAAGGCGTTTACTCTGTGTTGAGCCCTAGCTTCTTCTTTTTCTTTGCTTTTTAACATTTCTGAGCCTTTGAATGTTTACGCGACAGTCTATTGAAAGAATGAAATTCAATTTCGCGGACTTTTAAACCCATGCAATGCATACACACTCCCTGTCCCATCCAAAGGGGCAACCCGACCCGATATTTTGTCCATATCTTTGGTTAAAAGTGGGTGGGTTAAAGTGGGGAATGAAGTGGGTGCACGATATGGGTGAACGTTGGGCAGGATGGGTTCACGCCGGATGTACACCCTATGTGATTGTCCACTACATCTCAAATTAAATCTCAAATCCATTCATTTAATTTTAAACAAGTTTAATAAAAAAGTTTATGTCACAATTCGAACATTACTATTGTTTTAACTTAAGTGCTTTGTGTGTGTGTTTTTTTTATAGATTAAAAATCAAGTGTTAAAAGTTGCAATTGATTTCTTTTAATAAGTATTTTTTTATTTAAAAGTGAAGTTAAATAACATAACTTCTAAATACATACAATATGTTAAAATATATAAATACATTGTTTTAGATATATTTCAGGTTGTACTAGACTTTGAACAAATTTTTTAACCCTTCCATTAACATAAGCATGCCTTAAAAAGTTTTCAAGACTTATAAATAATTGGCTGGCATAGAAGGCTATCGAGTCCATGACCATTGCTAATGCATAAGGGCAATTTAACGATTGGATTTACTATAGGTGAAATCAATAATTGCTTTTGCTTGTGCTATAACTTCAAATGAAGTTAACTTTTCTATTGGTTGTAAGATTACCCATGACAAATTAATTTGTAAATAAAATCAAGTGAGAATTTTCAATACAATATAAGAATTTTAGAGGATGATATGATTGAATGAGAATTTTTTTTATTTTAAAACAAAACATTCATATTGATGGCTCTAAATTACAAAGTTATCACTTGATGACCGAATTGACACCAATAACTCACATTTTGCATACTTTAAATCATGGGTTCACAGCAATAATTCATATGAATGTGTACAGTAATTTATTATATAGGTGATGTGATTGTAATATTTTTATAATTAAGAGATATTATGACAGTTATTTTTTGTTTAAAAGAGAATAGCTCTCATTCAATCACATCAATAAACTATTTTTAAATTTTTTGATTGTTTAATACTATATTTTTTTCGCCATATTGATAAGTTCCTAAAGTGGGCGGCAGTTAAAGGCCAGGGCAAATATGAGAGACCGAAATAAAAAAAAAAGTGAAAACTTTGTGTGCGCGTCTCTGTGAGCGGTGAGAGAGACAAAGCCAGAAAGATCGACTGATTTTTTCCATTTTTAAAATTTATGATTCTATTTCACATGAAAGGATCAAAAAAAAGTTCGTTTTCAACTCGATCCATGAAGACAAAACAAGCATACAAAGACAAAAACGTAACAAAGAAGCCAAGAACAACTGAAAAGTCACGCTGCCATGCAAAAGGTCGATGTTGGCCAACTAAGCCATGATTTTCTCTTAGTTCTGCAAAATAGGTTTTATCTTTCATTAAGAAGGTTCCTTGTTTTCTGATCTGCAGCAGCAGCAGCACATCATTAGAGCAGTTAGTGTAAAATGCAAACATATGTATACAACATTTTAACAGATACTTATAGCACATGCAACAGCCTTAGAGATGGCAAATTGCTCAGTTTTCAGATGAGAGAAAAGTATAGCATGAATTACAAGGGTAACCCAGTAGAGATATAGACTAGATGTAAACACAGACGTTCTAATTCTAAATTTAACAACTCTTTGGGGTAGAGGCCATAAGAGATTTGTCTTTCGTAAAATAGTAGTTAAATATGCCTTGCTTTCCCTTCCCCCTTTTTTTTTTTTTTTTTCTTTTCTGTATAAGCTAAGTAAGGATTTCTGTAATTAAAGCTAACAAGTGAAAATTAGCTACTATAATTTGTTGTTGCCATGATGTTTCAGTGAGTATAAATAAATTTTAGTTTTAAGTTTGATAAAAAAATAAAAAAAAAACTAGACAGGCATAAAAAATCACCGATGGAGCTCTATCAAAATTGTTAAACCAATCTGAATGGGAAATAATGTACAATGGGACTAGGCAAGGCTTTGGTAAATGAAAAAGAAAACAATGGAAGCATTTATATGCTCCATTGTTGTACATCTGGGAAGGAGAGAGAGAGAGAGAGAGAGAGAGAGACGTACATGACATGTAGTAGACAAGAAGTCAACCACCCGCGACTGTACCTAGTGGGGGCATCAGCCAAAGGTGCATTTTTTCGGAGATGCTTTACAGGAGAGGGTTGTCTTTAGCATAGGCTTTCCCATTGTCAAACAGCTTTTGCATTGTTGACTATTACTAAATTCAGTATAAATCTTAAACAAATTTTTTTTTATGTTATGTTTAGATTTTAAATTAATAAAAAAAATAAAGAAGATAAAAAATAAATTTATTCTTGTTGTTTAGTTGTAAGAAAAAATTGAATAAAAGAAAAGAAAAATTTTCTCTTTGTTTTTGTTATTGATTAATATCTATTCATTCCTCTCTTATTTTTTCAATCTAATCAAACAGAAGTATGAAATTTAGGATTCTATTTCTGTTCTTTTTTTTTATTTTTTTTATCAGGGATCAAAAATACTATAACCAAAAAAAAAAAAAAATTATTTGCCTTGTACATTAGGCATAGCTCAGGTCTCAAAGTCAAAGACTAAAATAATTACATATTAATACGCGACATTCTTTTGAAGAAAGGAATTCAATTCCGCAGCTATGACTGTCGGGTCTTTGACTCATTGCCACGCAATTCAATAAGCAAGCCCAATGTCTTTCCTATCCTTTTTTCTGTTTTTGTTTCGTTACAAACTTTCAATTTTCTAATGTGCTTTTAGTTTACTTATAACTTTTTTTGCACCTCCAACAAAAAAAACAAAAAAAAACAGAAAGCTAAATAAGTCGGATAATAAGCTGATTTAAAAAATAACCAGTTTCATGCCAACAAGATCGCACAAATTTCATTAAACCTTTTCTCATCCTATAGCTCGAATCTCATAAGACCCTTAAGCTCCTTTTTGTCCTTTTACACAAAAATTAAAGTTGGTTTTTACAATTTTCTTGCTGAAAATGACAATTTTATTGGTTTTTGAATCAATGAAAAATCTATTAGAAACAAACACCCCACAGAGATAGCTCCGATCCATTATATATATTATGACATGCGACTATGAACCGGGACACATTTTCAAAGACACAATCAAATTTCTCTAGACCTGACTATCTGGTAAGTCATTATTAATGCATTCCTATTCCATCTCCCATATTTTGGATCCATAAAAGAACTGTAGCTAGCTACCTTCAGCTATTTTTTGCTAAAAAAAAAATGAATTCTTGGACCTCTTTCACGCTCAAATAATTTTGAGGTACTGTAAAAGAGAAAACTACAAAATCTGATACTATTTATGTAATCGCTTCATTAATATGTTTAGTTAATCATATTATGAAACACTAAGAAAGATCATTGGTTTATTAAATTATCTATTGAACCATGAAAAAAACTCAACAAAAGACAAACAAATTCACTATCCATTTTACGTCAAGTAATACGTGGAGTAACTCACGATATAGCAGTACTGAAACAAAAGAATGGCGAAGCTAAGAAGAATCAATTTGGAAAATACACGCGATTCATTTTCTGTATGCTTTTTCAACTTTTTTGCTTTTTAAGTTATCTTCACTTATAAAAGTAAAAAAGTTAAAATTTTTTTTTTACTTATAAAAAAAAAAAACAAAATAAAAAATGTTAAATTTAAAGTCTACCAAACGGAGCCTAATAAATTGCAAACTTCTAAAAGATACACATAACCCGACCCATTCGCAAAGGCAACCTGACCCGACAGTTTGTCCAAATCTTTTGATAAAATTGGGTGGATAAAAGTGGGAATGAAGTAGTTGCACAATAGGAGTGAACATTGGTGTGGGAGTAGGTTCAGGTTGGACCTACAGTGTATATAATGCTCATCGGATCTAAAATTAAATTTCAAGTCCATCCATTGAGCCTAAAAAAAATTTAATACAAAAAATTATGTCACAAATTGAACATGAATGTTGTGTTAGCTAAAGTGGTTAGTGTGTCTTTTTATTGATCAAAAATCAATTATCTTTTATTGATTAAAAATCAAGTATTAGAACTTGTAACTGATTTCTTTTAATAAATATTTTTCTTCTTCATAAATAAAGCTAAATAAAATAATTTTTAAAAACATACGATATGTTAAAATTTATAAATATATTATTTTATATTTATTTTGTTTGGACCACACTTTAAACAAAATCTTTGAACATGTCAATTAATGTAATCGGGCATTAAAAAAGTTTTCAAGACCTATAACTAATTGGCTGGCTCAGTAGGCCATCGAACCTGTGGCCGCTCCTATTGCACAAGGACATTCTTGTAATTTAATTAATGGAAGAAAGTAAATTATCACATAGCTCCTTTTGTCCTTTTACATCTGAAAATTAGAGTTGGCTTTTACAATTTTTTTTTGGCGAAAATGACAATTTTATTTGTGTTTTAAGCAATGAAAAATCCAATAGAAATAGACACCCCACAGAGATATATAGCTCCGATGCATTGGTAATTATTACATGGGCAGTGAACCGGGACATTCTCATGGACACAATAAAATTTCCGACTATGTGGTAAGCCACTATTAATGCATTTATATTCCATCTCCCATATTTTGGGACCCTGTAAATTTTGATTGAAAGTAGAAAACTAAGATCCATAAAAAGATGCATTTTCTGAATGGATTTTCAAACTGAAACAAAAGAATGCCGAAGCTGATAAGAATCAATCTGCAAAATACATGCGATTCATTTTCTGAATACTTTCATATATATATTTATATATATACACATAGCGTTTACAACGGCAAACTCATACTAAATGCATGAAAAATTTCATGCACAATAATTTGGTATGAACTATTATAATTAAGAACTATTATGATAAAAAATAATGTTTAAAAAAGAATAGCTATCATTCAATCACATTAATGAATTATTCCATGGATTCTATTTCTGTTTCTTTTTTTTTTTTTTTCATCAGGGATCCAAACTACTATAAAAAATAAAAAAAAATTGTTTGCCTTGTACAATAGCCATACCTCAGGTCTCAAAGTCAAAGGCTAAAACAATTACTACATGTTTATACGCGACATTCTTTTGAAGAAAGGAATTCAATTCCGCAGCCATGACTCTCAGGTCTCAAAGTCAAAGACTCATTGCCACGCAATTCAATAAGCAAGGCCAGTGTCTATCCTTTTTTTTTTTTTTTTTTTTTGTTTTGTTACAAACTTTCAACTTTCTAATGTGCTTTTAGTTTACTTACGACGTTTTTTGCACCTTCGAAAAAAAAAAAACAAAAAGCCAAAGAAGTCGGATAATAAGCTGATTTACACAATAACAAGTTTCATGCCAACAAGATTGCACAAATTTCATTAAACCTTTTCTCATCCTATAGCTCGAAGCTCATAAGACCCTTAAGCTCCTCATCGTCCTTTTACACTTGAAAAATTAGAGTTGGTTTTTACAATTTTCTTGCTGAAAATGACAATTTTATTGGTTTTTGAATCCATGAAAAATCTATTAGAAATAAACACCCCACGGAGATAGCTCCGATCCGTTATATATATTATGACATGGGGCTATGAATCGGGACACATTCTCAGAGACACAATCAAATTTTCCCAGACCTGACTATCTGGTAAGCCAGTATTAATGCATTCCTATTCCATCTCCCATATTTTGGATCCATAAAAGAACTGCTGCTAGCTACTTTCAGCTATTTTTTGCTAAAAAAAAAAAAGAATTCTTGGACCTCTTTCACGCTCAAATAATTTTGAGATACTGTAAAAGAGAAAACTATAAAATCTGATACTATTTATGTAATCGCTTGATTAATATGTTAGTTAATCATATTTTGAAACACGAAGAGAGATCATTGGTTTATTAAATTATTTATTGAACCATGAAAAAGACTCAACAAAAGACAAACAAATTCACTATCCATTTTACATCAAGTAATACGTGGAGTAACTCACGATATAGCAGTACTGAAACAAAAGAATGGTGAAGCTAAGAAGAATCAATCTGGAAAATACATGCGATTCATTTTCTGTATGCTTTTTCAACTTTTTTGCTTTTTTAGTTATCTTCACTTATACAAACAAAAATGTTAAAAAAGTTTTTTACTTATAAGGAAAAGAAAAACAAAGTAAAAAATGTTAAATTTAAACTCTATGGAGCCTAATAAATCAGGGACTTCTAAAACCATGCAATTTGATACACATAACCCGACCGTTTCTCAAAGGCAACGCAACCCGACATTTTGTCCAAATCTTTTGATAAAATTGGGTGGATAAAAGTGGGAATGAAGTAGGTGCATAATAGGGGTGAACATTGGTGTGGGAGTAGGTTTAGGTTGGACTTACACTATATATAATGCTCACCAGATCTAAAATTAAATTTCAAGTCCATCCATTGAGCCTAAAAATAATTTAATACAAAAAATTATGTCGCAAATTGAACATGAATGTTGTGTTAGCTAAAGTGGTTAGTGTGTCTTTTTATTGATTAAAAATCAAGTATTAGAACTTGCAACTGATTTCTTTTAATAAATATTTTTCTTCTTCATTAATAAGGCTAAATAACATAATTTTTAAATACATACAATATGTTAAAATTTATAAATATATTATTTTATATTTATTTTGTTTGGACCACACTTTAAACAAAATCTTTGAACATGTCCATTAATGTAATCGGGCATTAAAAAAGTTTTCAAGACCTATAACTGATTGGCTGGTTTAGTAAGCCATCAAACCTGTGGCCGCTCCTATTGCACAAGGACAATCTTGTAATTTAATTAATGGAAGAAAGTAAATTATCACATAGCTCTTTTTGTCCTTTTACATCTGAAAATTAGAGTTGATTTTTACAATTTTTTTTTTTGGCGAAAATGACAATTTTATTAGTTTTTTAATCAATGAAAATCCATTAAAAATAGACACCCCCACAGAGATATATAGCTCCGATGCGTTTATATTATTACATGGGGCTGTGAACCGGGACATTCTGATGGACACGATAAAATTTCCCCGGACCTGACTATCTGGTAAGCCATTATTATTGCATTTATATTCCATCTCCCATATTTTGGGACCCTGTCAATTTTGAATGAAAGTAGAAACGGGAAAAAAGATGCATTTTCTGAATGCATTTTCAAGCCGAAACTGATAAGAATCAATCTACAAAATACGTGCGATTCATTTTCTGAATGCCTTTTATCTACAGGTTGGCAATCAGAATTTGCTATATATATGTAGTGTTTACAACGGCAAAGTCGGTGGTAAATGCATGAAAATTTTCATGCAGTATAATTTAAAATGAACTCAGCTTAATTACTACAAAGTACACCCTAAATCTTCTTTTGTTTTTATTATACTTATTATCATTCACAGTATACAAGAATTAAGCAAATTATATAAAACATAGAAATAACTTTACTTTGCTCTTTTATTCATCTGTGCTATGAGCATCAAAATACAAACAAACACTGCTAAAAGCATCCTCTTGAGCTTTCCTTATTCTACAGAACAATTATATAAAATACACACCAACAACAACCTTAAAAGAAATAGTGTGTATAAGCTTATTACAACTTGATTTGCACCAATCTTATTTTAGTCACTTCTGTTTTTGTTTGTTCGTTTTTTTTGTTACTGACTTCTATAGTGGAGGAACTATGACATTTGTGAATGGCTGCCGGGCGAGTTTTATTTGCGATTAACTTTTGTCAATGGAGCCATGAGTTGTGGTGGGTACATAGGAGGAGGTGGGGGAGGAGCCATGGCGGCATTGCCGGCAAAGCCTTTCTGGCCGACGGTTCTGGCTTTATTGCCATTCACGGAACCAGGGATGGTGGGATTTGGAGCGTGAGACGGGACTGGACCCTTCTGCAGAGACTGCAAGAGAAGATTTTTCATTTTCATCGACTCTTCTTTTCCTTCTTCACGTAGGACTCGGCTAGCTTCATGTGGTTTGATGCTGAGAAGAAGAGCTGCTGCTAGAATGACTAAAACAATGCTTTGAGTTCTCATCATCATCTTCTTGTTGGGCAAATAAGCAAAGAATAGATACAAACTATGTACGCAGTATTAATGCAGGGAGAGGGGGCTATTTATATGCATCAAAGCCATGATCGTCAGCTGCTATATTACTTTAGTTCTTCTTTGTTTGCCGTTTGATGGAAGGGTTTTTGACCGTTGAAAATGGAATGGTAGTAAATGAAGAAACTACTGCGTAGCATGCAAATTGGGCACGTTAAGAAAATGTAAACCAATCTGATCCGTCGATATCTCTCTCTCTCTCTAAATTAAACCTAGTGGGTAATGTATATTTGATATTCCCTCCTAGCTGTGTAATAGAGCTGGAGATATTTCACTCAATATAGAAATGTTATAATTTTGAGATGTGCATAAATTGACCAGACACTTTGACCACTTAGCCAAAAAAAAAAAGACCTATTGGAAACAATATTATAGTGGACAAGGGGTTGAGAAAAAGAAAAGGAAAATAATTTTAACACAAAATTCGTCTGTCTTGTTTGTTATTAGATGGAATTTTAATAGAAGGAAATTGTTCCTTGACGATTTTCTTTTGCAATTAAATTCTATAATAATGGTAGGAACTCAAGGTAAAGTAAAATAGCACCTTAAACAAATTAAAGGAATTTTAGTCGCTCTATATTCAATTCTATTTTAAAATTCCTTCAATTTGAATAACTCAATTTCCTTCAATTTGTTCTCTTTTCCTTTAGTTTTTTTCTTTTTCTTTACTTTTTTTTTTTTGATAAATTCAAATTCCACACAAAGCATTAAATTACCCTGCCACACATATTCTTTTCTTTGCGGGGCAGTGGAGAGGTAGGAATACGCTTACTCTTTGTTGAGCCTAGTTCCTTTGTTAAATTCTTCTTTTTTTTTTTGTCCTTTTCTTTACTTTTTAACATTTCTGAGCCTTTGAATGCTTGTAGTTCGGGTCGAAGATATTTAATTTATTCGTGCTACACGTTTTCTAATGACAGAATGGAATTCAATTCCACGGGCATGATTCTGGAGGCCCGGTATAATTTTTTTTAAGCTTTTTTGATTTATAAATAAAAAAATTATTATTTTTAATTATTTGTTTTTTTACTTATCTTAACTTATAAAAATAAAAAGTCAAAATTTTTTTTACTTATAAAAAAAATAAAATAAAATAGGTTAAATTTAAACTCTACCAAACGAAGCCTAATAAATCACATACTTCTAAAGCCATGCAATTCGACACATATACCTTGTCCCATTCCCAAAGGCAACCCGACCTGACATTTTGTCCAATCTTTTGGTAAAATTGGGTTGATTAAAGTGGGAATGAAGTAGCTGCACAATATGGGTAAAGGTTACGGTGGGGGTAAGTTGAGGCCGGACCTACACTATGTATAATGCTCATTGGATTTAAAATTAAATTTTAAATTCATCCATTGAGCCTAAAAAAAATTTAATATAAAAAAGTATGTCACAAATTGAACATAAATGTTGTGTTAGCTAAAGGGGTTAGTGCGTCTTTTTATTGATTAAATATCAAGCATCACAAATAAATATTTTAATTTCTTCTTAAAAAATAAAGCTAAATAACATAATTGTTAAATACAAACGATATGTTAAAATTTATAAATACATTATTTTACATTTATTTTGGTTGGACCATACTTTAAAATTTTCAAACCTGTCAATTAATGTAATCAGGCCTTAAAAAAGTATTCAAGACCTATAAGTGATTGGCTGGCTTAGCAAGCCATCGAACCTGTGGCCGCTCCTAATGCATAAGGACAATCTTGTAATTTAATTAATAGAAGTAAATTATCATATAACTCTGTTTATCCTTTTACATCTGAAAATTAGAGTTGGGTTTTACAATTTTTTTGCCGAAAATGACAATTTTATTTGTTTTTTAATCAATGAAAAATCCATTAGAAATAGACACCCTGCAGAGATATATAGCTCCGATGCATTGGTATTATTAGATGGGGCAGTGAACCGGGACATTCTCATGGACACAATAAAATTTCCGACTATCTGATAAGCCATTGTTAATGCATTTATATTCCATCTCCCATATTTTGGGACCCTGTAAATTTTGATTGAAAGTAGAAAAGTAAGAGCCATAAAAAGAATGCCGAAACTGATAAGAATCAATCTGCAAAATACATGCGATTTATTTTCTGAATGTTTTCATATATATATATATATATACACGTAGCGTTTACAACGGCAAACTCGATGCTAAATGCATGAAAATTTTCATCCAGTATAATTTGGTATGAACTTAGCTTAATTACTACAAAGCACACCCTAAATCTTCTTTTGCTTTTATTATAGTACTTGTTATCATTCACAGTATGTAAAAATTAAGCAAATCAAGACATAGAAATAACTTTACTTTGCTCTTTTATTCATCTGTACTATGAGTATAAAACCACAAACAAACACTGCTAAAAGCATCCTCTTAAGCTTTCCTTATTCTACAGAACAATTATATAAAATACACACCAACAACAACCTAAAAAGAATGAGGGTATATAAACTTATTACAACTTGATTTGCACCAGTCTTATTTTAGTCACTTCTGTTTTTGTTTATTTTTTTTCTTTTTTCTTTCTGACTTCTAAGGTGGAGGAGCCATGACATTTGTGAATTGCTGCCGGGCGAGTTTTATTTGCGATTAACTTTTGTCGATGGAGCCATGAGTTGTGGTCGGTACATAGGAGGAGGTGGGGGAGGAGCCATGCGGCATTGCCGGCAAAGCCTTTCTGGCCGACGGTTCTGGCTTTATTGCCATTCACGGAACCAGGGATGGTGGGATTTGGAGCGTGAGGCGGGACTGGACCCTTCTGCAGAGACTGCAAGAGAAGATTTTTCATTTTCATCCACTCTTCTTTTCCTTCTTCACGTAGGACTCGGCTAGCTTCGTGTGGTTTGATGCTGAGAAGAAGAGCTGCTGCTAGAATGACTAAAACAATGCTTTGAGTTCTCGTCATCATCTTCTTGTTGGGCAATTAAGCAAAGAATAGATACAAACTATATATGCAGAATGAATGCAGGGAGAGGGGACTATTTATATGCATCAAAGCCATGATCGTCAACTGCTATATTTGTTTAATTTTTCTTGTTTTGCCGTTTGATGGAAGGTTTTTTGACCGTTGAAAATGGAATGGTAGTAAATGAAGAAACTACCGAATAGCATGCAAATTGGGCACGTTAAGAAAATGAAAACCAATCTGATCAGCTATATTTGATATTTTCTCTTTCCTAGCTTTTTAATGGAGCTGAAGATATTTCCTCACATAGAAATTCTATAATTTCACTAGTTTTGAGACCTATTTGGAACCATATTATATTGAAATTCAAGGTAAAGTAAAATAATACCTTAAACTCTGTTTGAGTTCCGCCCAAATTAAAGTCGTTGGAACTTAAGTCATTCTAAACTCAAGAACCAACCTTTGCTTTCTTTGCGGGCATTCGAGAGGTATGAATGCGTTTACTCTGATTTGAGCCCTAGCTTCTCCTTTTTTTTACCTTCTAACATTTCTGCGCCTTTTAATGTTCACGCGAGAGTCTAATGAAAGAATGGAATTCAATTCCGCGGACTTTTAAAGCCATGCAATTCATACACATGCCCCGTCCCATCCACAGGGGCAGCACGACCCGATATTTTGTCCACATCTTTGGTTAAAAGTGGATGGGTTAAAGTGGGAAATTATGTGGATGCAAAATATTGGTGAATATTGGGCGGGCGGGTTCCACTTAAATGTACATTCTATATGATTGTCCACCGCATCTCTAATTAAATTTCAAGTCTACCTATTTAATTTTAAACAAATTTAATAAAAAAACATTAATATTGTTTTAATTGAAGTGCTTTGTGTATTTTTTTTATAGATTAAAAATCAAGTATTAAAACTTGCAACTATTTCTTGTAATAAATAATTTTTTACTTAAAAGTAAAGTCAAATAACTGAACTTCTAAATACATACAATATGTAAAAATATAAATACATTATTCTACATATATTTCAGATTGGATCAAACTTTAAACAAATTTTTAAAACCTTTCATTAATAAATGGGTAATATTATACAACAAAAAAATTAATATAAAATTTATATCTAAAATAATGTGACTGAGTTGTGAGTCTATTACTTTAAAACAAAGAACCCACTAAGATAAATTTTAATAATAAAATTGTCACTATCACATTATTGTCACTATCACATTATTTTGATACTAAATTTTGTATAAAATTTTTGAAAAACTAACATTTTTCTTAATAAAATCATGCTTTAAAAAGTTTTCAAGCCGGCATAGAA
Organism: Euryodendron excelsum; assembly: GCA_033060915.1. NCBI lineage: Eukaryota > Viridiplantae > Streptophyta > Magnoliopsida > Ericales > Pentaphylacaceae > Euryodendron > Euryodendron excelsum. Next base: position 4,281,301 of record CM065382.1, read on the forward strand.
GACAATAGAGAGAGAGACGTATCTGACGTGAAATAGACCAGAAAACCACCTGCGACTGTAGTTATGGGGGCAACAGTCAAAGGGGCCCTTTTTTGGAGATGCTTTACAGGAGAGGGTTGTCTTTCGCAAAGGCTTTCCCAAATGTCAAACAGCTTTTGCATTGACTATTACTAAATTTTGAATATTTTTTTATATTATGTTTAAATTTTAAATAAAATAAAAAATAAAATGATTTTTGTTGTTTAGTTGTAAAAAAAAAATTGTAAGTCAAAGAAAAGAAAATTTTTCTCTTAAGTTTTGTTATTGATTAATGTCTATTCATTCTTTTCTTATTTTTTCAATCTAACCAAACAAAAATATAAAATTTAGATTTCTATTTCGGCTACTTTTTTTTCCATCAGGGATCCAAACTACTATAAAAAAAAAAATTGTTTGCCTCGTACAATAGGCATACCTCAGGTCTCAAAGTCAAAGACTAGAACAATTACATGTTATTACACGACATTCTTTCGAAGAAAGGAATTCAATTCCGCCGATATGACTCTCAGGTCTCAAAGTCAAAGATTGATTGCAACGTAATTCAATCAGCAACCCCAGTGTCTTTCCTATTCTTTCTTTTTTTTTTTTTTAGGTTACAAACTTCCAATTTTCTAGTGTGCTTTTAGTTTACTTATGACTTTTTTTGCCCCTCCAAAAAAAAAAAAAACAGAAGGCTAAATAAGTCGGATAATAAGCTGATTCAAAAAATTACCAGTTTCGTGCCACAAGATAGCACAAATTTTATTAAACCTTCTCTCATCCTATAGTTTGAAGCTCATAAGATCCTTAAGCCCTTTTTTGTCCTTTTACACTTGAAAATTAGAGTTGGTTTTTACAATTTTCTTGCTGAAAATGACAATTTTATTGGCTTTTGAATCAATGAAAAATATATTAGAAATAAACACGCCATAGAGATAGCTCCGATCCATTATATATATTATTTCATGGAACTATGAACCCGTACACATTCTCATAGACAATCAAATTTCTCCAGACTTGACAATCTGATAGGCCATTATTAATGCATTCCTATTCCATTTCTCGTATTTTGGATCATGCAAATTTTAATTGAAAGTAGAAACGGATGATCCATAAAAGAAGCTGCAGCTAGCTAGCGTCAACTATTTTCTGTTAAAAAAAAATAAATTCTTGAACCACTTTCACGCTCATATATGTAATGTTGGAGGTACTGTAAAAGAGAAAAATGCAAAATTTGATACTATTTATTGTAATTGATTAGTCAAAATCTCAGACACAAAAAAAGATCCTTGATTTATCAAATTATCTATCGAGCCATAAAAAAGACTCAACAAAAGACAAACAAATTCACTATATGTTTTACGTCAAGCAATACTTGGAGTAACTCTTGATAACTGAAACAAAAGAATGGCAAAGCAAAGAAGAATCAATCTGGAAAATATATACATGGGATTCATTTTCTGTATGCTTTTATCTGCAGGTTGGCAATCAGAATTTGCTTTTATATGTATAGCGTTTACAGCGGCAAACTTGATGCTAAATGCATGAAAATTTTCATGCAGTGTTTGGGGCATGAACTCAGCTTAATTACTGCAACGCACACCCTAAATTTTCTTTTAATTTGTTTTTATTATATTATAGTTCACCGTATGCAAAAATTTAGCAAATCACGATTTAGAAATACAAACAAACACTACCAAAATACAAACAAACACTAAAAGCATCCTCTTAAGCTTTACTGTGCTCTTTCATTCATCTCTTACAAGTATCAAAATACAAACAAACGCTAAAAGCATCCTCTTAAGCTTTCCTTATTCTATAGAAGAATGGAAATCACTTTGCTTTCTCTTTTATTCATCTTTTACAATTATCATGATACAACCAAAAGCATCCTCTTAAGCTTTCCTTATTCTATAGAACAATTATATAAAATACACACAAACAACAACCTAAAAAGAATGAGTGTATATAAACTTATTACAACTTGATTTGCACCAGCCTTATTATATCATTTTTTTTTTCTAAGGTGAAGGAACTATGACATTATTCATGGCTGCCGGGCAGGTTTTATTTACGATTAATTTTTGGCAATGGAGCCATGAGTTGTGGTGGGTACAGGAGCAGGAGGTGGGGGAGGATTGATTGCACTTCAAAAGTATGATTTATGGCTACTAACTGACCTTTGTTAATTGTAGAATAGGTTAATTATGTCGTTGTTAGTATACATTGTGCTAAGAGCAGTATTTTGAATCCATTGCAAATAAACATGCCTAAAGGAGCTGAATTGAAGTCCTTAAAGCGGTTCGGGATTATGGATACAAAAACCGAGGATCAATGATGGGAGTATTCTGAAGAGCATTGTGGGAAAGACTTTATGAAAATGAGCACTAGAAGCTTGAAGAGTGGATACAAGGATATGTATGAGAGAAAGTAAACAAAACCAAGAAGAGGTGTATCCAACGTCCGGACGCCGTCCGGACGATGATGACAGAGCGTCCGAACGCCGTTCAGACGTTAAACACAGAGGCCAACTTCAGAGACTTGATATTGATGTTGCGGACGTCGTCCGGATGTTGCGCGAAGGATTTCTCACTTATTTGTTAGTACCCTCTGACTCGCTCTGAAAACTACAAAATGGAGTTAACACCCCGCAAGAGTACGGGGGTCGCAATGAAGTATAAACCGGTAATCCGGTATCGTTTTCTCCCAAGGGACCTAGCCAAATATAGGCTCTAGCACTCAACTCACACTAATTTAGCCTAGGATCGAATTGCAATTATGTGAGGAATTGAATCTAAAATAAAAGGAAAAATAAAATGACCGAAAATCTTTAGGTTTTTGATGGGGTTTTGATTTACTAAACTAGTGCAATGAAAATTAATGCAATTAACTAGGTAATTGATTTAAATGTAAAGCAATTAAAATGGAAAGCTTGGATATGATTGATTCAATCCACCAATTCACAACAAGAATTTCAATAGAAGATTTTTTTAACTCAAATCAAGAATCACACCGTGGATTCTTGATTCGGAATATTTTGACCATAAAACCTTGAATTCATATTTAGTTGAGTGTAGGGATTAAACCAATTAATAGAACCCTAGAAGCAAACCTTAAAAATGTGCAAGATTTATACCAATTGTTGAATTGTGCATAAACATTACCAAATGGGTTATAAATCTAAGTTTTCGAATAAATCCAACACCCAACCAAATAGAACTATACAAATCTATGAATAAAACTTTGAAGTTCATGAATCCCCATTGAAATACTTGAAAATCCTTGGTAGATCTTCACAATCACACCCAAGATGTGTTTAGCTACTAGAATCCATAATAACAAGCATAAATGAAGGTAAATCTAATATTAAACTAAGTAAAACTAGTGTTTGGTTGCTAAGAAAGTGAGAGAAAATGGCAAGAAAGTGAAGGAAAATAAATTACAATTTAAGAAAGTTACAATTTCTACTCCTACATTAACATTACAAACATAAATCTAAGCTAAAATACACAAAAACATAAAAACCAACCTTGGAGGAGCTTTTCACACCACCCCCTTGGCTGCTACAAACCCAAAAAATCTTCCTCCCCTCCATTTTTTCGGACAACAAAGCTTTTAAGCTCCAGATCTATATCGACCGATCGATCGGCACTGTTCACCGATCGATCGGCCGATCGAACGGCAATTGGAGCGTTCGATCGGTAAAAAAAACTGTTTTTACTGTTCATGGGCACTGTTCACCGATCGATTGGCCGATTGATCGGTCACTGTTCACCGATCGATCGGGTTACTGTTCACCCGATCGATCGGTAAATCACCCTCTCTGAAGTTTGCCAAGCCATTCGATCGGTTACTATTCATTCCTCCACCTTGAAGCTTGATTTTGACCACTTTAGAGGCCGATTCAGCCAATGCACATTAGAGGACAAATTGTAGCTCTTGAAGTCTTCTTTTCAATGGCACAAAAATCAGCTCAATCGGACATTGGAGTAAAAATATATGGCCCAAATACCGAGACAGATCTGAATTTTCATGAACAAATTATTCGCCTTGAACCCGCTTTGATTATTCTTGCTTTCTTTTTGCCTTTATTAGCTTATATAACCTACAAAGCACACACAAAACATAATCAAATAAATATCTAACTAAAATAAGGAAATTAACACTAATATAAATCTAACAAAGTGCGGATTAAGAGCCTATGATTACACTTTTAGGATGTAATCACCCTCCGGACGTTCTAAAATGAACTGTCTGTAACGTCTGGACGTTGATTCTGTCAAGGCTTAAAGTTGGCAGTTTCCTAAAAGGATTGGGACTCCGATACAAGACTATATATACATAACTTCGTCTCTGAACTGGGGGTTGGAATTTTTAGGGTTCTTAGAATGTTTTTCATAGTTCTTAGCTTAGTTTTAATTAGGGTTTTATATTTTTTCAATTGTTTTCATTAATTTAAAGGATTTGTAGTGGAAATTCATCACTTTGATCAAGAACTTTAAATTTCTGCACTTTCAATTCAAGATTTTGATTGTTTTGTTTTAGTTCATAGTTTAAATGTTTCAACAATTTTATAACTCATTGGTATTTGCTTCTATGGCCATGAGTGGCTAAATCTTTTAACTTGGAATCAATTGTGAAGGTTGATTGGGGATCAAGGATGACCAATGAAGGTATTGTGTTCTTTAATGTTATATCTTTTTGATTTTTCATTTTTTTTCTTCTTCTTCCTCATTCTAGATACTTTCGAAAACCTGAACATCCTATTATGTTCGGTAATGCATATGTGTGAATGCCATACTCAGTATTTACACTGTCTTATAACGTTTATGCGTAAGTTGGGTTTATGTATAAGTGTCACTCAAATCGATTATGCATGTTCTTGATTCCAATACTTTGGTTTATTTTAGAAGTTGAAGATCGAAAGAATTATTGGTTTTAAAGTTAAATCTTCCGAATCCGAGACTCACGACGTAGTCGAAGGATTTGAGTACTCAAAACACTTTCATTGGAATTCCGAGAGCCTTGATTGATTGGATCAATTGATTCTGGGTTATCTTTTATATAGTTTAAATACACTTTTGGTTAGATTTTGATAATTTAGGATAATTAGGGTTTTCAAACGTCCACATAAAATCATAAGATTTTCTTTCTTTTTTTTTACGGAGCATCAATTAGGGTTTGGTTAGATTTGAGTGAGTGTTTGAGCATTTGCGATTGATTTGTGGATTATCTTCTCTGTGGGATCGACCTCGTACTTACGAGATACTATATTGCATCGCGACCCGTGCACTTGCGGTTAAAGCACCATAATCATTGGTAGCGATCAAGCAAATTTTGGCGCCGTTGCCGGGGAAGTTAATTTCGCACAAAGGACCGCAAGAGGCGTGCTAGAACACGAACCTCAGTCCACGCGAAATCCAGCGGACTGCTTCGCCATTCACCTACTATAATAGGGAAGTCGATGGCTAAGGCCATATCGGTAACCTTGTTCCATCCTTTTTAGTGTATTAGTTTTAGGATTATTTGTTCTTTTCTTTTTAGGGGTCTAGGCATCCAATTAGATAGGAGGTGGATTTAGAGGCGGTAAAGTTATATGCTAAATTGCTTATTGGTGGTATTGTTTTGCATAAGGAAATTGGAGGATCGGCTGGGTTTAATAATTTTCTTGTGGGCAACGGTGTTGTTATTTCTGTGGAGATTGGAGGGAAGGAAGGACAAAATTTGAAATTGTTTGCAGAGGCGCGGATAGTCTCTTATTTGTGCATTTCATTTGTATGTCCTCATACTTTAGAGATTACACACGTCGTTTAGTTCGCGTCGACCCCTTGCGTAATCTTCCACCAGGATATTTGACACTTTCACCTACTCCTCAGAACCCCATAGATCTTCCACGTTTTCCCTTGGTTGTTGACCTAGGACCCATACCAATGGCAAATATCAACGACGGCAACAATGACAACCTCGAAAGAGGAAGTAATCAAGGAGAGGATGCTGCATAAAACCGTACCATGAGGGATTACATGAATCCCCAAAGGAAAACACCCACCTCAGCCATAGTACTTCCCGTACACCAAACTATACAGAATTTCAAACCGGGAATGTTACCGGCTTTGTCGCAATTTCATGGCTATGACTCTGAACAGCCTTACGCACATATTAAAGACTTTGAAGATGCATGCTCACTATTTCAAGACAATTTATGTCCAAGGGAAGTTCTCCTGTTGAAACTTTTTCCCTTCACTCTTAAAGATAAGGCCAAGATGTGGTTTACTTCATTGAGGCCTATGTCTATTCACTCTTGGAATACATTGCAAGGGGAGTTCTTGAAAAAGTTCTTCCCGAAAAATCGTACTGAGGCACTTCGTCGTGCCATGTCGCAATTTGCACCTAACAGTGGCGAAATTTTTTTCCAATACTGGGAAAGATTCAAGGACCTGCTGTTTGCATGCCTACATCATGGATTCCCTGAATGGCACATCATTAATACATTTTACTCTTCATTGACCCTTTAATTAAAGATGTTTGTTGAGTCTATGTGCGCAAAAACTTACCCAGACAAAAACCTAACTGAAGCCTATAATTACTTTGAGTATCTAGCTAATTTGACAAAGGATTGAGCTAATGCTAACATGGCTAAAGATTGGTCTAACATTGGGACATAAAACCATACACCTAAGCCTAACACCACATCACATGTCAGAGTAAAACATCAATTGAAAGAAGTAGAGGATTTACAAGCCAGAGTTATGGCACTTACACGCAAATTTGAAGGTTTGGTAATCTCTAAGGCCACCATGACTGTACCGGTTAAGACACCCTCATTATGCTTAGTTTGTGACACACAAGACCATGATACATCTTCATGTCTTGTAATCCTGAGGGTGAGGGAAGCATTGCACGGCCAAGTGAACGCGGTTGGCCAATATCAAGGGGGGTACCAAAACCAAAGGAGTGGGAATAACCCTTATTCTAATACATACAACCCTGAATGGAGGAATCACCCTAATTTTGGTTAGAAACAAGAGGGTCCTTCAAACCCTCAACCCTTCCAACAACCTCCACCGCCATTCCAAGCACCTCTCACACCACCACAACCATTTCAGGGGCAACCTATGCCATATCCCACACCACTGGCACCGCAACCTTATGCACCTCAATTGATAAATTATCATCCTCCACATAGGCAAACCAATGATGATAATCAGGTGACTAATGATCTTAGATCACTTACAAATAGGGTTACTAATCTGGAACAAACCCAAGGGGAAACAAACACAATAGTCAAAGACATTCAAAAGATGTTAATGGCTCAACAAACACAAGGGCGATTTTCGGCCCAACCCCAACCAAATCCTAAACCTGCAAATTACGTAGAAACACACATGAACAGGTCTAGGCCAGCACCCTTAGGAACGGAAAACAACTTGATCAAAACATGAAACTCCATCAAGACAATCAAGGGAAAAAGGATGAGTCTATAGGGTTAGGGCATACACAAGAGAGAGAGGAGTATGGGAGAGACAAGATGGAAATTGATGAGAAAAGACCTGAGAGTCAATTGGAGCTGTTTAACAATGTGTCTAAAGATGCGAGTGAGGAAGATTTAAAGCATGCTCCATCTCCCCATAGGTTGAAGAAGTCGAATAGAGCGAACTTGAATGCTGAAATTTACGATGTGTTCAAACAAGTTCGAATTAATATACCCATGTTAGACGCCATTAAACAAATACCTTTCTATGCAAAGTTCTTGAAGGACTTGTGCACGGTTAAGAGGAAGTTGCACGTGAAAGAAACGGCGATGATGAATGAAAGTCAGAGCGCAATCCTTTAATGTAAATCTGTGCCGAAATACAATGACCCCGGCTGTCCAACGATTTCGTGCATAATAGGGGGATATAGGATTGACCGAGCACTCCTTGACCTTGGTTCTAGTGTGAACCTTTTGCCATATTCCGTATATAAAGAGCTAGGTCTAGGTGAACTCAAGCCTACACGAGTCACACTCGAGTTAGCTGATCGGTTTGTTAAAATCCCTAGAGGTATTGTGGAGGATATACTGATTCAGGTTGACACTGTTTACTATCCTGTTGATTTCATTGTTTTAGACACTCAGCCTGTTGAAGTAGAGTCATCTAAGCGTCACAATCCTGTTATTCTAGGACGACCCTTCCTAGCAATTGCCAATGCTATCATTCACTGTCGAAATGGGTTACTTAAACTTTCATTCGGGAACATAACCTTAGAGACTAATATCTTTACGGTGGGTAAACAGATACAGGAAGCTGACCAAACAGAGGAGGTAGACTTCATAGAGTTTATCATCCAAGAGCATGTGGATAGAGAATTTATAGAGGATCCAATTGAGCGGGCTTTAGTTTGGAGCGAGCCTCATGATCAGTTAGAGCCTGAGTGTGTAGGGTATAAGGATTCATCCATTGTGAAGGAAGGGAGTGATACTGTCATGCATATGGGTCAATGGACCCCAATTTTTGAACCTCTCATCCCTAGTACCCCAAAGCCAGTTCCTTCTGAGAATCAACCACCAGTGCCTGAAAGGAAAACCCTACCATCTACCTTCAAGTATGTTTTTCTTGGAGAAGGAGAGTCATATCCCGTGGTTATATCCTCTAGCTTGTCTAAAGGCCAAGAGATTGCATTGCTGAGAGTGCTTAAGAGACATAGAAACGCCTTAGGTTGGACCATAGCAAACCTTCACAGCATTAGTCCTCTTATGTGCACACATCATATATACTTAGAAGAGGAAGCTAAGCCTGTGCGACAAATGCAAAGACGTTTAAATCCTAATATAAAGGAAGTTGTTAGAGGAGAAGTACTGAAACTTCTCGATGCGGGTATCATACACCCCATCTCGGATTCCAAATGGGTAAGTCCAACCCAAGTTGTCCCTAAGAAGTCGGGAGTCACAGTAGTACCTAATGAGCAGAATGAACTAGTGCCAACTAGAATTCAAACCGGATGGTGAATGTGTATAGACTACCGAAAACTCAATGCTTCAACTAGGAAAGATCATTTTCCACTTCCATTCTTGGACCAAGTCCTAGAACGAGTCGCTGGACGTGCATTCTATTGTTTCCTAGATGGGTATTCCGGCTACAATCAGATTGAGGTCGCTTTAGAGGACCAAGAAAAGACTACATTTACGTGCCCCTTTGGCACCTATGCTTATAGGAGAATGCCCTTTGGCTTGTGTAATGCCCCGACAACTTTTCAAAGGTGCATGATGTCAATTTTCAGCGACATGGTTGAGAAGATCCTTGAAGTTTTTATGGATGACTTCTCAGTCTATGGGGACACTTATGAGGCGTGTCTTGAGCACTTAGACACAGTTTTAGAGAGATGTGAGGAAAGTCATTTAGTGCTGAATTGAGAAAAGTGTCACTTCATGGTGACACAGGGTATAGTTCTGGGACATATTGTGTCCAACAAGGGGATTGAGGTGGACAAAGCTAAAGTAGAACTCATTCAACGCCTCCTTTACCCCAGGTGCGTAAAAGATGTTAGATCATTCTTAGGACATGCGGGGTTCTATAGGCTCTTCATCCAAGGGTTTAGTGCTATATGCAGACCATTGTGTCACTTGCTTTCCCTAGATGTACCTTTTGAGTGGACACCTCAATGCCAAGAAGCCTTTGATAAACTTAAGGAGCTTCTTACTACTGCACCTATTATTCGATCACTCGATTAGGCTCTCCCTTTTGAGTTGATGTGCGATGCAAGTAACTATGCTGTAAGGGCAGTGTTAGGGCAAAGGGTAAATAATAAACCATATGTCATATACTATGCGAGTAAAACCCTGAATGAAGCCCAATTGAACTACACAACAACTGAGAAAGAACTCCTCGCCATGGTTTTTGCACTTGACAAGTTTAGATCGTTCTTAGTTGGATCACTTGTCATTATATACACCGATCACTCCGCACTAAAGTACCTGTTGAGTAAACCAAACGCAAAACCACGACTCATTCGATAGATTCTTTTATTGCAAGAGTTTCACATTGAAATTCGAGATAAAAAGCGGGTCGAAAATGTAGTTGCTGATCATTTGTCACGGCTCCTTGCTGATGGGGAAGCCCAAGACTCCCGACCAATCAATGAGCATTTTCTAGATGAGCAACTCTTCCAAATCACAACACATGCAAATACAATGACCCCATGGTATGCGGATATAGCCAATTACTTAGCCACTGGTAGAATACCATCACATTGGTCGAACATCGACAAGAAAAAGTTTTTTAGGAATGTGAGGTATTTTTCTTGGGAAGATCCGTATTTGTTTAAGTACTGCTCAGATCAAATTGTCCGTCGGTGTGTCCTTAACGAAGAGGTAAAAAGCATCATAGAGTTTTGTCATACACAAGCATGTGGTGGCCACTTCTCATCACGAAAAACCGCAGCAAAGATCTTGGAAAGCGGCTTCTATTAGCCCACATTGTTTCACGATGTTCACATTTTCTGCACGTCTTGTGATAGATGCCAACGATTAGGAAGTTTAACTCGGAGGCACATGATACCCCTTACCCCTATTCTTATTCTAGAAGTCTTTGATTGTTGGGGTATTGATTTCATGGGTCCATTCCCTAATTCCTTTGGCTATCTGTACATTTTAGTGGCTATCGACAATGTTTCCAAATGGGTGGAAGCCATACCAACACGCACCAATGACCATGCAGTTGTGGTCAAGTTCTTAAAAGAGTATATCTTTTCTAGATTTGGCATGCCACGAGCTATCATCAGTGATGGTGGCTCCCACTTCTGTAATCGACCTGTAGGTCTTCTTTTGAGAAAATACGGGGTGGTCCATAAGGTTGGTACATCTTATCACCCCTAAACCCAAGGCCAGGTTGAGTTAGCTAATAGAGAGATCAAACAAGTCCTTGAGAAAACAGTAAACCCTAATCGTAAGGACTGGTCTCTGAGATTAGTGGATGCATTATGGGCATATAGGATTGCATACAAAACTATTTTATGGTGCTCTTCGTATAAACTTGTGTACGGGAAGGCGTGCCACCTTCCGGTTGAGATCAAACATAAGGCGTATTGGGCAATTCGTCAACTTAATATGAGTCTTGATCAGCCAGGCCCTTTACGCCACTTGCAACTTAACGAACTTGAAGAGATTCGAAATGACCCATACGAGAATGCAAAGATCTCAAAGGCTAAGATGAAGTCTGTACATGACCAACATATCATGAGGAAATCCTTCGAAGTTGGTCAAAAGGTCCTCTTGTATAATTCCCGGTTACGCATGTTTCCGGGAAAGTTGCAAAGTAAATGGTCCGATCTTTATTGTACAAGACGTCTCACTACATGGGGCAGTCAAAATTTGAAACCCACGGAATGGTAATACGTTTAAAGTCAATGGGCATCGACTGAAGCCCTACCTTGATCTTAAGCGAGTAGAGGTTGAGTGTGTGGATCTACATGATCCACCATCTTTCGAATGAACTAAGATTGCCTTCTAAGTTTGTTGTATAATAGGTGTGTAGGTCGAGTCTAGTTTACATTAGTTTAACCCTAGTTGGGGGGGAGTCGGTGTTGTCCCACCTCGTTGTTCCCCTCCTCTATTTCCTATCCCCCCCTTTCTGTCCTTTTCTTTTCTCGCATTCCGGAGTATGCTCTGCCCCAGTTGGGGGGGGCTACTTCGTAGGTGTTTATGCTTAGGGATCGTATTAGCTAGGAATGTGTAGGTAGGTATTAGGATCTTTAGGTTGTTAGAGGCATAGAGTGTAGATTGAGGGAAGAGAGGGGCGTAGGAATGAAAAGCATAAGAAAAGATCAATTTTGAGCCGAGATGAATCAAACGTCCGGACACCGTCTGGACTTCCACCTTAGAATAGCCCTTTCATTCGGACGCCGTCCGCAACAAGGGATTAAGCTCTCTGAAGTTTGACTCTGTTTTTAACGTCCGGACGTCGTCCGAACGTCAAGCCTTCAAACGTCCAGACAACGTCCGAACGATACCCTTAGTCAACGCGGCAAAAGAAGTCCAAACATGCACTGGGTTGTCTTTAACGTCCGGATGTTAAAAATTGCACTATAACCAACGTCCGGACGTTGATGCCCTAGGTTTAGATCTTCGAAAGTGTCTTTGTGGATCATTTGCACCATTTAGCAAACACATTAAAGAGAGAGAGAGATACACTGCGATCCGAAGAGCAAGGTTATTCCCCACCATTTCACTTTGGAATCAAAGGAGTTTTGATCCTCATCCTGATTCGAAGCCTAGGCTACCAAGAGAGTCTCCCTCTCTTCTCCTTCCATTCGAGTATAAGGTGAGCCCTAATTCTTTAAAGTGCATTGCATCATATAACTACGGTTAGGGTTCCTTTTTAGTTTGAATTTGGGAGGGGTAGAACCCCATTGATGTTGTCTTAACCTTTATGGTTATGGGAGTTGTAGGGACTCTCACCAATGAGCCCCAATAAACTAGCCCGAAACTGAGCACACTAGGTGTTCGACAAAATGCCCTACTAGGATTTTGCATTGCATGTGTTGCTCAATTTGCCTCGATTGAATCAAATAGGGACATTAGCCATATAGAAGGCCAGAGGCAAGGCTGTTTTGTGGAAATTGGGTGTTGTTTGAAGCTCCCTAACAAAGGTGCACACTTTATGTTCGATAAAATGCCCTAGTGAATTCCTCCTTGTGTTTCTTACCCTAATCTACCCAGTGCACTTCACCATGACTTCAGTGTTTGTAGGAAGAGGGCACATGACCTTTGTGTAGGGAATTGGTTGGAGTTAGCTCCAATGCAAGAGAGGGCACACCAATGTCAACAGTCAGCCCGCTAGAGCCTCACTTAGCCACACCACCATCCATGGGATTGGGTAGGCACACATAGGGCATTCCACGGTCGTTATTTTGGATTGTTTTGTAATGCATGGTATGTGTTGTGATATATGTGCAGGTGTGACGATTGTTTTATGGGGGAGTTAATAAAATGCCGCCTAAGGATGCCATGGGGAAAAAGGGGTCTAAGAGCAAGGGAACCACCGAGGGCACATCCGCTGCCCGTGGAAATCAAGCCAATGAACCGAGCCATATTCCCACACCCACCAAGGTTTAAAACCGGCATTTAGCCATAATTGCAGCCGAAGCCCAAGGGAGCACCTTTGACAAAACTCGTTTTGCCACTATCCTGGCTGAACAACGTTACTAAATGGCCTTCACTAAGAGAGGGGTGGCAGTCGAGCGTCCCATTGACCCAAAAAGTTTTAAAGGGGAGCCATTTCTGTGGACCGGGGAGTTTAAAAGACGGGGTTGGAAGAATTTGGCTAAGTATTCAGGAAATGCAGTTATCACGTTGTGCCGGGAATTCATGGCCAACATACATAAGGCAGTTGGAACCCCGGGGCAGGAGAGATTAGAGTCATGGGTTCGGGGGGTACCAGTAGTCCTTACCCTCGACACCTTTGTGCAGTACTATGGCATAGCTTGGGTGGCTAATGCACAGTTTACATGGCCAGGGGTCGGGGAAGAGTTTACTGAAGAAGTGTGTAATGAGGTGCTTAAACCCGGAGCACCGAGACTTGGGGATACGCAAATTAAGAAGAAATACCTCAAAGAGAGGTACCTTCCTATGTTCATCTGGTCATGTCATAACCTTCTACCCTTGTCCTGAATAGTCGAGTTGTCATTAATAAGAGTGCAGCTACTGTGGGCAATAGGGACTGGTCGTTCTATGATTTGCCGAGGTACATGTTCATGCACCTGTTCACTTTGTATACTAGTCCCTCCCCATTAGGCAGTATCCCCCATGGTTGCTTTTTGACCAAACTATTTAAAGTATCGAAGGTGAAAATCCCGAGCAGCACTCTTCAGGAGAAGTCCAAGGGGAAGATCACTCTTAAGACCATTTCACGATCTAAGGCCAAATATGCTAGGAACCCACCACCAGTAGAAGGGGGTGATTTGGTGCTGACTAAGGAAATGTGGGAGGCACATGTGAAAGAGTGTCGAGAGTTCGAGACTGGGATTTTAGAGAGGATGACAAGGGTAGAGGCGGTTTAGAAAGACCAGTTGGCTATTATGCACAGGCACACTGCACTGATGGAAGAGATTCTGGAGGTCGTGTCAAGGTCAAAGAAGAATGAGGAAGACGAAGAGGATGATGATGATGATGATGCTTCAGATAAGGAGGAAGATTAGACTCAGGGAGGAGAGCTTACACTGGGCTATCATTGACTTATAGTTATTTCCAGAATCTTATGATATACATGTTTTGGGTTTTTGTGGATGCCAATGATACTTTTAAGAATGTTATTGACTGGTTGTTTGGATGATTATAATATTTTGTGTATGGATGGATATAAACTTTGTTAATTACTGTTTTGAGCTGATTAATGGATAATCATTTCTTTGGAGAATCATTGGAACAGGTTTATTTTCATTTTCGCATCATATATCTTTTGAGACAGGTTTGATTTCTGATTCTATGGGATTCAACTGTGACTCTGTACATTTTGGTTTTAATTGAAGGATATTCTAATAAGGATGTGCTGAGATTTGTTAAAATGGAACCGGAACACCATTTTCATGTTTTGTTATCGAAAACAATTTAACTAAGTGATTTGACACATTATATTGTTTAAGCGGATTATCAGTTCAACAAATAATTGCATGCTCAATACTCTTTTGTCAGTATGATATAGAAGGAAAGGAAAGAGTGTTGAGTACAAGTTGTATTCCTAAAAAGGGCACTGTTAGAGTTTCCTGTAATTGCTTCTATAGAGTGGAGATTTGACACCCTGTGAGTTTTAAAGCCTTGAATCGTTTTTGTGAGTGAATTTACAATTACTCTAAGGAATTTTCTTGGATCTCATTATTTCAATAACTTCATTGTCTTTGTGTTGATTTGCGTGTTGATATGATAAGTTCGAATACTAACACTTTTTGCATGGTGGAAATCTTTCATTCATGTGCATTTTGGACTTCGTCATATTGGGACTAATCTGAAATTCTTTCTTTTCTGTATTTTCTTCGGTAATTATATCAATAGATCTCAAGAAACACATGATATGTGTGGAAGAGTATGGGTTTGAGGGGAAGTTTGGAATTTGAAAGAAAGGAAAATGAAGAGGAAGAAACAGCAAGAATAGTATTGACTGAAAAAAAAAAGAAAAATGAAAAGAAAGCAGGATAAGATAAGCGAAAGGCAAGATATGGAAAAAAAAAAAAAAAAAAGGAAGAAAAAGAATTTGATGGGTGAAGTGTATGATGGTGGACTTAACATGTGTAGTGGCCAATGCATGTGTCGAGATCGAATACCACTTGATTCTCTCCCTTTTTTTTGGACTATTCGTTGCTTTAATGCCTCAAAGGTCCGGAAGTGCATGAATTTATGAATTCTCCTATTTAATAAGAGCTCATGTCAAAATTCGTGACTATTACATTAACTGCGAATAATCTTTTCATGAAGTCATATCCAGTCGATACATTTGATACGTTTACGGTTTTTGAAGTTATGATTGCCCTAGTTTGCATTATTTTACATTTATTCGTTGAATGGGCAATCTATTGAGAGAATTCGGTGTGATCAATTGTTGTGAGTGTATGCCTGGTGAGTTTTTGAATTGAAGCTATCAGTTGATGTTATGGGGGCTATGACATTGATTTTTTTTTTTTTTAGGAATGTGACAGTACTTTCGGCCTCTAATTCTTTTCGATGTATTATATATGACATGAGGGTAGTTGCATGACTTGAGTAAGTTAAGTTGAGATGTTTGCAGTATATTGTATGGAGAATCATTGGATAAATTGTTTTCGTTGCATTACATGATTGTTGATGTTTGTGGGTAGTCATCACTGTAAGCCCTCACGAGACTACACTCGTCCACTAGGGGTAACTTAGGTGTTTAAAGGCTTAGTGCATACACTAAATGCATTCAGGACTCTTACAAAAAGAGAGATTATGTTTTATTTAGTAATTTTGTTAGGGACCAGCAAAAGGTAAGTTGGGGGGTGTGATTGCACTTCAAAAGTGTGATTTATGGTTGCTAACCAACCTTAGTTAATTGTAGAATAGGTTAATTATGTCGTTGTTAGTATACATTGTACTAAGAGCAATATTTTGAATCCATTGCAGATAAACATGCCTAAAGGAGCTGAATTGAAGTCCTAAAAGCAGTTCGGGATTATGGATACAAAGACCAAGGATCAATGATGGGAGTATTCTGAAGAGCATTGTGGGAAAGACTTCATGAAAATGAGCACTGGAAGCTTGAAGAGTGGATACAAGGATATGTATGAGAGAAAGTAAACAAAACCAAGAAGAGGTGTATCCAACGTCTGGACGGCGTCCGGACGATGATGACAGAGCGTCCGGACGCCGTTCAGACGTTAAACATAGAGGCCAACTTCAGAGAATTGATATTGATGTTGCGGACGCCGTCCGGACGTTGCGCGAAGGATTTCTCACTTATTTGTTGGTATCGTCCGGACATTCCAAAATGAACTGTCTATAACGTCCGGACGTTGATTCTGTCAAGGCTTAAAGTTGGCAGTTTCCTAAAAGGATTTTGATTCCACTCTAAAAGTGTAATCTTTGTCCCCTAATGAAGTGTTTGATAGCCTCTATATGGGTATTATTATAGATTTTTAGCAATAAATTGATCTAAACTGTTTTTATATCTATATTGCAGGTTTTTGGTGTTAAATTGGTGGAAAAAGGGGCTTAAAGGAGAGAAGACCGTCCGGACGGACCGTTCGGATGGTTAAACCATTCGGACGGTGCGTTTGGACGGACAAATTACCATTCGGACGCCTAGGTCGTTCGGACGGACAAGGGACCATTCGGACGCCCTGTTCAGACGGGCGAATTACCATTCGGACGGTGCGACGGATATTGGAGTTCTAGAGTTTATATTTCCCGTCCAAAGCCGTTCTAGAGGCGTTATTTTTCGTCCAGAGTCGTCTTTTTCCGTTCGAAGAATTACAGAGCCGAGTTTCCTTGTCCGAAGACCGTCCGAACGGTGAAATAACCGTCTGAACGGTTATGGCACCGTCCGGACGCATATCGGACGCACTTAAGACGCACTTCGGACGGTGAGCACAGATTTGCCCTACAACCCAGCAGTCGAAGAAAAAGAAGGATAGATAAGATTTTAGGGTTTCCAGCTGCGGGTAGAGAGGAAAAATAGGAGAAAATCTTGTATTTTGCTTAGATTCAATTTACTTTGTTGTATTTAGGGCTTTTGGAAGTATTTGAATAGATTTCTTGGGTTGATTTAGTGTAAACTCTCATATTCTCTACATTTCAATATATATACACTTTTGAGTTAAAATCAAGATGTTGTCTCTACACTTTGGAAAGCTTTCAACCATGGATTCTTCAAGCTAAACTCATTGTTTGGGGGCAAATGTGAAGATCTACTAAGGAATGCATGGAAAATGAAAGGGGAGTTCTTGAATCTCATTAAATATCTTGTTTACTTATTTTTCTCTAATTATGTTGGAATTAATTTGTGTAGAAATCTTAGATCTATAATCATAGTTAATAACATGTGATTTATTTCCTAAGAACCCATAAATTATGATAAAACTTAATTCCAAAATAATTAGAGATCCCTAAAATTTCAAAGCTAAATCTTCCGAATCAAGGGCCTTTGGACGGTTCTTGATTCGAGTTAACCGAAACTCCCCATTTCAAATTCCATGCTAGAATTGGTAGATTGGAACATTTGAACCGAAACCCCCTTCTTTAATCAAGTTAAATCTCTATTTGTGTTAATTTAGAATTCCGGTTAAATTAAGAGTTGATTTAGTGTTAAGTGTGGTTGTTGTAGTAGAATGTTCATAATTGTCAATTCACTTTAGCTAGAAGTAAGTTTTAGGTTTAAATTTCATTTTAATTGCTTGCCTAGTTGTTAGTAAACTAAATCCTCAAACACCAAAAGATTTTCGGTCAAATTTTAGCTAACATAGCAATCGATTTCACTCTTGGTTTACAGTTGCAATCTGAACATATTTCTAAAGTCTACTCGTTCCTATTGCTAAATTGGCACAGGTCTCTTGAGAGAACACGATAGTGGGAGTACCCCACTTAAATTACAAGCACCCCCATCGCGGTGAGCGTGGAAGGGACGAGTCAAGTTTTGGCGCCATTGCGGGGGACTTGAAGGAACGAGCAAAGTGCGAAAAAGAAAAAAATTGCAAATCGTAAAACCAAGGTGGGAATTGATCACCCACCTACGAGAGAAGCATCTACGACTTCGGGCCTAGGTAATTTCTTCAAACTCAATGTGGATACCATGGTAGGATTTTTCTTTCTTTCTTTTCAATAGTTATCTTTTGTTTGAATAATTAGTAGTATTGCATATTGCTAGGAGCCTTAGAGGAGTTAGGTTAGTGTGTGCTTTATTTGCTAATTGGTGGTATTCTAGCACGTGGAGTGGGAGATTGGAGTTGAAAAGCCGTTGTCTGGTAAAGAGAAAAAGACGTTGTCCGGCATATATATATTATTTGTGTATGATGTGTTGACTAGGTTTGAGGCATACTATTTGTGCATTGCATTTGCATGCCCCATTGGGCACGAATTGACAATAGACGCCTTTTAGGAGTTAACCCACCATCACTGGCTAACACACCTTCTCCCGGATTTTCATTAGTGGTCGACCTAGGTGCACCTCCTATGGATGACCCAAACCCTGCACTTAGGCTACCTAATGATGCTCCACCCAATCCAAATATCTTGCCAAACCCACCGATGGGTGGATTGCCACAACACCCTCCTTTACATCCGGCCCATGGTTTAGGGGGTGAGAACATGGAGAATGCGAGCAACCATGGTGACATGGGGGCTCCCCAATTCCGAATGAGGGATTTCTTAAACCCACCGCGGCAAGCACCAAATTCTTGCCTTGTTGTTCCGCCCCACTATGCTGCTTTGAACATAAGGCCAGGCATGATGCAATTGCTTCCTCAATTCTACGGAGTTGATTCGGAAAGGCCTTATGCCTTCATCAAGGAATTTGAGGATGCATGCTCATTAGTGATGGATAACTCGTGTCCATGGGAAATCTTTTTTCTTAAAATCTTTCCATTTTGTTTAAAGGACACTGCCAAGACGTGGTTCAATTCCTTGAGACCACTTTCCATCCACTATTGGCAAACTCTTCAAGGAGAGTTTTTGAAAAAAAATTTCCCGGAAAATAGAACGGAGGCGCTTAGACGCCAAATCTCACAATTCTCTCAAATGTTGAGAGAATCATTTTTTCAGTGTTGGGAGCGGTTTAAAGAGCTCTTAGTTTCTTGTCCACACCATGGCTTTGCTGAATGACATATTATCAACATCTTTTACTCTTCGTTAACACCCCAACTCAAGCAATTCGTTGAGACTATGTGCGCGGGAACATTTATGGATAAGCAACCTCATGAAGCTTATGTATATTTTGATTACCTAGCTAATTTGGCTCGCGATTGGGCCACTACTAGGACCCAAAATCCCGAAGGTAGACCAAACACGTAAGGGGCGAAATATCAATTGAAAGAAGTTGATAATATGAATGCTAGGCTTGCCACAATGGCGAGAAAATTAGAGGCTCTAAAATTTAAGAATGTGAGTTCGGTGGGATGTGAGGAACCCAAGGGAATGTGTTGTACGGTTTGTGAGACCAAAGAGCATGACACTATGTCATACCCGGTTATCCCGGTGATTAAGGAAGCTTTGCATGGCCAAGTCAATGCTATTGGGCAATACAATCGAGGTGGGGGAAACCCCTACTCCAATACTTATAACCCGGGATGGAAGGATCATCCTGACTTTGGATGGCATAATGAGGAAACTTCAAATCCCCAAGCTTATCAAGGAGGGTATAACAACCCTCAATCTTATCAAGCCCCTCCGTCACAATCGCACCCACAACATTACCAACCTCCACCGGTCACATCATTTCCTAACCAACCTAAACCATTCCAACCTCCACCTCAAGCTCAATCCAACATGTACCACCCCCCACATCGAAAGTCGTTGGAGGATACTCTCCAACAATTCATCCAAACCCAAGGGGGGGTAAACTCACGGGTCGACAAAACTTTAGATGACATCAAGAGTCAATTGACTCTTCTTACTCAAGCATTGACCCTTACTGAGAAGGGTATGTTACCTGCACAACCTCAACCCAATCCTTCTAGGCAAGTCCATTCCACCAAAACCTTGGCCCAACCATTAACTAACCATGAGAATGTTTCGGCCATTACCACTTTGAGGAGTGGTAAAGTCATTGACAAGACTATTTTTCCTAGGGACCCTAAAGGTAGGGTAAAAGAGTCTAAGGTAGATGAGGGGTCGGGCGTTAATGAGGAGGAGTCTAAAAGAGGAAAAGGGGTTGAGAGAGGACCAAGTGAGAAGGAGGAGGGGAGTGAGAAAGAAAAAAATGAGAGGGAAGAGAAAGAGGAAGGGAATTGTGAGAAGAAAGAGCCAAGTGGGTCCATGCCCAATGTTGAGGAAGTTTTGAGAGAGGAACGTAAGATCTTGGCTCACGCTCCATTTCCTCACCGGTTAGTTAAACCCAAGAACCAACTAAGTTCGGAGATTTATGAGACTTTTAAGCAAATCAAAATAAATCTACCACTCCTTGAAGCCATTAAACAAGTTCCCACTTATGCTAAATTCCTTAAGGATTTATATACTGTTAAGAGGAGATTAAATGTGAGGGAGAACGCCTTTCTTGCTAAAGATGTTCATTCCGTTGTCCAAGTCAAAACCCCACCAAAGTACAAAGATCCTGGTTGTCCTACTGTGACTTGTGTCATAGGAGACCATAGGATAGAGGGGTGCCTTCTAGATTTGGGGTCGAGTGTGAATCTATTCCCGTACTCAGTGTACGAGCAATTGGGGCTAGGTGAATTGAAACCTACGAGGATTACACTCTAGTTGGCGGACCGATCGATCAAAGCCCCTAGGGGAATAGTTGAGGATGTCTTAGTGAAAGTTGATAAGTTTTATTACCCGACCGATTTTGTGGTGTTAGATACTCACCCGGTTGTAAATCCCCATGCCCGGAACCATATTCCTATCATTTTGGGGCGACCCTTCTTAGCCACATGTGACGCCATCATCCATGTGCCCGGGGGGGGGGGGGGGGGGGTCTTTTAAAATTATCCTTTGGGAAAATGTCCATTGAACTTAACATGTTTAACGCGGGAAAACAACCGGGGGATTTAGAGGACGTCCGGAGGTGAATCTTATTAATTCGATAGTGCAAGAGCACTTTGAAAGGCAAATGGTAGAAGACTCTTTGGAGAGAATGTTGACTTTGAGTGAGGTTTTAGATTGCTTGGGAGATGAGGAAGAGGGGGATGCTTTTAATGAGGGTAGTGGTCTAGAGGTGTGTCCTATCATGGCTGTGGGTCAATAGGCCCCCACTTTTGAACCTTTGACCCC
Organism: Euryodendron excelsum; assembly: GCA_033060915.1. Taxonomy (NCBI): domain Eukaryota; kingdom Viridiplantae; phylum Streptophyta; class Magnoliopsida; order Ericales; family Pentaphylacaceae; genus Euryodendron; species Euryodendron excelsum. The sequence continues at coordinate 4,302,725 of CM065382.1, forward strand.
TAACCCTACCAAGCCCCAACCATCCAAACTAGAGGCTCCTACGCCCGATAGGAAGCCTTTGCCTTCTACCCTTAAATATGTGTTTTTAGGTAAAGGTGAATCTTATCCCATAGTGATATCTTCATCACTTACGAAGGCTCAAGAAAGGAGCTTGTTGGAGGTGCCCAAAAAGCACCGGAAAGCCATAGGTTGGACAATTGCCGATTTGCACGGCATTAGCCCTCTAGTATGCACTCATCGCATATATTTTGAGGAAGGGGCTAAGCTGGTGTGCCAAATGCAAGGCCGATTGAACCCAACTATGAAGGAAGTGGTGAGGTACAAAAACTTCTTGATACGGGTATTATATACCCAATTGCCGACTCTAAATGGGTGAGTCCCACCCAAGTTGTCCCCAAAAAGTCCGGAGTGACGGTAGTTGAAAATGCAAATAATGAATTGATACCTACCCACATTCAAACCGGGTGGTGTATGTGTATAGACTACCGTCGCTTGAATGCCGTAACTACCAACGATCATTTTCCCCTTCCCTTCCTTGACTAAGTCTTGGAGCGGGTAGTGGGACGGGCCTACTATTGTTTCCTTGATGGTTACTCCGGATATAATCAATTGGCAATTGCCATGGAAGACCAAGCTAAAACCACATTTACATGCCCCTTTGGCACATTTGTTTACAAGCGAATGCCCTTTGGGTTATGCAATGCTCCCGCCACTTTTTAGAGATGCGTGATAAGTATTTTTAGCGATATGGTGGAGCGAATTTTAGAGGTCTTTATGGATGATTTTTCCATATATGGGGACAACTTTGCTCGATGTCTTCAAAACTTAGAGTCAGTACTAAACCGTTGTGAGGAGACCAATCTTGTGTTCAATTGGGAGAAGTGTCACTTTATGGTGACACATGGTATAGTCTTAGGCCACATCATCTCCAGGAGGGGCATTGAGGTAGATCCCGCTAAGGTCGAGCTTATTCAAAAGCTACCCTCCCCTAGGAACGTGAGAGATGTGAGATCTTTTCTTGGGCATGCCGATTTTTATCGGCGCTTCATTCAATCCTTTAGTTCCATTTCTAGGCCCTTATGTGCCCTCTTGGCAAAAGATGTTCCATTTGAGTGGACTCCGTCTTGTCAGCTAGCTTTTGATAAGTTGAAAAAACATTTGACTACGGCTCCCATAATCCGGCCTCCGGATTGGAGCTACCCTTTGAATTAATGTGTGATGCTAGCGACTTTGCTGTGGGGGCCGTGTTGGGCCAACGAAATGAGAGGAAACCTCATGTGCTCCACTATGCGAGCAAAACTTTGAATGAAGCCCAAATAAATTATACCACCACCGAGAAAGAACTTTTGACTATTGTGTTTGCTTTGGACAAGTTTCGCTCTTATTTAGTGGGGTCTCACGTGATTGTTTTCACCGACCATGCTGCACTTAAATACCTCTTATCCAAACAAGAAGCAAAGCCTCGATTAATTAGGTGGATTCTCCTTTTTTAAAAGTTTGATCTTGAAATTAGGGATAAAAAGGGGGTGAAAAACGTTGTCGCGGATCATTTGTCCCGCCTCCCTTTTGAGCACCCTACCAAAGATGACTTTCCTATTTGTGAGACCTTCCCCAATGAGCAACCCATGTCTTGCAACGCCTTGAATCAAGCCTTAACTCCCTGGTACGCCGATGTGGCCAACTATTTGGCCACAAAAGCCATTCCTTCTCATTGGTCCGCATTGGACAAGAGGCGATTCTTTAGGCTAGTAAGACAATTCTTTTGGGACGAGCCGTATTTGTTCAAATATTGCTCGGATCAAGTTGTACGGCGATGTGTGCCGGATGAGGAATTTGAAAGTGTAATGAAATTTTGCCATTCTCATACATGTGGGGGTCATTTCTCTTCGAAGAAAACCATGGCAAAAATTTTGCAAAGTGGACTCTATTGGCCGACTATGTTTAAAGATGTGCATTTATTTTGTGTGGTGTGTGATAGATGTCAAAGGCTCGGGAACCTTTCTAGGAAACACATGATGCCCCTTAACCCTATTCTTGTTTTAGAGGTTTTTGATTGTTGGGGTATAGACTTCATGGGTCCATTTCCTAGTTCATTTGGGCATCTTTATATCTTAGTGGCCATCGATTATGTTTCCAAATGGGTAGAGGCAATACCGGCAAGAACCAATGACCACCAAGTTGTGGTCAAATTTTTCAAAGAATATATTTTTTCCCGGTTCGGTATGCCGCAGGCCATCATCAGTGATGGTGGTTCCCATTTCTGTAATAAGCCATTAGGGATACTCATGAGAAAATACGGCATCATTCACAAAGTCGGTTTGCCATACCATCCCCAAACACAAGGCCAAGTCGAATTAGCCAACCGTGAAATCAAGACAATCTTGGAAAAGACGGTTAATCCGTCTCGAAAGGATTGGTCTTTGCGCTTAATTGATGCATTGTGGGCCTATCGAATGGCCTACAAAACCATTCTAGGTGCCTCCCCGTACCGTCTTGTGTATGGAAAAGCATGTCACCTCCCGGTTGAGGTTAAGCATAAGGCATATTGGGCTATTCGGCAATATAATGAGGGGTTGGGCGAAACCGGCAACCACCGGAAGCTCCAATTGAACGAGCTAGATGAAATAAGAAATGATGCGTATGAAAATGCAAAAATTTCAAAGGCTAAAATGAAAGTCCGTCATGACCAACACATTCATCGCAAATCTTTTCATGTTGGTCAAAAAGTTCTTCTCTATAATTCCCGGTTGCATCTCTTTTTGGGAAAGTTAAGGAGTAAATGGTCCGGCCCCTACCAAATTAGGGAAATCTTTACCTATGGTGCTATTGAGGTGCAAAATCTTAAGAATGACACACCTTTCAAGGTCAATGGGCAAAGGTTAAAGCCTTACTTCGAGCCCTTTCGAGGCGAGGTAGATTGTGTGGATCTCATTGATCCACCAATCTTAGCTTGATGATTGTCCCCTATGTGCTCCCGCCCTCTCGTGTTGTTGTCTCGGTCTTTTTCGAGTTAGTGTTGCTTTGAGGACAATGCAATCTCTTAAGTGGGGGGTGGGGCGAGCTTGTTTTGCGCTCGGTTTTTGTGTAAAGTGTATAGGTTATTTTGTTTTTTTTTTTTCTTTTGCAGTTTTTGTTGTTTAATTTAGTGTTGGTTTAGTCTATTAAGTTTTCTAGGTATTCCAGCGTATAAATCGAATTTTTGAAATTTACCGTTTGGATGGTGTGTCCGAAAGCGTTTGTCCGTTCGGATGGTGCGTCCGAACACTTCAATTACCGTTCAGACTGTGAATTCGGATGGCCTGTTTTATAATAATTTCCCATTCGGACGGTATCCAGACGTGCGTTTATCGGACCATTCGGACACCTTTTGGACCGTTCGGACGCCTTTTTAACCGTTCGGACGGTGATTGCCCATTCGGACGGTGTGTCCGGACGGTATCCGGACGCGCGTCGAACACTTGGCATCCCCTATAAATAGGCAACGTCCGTATTGAGTTCAGACTCACTACAGACGCTATACAGGGAGTTTTTGAGTGTTTTGAGTGTTCTTGGACGATAGCGGAGCCCGAGCACGTGCCCTTAACTCTTCCACCCTGTGTTTCACGCTTCCCTAGGTATTTCTGTATCTTTCCTCGCGTATTTTTATTCTTTACCTAGGAGACTTTATAGGGTGTTTAGATTGTTATGGCAGGCAGAGGGGCCCCCGGTGCCCTTCCGGCTGGCGCAGCTGAGGCTGAGCCGGCCCCAGCCTTTGACGTCACACGTTTTGTGTCTGAGGATGCATTTGAGGCATTCTCCCAGACTTCGATGAGGCGAGGCGTAGTGATTGAGCGCCAGATGGAGCAGTTTAGGGGTCCTGGTTTTTTGTGGGCTGAGGCCTTTGAGGCCCGGGGTTGGGTCCCTTTGACTACCGTCGAGGGAGATGCCATTTTTGTCTTGCTCGCCGAGTTTATGGCGAACGTGTCAGCCTGTTGTGTTACCCCAGGACACGAGCAGATTACGTCCTGGGTTAGGGGGTTTGACATTGGGATCACCCCCGCCACTTTTGCAGAGGTGTATGGGCTGCCTAGGGTGGCAAACCCTCAGTATAGTTTCCCATCTAGGGGGGCCTCGAATGACTTCAGAGTCGTTTCCGACGAGGTTTGCCTCCCAGGCACTGATTGAGGTTTGCGTTGGCAAGTGGCGGTCAGCTTATTGCTTCCGATCTACGCCCCCTTGTATATTTTTTGCTGTCAATCTGTCTACCCCATTGCTAGGCATTCTGAGGTTAAGAGGAGTAGGGCTAGTCTTTTATGGGCTATTAGGGTGGGTAGGTCCATAGATCTTCCGTTATTTTAGTTTAGAGCCCTAGCAGAGGAGATTACGAACCCGCATGCTTAGGGATCCATCCCTTTCGTGGTCCTTTTGACGCGAGTGATCGAGGCTGCTTTCGGGGCCCCTGCTATTGGACTTCCTCATCTCCCGCAATCAAGGGAGCCCATTGGTAGATCTACCATTCAGCGGGGATTGAGATCTCGCAAACTGCAGCAGCAGCAGCAAGAGCAGTTCCAGCCACAGCCACAGCCACAGCAGCAACAGCCACAGCAGCAGCAGCAGCCAAGACTTGCTGACCCGGATCAGTACAACCCCGATATTCATCAGCATCAGCAGCACTTTCAGCCGCCACCGATGCCCGATCTGGCATTGCAGATGCTTGAGCAGATGCGGCAAACCTTAGATATGTTAGCTGCGGGATTAGCACAGCAATCTGCCGACATTGCTAGGCTGGAGGCTGCCCATGCAGTTCATTTTGCAGCACTTGAGGGCTAGATCTGAGCCCAGTCTGAGCAGAGTACTGCATTCCAGGGCCTGATCTGAGCCCAGTCTGAGTAGATCACCGCATTTCAGGGTCAAACCCGGGGCTAGACCAGGATCATAGAAGAACTTTTTGTTGAGGTCCAAGCCCTTAGGTCTACTGTTACACCGCCTCCAGATGACGATGGAGATGACTGATAGTGTAGGATTGTGATGCATTTTTTATACACACATAGCATATCATTACATCAGTTTTTGTACATTGTTTTGACATAGTGTATATTGTTTTGATGTAGTGGATTATATTTTGAGATTTCTTTACTGTACATCATTTACTTTTGTATCCTCTTGTTCTTTATCTTGTATTGTTGGATGTTTTAGCTACAGGTGTTCACAGATTTTGGTTTATGTTACTCGCCTATACCATTTTGATGGGGATTTTGATAGCGTATGGTATCAGTTTCAGTCTTCATTTCTCTCACGCATCTAATTACATCTCTTATTATGCATTTTAAGCTAGCTTTTGCGATTGATGCGTTGACTCATTTTTGATGCACTATAACACCGTTTTTTACATTAAAACCCGACTTAGATTGAGATGGACTCGTTTTCTTACTTTTAACTCCATGGAGAGTGCTTGATTCATGCATTGGTAGAAAGTTGTACACCATTCACATGAGTTATGCTTTGCAACATATTTTTGTTACTCTACCTTGTATTTTCGTCCATACTTAGTGGAGATTATCACCTTGTGAGCTTTAGAGCGTTTACCGTCTTTTTGAGAGTCTACATTTGCTCAAGGATTGATCTTTCATCCTCATTTCTCTTGAATAACTTCTTTATGCTTGCTTTTGGTTCATAAGACGAATTCTGATATTAGGATTGACACTTTTACTATGTGGAATATTATAATTTGGCATCTTTATGTAATTCTAACCCCATTTCCTTCTTGATAGCCATTATCCTTTTTGTCTTTCACCATATAACCCATTTATCATTTCATTTTTCACCAACTCCTTCCTCAAAAGATATCATTAAAACTTTTGTATTTCATATCATTTTTCTTTACTATGTTGGGAAGCAAAGATATATGATGTAAAAAAAAAATGAAAAAGAAGAGTAAGAGAAAAGAAAAAAAAAGTGGATATATGATAAAAAAAGAAAAGAAAAAAAAGAAGAAGAAGTTTTAAACATAACGCAAAGTGGCATCAAAGTTATAGAGAAGGAGTTAAAAAAATAAAAAAGAGAGAGAAAAGAAAAAGAGAAGTGTTTATTGTTCGAATCTTTGGGTACATAACAAGGGAGTTGGGTATGATATCTTTCCATCACCTCATTAACATATGATGTGTTTTGTATTTATCTCACATCATTCCTACTTTACCTCTTCACCTTCCAAATTGCTTAATCGATCCAAAGATGCTTCATTATAATTTTTATTAGAGTAAAAGTTTTATCTTATCAATTCTTTGAATCATTGTGCATCTATGAACATTCTCTTAGGAAGTTATGCCAAAGGCGATACACGTACATATTGTCCGGTTCTTCATTTTGGATATGTTCGCTTGTTTTGCCTTGTACATTTACTCTACTGTTGAACATATCATTGTGTGAACCCTGTGGGTCTTTTCATTCCGAGTGTATGCCCGGTGAGGATTGAATCAAAACTTTACGGTTCGGAAGTGTATAATTGAGTTCCTTATATGTTGCTTAGCATTGGCTTATCAAGCACACGCAGACAAACTTCTCTATTGTATGAATTTTTGTATAAACTCCTACATGTGTTTGAGGTTTGAGATGTGTCCATTGATATCTTGAGTGGGTTGTGCATATTTGTTTCTTTTATCATCTTTAATTATTTCCTTTCTATAGTACATTTTGCTAGGGACTAGCAAAAGCTAAGTTGGGGGGTGTTGATTCCACTTTAAAAGTGTACTCTTTGTCCCCTAATGAAGTGTTTGATAGCCTTTATATGGGTATTATTATAGATTTTTAGCAATAAATTGATCTAAACTGTTTTTATATCTATATTGCAGGTTTTTGGTGTTAAATTGGTGGAAAAATGGGCTTAAAAGAGAGAAGACCGTCCGGACGGACCGTTCGGACGGTGCGTTCGGACGGACAAATTACCGTTCGGACGCCTAGGCCATTCGGACGGACAAGGGACCGTTCGAATGCCCATTCAGATGGGCGAATTACCGTTCGAACGGTGTGACGGATATTGGAGTTCCAGAGTCTATATTTCCCGTCCAAAGCCGTTCCAGAGGCGTTATTTTCCGTCCAGAGTCGTCTTTTTCCTTTCGAAGAATTACAGAGCCGAGTTTCCTCGTTCAAAGACCGTCGGAACGATAAAATAACCGTCCGAGCGGTTATGGCACCGTCCGGACAGTGCGTCCGGACGCATATCGGACGCACTTAAGACGCACTTCGGACGGTGAGCACAGATTTGCCCTACAACCCAGCAGTCGAAGAAAAAGAAGGATAGATAAGATTTTAGGGTTTCCAGCTGCGGGTAGAGAGGAAAAATAGGAGAAAATCTTGTATTTTGCTTAGATTCAATTTACTTTGTTGTATTTAGGGCTTTTGGAAGTATTTGAATAGATTTCTTGGGTTGATTTAGTGTAAACTCTCATATTCTCTACATTTCAATATATATACACTTTTGAGTTAAAATCAAGATGTTGTCTCTACACTTTGGAAAGCTTTCAACCATGGATTCTTCAAGCTAAACTCATTGTTTGGGAGCAAATGTGAAGATCTACCAAGGAATGCATGAAAAATGAAAGGGGAGTTCTTGAATCTCATTGAATATCTTGTTTACTTATTTTTCTCTAATTATGTTGGAATTAATTTGTGTAGAAATCTTAGATCTATAATCATAGTTAATAACATGTGATTTATTTCCTAAGAACCCATAAATTATGATAAAACTTAATTCCAAAATAATTAGAGATCCTTAAAATTTCAAAGCTAAATCTTCCAAATCAAGGGCCTTTGGACGGTTCTTGATTCGAGTTAACCGAAACTCCCCATTTCAAATTCCATGCTAGAATTGGTAGATTGGAACATTTGAACCCAAACCCATTCTTTAATCAAGTTAAATCTCTATTTGTGTTCATTTAGAATTCTGGTTAAATTAAGAGTTGATTTAGTGTTAAGTGTGATTGTTGTAGTAGAATATTCATAATTATCAATTCACTTTAGCTAGAAGTAAGTTGTAGGTTTAAATTTCATTTTAATTGCTTACCTAGTTGTTAGTAAACCAAATCCTCAAACACCAAAAAATTTTCGGTCAAATTTTAGCTAACATAGCAATCGATTTCACTCTTGGTTTGCAGTTGTAATCTGAACATATTTCTAAAGTCTACTCGTTCCTATTGCTAAATTGGCACAGGTCTCTTAGGAGAACACGATAGTGGAAGTACTGACACGCCTCCAGATGTGCTTCAATTGGAGCCACTCCGCAAGGGTACGGAGGTCGCGCTTGTAGTAAAACCGGAGGATCCGGTGTCGTTCTCTCCCAATGAAATTCTGCAAATATAGCAACAAAGCTCAACTAGCACGGGTACTTATCTTAATGGATTGCAAATGAAAATTCTTAACAGAAAAGAGACCGAAAATATATTGGTTTTGATATGATGATGGTTATATGCTTCATACAATAATTTAGTGACTATGAAAGACAACAAAAGCTAATTTTATGTAATTAAGGAGAAAAGCTTGGACATGGTTGTTTTGATCCACCAATTCACAACAAGGGTTTCCAATGAGAGGTTTATAACTCAAATCAAGAATCACACCTTGGATTCTTGATTCGGAAAATGTCGACTATAAAAATGTGGGTTTTGTTTGATTGAGCATAGAGAGGGAATATATAATTGGTACCCTAGAATCAAACCTTAAACATGTGCAATACCTATACCAAATATTGATTTGTGCATAAATATTACCAAAGGGTTATGAATCTACGTTTTTCTAATGAATCTCATGCTAAATCAAATGAAACCATATAATTTTGAGGATATGACTTTGAAGTTCATACAACCCATTTTCAACCCTTTGAAGATCCTTGGTGGATCTTCACAACCACATCCAAGGGGTATTTAGCTACTAGAATCCATGTTAACTAACATAAAAGGAGCCAAATCTACCATTAAACTATAAAGAACTAGTGTTTGGTTGCCAAGAAAATGAGAGAAAGTGCCAAGAAAATGATAGAAAGTTGCTAGAACAAGTTGAAATCATTCACTTCATATATATATCAAGCATTCATTACAATGATCCAAAAGTAATAAATGACATTAAATACAACACATTAAGAGTAAATCTAACTTAAAAGCCTTACAAGATAACAAAAAACCCCTTTTTGGAGCTCCATTTCCGTCCAGAATCTGCAGAAAAATGACCTATCTCCCTTTTGGTCTCGAACAAAAGCTTTTATACTCTGCAAAAAAACAGAGCCTGTACACACCGATCGATCGGTGTACGACCAATTGATCGGCCGATCGATTGCCCGATCGAACGGTCAGGGCGATCGAACGCCCGATCGATCGCAAAACCGACCCCTCTGAAGTTTGCTTCTGTGTCGTCTGTTGAGAGAATTCCGACGTCACCGATCGAACGCCCGATCGATCGGAAAAACGCCCTCTCTGAAGTTTGCTGCAGAAGGTTGAACAGAGCATCACCGATCGATCGCAGGATCACCGATCGATCGGCCGATCGAACGTTCCGTGGACCGTTCGATCGGGCGATCGATCGGTCATACTCAAGATTGCCCATTTGCCTTAGTTTAAGCTCCAAGTCCTGCAAAAAGTGTACAAAAAGAGTTTTAACGCGTTTTAGGAGTTAGAATACTAAATTAACACCAAATTTAACTAATCAACTAACAATTTAAGCCAAAAGATTACTATTTCTAAGAGTAATCAACACCCCCCAACTAAACCTTTGACAGTCCCTATCAAAGTATGAGAGGAAAACAAAAATATACACATGCATTAATCTTATTCAAGTCAAATCTCCATCCACCTAGGTTGTGAACCAAAGCAAGGCAAAGGCATAAAGCATGGAAGAAACAAAACATATTGACGCGTACTACCAATGACATATGACCCTAATGATTCAAAACTCGTACAATTACGTCCTCGATGCTTCGATCCAAGTCTCACAAGGCATACACTCAACTTTAAACATGAACACTCAAGGTCCCTCAATGGAAAGCTCTTTTAACGAGTAAATGTATAAACCATGCAAGTAGAGCAATTCCAAAACCAAAGACGAATAAATTGTAAGTGTATCGACTTGGCATAGCTTCATGAAGGAATATTCACAGCTTAAGCATAATCTAGAAAATTGACATAAATGCCTCGTACACAATTGAATTAAAGATTCATGTATCTTCGGATATCAAGGCCATAAGGGTGATGAATGAGAGAAGAGCCATGTAAGAGGATAGAAAATGGTAAAAGGGTTCAACATATACATGTGCATTACACATGATGATCAATGATATTCACTTCCACATTTCCACTCTTTTGAATCACTTTTACGATCTTCCTTCACCTCACTTCTTTTGTATTTGATTTTTTTTTTTTTTTGAACACACCTTTTCATCCCTTTCTATGTATATATATATATATATATATATTTTTTTACTCTTCAACTCCATACACTTCCAACTTTACAAATATAAGAGTAATGCATCTATTGGCATTGACACTCTTTAAACTTATGCACATGCATATGAATATTAAAAAGAAGAAAAAAAAAACACATGGAATGGCTCAATGGAATGAAATGGCCTATGTGTTTAGAATCCGAAGAATACAACAAATCAAAACTTCAAAAGTGTATAAGGGGTCAATAAATCTATCTAACACTCGAACATGCAAACCAACATCAAAAAAATAATGAAACTATTCAATGAATGAGGATCAACAAAATAATCTTGAATAAATGTGATTCACTCTTCAAAGGCGATAAATAGGCTCTAAAGCTCACACGGTAAAAATCTCCTACCTTATAAGGACATGCATGCATAAGAATGAAGCACAAGGCATCACATAACATGTTAGTGCACAACAATGTGAATTGTCTCTTATAATGATTTTATGCCAAAAACTTGCAATGTATCATAATCTCTAAGGTGGGTTAATCATCAACTCAAATTTAATCAAAAACATGGTATGGTACTTGTTTGAAACAACCTTGACACCTCCATCACAAAAATCCAAAAAGAAATGATATCAACAATTAAGGACATAGCTAAGGTGTCAAGTTATAGAAAAGAGCGATACGAATACCATACAATACCCATTACCTCGGTTGGAACAATACATGCGATATGGATATCAATCAAAAAAGTACACCTGTAACTGAACTGCCAAACTATACACGAAAAAGATAAGAGAATACAACAAATGTATACAAAAAGGGTATGCCACAATAAGAAAGATCGCTATACAAACAACTCAAAAATAGATACATCCACTATAATAAAAAAGATTTAGATACATCATATGAAATGAAATGCTATGAAGTGCGCAATGCATCTAATCTAACTGGAGATCCGAAAAGAGGTCTCCATCATCCGGTGGAGGCTGGCCAAGGTGCTGGATAATCTCCTGGAGTCGAGTGGACTGGGTCTGCTGCTGCTGCTAAATGTCAATCAGCTGACCCTGAAGTGCAGCAATGGCAGTGTCCTGAAGATCTAATCTAGCCATAATGTCGGCCTGCCACTGCTGGCGCTCTACCTGCTGAGCAGTCAGCTGCTCCTGAATAGCTGTCAAAGTCTGAAGTAACGTCCTCGGAGCTGGCTCCTCCTGAGCCTGAGCCTGAGCCTGAGCCTGAGCCTACGCTGGCTGATCCTGCCGCTGCTCCCTTGACTAGGTCTCCTCCTGAGTCTGTGAAGCCGGCTGCTGAGAAGACGAGTGAGCCGAACTAGCTGACCCCCCTTCTTCGACAACTGCCCTGCCGCTCTCTTCTCCGTCTTCCAGTCTATGACAGTCGAAGAGGAGAGCAGTACAACATCCGCAACACTAACCCCTGCTGCCCTAATCCTCACTATCAAAAAACAACCAAAAGGGATGCTGGACTGGGGAGTAGCAACCTGAGTCGCGGCCCACAATGCCATATACATGAAGTGGGGCAAGTCAATAGTCCTGCCCGTGCCAATAGCCCACATCAACTGCCCTCGCATCCTACTGCACTCCACCGTCCTCCCCAGTGGAAAAATCGAATAGCAAGTCCAAAGGAACAACGGGTGGTATCTGGGGGCAATCTGCCTAATCCTAATCTGGGAAGCGGTCCAGGACTCTCCCGGTGCTAAAATCTCGGCGCACATCTCCTCATGAGATGGTGGATGCTCCCCATCATAAGAGAACTGAGGGTTAGCAACCCTCGGTATACCAAACTGCTCAGCAAAGGAGTTTGGAGTGATAACAACATCTCTACCCCGAACCCAAGAGCGAAGAATATGTCTGTCGCCACCAACGGGGTCCGATGAAATGTTAGCCATGAACTCTGCCACGAGGGTGGCTGAGTACTGGCCCCTAAAAGAAGCTAACCCCAACCACCGGCGGTCGGTCAAAGGCTGGAGCCAACCATATGGCTCAGCATCAAACTGATTCACTGTCCAACGCCTCTCCACTACTACCTTACGGGCGCTCCACACCCGTCCAAACTCTCACTCCTGATCCCTCCCCCGGAAGCGAGTGGAATCATACTCTCCCTCTCTCCCCCTCCTAGCATGCTCACGCTGGAGCTGCTGGAACTGGGCCAGAGTCTGAGAAGTCCCCACCCCAGAGTCTGATGTAGTGGAAATTCATCACTTTGATCAAGAACTTTAAATTCCTGCACTTTCAATTCAAGATTTTGATTGTTTTGTTTTAGTTCACAGTTTAAATTTTCCAACAATTTTATAACTCATTGGTATTTGCTTCTATGGCCATGAGTGGCTAAATCTTTCAACTTGGAATCAATTGTGAAGGTTAATTGGGGATCAAGGATGACCAATGAAGGGGAGAAGGATGGTGATTGCAGAAGCATGCAAGCTCGTCAATTAAGAACCCATTCTTTGCAAAGCCATCCACCCGGAAAGCTACAGAGATGACCACCGCCCCCGCCAAACCCTCCACCACCTCCTCCGCCGCCAAGTCCACCACCACCTCCAGAAACAGCACCCCCGCCAAAGCCAACTCCCCCGCCAGAACCAGCTCCTCCACTCAATCTGCCACCACCGCCGCCTCCACCACCTAGTCCTCCGCCACCTCCAGCACCAGCTCCCCCGACAAACCCAGCTCCACCCAGATTATCTCTCTCTCTCTCTAGACCTCCAGCACCAGCTCCCTCGACAAACCCAGCTCCACCCAGATTATCGCTCTCTCTCTCTCTCTGTAGATAGCTAGAATGGAAACTGATAAGAGAGGACACAGGAAAGCAATTAGAACTGAAACCCCAGTAACTATTTTCGTGGAGAACTTTCCAAGAAATATGAATCCTATCTAGCTGTCAAGGATATTTAGCAAAGTGGGAAAAGTCATGATGTCTACATCCCAAATAAGGTTTGCAGAACAAACCAAAAGAGATATGGCTTTGTGAGATTTGCCTCAAGACAGGAAGCTCTAGCGGCGGTTAATTCCTATAATGGTGTTTGGTTGCTTGATTACAAGTTGAAGGTTCATATTGCGCTCTATGGAATGGATCAAAGAAAAGCATATAGACAAGCTTCTCAAATAATCTTCTCTAGAAATAAAGCACAAAACCAATCTCTTCAGAAAGCAACAAACCCAATCATTTACAATTCTTTCAGAGACAAGCGAAGCTACAAACAAGTTCTTTCTACTTTTAAAACTATCCCTCATCATGATAGCATTTTAGAGACTATGGAAAAGACAATTAAAGCAGAAGTGATAGACACTGAATGGATCAAGAAATGCTTAATCGCTTTTCCAAGGGACCCCAAATGTATGTTTAGTATTGAAGAAGCAATGAGAAGTGAAGGTGTGTTTGGCATCAGCATAGTGTATCTGGGGGAAAACAAAATGCTGTTAAAATTTGTCGATGAAGATGAGAAAGCAAATTTTCTGGAGAGTGGTCGGGATTGGGTATATCAATGGTTCTCTACCATTCATGAATGGTCACATAGAGAGTTTAACCTCACAAGGCGCACATGGCTACTTATCCGTGGAGTCCCCCTTCATGCTTGGAATGATCACACATTCCGTAAAATAGGAAGTCAATGGGGGGAGGTGATTATGGTTGATGGCAAACATCCACCAAATCAGAGTTGGATGTGGGAAGAGTACTCATCCAAACAGAGAGCAAACAGTTAATAAATGAGATAATTAATCTAAAAGTGGGAATCTTTCTTTACTCGGTGCAAATATTGGAATGTGCAACTTATTCCTTTGTTTCTTATGGCAACAAGAGTTTGGTCCCCCCTACAACTTTTGAAGATGATGTGTCTGAGTCTGGCTCTAGAACAAAGAAATCTTTTCGTGTACTAAGTCACTCTGCCTCCTTCTCACTGGAGGCTGGGGATCAAACTGTATCCAAGACTCGTAGTGTTAACAATCCCAGGTCAGTTCAAAGCAAGCACAGTCACGAGATTGAAGATGAAGCTGACCTGGCAATCCTAAGCCAGATGGAAGAATCAAAATTCGCCGAGTGTATTAAAAATGCTAACATTACACCCCACAACTCATTTTCAATTTCAAATTCAAATTTAAAGATTGGAAAGGAGTCCAAGACAGTACATAATGGGAATCATGGGGAAGATATCCCCCAGCACGCTCGGTCATCTTGGAAAAGCACCCCCCAACATGCGTGCTTATCTCGGGAAGACATAACAGTTGCACCTAAACTGCCTCAACCACCTGCAACAAGGGAAAAAAATAATTTATGCAGCAAAGTAAAGAGGAAAAGGTTGAAGATTGCCATCAACAACACAAGTAAGGCTAACAAAATAGCAAAAGCCCTCAATCCAAAGAAGAAGGAACCTCCATCGTCCACCAACACATCAGCAGCCTCGTCTCTTCCATCATCTAATATCAGAAACCGCAACTATTTACTGTTAAAGGAACTTGAAGCCAAAATCCATAAAGAAGCTGAAGATACCATCACAATTGGGAAGCTGCTGGGCATTGATTTCAAAAATAATGAGGAGAATATCTGTAACATTATCCGAGCTAAGGAATGGAAAGAGAAGAAAGATTCTAAAGGAGTTGGCACTGGGCTTTGAAGAAGCCAATTCCTGCTCTTGAGGTGTTCACATTATTTCCCCAGTGAAGATACTTACCTGGAATGTTAGAGGACTAGGAAGGAAGGAGAAAAGACGAATGGTAAAAAAGGTTTGTAAAAATAAAGCAGTGGACATCCTGTTACTTCAAGAAACCAAGTGGACCACTTGTGATGATAGAAAAGTGAGATCAATTTGGGGAGCTGGGAACTTCAGCTGGCTGGCAGTGGACTCAATTGGAGCCTCAGGTGGTCTCCTTTGTATCTAGAACTCAGATTTGTTCACAATTGAGGACAAGGTCCTTAATAAAAAATTCATTCTTCTAAAAGGCATATTTTTTAACAAGGTCAGATGCTCAATAGTAAATGTCTATGGCCCCAATGATGTTGAAGAAAGGAATGTGGTGTGGAATGAACTATCAGGAATTAAAAGGAACTGCAACTTACCTTAGTGCCTGGGGGGAGATTTTAATGAAATCTTAAACATAGGTGAAAGGACAGGATGCATCAGAATCAACTCTGGGATGAAAAAATTCAAGCAATTTCTAGAAGAAACTGAAGTACTGGATTTACCTCTGATTGGTAGAAGGTTCACTTGGTCTAACCTTCAAAATAAAGAAATTTGGAGCAGGTTGGATAGATTTCTGGTTTGCAATAATTGGCTACAAAGTTTCAAGTGTTCTTAGTGGGGCCTCCCAAGACTTCTCTCCGACTATAGCCCTATCCTTCTATCAGATGAAGAAGTAGACTGGGGACCTAAGCCTTTCAGAATCTTTGACATTTGGCTTTATAAGAAGTCTTTCAAAGATATGATCTACAAGGAGTGGAAGGACTCGGCCTTCAATGGTTGGGCAGGCTTTGTCTTAATGAAAAAACTGTAAGCCATCAAAGCTAGAATCAAATGTTGGAATTCCGAGTCTTATGATAACATATTTGAAAAAGTTAGCCACTTAGAGGTTGAGGTTGCCAAGGTGGACAAGACCACTGAGGAGGATGTCAATAATACAGAAGCCAAAGAGATCAGCAGAAAGCTACTAGGAAAGCTTTGGAAAGCCTATAAAGAAGCTGAGAGCCTACACAGACAGAAATCTAGAATGCTTTGGCTGCAAAAGGGTGATGCTAATACTAGCTTCTTCCATGCATTAGCAAATAGAAGATTCAGAAAGAACTATATTGGCTTTGTGATCAAGAATGGCTGTCCAATCTCTGATCCAGGTAGCATCAAGAGAGAAGTTCATGATTTTTTCAAATCCATATATACAGAGGATACCCTGATCAGGCCTACACTGAACGGTGACACCTTAAAAAAGCTCAGTTTGGAAAGCAGGGGTAGGCTAACTGAAAAGTTCAGTAAGGAAGAAGTGTTCCAGGCCTTAAGCAGCTATGAAGGAGGGAAAGCTCCAGGACCTGATGGTTTCAACTTCAATTTTATCAAGAAATTTTGGAATCTCCTGAAACCTGAGGTAATGGCATTCCTTTTGGAATTTCAATCAAATGGTAAATTAACAAAAGGTCTAAACTCTTTATTCATAGACTTGCTTCCTAAAGTAGAGAACCCAGAATCTTTGAATAACTACAGGCCTATTAGTTTGATAGGTTCCATGTACAAGTTGCTTGCCAAATGCCTAGCTAATAGGATTAAATTGGTAATGGATGAGGTAATTGGAACTGCTCAAAATGCATTTATCAGAGGCAGGAACATCTCTGATGGGATTCTCATTGCTAGTGAAGTCTTGCATTATTGGAAGGCAAAGAAGTTTAAAGGAGTTGCATTGAAACTTGATTTTGAGAAAGCCTTCGATACCTTAAACTGGGATTTCTTATTAATGTTAATGGAAAAAATGGGCTTCTGCAACACATGGTGCTCTTGGATCAAAGAATGTGTGTCTTCTGCTAAGGTTTCGGTTCTAGTCAATGGCTCCCCAACCAATGAATTCAAAGTGGAAAGGGGGCTTAGGCAAGGTGACCCACTCTCCCCCTTTTTATTCATAATTGTTGTAGAAGGACTCAATATACTGCTTAACAGAGCTATTTCATTCAATCTAGTGAATGGGATCAAAATTGGAAGAGATAAAGTTCATATTCTTCAGTTGCAGTATGCAGATGACACAATTTGTTTTAGTGCTGCCAACTTGGATGAACTAAAAAACCTCAAAAGGATCCTTAGATGTTATGAGTTCCTTCCTGGCCTCAAAATCAATTTTCTCAAGAGCAGTGTGTATGGAGTGGGGACTGATGAGACCTTCTTAAAGCATACAGCAAACTTATTCAACTGCAACACTGGAAACCTCCCTCTTCTCTACCTTGGTATGCCAGTAGGAACCTCTCAGTGCCATATGAAAGATTGGAAAGGAGTCATAGACAGGTTCAGACATAAACTCACAAGCTGGAAAAGATCTCATCTTTCATTTGGAGGAAGAATCACTTTGCTAAAATCTACTCTAGCTAGTTTACCTTTATATTTCCTCTCTCTTTTCAAGATGCCTATTAATGTCGGAAAGACAAATGAAAAACTTTTGAGGGGATTCCTATGAGGAGACAATCCTACAAAAAAGAAGGTACATCTAATCAAGTGGGGAAAGATCACCCTAAACAAAGTTCATGGAGGCCTGGGCATTAAGCTAATTCAGTTAATGAATGCTGCTTTACTCTCCAAATGGTGGTGGAGATTTGGCTCAGAGAAAGATGCTATTTGGAGGAGGCTTATTTGCAGCAAGTACAACCTGGAAAGCTTAAGATGGCTCCCCTATGCAGGTATTTCTTCAAAACCCTATGCCATCTGGAAAGGTATCATTGAAACAGGATCTGTTAGTAATGAATTTAACAAGGTTTTGAAGGAAAATCTTCATATAAGATTGGGCTCTGGTAATGCCACTCAGTTTTGGCATGAGCCTTGGGTCCCCCAAAGCCAATTTCAAGCCCATGGCCAATGTACAAGTCTGCTTTGTGAACTATTTCCCAAACTTTACTCACTATCACTTAACCAACAAGAGCTCATTAAGGACGTGTGTGAGGTTATGGAGGATGGCTCTACATTGTGGAACCTATGTTTCAAAAGGGATCTTAGAGCCTGGGAATGTGAGGATCTTGAAAGGCTCACTCACATTCTTAATTCCCTCTCTTTGATCCCTGGTAAAGATGACATTCTAGCCTGGAAAGCAGAGTCCTCAAATAAGTACTCAGTCAGCTCCTTTTATAATTCATTTCAAGACAAGTTGAGTGTTCCAGTAAGCAATTAGCAGTTTGTTTGGAAAAATGCAGCTCCTCTCAAAATTCAGGTTTTTGGTTGGTTGGCTTTCCAAAGGAAGATTTGCATTAGAGAGTTATTGAAGCATAGAAATATTCTACCCCAAAATGCTAGTACTAAGTGTGTTCTGTGTGAGGAGGAAGATGAAAACTCTGAACATTTATTACTTAGGTGCAAAACTGCTTGGCTTATCTGGTCCTCCATCCTTAACTGGTGGGGTACTCAATGGATTTCCCCATTCAATGTAGCAGATCTAGCCATGTGGTGGTTTGACTTCAAGCTACTTGGCCTTGAAAAGTCCATTTGGAGAGCACTCTTCTTTGCTATAATATGGAATATCTGGCTGCTAAGAAATGACATCATCTTCAATGGCACCCCTCTTGACTGGCAAGAAACTGTGCATACTATCAAGCTACAAAATGCATTTTGGGTGAAAGCTAAAGTTGCTAATACTGACTTCAGTGTACTGGAGTTTGTTTACAACATTACAGGTGTTAGGAGTCTTAGGCGCTCATCCATTGTCAGGAAGTTTTAGTTGGTCCTTTGCCAACACCTCTTTCCTTCTTTTTGTATCTTTATTCTTACTTCTCTGGTCTGGCCTGATTTGGGCGTTCCCAACTCAGTGAAGCCTACTCTTATAATCCTTTTATTACCTGAATGAATGGTCTTCTCTTTTACTAATCACAAAAAAAAAAAAAAAAGGATGACCAATGAAGGTATTGTGTTCTTTAATGTTATATCTTCTTGATTTTTCATTTATTTTCTTCTTCTTCCTCATTCTAGATACTTTCGAAAACCTGAGCATCCTATTATGTTCGGTAATGCATATGTGTGAACGCCATACTCAGTATTTACGCTGCCTTGTAACGTTTATACGTGAGTTAGGTTTATGTATAGGTGTTACTCAAATCGATGATGCATGTTCTTGATTCCAATACTTTGGTTTATTTTAAAAGTTGAAGATCGAAAGAATTATTAGTTTTAAAGTTAAATCTTCCGAATCCGAGACTCACGACGTAGTCAAAGGATTTGAGTACTCAAAACACTTTCATTGGAATTCCGAGAGCCTTGATTGATTGGATCAATTGATTCTGAGTTATCTTTTATATAGTTTAAATACACTTTTGGTTAGATTTTGATAATTTAGGATAATTAGGGTTTTCAAAAGTCTACATAAAATCATAAGATTTTCTTTCTTTTTTTTTACGGAGCATAGATTAGGGTTTGGTTAGATTTGAGTGAGTGTTTAAGCATTTGCGATTGATTTGTGGATTATTTTATCTGTGGGATCGACCTTGTACTTATGAGATACTATATTTGCATCGCGACCCGTGCACTAGCGATTAAAGCACCATAATCATTGGTAGCGATCAAGCAAGGAGCCATGGCTGCATTACCGGCAAAGCCTTTCTGGCTGACGGTACCGGCTTTGTTGCCGTTCAGGTAGCCGGGGTGGGAGGGATTTGGTGCCCGAGGCGGGACTGGACCCTTCTGCAGAGACTGCAACAGAAAATATTTCTCCTTCATCCACTCATCTTTTTCTTCTTGACGAAGGATTCTGCTAGCTTCATTTGGTTTGAGGCTGAGAAGAACAGCTGCTGCTACGATAACTAAAACAATGCTTTGAGTTCTCGTCATCTTCTTGTTGGGCAATTAAAAGCAAAGAATGGATTAAAAAAAAACTACATATGCAGAATCAATGCAGGGAGAGGGGGCTATTTATATGCAGCAAAGCCATGATCGTCAGCTGCTATATTGCTTTCATTTTTCTTGTTTGCCGTTTGACGGACGATTTTTTGGCCGTTGAAAATGGAATGGGTCGTAAATGAAGAAACTACTGCGCCTTAACATGCATTAGAAAGACTTCCATTCATTCACCAATTTACATGACGGTAGCATGCAAGTTGGGAACGTTAAGAAAATGTAACCAATCTGATCAGTTGATCTCTCTCTCTCTCTCTCTCTCTCTCTCTCTCTCTCTCTCTCTCTCTCTCTCTATTACACCTAGTGGGTAATGTATATTTGATCGATATTCTCTCTCCTAGCTGTGTAATGTTATAATTTCGTGGTGTGCATAAACTGGTCAAATATCTTGACCACTTAGCTAAAAAAAAAAAAAGAAAAAGAAGACCTGGGAACAATATTATAGTGGACAAAGTGTTGAGAAAAAGAAAAAGAAAACAATTTTAACCCAAAATTCGACTTTCTTGTTTGTTATTAGATGAAATTTTAATAGAAGGAAATTGTTCCTTGACGATTTTCTTTTGCAATTAAATTCTATAGTAATGGTAGGAACTCAAGGTAAAGTAAAATAGTACGTTAAACAAAAGTTTGTATCCCGCCCAAATTAAAGTCATTTTTGAAAAACAGAATTTCAAAGTGGAATTTTAGTCGCTCTAAATTCAATTCAATTTTAAAACTCCTCCAATTTGAATGACTCAAACTCTTCTCTTTCCTTTTACGTTGTATTTGAATAAAAAATTTGACGATAAAAAAGAAAATAAAAAAATGTGAGAAAAAAATAACAAAGAATAAATTATTTTCTCTCATTTTTTTCTTTTCCTTTGCTCTTTTCTTGATAAATTCAAGTTTTAGACACAACATTAACGTATCCTGCCACTCAAATTCTTTTCTTTGCGGGGCAGTGGAGAGGTAGGAATGCGCTTACTCTTTGTTGAGCATAGTTCCTTTGTTGAATTCTACTTTTTTCTTTTTCTTTACTTTTTAACATTTCTGAGCCTTTGAATGCTTGTAGTTCGGGTCGAAGATATAGCTTAATTTATTCGTGCTACAGGTTTTGACAGTCTAATGAAGGAATGGAATTCAATTCCACGGATATGATTCTAAATGCTCATTTGCTACATTTTTTTTGACATTTCTCGACTTATAAAAAAGAAGATAAATTTTTTTAAAAATTTTTACGTAACTTATAAATATGAAAAATCTGAAAAAAGTTTTTGCTTATAAAAATAAAATAAAATAAAATATGTTAAATTTAAGTTCTACCAAACGGAGCCTAATATGTCACTGACTTCTAAAGCCATGCAATTCGATGCACATACCCCGTCCCATGCATAAAGGCAACCCGACCCGACAGTTTTTTCAAATCTTTTGGTAAAAATTGGGTGGATTAAAGTCGAAATGAAGTAGCTGCACAATAGGAGTGAACATTGGGTAGGGTAGGTTTAGGCCGAACCTTCACTATATATAATGCTTACCAGATCTAAAATTAAATTTCAAGTCCGTCCATTGAGCCTAAAAAAATTTTAATACAAAAAATTATGTCACAAATTGAACATAAATGGGTGTTAGCTAAAGTGGTTAGCGTGTCTTTTTATTGATTAAAAATCAAGTATTAGAGCTTGTAACTGATTTCTTTTAATAAAAAATTTTCTTCTTCAAAAATAAAGCTAAATAACATAATTTTTAAATACATACAATATGTTAAAATTTATAAATACATTATTTTACATTTATTTTGGTTAGACCACACTTTAAACAAAATTTTCGAACCTGTCCATTAATGTAATTGGGCCTTAAAAAAAGTTTTCAAGACCTATAAAATGATTGGTTGGCTTAGTAGGCCATCAAAGCTATGGTCGCTCTTAATGCACACGGACAATCTTGTAATTTAATTAACGGAAGAAAGTAAATTATCATATAGCTCCTTTTATCCTTTGACATCTGAAAATTAGAGTTGATTTTTACAATTTTTTTTTGGTGAAAATGACAATTTTATTGGTTTTTGAATCAATGAAAAATCCATTAGAAATAGATACCCTCACAGAGATATATAGCTCAGATATATAGCTCCGATGCATTTATATTGTTAGATGAAGCTGTAAACAGGGATATTCTCATGGACACAATAAAACGGATAATGATATACAAACAAAAAATTTATATATTATTTTGATACAGAATGATGTGTGTTAATGACAGATTTTTATTTTAAAACAAAACATCAATCATAATGATATTTAATTACAAAATTGCCACTGTTACATCATTCTCGTAGTTATATGTTTTTATGAATTTTTTATAAAAATAACATTTTCCCAATAAAATTTTCCCAGACCTGACTATCTGGTAAACCATATTTTGGAATCCTGTAAATTTTGATTGAAAGTAGAAACAGATGATCCAAAAAAAGATGCAGCAGCTAGCTAGCGTCGGTATTTTAAAACTGAAACAAAAGAATTGCGAAGCTGAGAAGAATCAATTTGCACAATACATGCGCGTCATTTTCTGTATGCCTGCAGGTTGGCAATCAGAATTTGCTTTTATATGTAAAGCGTTTACAACGGCAAACTCGATGCTAAATACATGAAAATTTTCATGCAGTATAATTTGGTATGAACTCAGCTTAATTACTACAAAACACACCCTAAATCTTCTTTTGTTTTAATTACACTTATTATCATTCACAGTATACAAAAATTCAGCAAATTAAGACATAGAAATAACTTTACTTTGCTCTTTTATTCATCTGTACTATGAGTATAAAAATACAAACAAACACTACCAGAAGCATCCTCTTAAGCTTTCCTTATTCTTCAGAACAATTATATAAATGCACACCAACAACAACCTCAAAAGAATGATCAGTGTATATAAACTTATTACAACTTGATTTGCACCAGTCTTATTTTAGTCACTTCTTTTGTTTTTTGTTTTTTTTTTCTGACTTCTAAGGTGAAGGAACTATGACATTTGTTAATGGCTGCCAGGCGAGTTTTATTTGCGATTAACTTTTGTCAATGGAGCCATGAGTTGTGGCGGGTACGTAGGAGGAAGTGGGGGAGGAGCCATGGCGGCAAAGCCTTTCTGGCCGACTGTTCTGGCATTATTGCCATTCACGGAACCAGGGATGGTGGGATTCGGAGCGTGAGGCGGGGGTGGACCCTTCTGCAGAGACTGCAAGAGAAGATTTTTCATTTTCATCCACTCTTCTTTTTCTTCTTCACGTAGGACTCGGCTAGCTTCATGTGGTTTGATGCTGAGAAGGAGAGCTGCTGCTAGAATGACTAAAACAATACTTTGAGTTCTCATCATCTTCTTGTTGGTCAATTAAGCAAAGAACAGATACAAACTAATTATGCAAAATCAATGCAGGGAGAGGGGACTATTTATATGCATCAAAGCCATGATCGTCAGCTGCTATATTTGTTTAATTTTTCTTGTTTTGCCGTTTGATGGAAGGTTTTTTGACCATTGAAAATGGAATGGTAGTAAATGGAGAAACTACTGCGTAGCATGCAAATTGGGCACGTTAAGAAAATGTAAACTAATCTGATCAGCTGATCTCTCTCTCTCTCTCTCTCCCCCTAAATTAAACCTAGTGGCTCAGCTATATTTGATATTTTCTCTCCATAGCTTTTTAATGGAGCTGAAGATATTTCCTCACATAGAAATTCTATAATTTCACTAGTTTTAAGACCCATTTGGAACCATATTATATTGGACAAGGTATTCAGAAAAAGAAGTGAAAAGGCATTTAACACCAAATTCGTCATTCTTGTTTGGCTTTAGTTGGAATTTTAATAGAAAGAAATTGTTCCTTGATGATTTTCTTTTGCAATTAAATGAAATAATATGGTGGGAACTCAAGGTAAAGTAAAATAATACTTTAAACTCCTTTTGAATTCCGCCCAAATAAAGTCGTTGGAATTTAATTCCTTTAAATTCAATCTATTTTAAAATTCCTCCAATTTGAATGACTCAAATTATTTTCCTTCATGCCATTGCAAATACAGGGGTCCCTTTGCTTTCTTTGCGGGCATTGGAGAGGTAGGACTCTGTGTTGAGCCCTAGCTTCTTCTTTTTCTTTGCTTTTTAACATTTCTGAGCCTTTGAATGTTTGCGCGACAGTCTAATGATAGAATGAAATCCAATTTCGCGGACTTTTAAACCCATGCAATTCATACACACGCTCAGTCCCATCCACAGGGGTAACCCGACCCGATATTTTGTCCATATCTTTGGTCAAAAGTGAGAGCTTAAAGTGGGGAATGAAGTGGGTGCACAAAATGGGTGAACATTGGGCGCCGGATGATTGTCCACCGCATCTCAAATTAAATTTCAAGTTCACCCATTTAATTTTAAATCAGTTTAATAAAATAATTTATGTCACAAATTGAACATTACTATTGTTTTAACTGAGGTGCTTTCTGTGTTTTTTTGTATAGATTAAAAATCAAGTGTTAAAACTTGGAATTGATTTCTTTTAATAAATATTTTTTTTATTTAAAATTAAAATTAAATAACATAACTTTTAAATACATACAATATGTTAAAATATATAAATACATTGTTTTAGATATATTTCAGGTCGTACTAGACTTTAAACAAATTTTTTAGCCCTTCCATTAACATAATCATGCCTTAAAAAGTTTTCAAGACTTGTAAATGATTGGCTGGCATAGAAGACCACCGAGTCCATGACCACTGAGTCCATGACTGCTAATGCACAAGGGCAATTTAACGATTGGATTCACTATAGGTGGCATCAATAATTGCTTTTGCTTGTGCTACAACTTCAAATGGAGTTAACTTTTCTATTGGTTCTAAGATTACCCATGACAAATTAATTTGTAAATAAAATCAAGTGAACATTTTCAATACAATATAAGAATTTTAGAGGATGATATGACTAAATGAGAATTTTTTTCTATTTTAAAACAAAACATTCAAAATTATCACTTGATGGCCTGAATTCACACCAATAACTCACATTTTGCATGCTTTAAATCATGGGTTCACACCAATAATTCATATGAATGTATACAGTTATTTATTATATAGGTGATGTGATTGTAGTATTTTTATAATTAAGAACTATTGTAATAGTTATTTTTTGTTTAAAAGAAAATAACTCTCATTCAATCACATTAATGAACTATTTTTAAATTTTCTAATTGTTTGATATTATATTTTTTAAAGAAATTTGTGTTATTTTAGCCCAAACTCCAATTATATATCCACCTAATTACTAATTTGTGTTAATTTCTGAAAAACTTGCTGTGTGCGTCTCTGTGAGTGACGAGGGAGACAAAGCCAGAAAGATCGACTGATTTTTTTTATTTTAAAAATTTATGATTCTATTTCACATGAAAAGAACAAAAAAGTTCGTTTTCAACTCGATACATGAAGACAAAACAAGCATACAAAGACAAAACGTAACAAAGAAGCCAAGAACAACAGAAAAGTCACGCTGCCATGCAAAAGGTTGATGTTGGCCAACTAAGCCATGGTTTTCTCTTAGTTCTGCAAAATAGGGTTTATCTTTTGTTAAGAAGGTTCCTTGTTTTCTGATCTGTAGCAGCAGCACATCATTAGAGCAGTTAGTGTAAAATGTAATCATATGCATACAACATTTTAACAGATACTTATAGCACATGCAACAACCTTAGAGATGGCAAGCTGCTCAGTTTTCAGATGGGAGAAAGTATAGCATGAACTACTAGAGTAGCCCGGTAGAGATATGGATGAGATGTAAACATAGACGTCTTAATTCTACATTTAACAACTCTTTGGGGCAGAGGCCATCAAAACAAATTTTCTCATGAAATAGTAGTAAAATATGTCATGCTTTCCCTTCCCTTTTTTTTTTTTTTTTCTTTTCTGTATAATCAAAGTAAGGATTTCTATAATTAAAGCTAACAAGTGAAAATCAGCTACTATAATTTGTTGTTGCCATGATGTTTCAGTGAGTATAAATAAATTTTAGTTTTAAGTTTGATAAAAATAAAAAATAAAAATAAAAAAAACTAGACAGGTATAGGAAATCACCGATGGAGCTCTATCAAAATTGTTAAACCAATCTGAATGGGAAATAATGTATAATGGGACTAAGCAAGGCTTTGGTAAATAAAAAAGAAAACAATGGAAGCATTTATATGCTCTATAGTTGTACATCTGGCAAGGAGAGAGAGTGAGACGTATCTGACATGTAGTAGACAAGAGGTCAACCAGCTGCGACTGTAGCCAATGGGGGCATCAGCCAAAGGTGCAGTTTTTCGGAGATGCTTTACAGGAGAGGGTTGTCTTTAGCAAAGGCTTTCCCATTGTCAAACAGCTTTTTTATTGTTGACTATTACTAAATTCAGTTTAAATCTTGAATAATTTTTTTTTCTTTTTCTTTGGGTTATGTTTGAATTTTGAATTAATTAAAAAAAATAAACAAGATGAAAAATAAAATTATTTTTGTTGTTTGTAAGAAAAAGTTGTGAGTAAAAGAAAAGAAAAATTTTCCCTTTATTTTTGTTATTGATTATTGTCTATTCATTCTCTTCTTATTTTTTCAATCTAATCAAACAAAAGTATGAAATTTAGGATTCTATTTTTGTTTTTTTTCATGAGACTATCATGGACTCATGGGCTCCACTCTGCCCAATGTGCTCACGCTCCTCTTGCTCCGCTCTACTCTGTTCCATTCCGTTTCGTTCCGCCCATGAGTCCTATTGTTATTGAACTTAGTATCAAGAATATGAGCCACTAACTCCAACAAAACCTATTCTCATCCTATAGCTCAAAGCTCATAAGATCCTTAAGCTCCTTTTTGTCGTTTTACACCTGAAAAATTAGAGTTAGTTTTTACAATTTTCTTGCTGAAAATGACAATTTTAGTGGTTTTTGAATCAATGAAAAATCTATTAGAAATAAACACCCCACAGAGATAGCTCCGATCCATTATATATATTATGACATGGCGCTATGAACCGGGACACATTCTCAGAGACACAATCAAATTTTTCCAGACCTGACTATCTGGTAAGCCATTATTAATGCATTCCTATTCCATCTCCCATGTTTTGGATCCATAAAAGAACTGCAGCTAGCTACCTTCAGCTATTTTATGCTAGAAAGAAAATGGATTCTTGGACCTCTTTCATGCTCATATAACTTTGAGGTACTGTAAAAGAGAAAACTACAAAATCTGATACTATTTATGTAATCGGTTGATTAATATGTTAGTTAATCATATTCAATCTGAAACACGAAGAAAGATCATTGGTTTATTAAATTATCTATTGAATCATGAAAAAGACTCAACAAATTCACTATCCATTTTATGTCAAGTAATACGTGGAATAACTAACGATATAGCAATACTGAAACAAAAGAATGGCGAAGCTAAGAAGAATCAATCTGGAAAATACATGCGATTCATTTTTTGTATGTTTTTTCAACTTTTTTGTTTTTTTAGTTATCTTCCCTTATAAAAGCAAAAAAGTTAAAAAAAAAAAAATTACTTATAAGAGAGAAAACAAAATAAAAAAATGTTAAATTTAAACTCTACCAAACGGAACCTAATAAATCACGGACTTCTAAAACCATGAAATTCGATACACATAACCCGACCCATTCTCAAAGGCAACCCGCCTCAACATTTTGTCCAAATCTTTTGATAAAATTGGGCGGATAAAAGTGGGAATGAAGTAGCTGCACAATAGGGGTGAACATTGGTGTGGGAGTAGGTTCAGGTCGGACCTACACTATATATAATGTTCACCGGATCTAAAATTAAATTTCAAATCCATCCATTGAGCCTAAAAAAAATTTAATACAAAAAATTATGTCACAAATTGAACATGAATGTTGTGTTAGCTAAAGTGGTTAGCGTGTCTTTTTATTGATTAAAAATCAAGTATCTTTTATTGATTAAAAATCAATTATCAGAACTTGTAACTGATTTCTTTTAATAAATATTTTTCTTCTTAAAAAATAAAGCTAAATAACATAATTTTTAAATACATACGATATGTTAAAATTTATAAATATATTATTTTATATTTATTTTGCTTGGACCACACTTTAAACAAAATTTTTTAACATGTCTATTAATGTAATCGGGTCTTCAAAAAGTTTTCAAGACCAATAATTGATTGGTTGGCTTAAAAGGCCATCGAACCTGTGATCACTCCTAATGCACAAGGGCAATCTTGAAATTTAATTAACGGAAGAAAGTAAATTGTCGCATAGCTCCTTTTGTCCTTTTACATCTCAAAATTATAGTTGATTTTTACATTTTTTTTTTTGGCGAAAATGACAATTTTATTGGGTTTTGAATCAATAAAAATCCATTAGAAATAGACACCCCCACAGAGATATATAGCTCCGATGCATTTATATTATTACCTGGGGCTGTGAACCGGGACATTCTCATGCACACAATAAAATTTCCCCGATACTGACTATCTAGTCAGCGATTATTATTGCATTTATATTCCATCTCTCATAGTTTGGGACCCTGTAAATTTTGATTGAAAGTAGAAACGGGAAAAAAGATGCATTTTCTGAATGCATTTTCACGCTGAAACAAAAGAATGCCGAAATTGATTAGAATCAATTTGCAAAATACATGCGATTCATTTTCTGGATGCTTTTATCTGCAGGTTGGCAATCAGAATTTGCTATATATATATATATATATATATGTAGCGTTTACAACGGCAAAGTCGATGCTAAACACATGAAAATTTTCATGCAGTATAATTTGGTATGAACTCAGCTTAATTACTACAAAGCACACCCTAAATCTTCTTTTGTTTTTATTATACTTATTATCATTCACAGTATACAAAAATTAAGCAAATTATATAAGACATAGAAATAACTTTACTTTGCTCTTTTATTCATCTTTGCTATGAGTATCAAAATACAAACAAACACTACTAAAAGCATCCTCTTAAGCTTTGCTTATTCTACATAACAATTGTATAAAATACACACCAACAACAACCTTAAAGAAATAGTGTATATAAGCTTATTACAACTTGATTTGCACCAATCTTATTTTAGTCACTTCTGTTTTTGTTTGTTTTTTATTTTTATTTTCTGACTTCTATGGTGGAGGAACTATGACATTTGTGAATGGCCGCTGGGCGAGTTTTATTTGGTATTAACTTTTGGGAATGGAGCCATGAGTTGTGGTGGGTACATAGGAGGAAGTGGGGGAGGAGCCATGGCGGCATTGCCTGCAAAGCCTTTCTGGCCGACGGTTCTGGCTTTATTGCCATTCACGGAACCGGCGGTGGTGGGATTTGGAGCGTGAGGCGGAGGTGGACCCTTCTTCAGAAACTGCAAGAGAAGATTTTTCATTTTGATCCACTCTTCTTTTTCTTCTTCACGTAGGGCTCTGCTGCTAGCTTCATGTGGTTTGACGCTGAGAAGAAGAGTTGCTGCTAGAATGACTAACACAATGCTTTGAGTTCTCATCATCTTCTTCTTGTTGGGCAATTAAGCAAAGAATAGATACAAATTATGCAGTATTAATGCAGGGAGAGGGGGTTATTTATATACATCGAAACCACGGTCGTCAGCTGCTGTATTTCTTGAATTTTTTCTTGTTTGCCGTTTGATGGACGGTTTTTTGACCGTTGAAAATGGCATGGGTACATTGGATGGTAAATGAAGAAACTACTGCATAGCATGCAGTTGGGCACGTTAAGAAAATGTAAACCAATCTGATCAGTTGCTCTCTCTCTCTCTCTCTCTCTCTCTCTCTCTCTCTCTCTCTCTCCTTAAATTAAACCTAGTGCCCAGTGGGTCAGGTATATTTGATATTTTCTCTCTCCTAGCTTTTTAATAGAGCTGAAGATATTTCCTCACATAGAAATTATATATTTCACTAGTTTTAAGAGGACAAGTATTTTCTTAAACTTGAGTTGGAAGAATTTCTCCTACCAATGGTTAGGTGGCAACACATTAAGTTGCAATGTATTAAAATTATACTAATAATATTATTAAACTCTTTCTAAATATTAGACACTATTTATGAGATTGCTATAGTATAAATGTGGGGGAACAGCATACAGTCCAACCTATCTGGTTAAACCCAATCTACCCGAATTACAGTTGAATTGCTTGGCGGCCCAAATTCAGAACTAAGGAATGGTCCGGCCCAAGCCACCAACTTCATGTTGATCTTGGCCCAAACCGCGAAAGACAAGCCCAAACCGTTAGCAATCTCTGAGCATTAAATACGAAGTTAACTCGCATTAAATGCGCCAGCGGCTCTTCACGCGACATTGATAGGCACGTCCGGTCAATCGGATTCCACAGCTGCGGTATGGCAGGCCCTACATGTGGTCAGTCAGTGGCATGCAATGATGCCTATCCAGCATGCCATAAGGATCTGCTAGTAGGCAAGGAGAAAAATACTTCATCGATCACACTATAAATACCCAAGCCATCAAGAGCCATATATGGACAACTGACTCCAAATATACGCAACTTTTATTCATTTTACTCTTGATTAAGCTTACTAACTTAATCATTAAAGTGTAATCAGCCCAACAAGGGTCGACCCATTCTAACTTATCTTTCTTGCAGAGAGTTTGGACTCATCAACGTAGGCTTGAGTGTTCGGTCCAGCCTTTCTAAAAAATCTCACTTACAATAAAAGATAGTCAAATAAAATATTTAAATATAAATGTGTAGTCAAATGGTACGATGTTATAGATGCAAGGCAGAAAGAACTCCTCCTACTCAGGTTGGAGGAGATCCATATCCGCTTTAAGATCTGTTTGGAACCATATTATATTGGACAAGAGATTCCGAAAAAGAAATGAAAAGCATTTAATACCAAATCCGTCATTCTTGTTTGGTGTTAGATGGAATTCTGATAGAAAGAAATAGTTCCTTGACGATTTTCTTTTGCAGTTAAATGAAATAATAATGGTGGGAACTCAAGGTAAAGTAAAATAATACTTTAAACTCCGTTTGAATTCCGCCCAAATTAAAGTCTTTGGAATTTAAGTCCTTCTAAATTCAATCTATTTTAAAATTCCTCCAATTTGAATGACTCAAATTCTTTTCCTTCATGCCACTGCAAACACAGGGTCCCTTTGCTTTCTTTGCGGGTATTGGAGAGGTAAGAAGGCGTTTACTCGGTGTTGAGCCCTAGCTTCTTCTTTTTCTTTACTATTTAACATTTCAGAGCCTTTGAATGTTTACGCGACTGTGATCTAATAAAAGAATGAAATTCAATTCCGCGGACTTTTAAACCCATGCAATTCATACACACGCCCCGTCCCATCCACAGGGGCAACCCGAACCCAATATTTTGTACATATCTTTGGTTAAAAGTGGCATGGGTGGGTTCAGGCCGGACCAACACTCTATATGATGCCCACAATATCTCAAATTATATCACAAGTCCACCATTTAACTTTAAAAAAATTTATGTCACAACTGAACATAAATATTCTGTTAACTGAAGTGTTCGTGTGTTTTTTCATTGATTAAAAATCAAGTGTTAAAACTTATAAGTGATTTCTTTTAATAAGCATTTTTCTTCTTTAAACATAAAGTTAAATAACATGACTTTTAAACACATACAATACTGCGTTGACCTGTGCAATGCACAGGGTTTAGCAATTCCTTCACGTCTTAATAGGGTTGTGCTCATGCTATAGGGTTGTGCTCATGCTATGCACAGAATTTTTATATATTTTAGGATCAGTAGTTATTTAAAATATACACTTTGTTTAATTTTTAAGAATGTACTTAAAAGCTTAATAATGTATGAGATTTTTATTTTTTAATTAGCATGGTGAATACTTTATCTTGTCATCCAAGTCATATTTTTTAATTAGGATAGTAACTCATGTTGTATAGGGTAGCTTATTATCTAAAAATGAAAGAAGCGAAACGTCTATTCCTTCTTCTTCTATTTTCGCAGCACTCAAAACATAAGATGAGCAAATTTCACTAAGAACAACAAAAGCCCTGCAAAAAAATAAAAACCAACAATACACATAAAGATCAAAGCCTATTTTTGTAGGTTTTGGCAACAGCCTTCAAAAAGAACTCTAAGGCCGAGTGACCAAGCAATTTACCTATTACAATATTTCCGAAAGTACAAATAAAACTTAAAATATGAGAAGAGAAGCAATTCTTACAACAAAATCTGAGCCTTGCAGACCTTGATTTTCAAATTTTGAACTTAGATAATAAAACCAAAACACCATTAACATAGAAGTCTATAGATATCTATATTGTATAATTAAATCAAACAGAAGACCAAGAAAAAAACAAACAATGGTTTAGCCAAAATCTTAAGAAAGGTAATGAAGGTGTGGGATACCTGGATGGATTAAATCAAATGAGAACTCTCCTTGCTTTAGAACTGAAAGGTGAGAATACACAGAAAATAAATAGATTTGCAAAGTGAGACAATAAAAAAAATAATAAAGACAAAATCATAAAAATCCCAATTTTTATACCATTCTTCAAAAAAAACAACAACTAAAACTCACGTTTTAGTCAACTAATAGTGAAAGTGAGAAAGATCGACATAAAATACAC
Organism: Euryodendron excelsum; assembly: GCA_033060915.1. Taxonomy (NCBI): domain Eukaryota; kingdom Viridiplantae; phylum Streptophyta; class Magnoliopsida; order Ericales; family Pentaphylacaceae; genus Euryodendron; species Euryodendron excelsum. The sequence continues at coordinate 4,335,309 of CM065382.1, forward strand.
ATATCTGCAATATTAAGAGTAAGATTAGACCAAAATAAAAACAATAAAATACTTCAAATAACAAAATCCCAAGAGGGGATAGAAAACTAAATTTTCATCCAAATGAAGAGGTCACTAAGAGAATAGGGATTAGGAAGGGATGAAATATGAGTTTGAAACTTTGAATTTAGGTGATTTTTTTAATTTTAAAATTTAAAAATAGTGGGATTTCAAAAATTTCGGGGATTAGGGAGGGATTTTTGGAATTATCTCATTTTAGGTAGCAATTAGAGGGAGAAATTGAGAGATAGTAGGATTTTTAAATTAGGAATGTTTAAATATGGAGTAAGTGGGCGGGATCTTAGGAAATTTTAAGATTAGTATTTAGAGAGAGATTTTAGGGATTTAGAGAAAAATTCCAGGAGTGTGATTAATCTTTTTTCAAGTTTGCCAAAAGGAGTGTCACGTGGCACTCTAAAATTTCAGGTAGCTTAGAATTTGAGGATTCACTATTTGAAGGCCTTACAGCCTCCGACTACATTTGCATATATAATAAAATGTTAAAATGTATAAATATATTGTGTTATATATATTTTAGGTATGACCAGATATGAAATAAAATTTTTAAATCCATCCATTAAAATAATTATATCTTAAATATTTTCAAGACTTATAAATGGTTGGCTAGCTTAAAAGTTCATCCATCCATGACCAGCCCCAATGTACAAGGACAATTTAACGGTCGGATTCACCCATTGGTGACATTAATAATTGCTTTTGCTTGTGCTACCGGCTATAGCTTCGAATGAAGTTAACTTTTTCTATTGGTTTTAAGACTACCCATGACAAACTAATTTGTAAAAAAATCAAGTGAAAATTTTCAACATAACAAACGGTAATGCTATATAAGAATTTTGGAGGATGATTTGACTGAACAATATTTTTTTTCTTTAAAACAAAATATTCATCTTGATAGCTCTAAATGATAAAAATATCATCGCTCCATTATTTTGATGCAATTTTCTGTACAAATTTTTTTTAAAAAAACAACATTTTCCTAAACCAAATATTCTTGAAGAATGCAAGGAGGGCCAATCTCATTGCGAAAATATAAGTCTCTGTGACATTCTCTAGTGTAGCCAAATCAAAGGCCTGGCCAGCCATCAAGAGCAGAGTTGCCGTAACAAAGGAAGAGCTGGGTTTATACTTATAAGATGCCATGGTCAATGATTAACTCTATTTTTTTTATAATAATTACTGAAGTTTATATAGTTAAGAGTTGAGACTGGTGTGGTAGAATTCACTGGTGGATGCAAGATTTTTGTTGAGTGACACCAAGGTAAAACCTTTCAAATTTTTAAAGACTGTAAAATTTTCTTGAGCTTTTGCTTACCAATACACGATATTTTATCTAAAATACCTAAAACCTATAGGTGTAAAATGAATTTTAGAAGATTAGAGGGCATGGCCCGACCCGCCCCAATGGCGAATACAAGGGATGGGGGGGTGATGGGGCGGCCTCAAAGATTTTAAAATATTACGTACATTCTATAGTTTTTTGCTATTTATGATAAAATAGTGTATTAAAACCCTCAAAATTCAAAAAATTTTAAGTTAGTCCTTAAAATTCAGTGAAACTTACCTTATCTCCCTTCTCATCAAATTATGGATCCTGCCTGCCCCCAGTCACAGAATTAGGAAATTCGTTCAGGGGGAGGAGGGCAACCATTAATTAACAACTAAGAAACACCTAACTTCCTTATATATAATATACATAAATTTATTATTTAATATATAAATAGCCCTTTAAAGCAACTAACTATTTAGGGAAAAAATTAAAAAATATTTATAAAATTGAAGATAACTGCAGAACTTTCAAAATTTTGAGAAGACATTTGAAAATTTTAAGAGGGTAAATTGCAAAAATATTGCGAAATTGTGGGTAAAAATATATCTTTAAAAATTTTAAGAGGAAAAAGTGAAAATACTTCTATAATTGTAGATAAAGTTAAAACTTTCAAAAATTTGAGAGGAAACATTTATAAATTTTTGGGGGTAAAGTGAAAAATAATTTTAAAAAATATAGATAAAATAATAATTTTTAAAATTGCCTCCGCCCCTCGCGTCTGTTATTGTGGAAGATCAAATCTCAAGCGGTGAGAGTACCAACCGAAAAGCGTATAGTCTCCTCGAACTTGAAGATAACTATTGATTCCGTCAAGAAAGAAGTCCTTTTTTTTTTTTTTGTGATAAATATGTGTTATGGAATAATAAAACAAATTTACCATGCGTAAAAGACAAACGTCGAAAAATAAAACTTAAATAATTTTATTCTTGTCAAAAGTGAAGTCATAAACAACCAGCGAAGAGAATTAATCAAAGTGCAGAATCTTTATACCCAATTTTCCTTCTTCACATTTTTGTAGTGATTTTTCCCCTCTTTAAAAGGATTGGAGCCAATAAATTGCATCCTTTTGTACAGAGATTTTATGAAAGAACAAAATTTTTATACAAAAATGTCATCTAGAATAATGTAATAATGGTATTTTTAAATTTATAAATCACAATAATAAAATTTTGATTTGAATTAAGGGGTGTTTGGATTGCTCCTTAAAAAAGTCATAAACCATAAGTTTAAACTAGTTTTAAAATTTTACTTTTCTAAATAGTTTTTTCATGTTTAACCTAGTTTTAAAATGTCACTTTTTTTATTGGGGAGCCAAACATAGTGTAAGCTGGTGAAAAAGCCGCATCCAAATACCTCTTAAAAGAATCATAATAGACTACTTTAATTGTATGAAAATTATGTACAAAAATTCTATTTTGTTTTTAACATTTTCTTTTATAAAGGAACTTTATTTGTGTAGGTTGTTGAGTCTACTGACAGCCAAACATATAATTTTTTTTGTTTACAACTTATAAACCAATGTGTAATATATTGGGGCTGAACCAGAATTTAATTTTGAGGGGTGCTGAATCTTAAACACAAATTTTCACTTATTTATATACCTTTGCACATTCTTAAGTTCGAGCATATGTAAGACCAAATTTATATATAAAAAAAAAAAAAAAAAAGCTAGTTTTAGTTCAATCTCAGCAAAATATGAAAAAAAAAAAAAAAAAAAGTGGTTGTCTGTACATTTTAACTCAATCATCTGTTAAAGTGAAACTTGACATTCTTTCAAATCTCGAAAGTCATCAATAATTGGTTCTATGCTAATCTTTTGCCGCAATTTTCTTTTCAATGTACAAAATCAAATATCGGTGAGAAAAACATCATTCATTTCATTTCATTGCAAATGCTACTTTTTACAATATCTATAATGAAAAACATAAATCACGTTGTAGTTAAAGTAAAAATTAAAAGAGTTAATACAAGCACGAGCACTCTATTAATGAGTTGATAGGTAATAAAAGAACCCACATACTATTAATTTTATTGATTAGAACGTACAGAAAAAATGATTAAGAACAATAATCTACTATACAAAAGTTCGATACACAATTTTTGTACAAAATAATATGTTTGAAGCTTAGCCTTCACTTTAATCAAAACGCCCTACCTTAATTACAAAAAAATTCATCACCATATAATTCTTGTTAGATTTTTTTGTACGTTTTTATTTTATTTTATAAACCACATTTTTTCTTTACTAAAATGGAGTCTTATATAAAAATAGTTTTAAATTATGAGGGGTGCCAAATAGAATAAATATTTTCTTGGACATTGACTATATACCATATATAGGAGGGTCACTCAAAAATTGGGGGTACCCTCTCCAATACTTAGGTCCGCCTCTGAAGGGAGGGTGAATCAAACTCAACATTATTGTTAATCAATATATAATATAATTAGGTTTAACGTCGATCTATCACATGGCTTATAAAGATGTTGAGGTTCCAATACAAGCAAATGGACTACGAACTACGAACAGACGACCAGGCACTAAAGGTCTTGCAAAGTATGTTTAACCCCAATCTAACGAGAGCTACGGGACTCGAACTCAGCTTAACTACTACAAAGCACACCCTAAATCTTCTTTAAATTTGTTTTTACTATATTATCATTCACAGTACACAAAAATTAAGCAAATTAAGACTTAGAAATCACTATACTTTGCTCTTTTATTCATCTGTTATGAGTATCAAAATGCAATGAAACACTACTAAAAGCATCCTCTTAAGCTTTCCTTCTTCTATAGAACAATTATACAAAATACACACCAACAACGTAAATAAAATGAGTGTAAAAACTAGCTACAACTGGATTTCCGCCAGTCTTATTTTAGTCACTTCTGCCTTTTTTTTTTTCCCTAAAGAAACTATTACATCGTTAATGGTTGCCGGGCGGGTTTTATTTAGGATTAACTTTTGGGAATGGAGCCATGACTTGTGGTGGGCACAGAGGAGGAGGTGGGGGAGGAGCCATGGCGGCATTACCGGCAAAGCCTTTCTGGCCGACGGTTCTGGCTTTATTGCCATTCACGTAACCAGGGATGGCGGGATTTGGAGCGTGAATCTTGGGTGGACCCTTCTGCAGAGACTGCAAGAGAAGATTTTTCATTTTGATCCACTCTTCTTTTTCTCCTTCACGTAGGGCTCTGCTGGTAGCTTCATGTGGTTTGATGCTGAGAAGAAGAGCTGCGGCTAGAATGACTAACACAATGCTTTGAGTTCTCATCATCTTCTTCTTGTTGGGCAATTAAGCAAAGAATAGATACAAACTATATATGTAGTATTAATGCAGGGAGAGGGGGCTATTTATATGCATCAAAGCCATGATCGTCAGCTGCTATATTGCTTTATTTTTTCGTGTTTGCCGTTTGATGGACGGTTTTTTGACCGTTGAAGGAAAGGGTATGGGTCGTAAATGAAGAAACTACCGCGTCCGAAAGACTTTCATTTATTCACCAATGTACAAGACGGTAGCATGCAAATTGGGCATGCTAAGAAAATGTAAAACCAATCTCTCTCTCTCTCTCTCTCTCTCTCTCTCAAACGAACGATTCAAGCCTAGTGGGTCAGCTATATATATTTGATATTTTGCCTCTCCTAGCTTTTTAATAGAGCTGAAGATATTTCCTCATATAGAAAATTCTATAACTTCAACAGCGTTAAGATAAAATGAAATTTTGTCAGATATCTCACTAAAATTACAGCGTTTAGTATTTATTTTTTATATATAATCACAAAATTATTTATTTTTAAATAAATTTTAATTTAATTTATCTAAACTCTTAATTTCTATTTTAACTAACATGTCAATACCTCAATTAATAGAATTAAAACCATAAAATACAAATTATCCAAATCCCTTTAAGACCTATCTGGAACCATATTATATTGGACAAGGGATTCATACAAAGAAATGAAAAGAATTTAACACCAACTTCGTTATTCTTGTTGGTGGTAGATGGAATTTTAATAAAAAGAAATTGTTCCTTGACGATTTTCTTTTGCAATTGACTTCCATAGTAATGGTAGGAACACTCGGTAAAGTAAAATAATACGTACTTTAAACTACGTTTGAATTCCGCCCAAATTAAAGTCGTTGGAATTTAAGTCATTCTAAATTCAATTCTATTTTAAAGTTTTTCCAATTTAAATGACTCAAAATTCTTTTCCTTCCTTTTAAAATACCCTCGTGCTGCACGAGTCGTTAATATGTCCCTTTGCTTTCTTTGCGGGCACTCGAGAGATAGGAATGCGTTTAATCCGTGTTGAGCCCTAGCTTCTTCTTCTTTTTTTTTTTGCCTTTTAACATTTCTGAGCCTTTGAATGTTTAAGCGATAGTCTAATGAAAGAATGGAATTCAATTCCGCGGACTTTTAAGACATGCAATTCACACACACGCCCCGTTCCGTCCACAGGGGCGACCCGCCAGGATATTTTGTCCAAATCTTTGGTTAAAAGTGGGTGGGTTAAAGCGGGGAATGAAGTGGGTGAACTTTGTGCGGGGTGAATTTGGGCCCGACGTACACTTCATATGATGTCCACTGGATCTAAAATTAAATTTTAAGTTCACTCATTTATCTATGAAAAAAATTTAAAAAAAAAATTTATGTCATAAATAGAATATAAATATTATGTTAACTGAAGTGCTATGTGTATTTTTTTTATTGAATAAAAATCAAGAGTTAAAACTTATAACTGATTTATTTTAATAAATATTTTTTTCCTTTAAAAATAAAGTTAAATTCCATTGTAAGTGGGATTTTTCAGGAAGCTAAGCCAAACTCTCAAGCCTACGTTGATGAATCCAAACTCTCTGCAAGAAAGGGAGGTTAGAATGGGTCGACCCTTGTTGGGCCGATTACACTCCGATAATTAAGTTAGCAAACTTAATCAAGATTAGAATGAATAAAAGTTGTGTATACTTAGAGTCAGTTGTCCATACCTGGCTCTTGAGGGTTTAGATATTTATAGCGTGATCGATGGAGTGTTTTACTCCTTACCTACTAACAGATTATCATGGTCTGCTGGGTAGGCGTCATTGCATACCGCCAACTGACCGCGTGCAGGGCCTGCCTTACCGCTGCTGAGGAATCCGGCTGACCAGACGTGCATGTCGACTTCGCGTGGGGAGCCGCTGAAGCATTTAATGTAGGTCAACTCTGCATTTAATGCTCAAAGACTGCTAACGGTTTGGGCTCGCTTTTAGCAATTTGGGCCAAGGTCGGCGTGAGGTCAACGGCTTGGGTCGGACTGTCCCTTAGTTCTGAATTTGGGCCGCCAAGCAGTTCAACTATAATTCGTGTATATTGGGCCTCACTAAATGGGTTGGGCCATGTGCTATTCCTCCATAATTGCCCCCAGCCTTTGCATCATTTTGACTTCCCAAACGGCCAAGGGCTGTAATGGATAATCATAGCATCTTTTCAAGCGTGCGACCGTTTTTATGGTTACCTGGCCACGCGGACGATGGGGATTTTAAAAGATCCATTGATGGGGTGCCATCGAATTGACGGTCGATGTGACGTTTTGGCAGAGCGTCATGATTGCTGCCGTTTTTCCGCGCACAAACCGATGGCTTCGATGTATATAAAAGGGTGATGCCCTGTCCAGTGAAAGGCACTTGGTTTTTCTTCATCTTTCTGTCTAGCGTGTGCATCGCCAATTTCGACTTCCAATACTGTAAGTCTTCCTTAGCCCACATTTCCATCGTTTTTCTCTTCATTTTCCTTCTTGTCTTCGACGGCTATCCCCTGATGGCATCCCGTCTTAGGAGGATGTTAGAGGGTCCAGCGGCCATGGCCGCTTTTAGGGCTAGGTTCGAGATCCCGGATGAGATCGGCTTAGAACTAGTCGACCCCAAAGATCACCATATGGAGGAAACCGAAAAGGGGATACCATTCCCGCTCATTGCCATTGTTGAAGGGGGCCTTAGGTTTCCCCTTCATCCCTTACTCTAGAAGTTTATAGTAAAGAAGAAGGTGTCGCCCTCCCAGTTGTCGTCGAATGTTTATAGAATCATCTTCAGCATGCTCGAAATCAATCAGCGCCTAGGTGTGGACCTGGGGCTCGCCAAACTAGATTATTGTTATAAGCTTTGTAAGGTCAGGAAGAGCTCCAAAGTGTATCTGCGGGTCGTAGATACGTCAAAAGAGTTAGTAAAGTGTCTACCCTCCTCCGAGAAGGGCGTTGATGATGTTAGGGTTTGGATAATCGGGCCCTGGGAGTTCGGCGATATTCCTGAGGGAGAAAGACCAGCTTTCTGATGCTCTAGAGTTTCCCTCAGAATAGGTTTGCTGCCGACCTTTTATTTTATATGTTTGATTTATTTCCAATGTGTTTCTGAAGTTGTTTGTGATATTTTGCAAAGACGCAAAAGCGTTCGACAGTACAAAACTGGCTCGTCAATCATGCCGATTTGAAGAAGGTTCTAGACTTTCGGGGTGAAGGTGTAAGCACCCCATTTTTGCCCGCTCGGCAATCTCCGACCCGACCGGGACCGGTTTCCAACATCACAACACATGCAAGCTCAAGATGAGTCTTTCAATCTCCAATCCAACCAACTGGTCACTTCTCGGGTCCCCAAGGATCCGCTGGAACCTTAAGCATCACTATTCCAGGCAGCTTTCCGAACCGGGCGGTCCCGAAAACCAACCTCATCCAGGTAGCTTCCTGGGATCAGTCAATCTCGGGGACCAACACCTCATCAAAAATTCCAGACGGTTCACTTCTGGCGCTTGCTAGCCCGTCAATGTAGAATGTCCGTCATTTGATAGCTCTCCGAGACCAGGCGTTCCCGGAGACCAACACCACCCTTCCAGGTAACTTTCTAGGACCAGGCGTTCTCAAGAACCAACACCACCCCTACAGGTAGCTCTCTAAGAACGGGCGTTCTTGGAGACCAACACCGCACAGGTAGTTTTCTAAGACCTGGCGGTCTCGAGAACCAACACTTTGGTCAACACTAGTGCCTGTTAACCCGACTCGGTGAAAAATGACCAAACCTGCCCTTTGGGCCTCCAGGCACGTTTTGGGAAAGTTCAAAACCCCTCAAAAGGATAAGTCCATCCTTCCACAATGCTGTCAAACCATCAGGTGTCCCCCGCACACCATTTGGTCCAAATTCGGTCCTATTCCGGCTCACTCTAGTCAAAACGACCATTTTGCCCCTGAACGCCTCAGCACAGCACAAACCCCGTTGAACGGTAAAAGACCCTCTCAAAACCATCCCTGAACAGCCCTGTACACTTAGCACAACCTACCAAACCATTCCTGACCATTTCCAACCAACTCCAGTCAAAATGATTGTTTTGCTCCTAGAAGCCCAAAAATGCCCCAGACAACGTCGGCCTTGGGATTTCGAGCAGAGGGTTTCACCACACACCCCGTTTAACTCAAGGAACACCCTACGACACTAAGCTCACATGACTCGATAAAAGTTCCCTGGAGCGTCTCACAGACGCTCCGCCTAAATTGTCTTTTCCCTCGATTCCTTGATTATAACGTACCGTCAACCGACTTGAGAAATGCGTAAATCAGGAAATTCTCGAAAGCTCGTCCATAGATCTTTCAATCGATACTGTTCGATCGAATAGATCACTTCCCGAAGCCCCCCATCGTACGGTGCGAAAACTATAACTTTTAGCAACCCCTGGAGCGTCTCACAGATGTTCTGCCAAGGTTGACTTTTTCCTCGATTTCCTAATCAAAACGCAACGTCAAACGACTTGAGAAATGTGTAAATTTGGGAATTCCAGAAAATATTCCCAGAGTACTTTCCGTCGGTACGGTCCGATCGAGTAAATCGCTTCTCGAAGGCCTTGATCACATGAAATGAAAACAGTCACTTTCGAACACCCACAGAGCGTATCACAGACGCTCCGTGAAAATGTCCTTTTGGCACGCTTCCCAAGACAATATCACTCACCTCCAAACATAATTCAAACTTTTTGAAAACATGAAAGCTCATCGGAAGCACTAGGAGAACAACCCGAGTGCGACCAGTTCCCCCGGAACCTTCCCGATTGACTCAATTATCGAGGCAAAGTTTGGACGAACCTTCCCGGTGATAGAGTGTATGCTACATGCGCTCAAATTTTGATCAGATCGACCGACTTTCGATCAACGGTCGAGATTTAACCAGTACATAGGGTGCCACGTGTTATTCTGGCAATGGAACAGTACCTGCGCATGTCCTACATACGCAAGGCCTGTTCTAGATTGTCTATAAATAGAGGCCTCCCCCCTTGCATATTCCAGGACTGAAATTGATACGAAACTCTGCTGAAATCACTCCAGAACCTCGAATCTCCATATATATTCTCCCCCTCCAATACTTAGGCTAGATTCTACCCCTCGTAAGCCTATACACTCCACATATAAGGCCTCATACACACTTATACACTCCACACTAGCCTCTCAAGCCTTCTTGAAATCACTCAAGCTCCAATCAAGACATCCATTGAAGACTACAAATGTGTTGAAGGCAAAAGGTGGTATCCTTTTTGCATTTATGCTCTCCCCCACTCTTTTCTTCTCCCTCCTAGCCTATTTAGGCTATTCTCTATTTTAACCCCCATCTTCAACCCCCCCCTTTCTTACATGTTTGAGCCAAGAGGGCTCTTAGATCATTCCTAGAGGAAAGCAAGTGAGAGCTACCGTGTAGGGGGACCTCTCACTAGCCTACTTTAAGATAGTATGGCCTAGAAGCCATTTGTTTATGTGGTGTAGCCTAAAAGCCTTATATGTAAATCATGACCCCTTGCATATTCCTATTTTGATCATGTCTTGTGTGCTTGGCTTCATTTTATGCTTATTGTCATGCTCTACAATGCTTGCATTGCTCTTACTTTTAGGCCATTTCCAAGCTCTATATTTTTTTCAAAAATTGTTTCAAGAGTTGGCCCTTTGAAGTCTAGGATGAGACCTTAAGAGTCATGCCTTAGAAAATTCCTCTCTACCCCCTAATTCACACTTTTGCATCATTGCATTTCAACTTGCACAAAAGTTGCTTTCAAACTCCTTAATTTTCAAGGTTTCCATTCTCTCAAATTTAGTGGCTAAAATGGCCCCATGAAACCCTCTCTTGAGTGGTCTCCCTTTATATTGGCCATAGGAGCCCTAAATTGTTAGAATGGCTCCCTTCTCTCTTTATGCTTGCCAAAGAATGATGTTCAAACTCTTTGAATTCTATGGTTTTTATTCCCTCAAGTTTAGTGGTTGGAATGGCCCCATGGAACCCTCTCTTGAGTGGTCTCCCTTTTATTGGCCATATGAACCCTCTCTTGATGAAATGGTTCCCTTGAAAAATGGTTTTCAAAATCTTTCTCAAAAGATGATTTTTAAAAATGCATTCTCTCCATCTTTGACCCAAAAATGATTTTTCAAAAATTGTCATCATCATGTTGAATTTTAAAACCTCCACTCTTGTCAAGATAAAGGTTATAATGGCTATAAGGAAACCTTTCTTGGAATGGTCTCCAATCACCAACCATATAAACCATACTCTTGGCTAGAGTCAAAATTTTCATGGAAATGATCTTCACAAAGATTGCCAACCAAAGTCCATTGCATATCATGTTTTGTTTTCAAAATTTTTTTCAAGAATGCATCAAAACAACTTTCAAGACCATTCTCCAATCTAACCTTAGATTAACTTGACCTTAGTTGGCCAATCCTAGGTTAACTTGACCCTAGTTGACCAACCCTAGGTTAACTTGACCCTAGTTGTCCAACCCTAGGTTAACTTGACCTTAGTTGGCCAACCCTAGGTTAACTTGACCCTAGTTGACCAACCCTAGGCTAACTTGACTCTAGTTGTCCAACCCTAGGTTAACTTGACCCTAGTTGTCCAACCCTAGGTTAACTTGACCCTAGTTGTCTAACCCTAGATTAACTTGACCCTAGTTCACTCACCTTAGGTTAACCCTACCCTAGTTAGTTAACCATAGGTCATCTTAACCCTAGGTTAACCTAACTCAAGTTAGTTAACCTTAGGTCACCCCCAACCCTAGGCTAACCCAACCTAGGTTGATACACTTCAAGGTTCCAACTCTTGAACCCTTTTCTAAATGATCATTCAATTTTCAAACTATTCTCATAACCTATTTTTTCAAAACCCCTTACTCTCATGATTTCAAAAAGACAACTCCATAAACTCCTCAAGTATTCTTACATTTCATCTTCAAGACATTCCCAAAAATGCTTTCAAAGGGTCACAAACCTAAGGTGTCCCAAGCCCTCTCATGGTTAGGGATTTCGAGGACAAGTGATAAATCAAGAACAACCTCTAAGGCTGTCCATATTAAGATTCCAAACCTTTAGCCATTTTCAAAAACCACTTTTAAAAATTAATTCATCAAAATATTCTAAAATCATGCCTCCAAGGTTTTCAAAACAAGATTTCAAAAACACTTTCAAGTTCTCTTAAGTCATGCCAAAACATTTTTCCAAAACTCCCCTAAAGTTGATCCAAAAACAATTTCAAAACACTCCACCAGTTAATTTCAAGTCAAAAACTCTAAGACCACAAAGGGTCTTCAACTTCCCAAAGACCTCAAAGTGTCTTAAACCTTTCCAAAGACCTCAAAAAGTCTTAAATTTTTCCAAAGACCTCAAAATGTCTTAAACTTTTCCAAAGACCTCAAAGTGTCTTAAACCTTTCCAAAGACCTCAAAATGTCTCAAACTCTTCTAAAGACCTCCAAGTGTCTTAAACTTTTCTAAGGACCTCAAAGTGTCTTAAACCTCTCCAAAGACCTCAAAGTATCTTCAAACCTTCCAAAGGCCCTAGTGTGCCTATTTTCCATCGGGCTCTTGCCCGAACTACGAATAACCTGATTCTCGCCAAATGAGATACGAAGGCAACCTAAAATGGTGCAGTCATAATTTTTATTTCAACTCCAATCCCTTTTTCAAAAATTTCAATCAATTCAAAGTTTCTATTCCAAACTCTTTCAAAACCTCCATTATTTTCAAACTTTTTTCCAAAAACTTGCATTATGCATCATCCATCCATCCGAAAAGTAATGACTAAACCCCATTTTTCTAAAGTGGATATAAAGTGGACCATGGTAACCGGTTATTCTAGTGAGTGAACAAAGGGTGATTAGACATGTAGGTACCGAAAAGACGGGGTAAGGTGATGATCTTAGGATATCTTCCCTATACATAACCAACCCCCGAATTTTAGATTTTTATTTTCGAAAGACCATAATGGAGTTATCTTCAAAAAGGGCTTAAACATTTCAAAAGGTTGCCAAACAACCTATTTTCCTAAAAACCCTCTCTTGAGGGAGTTTTCAAAAACCTTTTTCAAAAACTCTAAGTTTAATCTTCAGATTAACGCTTAGTTTTAAGTGCCCTAACTCACCTTTATCAAGTTAGGTGGCGACTCCTATTTTTCTAAAAAGCCCTTAGTCAAATCAATTCTCAAACCTAGTCGCACTTGTCCTTCTAGGGGGACGAGTTCTAATGACAGAGTTCTGTACTTTAATGTCTCCGAACCGAAAGGACATTAGACACTCAAAAATCGGGACGCGACAGAAGGCAGACTGAGGCACGTTGCTCGGACCGCCCATATATTGCTCAACTACCCTCTCCGCTACTCGACTTTTACGACCGACACGGGGATCCCACAAAGTGTCCTTGCGAGTTTGGCTAAAGAAGGTGTCGAGGGGGACTGTGAAGATATCCCGGTTGGTGTTATAGTTGAAAGGGTATGTGCCCCCACTGGAGTGACAGTTGCAGTTACTCCTTCCACAAAGCCCATTACCGAAGAACTACGTGAGGCGCACTCAAAGTCAAACAGTTCGGCATCGAGTTCGTCGTTGCTTACGGTCCCTGACCACCGAGTTAGAGTTCCGATTAAAACACAAGAGTCCACCCCATCCCCCGACGAGGAAGACACCATGAGTTTGAGGGAGAGGATGTTTGCAGCAGCTGGCAAGCCACTAAAGACGGTTGCTACAACTTCTGTAGATCCTCCATTTGCCGAACTGGAGACTACCCTTGTGGTAGAAGCCGCTCCTATTCAAAAAAGGCTGGAAACTCAGTAGCAAAAAAAAAAGGGCACCTAAAGTTGCGGCATCGCCCCCAGCAACTAAGAAACCAAGGGGGAAAGGGGTGGTGGACGAAGTCAACAAGGTTGTTACTGTCACGCCGGATATTTTGAGACGCCCTATAATGACTGCTGACTCAATGATCAACCAGGCCGAAGTTGCTTTTGGCGTCATGAAGAGTGTTCTTCCCAGGAAGGATGTTGCCAAGATGGGAGCAGTGAGTGACATAGGCGTCTTTATGGGGGCATTCCATAACTCCTTGCTTATAAGTCGACATTGCTTTTAAATTTGTTTGGAGATTTTACCCATACTTATTTTAAAACAAACCTTTACTTTTTAGTGTAGGGTTGCCTGAATTCTCTAGAGGTGATGACCCGCTACCAGAAACTTGCCGAGAAGCACCACCAACTCATAGAGGAACACGGCCGTTTAAAGGTGGAATGGATCGATGCCAACAAGGAACGAATCACCTTCAAGAAACAAGCCGAACAAGCTTCTGCCAAACTCAACATGGTGCAGGCGGACTATAAGAAGAGAGACAAGGAGGTGACCGACCTTTAAAAGAAATTTGATGTGTAATCCATGGATCTGTACAAGGCAAAATCGGAGATCGAGGCACTCTAAGCTGAAGTGGCCAAGTTGAAGGCAGATGAAGAGGCCATAATGATGAGGGGTGAAGAAAAGGGGGACAATCGTCTGGCCATTGAGATGACGGATCTGAGCTGTGTCATCTTTCGTCAGGGCTGGAACAGCGCCCTTCATGTTGCTGGGGTAGACAAGTCCTCGGATATTTGGCACTTGTGCCCGGATTACTTTGACACTATTGAAGATGGAGTTGTAAACCCAAAGAAGGTGGTGGCCAACGTGGAGTATCAAAGACAACTCGCTTTGGAGGCTGCTGTCGAAAGGGAGAAGGTTGAGAAGGAGAAAGCTGCTGCCGAACCGTCCAAGGTTGCAGAAGAGACCATAGATTGCTCGACGGAGAAATCTGTGCAGCCGGGGGAGAAGTCGACAGAGTGATTGTAGCTTTTCCTTCTTTTGAACATATTTTTGTAACCAACCCAGCTACTTTTAATAAAAAGCAATTTTGTCTTTTGTCTTGATACTATTCGCTCCTGATAAATGTTAATCAGCTGTCTTGACTTTGCTTAATTGTTTGAAATTCATTTCTTGTTATGTTGTATGATTTTCTTCATCTGGCCGGCTTGTCCAATTCGGATAGGGACACGTTTCCATACTTTGGTTTTTGTGACCTTCTTTGGCCGACCTGTCCAACTTGGACAGGACCAAGTTTTTACACTTGATTTTTGTGGCCTTCTTTGGCCAACCTGTCCAATTTGGACAGGACCAAGTTTTTACACTTGATTTTTGTGGCCTTCTTTGGCCGACCTGTCCAACTTGGACAGGACCAAGTTTTTACACTTGGTTTTTGTGACCGTCTTTGGCCGACCTGTCCAACTTGGACAGGACCAAGTTTTTACACTTGGTTATTGTGGCCTTCTTTGGCCGACCTGTCCAATTTGGACAGGACCAAGTTTTTTACATTGGTTTTTGTGGAGTCCTAATGTGCTCAGAGTAGATTTGTTTGAACAACTGCATTTTCCATTGATCTCATAAAACCTTTACACATTTGTTGAGCTGTTACATCATATGGGACTCTGCACTAGTGGTAGAATTTCTTCAAGTTGTTTGCATTTCAGGGTCGAGGCAACTGTCCTCCCTCTTCAACAGTCTCCAACCGGTATGCGCCAACGCTGACCTGGGATGTAACTCTGTAGGGTCCCTTCCAGTTGGGGCCGAGCTTTCCATCTGCTGCGTTCTTAGTTGCCCCCAGTACTTTTCGTAAGACTAGGTTACCTGGAGCGAAATTTCTTGGACGAACGTGTTTATTGTAGAAGCATCTTAACTGTCACTGATATTCGGTAAGTCTGATGAAGGCAGCTTTTTTTTTTTCTTCAACAAGATCCAGATCCTTTGCCAGAATCTGGTCATTGAGCCCTGTATTGAAGGCTGCCGATCTGATAGTTGGTAGCCCTACCTCTAAAAGTATGATTACTTCCACCCCGTATGCCAGAGAGAATGGGGTTTGGCCGGTAGACCTCCTTGGGGTTGTTCTATAGGACCACAGAACGCTGGGTATCTCTTCCACCCACTTCCCTTTGGCCCTTTCCAGCCGCTTTTTAATTCCGTTAAGCATAGTTTTGTTTGAAATCTTGGCCTGCCTATTGCATTGAGGATAGGCTGGTGTTGAATAATAGTTTCTGATCCCAAACCCTTCACAGAATGATATAAATATGTTGCCATCGAACTGGGTACCGTTACCTGAAACAACGGCAAGAGGGACCCCAAACCTTGTCACTATGCTTTTTCATGTGAACCTTTGGGCATTGACCTCTCTGATGCTTGACAAAGGCTCCGCCTCTACCCATTTAGTGAAGTAGTCAGTCGCCACGATGAGAAACCTCTTATTACTTGGAGCTCAGGGCAAAGGCCCGACTATGTCCAGTCCTCACTGAGCGAAAGGCCACGGACTAGTAATGGTTGCGACATCCTCGGCTGGCTGATGGATGTTGGGAGAGTACCTCTGACACTTGTCACACTTTAAGACGTATTGGGCTGCATCTTTTTGCATGTAGGGCCACCAGTATCCTTGTGAGATAGCTCGGTGTGCTACCTATCTTCCGCCGACATAGCTTCCATATATTCCTTTATGGATTTCGAATAGGACGCCTTGCACTTTATCTGGATGGACACAGTGCAAGTATGAATTGGTGAAGAAACATCTATAAAGCTCCTTGGTTGGTGACAACCAATACCTGAGAGCTGCGTGTTTGATTCGCCAGGCTTCGTTCTTGTCCTTCGGCAGCTCGTCTTTGTCAAGGTAGGAGATAATTGGGTCCATCCAGGATGGTCCCAACTATTCTACGGCCAGGGCTTGTTCTTCTTCCTGAAAGATGCTTGGCCTGACTAGAGTTTCCACGTTGATTGTCCTTTTTAACCCTGACTTCAAGGCTATTGCTAACGTCGCCAAAGCATCCGCATGAGAGTTATTGTCCCGGCTGATCTGGCAAAGCTTGTAACTGTTAAATTTGCTTAGCAGTTCTTTGGCTTTAGCTAGGTACTACGTCATTCTGTCATACCTTGTTGCATATTCTCCCGTAATCTGGTTGACAACAAGTAGGGAGTCCGAATAAATGATGATCTCAATTTTGAGTTCGATGGCTCAGCATAGTCCGACGAGCAAGGCCTCGTATTCAGATTCTTTGTTGGAGGGAGCGAACTCGAGCTTGATAGCTTGTTCGATGGTCAGACCGTTTGGTGTAATGAGCACTATGCCCGATCCTGCCCCCCAGTTATTGGAGGCTCCGTCGACGTAGAGTTGCCAATGATCAGTCTTTTCCCAAAGATCAAGAGGGAGGTCGTCATGCTGTTGGGCAGGCACTGGTGCTTGGTCAGTTTCAGGTGGTAGTTCAACAGAGAATTCGGCAACGAAATCTGTAAGGACCTGCCCTTTCACTGCCGATCTTGGTTAGAACTTGATATCAAACTCCCCTAATTCCACAGCCCATTTTGTCAATCTTCCAGAAAAGTCAGCTCTCTTGAGAAGAGGTTTGAGCTGGTGGTCTGTGAGGACGTTGATGGTGTGAGCTATGAAGTAATGTACCAACTTGCGGGATGTTACTATCAGTGCGAGTGCCCATTTTTCGATGGGTAAGTATCTACTCTCTGCCTCGAGAAGTGTCTTGCTGACATAGTAGACGGGCAACTACTGTCGATTTTGTTGCTTGAGTAGTACGGCACTGATTGCATGCTCTGACACCGCGAGATAGAAGAAGAATTCCTTATGCTGGAATGGGGTGGAAAGCAAGGGTGATTGGGACAAGTATTTCTTCAGATCACTGAGAGTTAGGTCACATTCTGAAGTCCATTTGAACTGTTCTTATTTTTTGAGAAGCTGGAAGAATGGTCGACACCTGTCTGATGATCGGTTGATGAACCTGTTAAATGCTGCTGCCATTCCAGTTAGCTTTTGAACCTCATTGGCATTCTTCGGGGCCTGAACGCTCTAGATTGCACTGATCTATCGTGGATCCACCTCAATGCCCCAATGTGTAACCAAGAACCCCAGAAATTTGCTCGAACTAACTCCGAAGACGCACTTCGAAGCATTCAGCCACATTTTGTACTCCTTTAGGATGCGGAGTACCTCTTTTAGATCCTCTAGATGAGAGTTATTGAGTTTTCTTTTCACCACCATATCGTCGATGTAGACTTCCACGGTACTGCCGAGCTGCTTCTTGAACATCTTGATGACCAACCGCTGGTACGTGGCCCCGACGTTCTTCAGACCAAATGGCATAACCCTACAGCAAAAGATACCCCTTGGAGTGATGAAGGTCGTCTTCTCTTGATCGTTAGGATGGATGGGAATCTGGTGGTACCCCCGATAAGCATCTAAGAAACTCATCCTTCTGAACCAGTTGTTGCATCCACGAACTGGTCGATTTTGGGGAAGGGGAATTAGTCCTTGGGGCATGCATTGTTGAGATCAGTGAAGTCCACGCAAACCCTTCACTTGCTGTCTTTCTTTTTTACCACTACTGTGTTCGAAAGCCAGCTCGAGTAGTTGATTTCCCGAATTGCCTCAGCTTCCAAAAGCTTTTCTGTTTTTTCAATAACAGCGTCCACATGCTGGGTTGCTGCCCTTCTCCCTTTTTGGACCACAGGTCGGCATTTTAGGTCAACATTTAGCCGATGGCAGGCAACATTAGCATCAATCCCCGGCATATCATAAGGGGTCCAGGCGAATACTTCCGGGTAACTTGTCAATAACTCGATCAAAGAATGTTCCTCCGTTTTAGACAAAGAGGTGTCGATGACGAAGTACGTATCATCCTGCCAATTAATGTATATCTTCTTTAGGTCTTCCACAGCTTTGTTCTCAGGCGTTTGTCCCACATCGTTGATAGTGGGGGTGTCTTCATGCAGCTCTATCATCTGCACATTTTCAACCTTGGTCTTGGTTGTACATGCTGTTATGAAACACTGTTTGGCAGCCACTTGGTCTCCCCTTATCTCCCCCATTCTACCAAGGGTCAGAAATCTGATCAGTTGATGATAGGACGAGGGAATGGCTTTCATGAAGTGTAACCAGGTTCATCCTATGATGGCATTGTAGGGGGGGCACGTTGACTACTAGGAATTCTGTATACAATGTAATTCCTCCGACAGTCACTGGAATCGTTACCTTCCCCATGGGCCAAACCGGATTTGAGTTGAATCCGACCAATGGGTTGAATGATGGCTAGAGGTCAAACTCCTTAAGTTCCAATTTCTTGAATAAGCTATAATACATGATTTCGGATGAACTTCCTTGGTCAATGAGCAATCTCTTTACGTCAAAGTCCACCATTCTCAGTGTTACAACCAAGGCGTCATTGTGTGGGGTCTACACCCCCATAAGATCTTCATCGGTGAAGGTAATGAATGTAGGGCAGTCGCTGGCCTTGACTTTCTTGCTTGGTGGTTGTGTCTGCATTACTTCCCTTAAGTGTGCAGCCTTCTGTATATCGGCTCGGTATCTGTGTGGGTCGACGGTTCCTGATTCAGCCGAACCGTGCAGCACTTTGATTACTCTGACCGGTCTTGCTTCAATCTCCTTCTGGGGTGTGTTTCCCACTCACAGTTGCTCAGCTTCATTTTTCATCTTGTCCCAATCAATGAATTGGTCGAGATGGCCAGCCTTGGGCAAATCTTCCAAATGGATTTTGAGATGCTGACATTATTCGTTTTATGTCCCTTCTTGCGGTGGTAAGAACAGAACCTCTTCTGATCTTGAGTCATAGGGTCCCCTCCTAACTTTGGTGGCCATTTGAATAATGGCTTACTACGGATCTAAAGCAAGATTTTATAGATGGGGTCCTTAAAGACTGTGTAGACCCCCTCATTCATCTTTTTTCCCCAGTTGTTGTCTTCTGGTATGGATTTCTTGGCATCCTTCTTATTTGTTTTGTCAGCAACAATGCCGACCTTTGTCGAACTTAACTAGGGCATATCTTCATTCAATCGTGCATAGCGCTCGATTCTTAGCATCAACTCTTGTATGGTGAGGGCTGGTTTTTTCATCAAGGACTGCCACAAATGATGCTCTCTGAGAAGGTTGATTTTAAACTGAGTCACAGCCAGTTGCTCGCTGCACTCGTCAATTTCGTTGTAAGCCTCCCAGTAGCGTCGTGCGTGTACCCGTAATCCTTCCCCTTCTTTTTTAGACAAGGTCAGTAAGAAATCAACCTCTTTTGGCTGCAGGCTGTTTGCTATGAATCGAGCAGTGAACAGCTCGGTAAGTTGCCTCCAGTTTAACACAGATTTAGGTGACAACTTGTCGAACCATCGTAAGGCCACATCTCTCAGGCTAGAAGGGAAGATTTGGCATATCAACATTTGGTCACCACACCATACCACCATTAACTACTTGTAATGCCGAACATGGTTAACTGGGTCGGCCTTCCCGTCATATAAAGTGAACTTTGGTAAGGTGAATTTTCGAGGAATTGGGTGGGACTCAATCTCCTCTATGAATGGTGAGGATGTGATTTCGTCTAAGGCCTATTTAACCAGGTTGTGGGCCATGCGTTCCTTAGTTTGTTGCTTCCTATCTTCCAGTTTTTCATTTTACCATTTATCCCAGTCTTTTTTCTGTCGATCATCCTCTGCATGCTTGTCATTTAGCCGGGTCTTACTCCTTCCCCTCCGCTGATCTTTTCGCCCGTTGTCACAGCATCCGGTAGTAGAGGTATAACTCTTTCTTACTGGCAACGCCGAATCGTCCCTGCTTCCAGCAATTCTTTCGTGGTTAGGGGACCTTTCTCTCCCACACCCATCTCTTCTGGAGATTGCTTCTCTCATGACCAGAACTTGGGAGGTGAGGAAGACAATCTCTTCGCCGCGCCGCCGAATTTCCCTTTCTGCCGCACGGAGTGTGTCTTTACTTGAGACTCGCCTGCTGGAGGGCGATAGGGTAAGGTCCCGGTGGTGATTTCTACGGAAGTTTCTGTCCCTGACATAGTCTGTATTCCTCCGCAGTTCGTCTAGTGCTTCCTGGTGGCTTTCAATAGGGGTTCGTATTTCCGACCTTGGTGTTCTTCCTCGGTGCCGATCTACTAGTATAGATTGGCAGTGCACTGAATTAATCTGATCTTTGCTGGAGGAGGCTCTACTACTCCTTCCATAGTGATTCTCTCTTCTTCATTTTCGATTGTTCAGACTCATAGCTTTTCTAAGCCTTTCCATAGATAGCACCAATTGTAAGTGAAATTTTTCAGGAAGGCTGGACCGAACTCTCAAGCTCACGTTGATGAGTCCAAACTCTCTGCAAGAAAGGGAGATTAGAATGAATAAAAGTTGTATATACTTGGAGTCAGTTGTCTAAACCTAACTCTTGAGGGTTTGGATATTTATAGCGTGATCGATGGAGTGTTTCGCTCCTTGCCTACTAGCAGATTATCATGGCCTACTGCGTAGACATCATTGCATACCGCCGACTGACTGTGTGCAGAGCTTGCCTTACCGTCGTTGAGGAATCCGACTGACCGGAAGTGCATGTCGACGTCGCGTGGGGAGCCGCTGGCTCATTTAATGCGAATTAACTCAACATTTAATGCTCAAAGATCGCTAACGGTTTGGGCTCGCCTTTCGCAGTTTGGGCCAAGGTCGGCATGAGGTTCGCGGCTTGAGCCAAACCGTCCCTTAGTTCTGAATTTGGGCCACCCAGCAGCCCAACTATAATTCGTGTAGAATGGGCCTCATCAAGTGGGTTGGGCCGTGTGCTATTCCCCCATAACCATCACTTTTAAATACATACAATACGTCAAAATTTATATATATTTTAGGTCGGACTTAAAATAAAATTTTTAAAACGGTCCATTAACATAATCATGCCTTAAAAAGTTTTCAAGACTTATAATTGGTTGGCTTTGAAAGAAAAATAGTTTAATAGTCAGATAGTACTGAGTACTCGATAATAATTCTTGTTAAATGGTGACATATGATGAGTGAATACATTAGCAACCTAAAGTGGAGGAGTAGTGGAGAGACTTTGAAGAATATATCCTATCAAATTTTGTCATGTTGTATTTTTTTTTAAAAGTTTCTTCACTACTTCACGGACTCAGATTACTAATATATTCACTCATCACGTATTACCATTTAATAAAAATTACTACCGAGTACTTCGTACTAAACTTTTTTGAGCTTAGAAGGCCATCGAACTCTGTATGAGGACACTTTAACTATCAGAATCACCGATAGGTGACATTAATAATTGCTTTTGTTTGTGCTGTAACTTCGGATGGAGTTGACTTTTTCTATTAATTTTAAGATTACCCATGACAAATTATTTGTAAATAAAATCGAGTGAGAATTTTGAATACACCAAAGAGCAATGCTATATTAGAATTTTAGATGATGATATAATTGAGTGAGATTTATTTTATTTTAAAGTAAAACATCTATCTTGATAACTCTAAATAACACAAATGTTATCGTTATATTATTTTGATGCAATTTTTTGTGCAAATCTTTTTTTAAATAAACAACATTTTTCTAAACCAAATATTCGTGAAGCATTCAAGGGAGCCAATCTTATTGAGAAAAAATAATTCTCTGTGACATTCTCTAGTGTAGCCAAATCAAAGGCCTGGCTAGCCATCCAGAACAGGAATTCCTGTACCAAAGGAAGAGCTGGGTTTGTAATTATAAGATGCCATGGCCAATGATTAACTCTCTTTTTTCTTTGGTAGTTGTTGAAATTGTTTATATGGTTAAGAGTTGTGGCTGGTGTGGAGGAATTCACCGGATGCAAGATTTTTGTTGAGTGGTACCAAGGTAAAATCTTTCAACTTTGTAAAGTTAATGTAAAATTTCTTAAGTTTTGACGGATCAATACACTATATTTTATCTAAAATACCTAAAATTTATAGATGTAAAAAAAAATTATAGAAGTTTAGGGGGTATGGCCCCACCCGCCCCAATGGCTAATACAAGGGATGGAGGACAGGGCCACAGAGCTTCAAAAATTCTATTTACATACTATAATTTTTTACTCTTTATGACAAAATAGTGTATTGACACACTCAAAATTCAAGAAATTTTAGGTTTGTCCAGTTAAAATTCAATAAAATTTACCTTATCTCCATCTCAACAAAATTTTAAATCCTGTCTACTGAGTCACCCCTGTCATAAAATTTACCTTATCTCCATCTCAACAAAATTTTGAATACTGCCTGCCGAGCCACCCCTGTCTGTTAGTGGAGACTATCAAAGTTGAAGCCTAAAATAGGTGAGAGCTCGAGAAGTGAGGTTAACTTGATGATAGTGACATCTCCACACAAACCAAGAGATTATAGGTTCGACTCCTCTTTTTCCTTCTCCTAAACTTGGACTCTCTAATGTACTAACAAAGAAGAAAAAGAAATAAGTGGAATATAAACTGAAACCCGAACTTGAAAATAACTATAAATTCCATCAAGAATGAAGTCATGAGCCACCAACGAAAAGAATTAACCGAAGTGCAGAATTTTTTTGATAAATATTATGCAAAACAGAATCTTTATACCCAATTTTCCTTCTTAACATTTTTGTAGTAATTTTTCCCATCTTTAAAAGGACTGGAGCCAATGAATTACATCCTTGTGTACATAAATTTTATAAAAAAAAATAAAATTTTAATACAGAAATTTTATCTAGAATAATGTGATAATAGTATTTCTAAAATTGTAAGTCATAATAATTAAATTTTTTACTTGAACTAAAAGATGAAAATTATATACAAAAATTCTATGTATTTTTTTTTTAACATGTTCTTTTATAAGGGAACTTTATTTGTGTAGTTTATTGAGTTTACTGACAGCTAAACATAATTTTTTTGTTTTCCGGTTACAACTTATAAACCAATGTGTAATACATACAATCCATACCCTCGCACTATACTAACAAGCAATGGTCCTTATAGTCTCTCTCTAATCCTTCTCACAGAGGTGCGACTTTGAAGAAAGTGAGAGAATCCCAAGAAAGGTGGGTATCACCTAGAGCCTCCAAGTTACGTCTCTCTCTCACTGGCTCACAGATGATTTTTGTTGATCTGTTCGAAAAAATAGGAAAGAAAAGCAAACGCAAAAGCAAAGCATTTGGGGCAGCGAGAGAGAGAGAGAGAGATAGATTGGGGTGCAGAGAAAACATCAGAACAAAGAAGATCAAGAAGAGAAGAATGCAGCATCAACTCATGCAGATGCAGCAGCAGCACCCCATGGTGGCAGCAGGCTTCAACCACACCAACATGACTACTGAGCACATCCAGCAGGTCTCTCTCTCTCTCTCTCTCTCTCTCTCTCTCTCTCTCTCTCTCTGTCTCTCATTTCCAGGTCTTTTGCCTCCGCTTCTGCAGCTAATACTGGGGCTGAAAGTAATGAGTATTTTTGTTTTTACTTCTTGCTTTTATCTGCATAATATTTTGTACCTGATCCCTCTTATCTCTGGGCTTTTGGCTCGTGTGTTTCTTCTTTTGGCTTACATGTATGGTGATTTGTTGATATTTCGGCCCGAGTAATACCTACTCTGTGGAAAGCTCCTTCATGTTATTTCCATGGTTTAATACTCTCATTTGAAGTTTGTCTATTGTTTGATGCTTGGGGCTAGACAATAATGTTATGATTCGATCTTTGAAATCAAGAAGCATATCTCCTAGAAATCAACAAGGGAAGCTGAAAGACACAGAACTCACCATATACATGAGCCTTTGACCAAACAACAATGTTGTTTTGGCTTCCTAAATCTTTTACCTTTCAAATTAGAACCTGAACATGATTGTTAAATCAATGATTTTAACAATAATTAGGTGTAATGTCGATCTACCACACAGCT
This sequence comes from Euryodendron excelsum, assembly GCA_033060915.1. NCBI lineage: Eukaryota > Viridiplantae > Streptophyta > Magnoliopsida > Ericales > Pentaphylacaceae > Euryodendron > Euryodendron excelsum. The sequence goes on from CM065382.1 coordinate 4,359,715, forward strand.
TATAAAGACACACCGAGGTTCCAATGAAGCATCAATCTAATTAACACGCATCATAAATCATAACCCATGAAGTGCATCTCTGATTAAGGGTACTGCACTGCCACGAGTTACTGATATAGTCAATATCAAACCTATTATTTTTTCTTAAAACTCGGATTGATTCGTTCAAACCCGGAAAATTTGCTTTTGTGATTGGTTTAATCACTGAAACATCTCTCTGCAACCGCATTCATGCTTTTAGAGTTCCTACCAAGTAGCAAATGACATTCCTAGTAGCATCAAAAATTTGGCAACTAACCTTACCAAAAAAATAATAATAATAAGAATAATAATTTTTGCAACTAAGCTAGATTTTCATATGCAGTAGGATGTTGCATGCTTTACTTCTGAATTAATGTCTCATGCTGGATTTGCAAATGCAGTTTCTGGACGAGAACAAGTCGTTGATTTTGAAGATTCTTGAGAACCAAAATTCTGGGAAAGCTGGTGAATGTGCAGAGTAAGTATCCCATCCTAGAACTAAATGGCCGTGACCGTGTTTTGGAACAAGAGTTCTTTATTTTTGTCATGAAATGGCATTACTACTATTTTTCTCACCTTTTCGTCGTCTCATGGTACTTCTTTTGTTCTGTTTTTTTTTTAAACTTCTATACTTAAACCCCCCCCGAAAAAAAAAAAAAAAAAAAAGTTTTGGGTGGTTGAGTTATAGCTTTTATCCGTTTTAATAATTTTGTGTGTTAAAGCAGTACTTAAATGTCCCGTTTTCCCTTAATTACAGGAACCAAGCAAGGCTTCAGCGAAACCTTATGTACCTGGCAGCAATAGCTGATTGTCAACCACAAATGTCCTTCGTGTATGCTCAGGTAAAGTTGTTTTCAGGATTTTGGTCAGAACGAGTGAGCCATTACACTATATCCTTATTCCTATTTCAATCAATTAATGGACGATGATGTCAGAAAACTATTGGGTATCTAAGTAACAACTTAAATTAACATAACCTCAAGAAAAATTATGTTATGAAGGTCCCTCCCAGCATTAGTTCTGATGACAACAAATGTTGCCCTTACTTTCTAGGGGAAGTCCTTTTTTATTTATTTATGTATATCACTACACTACCTAAATAATATTAGAAAGAAAAGCCATATAATATGGAATATGTGTCCTGCCTTCATCTTGATATACTACCCTCTTGACCTATGTTCACATTCCCCTGACAGTACTTTAATTGCGAGAACCTCTTATCTTGCTTTTGAGTAGAGGAAAACAAGGGCAGAATAAAGAGGAGAAAAAACAGAAGAAATATTTTATCATGTGCCATCTGCTGGAGTATCTGATCCTATGGATGTTCCAGTATTCTGTACCATGCCTGGCATGAAATCTTGGCCAAACTTCTACACAGTGAAAAGAATTCTATTCTACGGCAAGGAAAGGATTTTCCCTAGCTCTAAAGGGGGGTTCAATTCCATGCTCATGTGTGTATCCCATATCAGAGAGCTCAAGATCCAATTGGCCCTCTATTACGATGATTCAAGGAGGCACTGCCCTCCCTCGTGTTCTTTTAAAAAAAATTGCAATTTTAGTAGGAGATAAAATCCAAAAGGCCATTTGCTTGTGCTATATTAGCAAAAAGATGATATTCTATTTGCTGTACAGTATATTCTACAGTGCTTACATAACAAAATCATGCAGCCAGGTGCAAACTTCATGCAGTATCAAGGATCTCAACAGATCATCACACAATCAGCAATGGCAGCCCATTCACCCACATTGTACGCACAGCAGCAGCCACATTTGGTATTGCAGCAGCAGCAATCCTTGCACTCCCAGTTCGGCATTAACTTTGCTGCAACTACTGGTATCCACACACTGCAGAGTGAGACTACTAATGAGAGAGGTGGCAGGACTGCAGCCTTCAGCACTACGGGGGATGGCTTACAGGGTGCGAGCAGGGCAGCAGATGGTGCAAGCAATCAAGATGTCGGGAGTGCAAGTTCCACGAAAGGCTTGGGCCAGTAACTTCACAAGGCAAGGTGCAAATGAACGTGACACTTTTTAAAATGCTCAAGTAGGGAACTGAGAGGCAACATTAGTGCCTCAGGTTGTTTCTAATGAAGATAAAACAATCTTGTCAACTAATGCTATTTCAACCTGAGTGCGGGCAAAAGTGTTTCTTAGTCTAAAACATGAACCCTGCCCCTATAACATCTTGTATATCTGTTGGCAAGTTGAAAGAAATTATGTAGTTTTAACTGTTTTTTTGTAATTTTGAAACCACTGCTCTTCGTTTTTCCATCAGTCATACAGAGCACTACTTTCGGGTATATTCATGAAATAAAAAATATCTAGTCTTCCTAATAAAACACTCCATCCTGCCTCATATTTTCGTATTATCAAATATTCTGTGCAATTAAACATTTTTTATCTATCTTTCCCATAATAATTTTTTTTAGGACTACAGAACTCAACACAAATAGAGATGAACAGAAACATGAACTTACTCTTCATACTTGAAAACAATTATCCTCATCAAGCTATATACTGACATATACAAATAGAGTAACAGCAGAACCCAAGTTACAGATAGAACAAAGAAATTATTTAGGCAAGAATGACAGCAGTACACTCACCGGAGAAATCATTTGAGTCTACAATCGAATGGTGCACATAACTGCAGTTTTAAAATCCAAATGATGATGGCGAGGTGGCTTTGAGATCAGGGATCTCCATGTCCTCTTCCTGGGATGGTATATCTGTATGAACAGTGATGCTGCCTTCTTATGCTGCCGTGACCTTCTGGTGTCTGCTGAATCTAGTGCATTCAGAAGTGTCATCACATGCAACTCCCCGTCCAACGCAACGAAACCAACTGATGAGTCATCAGGGGCTTTTCTCGGTACACTTGTCTCATTCCACCAACAGTTAGAAGCCATGTCATACCTGGGATATTGCAGAAAGATCATGTAAATTAGGATCCCCAGACAAGACATCTATGTACAGAATACAGATCGTGCTGTGGGAGGAAGGGGGAAGAGAGAGGGTTTGTAACTTAGTTTGTGTGTTTCACTTGCATGAAAGAAAGTAAAACAACCAGGAGCACGTGCCATCAGAACTCTGGTTTAGAAGGCTCATTGATAAAACAATACAAATCATGAACATGAACACAACAGGGCACATAATTGCCTAAACAATTGACAAACTAATCCCCATACATGAAGCAGAAGGTAGATAACAATCTATAAACATCAGTATTGTCTGTATAATCGTCCGGCATTACACAATAAACATAAGTATAAACCTACATGCATATTAGCGTCTGTATTACAAAATGTTTCATGAAACAGGTTCAACAACAATAATTATAAAATAGTAGCCAACAAAAAAAACTCAAAACAGGTTCAAAAAATTTACTGCTTTGGATGCATCAAATAACTCTGGAAAAATAATACCAGTTACAATAAATTGTTGAAATATTCCACCAGTGGGGGAGGCATGTTGAACTACTTGAATTCATAACTTTAAACTGTACCAGTATGTAATACTGAAAAAAAAGCACGCACAATTGGTTATAAAATGTATGGATGATAATCTTGGAGAGTAATAGCAAAAGTTAACTGAAAATGCAAGTAAAGCATGATCTGACATGTCTTGCTCAAAATTGATCCAAAGTGACTAAATATGCTTAAATGGAATGAGAGACTGCTCCAGTTGCACCCTTCAATGTTGTCGAGTTTTCCAAATGCCATATCCATATTAATTTTAATTACTCCAGCCAAAAATCAAGGCATTTATTACGTAAATCAAGCATGTGGTAACAAATTTTTACAAATCAATGAGGATAATGAAGCACACACATCCAAGAATAACCTGATCCCCCTTAAACCACAAGACCACTAAGGGATTTGTCAAGCGGAGATACCAAGTCAGTGCTGTTTCTGACTCAAACCAAATATAACAACAACAAAAAAAACACTTCATTCATTTATATCTATCTTCTACTCTGATTCCTCATTTCAGGTCAGACAAAGTTAACAATAAGACTTAAATAGCCCAATAATATGATATCTATAAAGCGAAACACATAATCCAAAGACTGCCAGATAATATCCATGCCAATTGTTCTTCAAGAACACGACAGACAATGAAACATGAAGAGCCCAAAAAAATCTTAAAACTTACCTGAAGATATCACTCCCATCGAGCATGAAAATGCCAGGAACATCCCAGTCCTCATCCTCAACAACAACAATTTTCCCAAGCCGCCTCCTTTCCCCTTCGTCCCACATATCCCCGAGCTCCCTCCACTTTCCACCATTCTTCAAGTCCATCGCTACAGCATCCCTGTAATACTCATCTACTGGAAACACCCCTGAAACCGTCCTTGATTCACCGTATCCACCCATCACCCAGAATTCTCTCTCCTCCCCATTTCCTGCCAGGAAGCCAACGCACCCAGCACGAAACCTCGGCAACCCATCCAAGGCCATCCACTCATCTTTCCCTATATCATACATCTCTACTGAACTCATCCTACTCCCAGCAGCCCCAAACATGGTGTGTCGGGACCCACCACCGGCAACAAGAATTCGATCTGAATCCGGGATTGCCGCACAGGCGAAGCTCCCACGAGGCGAAAGCATGGGGGAGAGACGATCCCAGGACAAGGTGACGAAGTTGAAGCGAAATGTGGAGGACGACGAAGACGGGCGATCGATGGGAAACGATCGGGTGTCGAAGAGAGACCCACCGATGACGTAGAGCTGGGGACCAATTGAAATAGAGGTGAAATTGCAGAGGCCATAGACATGGGGGTTGCAGGGCATGGGAGGGAGAGGACACCAGGCGAGGTTTCGAGGATCGAAGAGGTAAGGGGACGCGATGGAGGGGTCCTGAGGAAAGATACAGAGGAGCTGAGAGAGGCGAGAGGGTGGGAGGAGTTTTTGGCGTAAAGAGATTAGGGCTTTGGGGGAGAAGAAGATTTTCCATGATTTGCAGGTGGATTTGAGACGGGCATGGTGGGAGTAAGGAACGAACGAAAGGATTAGCCCGGAAAGGTCGTTTGGGAGGCCTGGAATTAGGGTTAGGTTTAGGGTTTGGGTTCGCGTTTCCTCACTCGAAAACGATGAACAAGGAGGAGACATCTCCGTCTCTGAAAAACTCCAAGAATCCGATTCTACTATACAAGATCTCTCTCTATAGATACATACACCTGATAAACTAACTGACAATCTGAATCGATCGAACACAATCTCTTTCTCTCTTTGTGTGTGTTTACCTGATAATCTGAATCAATACTCTCCCTATACACCCACTCTCTCAAAAAATTTCTAGCGATGAAGTCATCTTTCACTCATTTTCTAATGTATCTGCAAAAATCCGACACATAAATCAATTTTCTCTTTTCCTGTGCGCACTATCAAAATTCTCAGCGGCAATCCTAATAAAAAAGCTCTACCTATCCACTATCTACTCTCAATTTCTCCACTAATCTGCGTTTAATCTTTCTGCACCCTTATCTCTCTGGTGTGTAAAATTGCTACCATAAAGTTGGGAATATTTCCTCACTCTCCCCCTTTATCCAATCAATTCTATCTTTTCTCTCTCTCTCTCTCTCTCTGTCTCTCTCTCTCTATAAACTTCTTTCTCTCTACACTTCTTTCTTTGTGATGGTTGAATTTAGGTATACATCACAGAGAGAGCTCCTGTGGCGGTTTCTTCTTTGGCAAGATAATAACTTTCCAGGAAACTTTGAGGGGCAAAAGAGGAAAATAAATGCCTATTTTACGGGTCAAGTGTACATTTTCTTGACACGCGGCAATTTCCGTGTAAGAATTTTCTTTGAAAGGTAATGTTGACTGTTTTCAGAACAGATTCAACCTGTTCATGCATCAATTAGTTGTACTGTACTCTGAACGCAGCCACGAAATTATGATGTTTCTTTCTGTTTCTTCTCTGATGCTAAGCTGATACCAAGAAAATATGGGGAAAGTTCAATGAATAAGAGCCATGTGATTTGCATTTGTTCCTTTAATCCTATTTTATCTCCTAAACAATTGACTAATTTTCTATTGGATAACGTTTTGGATAAAAATTATGTAATTTTTTTTTATATGTTTATTGTGTATATCTGGCCAAGAACTGGGGACTTTAATCCAGTAATACCTGGAACCAAAAGGATTAATTTATACAATATCTAGTCATATATATATATTTGCATAACTTTCTGACCATTGAAAGTGTAGTGTACTTGATATGTAATTATTGCAATGATCTCATTTTACATACTAATAATTTTCATTATTAGCATGAAAGTGATATAATTTCCAAAAATCAAAATAAAGTTAATTTGCAGGGGTTGCAAATGTTTGGAACAACTTTACAAGCTGAGAAGAATCTAGACTATGATTAACTAAAAATATTAAATTAACAATGTATAGCCATTCAAGATATTTAAAATACTGGTAGCAATTTTTTTTCTTTTTTTTTTTTAAGTACCTTTTAAGCAGAAAGCCATCCAACCACAGAGTGTTTGGAAATTAGGTGGTTATTCTATTTAAGAATCCATATATTTTCTTAAATCCCATGCTGACCTTTTCCCTCTCTCACTAAATGGAAAATAAGTTGATAGCGTGGTTTAATACGTAAATCACGTAATTGTAATTAAATAAGAAAGCATGCCATCATATATAGGGAGTGGAAAATGGCCTCAATCTCCATATATATATATAGAAAAAAGGTTGCATACTTTCTTCTCAGAATGCTTTAGACACAATTTTCTCACTGGCCAAACAAGTTTTGTACCCAAAGGTAGTGATCCTAATTAAGATGCTGTGCTGTATAAAAGGCTTTAGGACTAACACGAAAGGCGCAGAAGACCTTGCTCTTGACCCTGATAATGATCCTTCGAGATTTAGAATGGCTCTTCAAGAATCAGATGTGCTGAATGATTTAATTATAATGGAGAAACCAGAGTTTGACAGCCACATTCTCCCTGAAATGCCTCTTGACAAAAGAAGTAAGTTAAATGAAGGAAAAGATGTGAAAATCACAGTATTAGAAGCTGGCCATCAGAGGTTTTACTGTATGATCTTGCGCCTGATTGACGACTATTATTTTCTTGCACCTTCAATTGATCTGACCGATGGCAAGACAGAAACATCTTTCATTAAAGCAAAAGGGCTTCGAGCAGGGCAAAATATAGGACTAACATGGAGGGAGGACTACTTGTTCTTTAGGTTAATACGATAATTCAGGTTTTACTTTGAAATGAACTGATAAGGAGATAGTTGCTTGCTAGCTGCTCATGTGAGAAGTTATGATCCCTTGCATTTCTATCATGTCGGGTGATAAATTGGCGAAAATGGGCTCTTAATTTTTTTTTAATTTTTTAATTTTGTAAAGCATCATAGTTCTTTAATTTGCTCTTTATTGTGGAACCTGATACTACAACAATCTCCTCTTGATTATAGAACTGATTCAACTTCTGCAGCTTTTTCTTAAGATGAGAATATATTCAGGACTTCTGTGGGCAGCCAACAATTTTTTTTTTTCTTCTTTTGGTCTTTGAACTTGCATGATTATGCAAAAAACATATGGAATAGAATATACCCTTTCACAATGCAGTATTTCAAATATGAAGAAGAAACTGCAGAAGCCCCCAAACAGATCATATCCTAAAGGCTCATGACTGTTTCACCAAAAGTATATGGATAGACTTACAGAGCCATCTCATTTCAGATGCTGCTTGTCACAGTACTAGAAAAGATTAATTTCCATTCTCTGAATTTGCAATCTAATTGGTATTACAAATTAAATAAAAGAACTATACATGATATTTATGCATCATTGTGGTCAATTTGTTGTTAATGTCAACCCTTTGTAGGAAAAGAGAAAACAGTAGCTTCAAGAATTGAATTAGCTACCAAGAACCAAATTCAGATTTCAGACTGGATCCTGAATAACTCTGGAACCAAATACAATACCAGGTTCAAAGTTTAGAGTCATAAACTAAAAGCTGCTTGTAAAAAACTTCAATTTCTTAAATTGAAAATTACAAAGTTACAATCATTCATCCAGTTTCAACCCCAAAGGGCATATCAACAAAACATTAAAGTAGAGCTTTTTTGTTCTTCCTCCAAAGGGCATATCAACAGAGCAACATAAGCCGATCAATGACATATGAAAACAGGACGGCATAACGGATAGGAAGATACACCGTGTCGCATAGGCACTGCTGCAACATAAGATGGGCAGCGCAAGACAGGCCTGTAATATTGCTGCGGCGAAGGGACGACAAATAGCAGCGGATGCTTCTTCTCTACCTTGATGGTGATCCCAAACAAGCACCCTTCAAACTTTTCTTGAACCAAGTCATAAACCTTCATCATCTTCAAGAACACGCGCGCAGTCAGCAAACTATCCGAACCGGCCTGATGAGCCTCTCCACATCTCTCCACCGTCAAGATCTTCGACAGCCTCTCCAACCCGAGCGCACCATCCATCAATCCATGGCAATACTTGGCCATGAACTTAACATCGTAAACATGGCGGAAAATATCACCGGCAACCTTAGCAAACTCAAGCATAGAACCAGGCATCTTTTTCTGAGTCAGTAGCCTAAACAAGTAAGCCAAATCATAAAGCCCATGGAATGTGACCCATTTGATTTCTCTATGCATCAACATAATCTCCTTAAACCTTTTTGCGAACACATCGATATCGATTCCTTCACGCATGTTCTTCTCGAAATCGATGCCATTGTTTCTCAACAATTGAATCGAAGCAGGAACGTGAGAGTCCGTGTTAACGTCGAAGTTGGAGAAGTTGATCTGCCACGTACCTCCGATTTTCCCTTCATCATCGTAGAGAGTGAGTCCGAGTTGTATGAGTTTCAGCCGATCAACGTTGTACTTCAGATCCTCGTATCGCAGTGGTTCAGAAGCATCCCTCGGGGTGTTGCGCAGAAAACCAGGAAACTCTGTATCGAAAGCGATCATGTTGTAGGTACCCAACTTGCCATCAATCCGCATCAGTTCGTTGTGGAAATTTCTCTGCCATACTTCTCTCATCTTCACTGGAACTTCTTCCGCCATTGTTTTCAATGATGATTAATGACTGCGCTTTCTTAGTCTTCTAGGGTTTTTCTTGCTAAAAAGGCTACATATATATATACAAAGTGACCGAAGCCAAACTGACTGTGCTACCGCGTTGCACTACTCTTTCTAATTTCACTGTCTAACGAATCCAAAACGTTAGAGGATTTCTTTACGTCGCATGAGAAACCTAGTCCTTTTGAGTTTGTGACGCATTTTCCTCAATCGATACGGATCATTGACCGATAGGGCCAGTGGTATATCATGAAACACGCAAGTCCGTTTCATTAAAAAAAAAAAAAACAATTTGATTGTTTTGGAATTCGAATTTATTAAAAAAAAAAGTAAAAAATATATATATTTATTAAAGAGTATTTTTATTTTTTTTCACTCTATTTTTGTTTTTTTTCATATTTTTTTTATTTTTATTAAGTATTACTAAATTTTTAATCCAAACACAGCATTAAAAACAAATAACTTTTCATTCATGTAATGAGAGCTTCATTACACAGTGTTGGAAATTGATTAGGATTAGGATTTACATTGTTATAGGATTCTAGTTTATTAGCTTATTGTACAATAGTTGTATCCAATATTTACTATCACATTTGTCATTTAAAACCTCTATGTTGTGAACTACAAAAAAAAAAAAAAAATCTAAACACCTAATCAACTCGTGGAATAAATAATGTTTTCTTGTGTTTTGTGACAAGTGAAAACACCGGTTTTTATTTTATTTTATTTTTGTGTGTGTTTTCATTTTGGAGCCTTATTTTAAGTAATGCTATAAGAATATATAAGAATAAATTTTGGTATAGAAGTTTTGAAAAAAAATGATACGTTTGTTTGTTTGTGATTTCTATTTTAAACAAAAAAACATAACTATTTCGGCTCATAATTTAAAATACCCATTGGTGGAGTTTTCAGAGTAAATTCTATAAGACTAAAATTTTCTTTTCAGAAAACTCAAAACAAAAACGTCTGCAAAACTTATTTTTGTTTTATGTTTTAGAATTTCTAAAATCAGAAACAAATAAACACATGAAACAAAATAAGTACCCAGTAATTTAAAATAAGTTATGTTTAACTTGTGTTGATCCAAAATAAAATAATTTTATTTACACTACCAAACTGTCGGATAAGATATATGCTCCGTCTGAAATAGAAAATGAAAAAGGAAATCAACTCAAAATAACGCGTTAAAAGATAAACGCTCCTCCAAACACTACTTATATCTCTCTCCCTCCGCCCAAAAAGACCGTTGGAGAGAGAGAGTGTTCGAGGAGGAAACAGAGCCACAAGAAGCTCCGGCAAAGCGGCGAAGTTCTGCGATTACTCAACGGCTCCGAAGTTGTAGGGTTGTCCAAGAATGTCACCTCCACAAACCAAACGACACGCACTCACACAGACCAAACTCAGAGTAACAACAACAATCAACGACCACTTCAATACAGAGACCTTTCGCTTCAATCCCATCGTCCATGCCCTTTCCGGCGAATCACGAGGACCATATTTTCCGGAATTCAAATCCAAATTTGTGATTCTGCAAAATAAACCTAGTTTTTGGTCGTTGTTTTACAATCTTAGCATCTTTTTCGTAAATTTGTTTGGTTTTCGATGGAAGATTGGGATCAGAGTGGTTCCTGATTCTAAAGATTAGCGAAAGAAGAAGAAAATTGGATTTAGTTGAGCTTTTCTTGTGAATTCAAAATGGTATGTGACCTCTGGACTCATGTTTTATTTTACTTTCCTGCTGCTATGTGCTTCCGTGGCTAATCTTTCTCTTTCTGACGACAATGCGGATCCAAATGTTTGCTTGATTTGATAAATATCTGTTTCTTAGTTCATATGATCAGTTATTTGAAATGTTATTGTATTAAGTTTTGATGCACATGCGAATTGAAATTTTGTAGTCAAGCATTTTTTTGAACTTTTTTCCCATTAGTGAATTCTCTCATTTATTAGAACGATAACTCTGAGTTTTGGAAAGAAAAAAGAAAACATTATGCAATGCAAAAGAATGCATGATTTTGAAATGTACTACGCTATGCTGCAAAAGAAAAAGAGAGAGAGAGAGAGATAAAAATGGATACAGCCTAGAACGACTGCATTGGAAATTATTTTTGAGAAAAGCTGGTGAAGATTTGATGGAGTAAGAACCCGTTAATATGTGAAATGGCAAACAAATTAGGACAACCAAGTAACGTCATCCACTTGATAGCTTTAGGACTTAAGAGGCACTACAGGAAATTTGCTGAGGTATGCATTGGTGGGTCACCTGCTATATGGCACTCTAATTCTTCCTACTATACATTACTTATTCGCACAAATAATAGTAACTCAAGCTTCTCTAAAGAATTCTAGCAACTGAAATCCTTACACATATTCAATGACAAAGAAGCAATGGTATTGATGCTAAACTGAATCAAGTCATATACACTTTATAAATTTGCACTACATTAACTTAGTGATACTCCAGGACATGGGAAATATTTAGTAGCGCAGCTATTGGTGGTAATATTATTTATTCATTATGTTAACTGACACATTAAAATTTAAATGAACGAAGCACATTTATTTAGGAAAATTTGTATCAAATTTAAAAAAAGCAATAATGTTGGGGCGAAACTTAAGCAGTAAAGAATAAAATAGATTATAAAAATGAAAACAAAATTTGACACAGAAATTAAGTAACCGTACAAAGGCAATAGAGTAAGAATCAATCAGGCTTTCAAAGCACGAGAAAATATTTTCTGTCACGTGGTGTGGGGAAGACAGGTTGGAGATTGCTTTTCTAGCTCTTTTGGGATTGCAGTTAATGGGGAGGCATCTTGGTGGATTATGTTTTAAAGGAGGGACAATAAGTTTTCTAGGACATTTCTTTGAGAAGAAATTCACAACATTTAGCGGTTGATGAATTGTTGGGTATCTTGGCAAGCTTATATGGGATGGCAAACATAAGGAAAAATAAGGATTCATTGAGATGGGTGATTTTGACGTTGGGGTAGTTTGAGGTGAAAATTTTCTATGGGACCTTAGTGGATCATTGGGGTATGCCTCTACCTTGGAAAAGGATTTAAGCTCCAAAGGCACCCACAAATTTCAGTTTCTTTGTTTGGATGGTGGCAGATGTGAAGTTCTCATAATTTATAATTGTCATATTTTGGTGAATAGGTGTTTCGTGTGTAAGCAATATGAGGAGTTTGTTAACCACCCCCTTAATCATTGTCATGTGAATAACGTGCTTTGGGGGATATTTTAGCCACGGTTGGTACATGAGTGGCATCCCCTCGATTTTTCTTTTAATACAGTGCTCTTATTACTCATCAAAAAGTACATATTTTTTCGCCATGGTTGGTGCATTGGGTTTTGCCTAGGGGCATGGCAGACCTTGTTCATAGTTGGAGACAGGGGAGAGCTGGGAAGGGAAGAAAGAAGGCTTTTATGTGGGCATCTAGGTATGTGATGTGGATTTTTTGGGGAGAGTAGAATTGTAGGTCTTTGAACAGTATAGAGAAATCTTTATCCCTAAATTTTTGCATTGACAGGTGGTGTATAAGATGCCACTATTTTCTGGTTTTGGTTTTTGAGGTTCTGTACAGGCAGCTCCTCCTCATGTGCCCTTTTTCTCAATAAAGTGGTTAATGTTTTTTATTTTTAAAAAAACATAGTCAACCAAATAAAAAATGAAAAAAGAAATAAAAATTAATCTGTTAATGAATATGTTAGACATCTCGTGCTATCTGCAGTTATTGACTTGGCAATAGTGCATTATGTCAACAACTAGTTGTGGTGTCTTTTAACAACTAGTCCCAAGCTTGTCGAGAGGAGGGGGATACTGTAGGTTCCCACCTGATGAACAAAAATCTTGAAAATGTGGCAAAAATCCTAAGCATTTGGGGCAAAAGCTTTGATGTAGCGTAATTAGATGTCTCGACATGTTGGTGGATATTTTGTCATATTAGATGTCAAGTTAAATACATAAAGCACCTACACAGATTGAACGTATGGAGATATATTGGTAGACATGTAGAAAACTGCACGCTGTGATTTACGGCGTGCAAACTTCATAAGCTGAAATATGGAATTTGTCTCAACCTTCCTCTCTGCCGTACATGTGTTTGTGGGTGCATACATGGATGCACCATTCAAATAGAATTCAGTTGTGGATATCTTCTCTATCTTGTTTGCTATTAGAAATTTTTTTTGGCCTCCACATCAATTTGAGCTTAAGCTTTGATAATTATTTGAATTTCGTATGCAGGGCACTCCAGTGAATATCATTGCAGGTTCTCAGGTTTGGATTGAAGATCCAGATGTAGCTTGGATTGATGGACAAGTTTCGCAGATTAATGGACAGGAAGTGCAGATCCAGACTAGTAATGGGAAGATGGTAAAAATATTATACCAACTGGACATTAGTTTTTTGTATCTTGCACTTGATTCATTTGTAGAAACTGAAGTTCCCTACATCTGCCTGCATAACCAACCAATTCCTATGTGTTGATCAAAATTTTGAATTTCAGTTTTATCACAAATTTATTATTCTTCAAATTTGGAAATTTCGGTTTTAGGTTGACCTACTAAATTACATAGCCGAAGGCCTTCATCTGGTGTCTGATTCCTGTAGTAGGTACATAATTACCTTTACTGTGGATCTCTAGTAACAAACAGAAAAGCAGTGAAAGGAAGTGAAAAGCGAGAACAAACAAATGAATTCTAGGGTTTGAGAGATCCTGGAATGACTCCACTTCCTCAACTCCACTCAACTAAGCTTTTCCCAATAACTTGGGGGTCAGCTACATGGATCCTTTTTCATATCCCGCTCTATCAAGGACCTTAAACTGCAATACTAAATGTTTTTTTATATTTTATATTATCTCAACTCAAGTCAATTTTGGCCTTCCTCGTCCCCTGGCATTATCCTTAATGCGGATAGTGCCACTCTTCCTAATCGGCATACATATTGGTCTTTTTTGTACATGCAAACCATCTTAGTCAATTTTTTCTTATTTTATCTTCAATAGGTACTACCTCTATCATCTTACAAATTCGTCCATTCCTAACACTCTTGCTCCTAGTTTCCTACATTCATTTACTAACATGTTGTTTCCTGATAGCTTAACACTATGGTCTCCATTCTAAAAGGGTCCTGATAATACCTTATAACCAATACCAATCAATATTATCTATTTGCAAGAACTTATCAAGAATTTTTTTTTTAATCTATTTGCAAGTCCATAACTTACGTGGCTTCATCAATCCTCTCTTGTTGGAGAAAACTCGACCTCCAGTTTTAATAATCTTTAATGTTGAGAAGATTTTGCATCAACTATGTTTTGGAAATTTGTAGCATGCTTTGATGCCACCGTTGGAAATTAATGATATTGCTCTTATCTGTTGGAAATTTGTGGTGGGCTAATAAACATAAAACACTATGATAGATAGATATGGAGATGTACGGCTCTAGGAGCTGTATAGAGCTCCTTAGATCACAAATAGAGGCACTTACTTGAGATGTCTATAGCCGCTCTATCTTATGTTTTCACTTCTTTTTTGCTTACTATATCAGTAGATATTGTAGATTACATGGGAATATATAAGACACTACCTCCATATACCTAACCTTGTACAGTTACCAACACACTTAATACATGTTTGACCTTTCACCTACGTACATGAATACTCAAATAACTACATACATGAACTACTCCATACATGTATGTATCATGTGTATCTAAAAACAAGTTTATTTTTCAACACCCCCTCTTGAACTTGATTTTCTCAAGTCACCCAAAAATATCATGAATTTGTTGCGGCTGATTCTTGATCACTTGAAACTTGACTCTTCTCTTTCATGGAGGTCTTGTTTCTTACCCTCTCATTTTGGGCTTTTCATTTTACACCCTCTTACTTAAGGGCTTTCTTCATTCCTCACTCTTGTGAGGACTCTCTCTCTTTTTTCTTCAACTTTGCCACATCTTCTTCAACCTTCATTTCTCTGATACACTTACCCTTTCAACCCTTGGAATTTTTCCAAGTTCACCTTCGCCATTTTCTTTGGGTTGCATTCTCTTTCAATGAAGCTCATCCTAGCTTCTCAAGTTCTTCTATGCCGTTTCGGCATTGCACTTTTCAATCTTGGTTAGCACTTCATAGCTACCAAGTCAATCTTTTGATGGGACGAAAAAACACTCTTTCATATTGGATCATGTTAACCTTTTGCACAAATACTCACTAATAACGACAATATATTGTGGATGCTTCAGCAATTCTGGGGGGTAAGAAGGTAACCACGGCTCTGGCGTGGTTCTCTAGGATCTTGACGCTCTTATACAATGACTCCCTTGATCAACCTGGTTCTGATAAATATTGCAATGCTTTGACCTTGCTCTGATGATCTCCCAGGATCTATCTTAGGCTCTGATACCACTGTGTTGGAATATATGGTGGGCTCACAATCACATAACCTTGTACATGTTCCAACACACTTAATACTTGTTAGACCTTTCACCTACATGCATGAATACTCTATTAACAACATACATGAACTACTCCATACATGTATGTATCATGTGTATCTAAAAACAAGTTTATATTTCAACACTGTGTTTTTTCAAAAGATCTTTTGCTTTGATACCAAGCTGATGTAACATGGTTTTCACAATAATTTTGTTTGACATGTGGTGGGAAAATATAGCATGTTGATGTTGTTCAAGTATATATGTGACATGATGAGATAGGGATAGAAAGACAATAAAGAGAGAGAAGAATGAACATAGAGATAAGATATAGAGAGAGATAAAGCAGAAAGAGAAACCAAGAGAGAAAGATAAAGAGGAGGAGGAGAGAGTAGGGGAAAAGAAGAAAAAAGAAGACAAGACTAGGGAATCATTGAGACAGAAGAAGAAGAAGAAAGCACAGAGATACTGTCAAGAGAGGAAGAAATTAAGGTAAGCAATTGTAAATCAATTAGGCCAAAAGAACTGAGAGTTCTTTACACAATGAGCCACATATATACCTATAAACAATATCCAGTTAGCAAAAATTAATAGAAATAGAACAAAAGTCAAATCCCAGTCCTATTAGCAATAACATCCATAAATTAGTTCCTAAATTCTCGGACTCTCTTCACCTTCTAAAATATGTGCAGAATGCCTTTGTTTGATCCCTATCCTATATATAATCAAATCATAATGTTGCTTTAGTTGTCACAGGTGGAAAAGTTTTCTTTAGAGAAAAAAAGAGTAATTCATGTGCAAAGAGGTGTCTTTTTTTTTTTTTCCTTTCTAAATTTATTTTATATCCACAGAAGGGACAAGATAATTTTTACCAAATTTCATTGATAGAATCATGAAGCTATTTATCACCTGGAGTGCTGAAGTAAAAAAGAATTGGTGAAAAATATGCAAATATCACAAGGATGTGGTTATATCTCGGAATACTTGAAACAATAAAAAAAAAGGCTTGATTACAATTTATTTATTAACGGCTTGAACTTGCTTCAAATAATCATAAGTCAATAAAAAATACAAGATGGTGTTGGGAAGAGAGAGCTACACTTTGGTGGCTGTGTCTGAATTGTCAGAGACTCAGATTATACTGATGAGTTTGAAATCTGTGGTATCTGGTAAATAGAGTCATGTTCTAGTGCTAGGGATGCTAAATGACTGCATGAACGTAATTTGTTTTTTCTCTAAAAGGTTAAATTAGTTTAAGTCTACTCAGAAGATTTCCGAAAGTTATATTTTTCTTTTTTTCTTTTTCTGTTTGTTTATTTCCCTACTCCCTTGTCTAATTACATGTGATTTAAGAGTTTAATCATTAACATATGCATAAATTCATTGTCTATTAATTACTTGCTAATTATGATTTATATTTTTTATTTTGTATGTGCAAAGTACATATATTTTTTGAAACTTCAAAAATAAGCACCTCCTGTGTCTACAAATTTTTCGTTGTGACAAGAACTTTGTTTGCTTGCCAGCTTTCACAAGTTAATGATTCCTTCTTCATATTCTTGTTCTTCGTTACTTTGTTGTTTCATTCCTTCAAAACTTCACTGTTTGTGTCTGTTTTTTCTTTAAGAATAGATTGATGTCTGGTTTTCTACCTGACAATTAATTGGTCCTCTTAAAAAATTTATTTTGAACGGAAAATTGTACTTTTGCACATATTCCTTAGTTTTTGACAATTTCTTTTTCTTTTTCTACATATTCTTCCTATTGTTGTGATCAATAACCACTGTCCATAAGCGTTCATATGCCTACCCTCGTTAATAGGTGAAATACCCCTGAATATGTATTTCTGAGTTCTCATGTGAAATAACAAATACATTTTCAACTTGATGTTAAAATTTGTACATAGAATATTATGTCTCTACTGATTTTTGTAATTTGGCTTTATTCATCTACTTGAAACTTCTCCTACTTTCTATGGCCAGGTTGTTGCTAGTCTATCAAAAATTTATCCAAAGGATATGGAAGCTCCTGCTGGTGGAGTTGATGACATGACTAAGCTATCATATTTGCATGAGCCTGGAGTTCTGCAGAATTTGTCAACTAGATATCAGACCAATGAAATCTATGTAAGACTGTCTTCACCTTTAATTTATGTCATTAGTTAATTAATGTTCACCCTGGTGAGAGAAAGCAACAAATTAATGCAGCTATGAGCAGCTCTGTCATAATATTGTATCCTACTCTGACATTATGACAGACTTATACTGGAAGTATTCTTATTGCAATTAATCCATTCCAAAGACTGCCTCATCTATATGACGGTCACATGATGGAACAATACAAAGGAGCTCCACTTGGAGAACTGAGTCCTCACGTTTTTGCAATTGCTGATGTTGCTTATAGGTAACCCTTTTTTTTCTTTACAGTCTGTAGAGTTCTATATTAAAGGATGTTCCAAATAGTTTACTAAATTTCCTGAAATGAATCAGGGCAATGATCCATGAGGGAAAAAGCAATTCCATTCTGGTCAGTGGTGAAAGCGGGGCTGGAAAGACAGAAACTACTAAAATGCTCATGCAATACCTTGCTTATTTGGGTGGTCGTAAAGGTACTGAAGGAAGGACTGTTGAACAGCAAGTCCTAGAAGTAAGATGGATGATCTAACTCAAGTTTTATGCTTGTTAGTCTTTAAATGTTCAGTGGGGCTTGTGCTGGCAAGGATAATGTAAATGCCTAGAAGGCTTACGCGTTGAGGTTCAATTTCTGCACATTTGCTGTGTATCCAAGACAAATGCATAGAATTGATGTCTCTCATGGATACAACTTTTTGTTGTGTTGACCTCCAAAACTTGAAGTCCGATGTTACTTTCAATGTGGACACTGGCACTGTCATGCACAGTATCAGGGCAAAAATAAGGATTTCCTCCTTGCGGCACAAAATATTATCTATGTTCTTGTTGACTTCATGTTTCAAGTTGGAGGTGCACTTATGATGAATGTCTTACACATGCTTGATACTTCAAAAATAAGGTTTAATCAATAGAATTATTCATTTGTTTGTTTCCACATTTTAACTAGAATTTTTTGATAGATGAAAGATATCAATTAGTAAAAGGAGAAATACTAGATTGCCATAATGGTATGATAAAGCTAGAGGTTCAATCAACAGAATTATAGCCCTAGGCCTATTGCTAAATTATGAGGTCCACTCTCTACACTATATAAATAAATGAACACTTTTAGACAAACGGACACCATGACAGCAATCGACCTGCACACCACATTGCCCCTTTCTTAATTTATGTATAGAATTCTTCCCATTTGAGTATGGACTGTTATAAAACCAACAACTTATGAAGTTGCATGATCGAGGACGCCAGTCGGAATTAGTCTGTTTTGTCAACATCAGATGCCCACTGAGGGGACCTTTTTAATGTACTTGAATCTTTGAACCTTTTCGAGGCTCTGTTACATGTTAATAAATCTGAAAGCAGATGATGCAGGATCTGAACCTGCCATCTTGAGATTGTGTGTTTATATGCACTATGTGATTTGTAATAATTATGCCTCCTTTATGGGTTATTCTATATAGCTTTCTTACTATTGCCTATCTGAAGCTCACGTACTCAACTAAATGCAGTCAAATCCAGTTCTTGAAGCATTTGGCAATGCAAAAACTGTTCGCAATAACAATTCAAGGTGAGATGTCTGAGTCATTTTGCTACCTTCTCTACTTTCACATAAATAAAAACAATGCATTTTTCCAGAATTTGTTGACAATCTGTTCGTATTGATGCTCACTTAATCATATTTATTGGAGCAGCCGTTTTGGTAAATTTGTTGAGCTTCAATTTGATAAGCATGGAAGAATTTCAGGAGCAGCCATTAGAACTTATCTTCTTGAGAGATCTCGTGTCTGCCAAGTTTCAGACCCAGAACGCAACTATCATTGTTTTTACCTTCTTTGTGCAGCACCACCAGAGGTAGGTTTTTCACCTGATTTCTTCTTTCATATTGCTCACCCCTTGATGAAATACATTTAAATTTGTAGACAAAGCATCCTTTTAGTTTTCAAATCTTATCAGGAAATAGAGAAATATAAGTTGGGAGATCCTAGATCATTTCACTATCTTAACCAATCAACAAGCTATGAACTCGTCGGTGTAAGCGATGCTCATGAATATCTTGCCACTAGGAGAGCTATGGATGTCGTCGGAATAAGTCAGAAAGAACAGGTATAGTCTTTGGATCCGAAAATGTGTTTGCTGCATTTTTTTTTAGCTCTATGAAGTGAAACTTGAGATAACTTCTCTATCTCTCTCAGGATGCAATTTTCAGAGTTGTGGCCGCAATTCTTCATCTTGGTAACATTGAATTTGCTAAGGGGAAAGAAATTGATTCATCTATTCTGAAAGATGAAAAATCCAAATTCCATCTTCAAACCGCAGCAGAACTTCTCATGTGAGACTAGAGCCTTGATATTTTTATAGTTTGTTATTTTCCTTTTTGTGGTTTGATATCTTTATAAATTAATTTAATCCTTATTTCAGGTGTGATGTTGTTGCATTGGAAGATGCACTGCTAAAGCGTGTAATGATCACCCCAGAAGAAGTTATCAAGAGAAGTCTTGATCCTGTTGGTGCAACAGTTAGCAGGGATGGTTTAGCTAAGACAACATATTCCCGCTTGTTTGACTGGTAAGATGAGGGTGTTTAGATTTTTGTTTACAATTTTACGTGTATGACTCAGGATGGTTTTTTATTCCTGGGAATAACACCGGGTAGTTTGAGGTGCGCTGATGTAATGCTAAAGCTGCATGATTTTTATGATGTACAGGTTGGTCGATAAAATTAATGTTTCAATTGGGCAAGATCCTAACTCGAAATCTTTGATTGGGGTCCTTGACATCTATGGTTTTGAAAGCTTTAAGACTAATAGGTATATGAGATAATTGGAAAAGTATGATCTAATAATGAAATTAGCTACTATTTTGCTAACTTTATTTTGACTTAAAGTTTTTAATATATTCATGGGTGCAGTTTTGAGCAATTCTGTATTAATTTCACAAATGAGAAGCTGCAGCAACATTTCAACCAGGTATAATGTCCATCATATTCTATAACATCTTTTAATCCACTTTCTTTACTTAAACTTGAAGTGTTGTGGTATCATTCAGCATGTGTTCAAGATGGAGCAAGAAGATTACACAAAAGAGGAGATCGACTGGAGCTACATAGAATTTGTTGACAATCAAGATGTCCTGGACCTTATTGAAAAGGTTCCCCTCTTTAATCAAGTTGCCCTTTTTTTTTTTTTGTGCATTTAAATATTGCATGCACTCATGTTTTGCTGGCTATTTATTCTTAATCCTGCCTACTATGGACCTCATCTCTCTTCTTTTGTTTTTTTTTTTTTTTATATATATATAAGAACTCTTGACCTAGTCTTATGCAAGGGACTCTACATTGACAGTATCACTGCCTGTTAATGTGAGAGGACTTAAGTGGGGTTTCATCCAGTTCTAGTGTTTCCAAAGATAGAAGCATACTTGGAGAAAACTTGGCCACTCGGCTGTTATCATTTAATTGGTAGGAATCATAAAATATATCTGTAAGGAGAAATGCTGAAATCTGGAGTATTTTTCAGGATATTTTTTTAGCAGATGCATAGGCCAGTATTTTTATTTGTCCTAAAATATGAAACTGAATAAACTTAAACATGAAGGGGGTGCATAGTGCCAGTAAAAGAGCAAATTGATAACAAAGGAAGCTTCTCGGTAACATCAACTATCCTCTACCCTCCAAAAAAATATTAAATCCATTCTTCCCGCAATGGTTTTTTCTTCTCAAACTGTAGTAGTAGCACTGATATAAAAATGAAGTATGGCAACTAGTTTTGCAACCTGTGATGCTCTCCTTGTGGTTTTCTTCTACCAAGTCACTGACCAAGAAATTTGTGTAGTTACTTTTAAGAAGTATATACAAACTATTTTAGTAGCTTAGAATTTTAAGATGAGGGATAAGTAAATGAAAATGCCAAAGGTATATTCTTTTGCAGGCAGTGACCACGTTGATTATTGTAATGAAGGCAGGTCTATTTGGCTGGTTGGAAAGCCTTCTCCATTCAATTTAAGATTTTTTTTGTACCAGAAGAATAAATTTTTGTCTTGGATAAGTGCATATATGTCTCTACTAATGTCATTGGGGAATTTGATAGAGTTGTGAGTTCTGATTTAGTTGTTCTAGATAATTCCTGCACTGGGATAGTAAGCAAAAGCATAGGATGCAACTTGGGGAAATATGTCACGCAGATTGCCTTGTTTAAGGTTTTTTAATCCTTTTTCTGATGTAGTTTATGTTATTTACTCTTTGCTTTGAGGTTTTTATCCTTCTGGTAGACATTGTCTTGGAATTGATACCCTGCAAGTTTTGAGTTGGCTCTTCTTTTAAGCCATAGTACATATCCTGACAATGGCTGCTTGCCATATGAAGAATCATGTAACTGTTATTTAGGTAACATAATGACTGCATTGAAGTTGATTGTTCAATCTTTGAGGTAACTTTATTCTGTTTTTTGCAGAAACCTGGAGGGATTATCTCTTTGCTTGATGAAGCCTGGTAAGATAACTTTTCATGACTTGATGGGCATGCATGAATGTTTAATACGCATATGTGTATGTTAGTATGCCAGGAAGCACGAATAATCCTTCTCGGGTGGCATGTTTATGCTGCCACGTCCATGTCAGACATGTGTGAGACTTATACTCGTTAGAGATACACATTCAAATGTGTTTATAATTTTTAACTTTGGGCAAAATGGGGATGTACATATCTATTTCCTCAACATGCATGAGACTAGGATATTGGTGCCAGTTTGAAAAGGATAAAACTGGGGTGAAAGGTTAAACCAAAAGCAGCATGGAAATGTACATACTAATCCCTCCTCCTTCAAGCTTCTTGGATTTTTGAAACCCGCATCCCTAATAATTTCCTATTTATATGTAAAAATTTAGGCTTCATAAAGGAGACATTAGCACTATTCTCACTTTTTTTTTTCTCACATATAAATGGAGAAAATTGTTACCATTTTCATACAGTAAATATGCATTTATTTGTCATGTGAAAAAGAACACTTTTTATTACTTTCATATTTATAAAAATATACTTATAGTCTTGTACCTGCTGCATCCTTTTCCTGATATTTGGAAATTGTTATGCCGGCATGTGTGCATCCTCTCGTATCTCACACCATGCATACTTAGGTTGATTATATGCCTCTTGTGTTTTCAAAGCTGAAATGACATTTTCATCTGCTTATGTGATGGACTTGTCCTGTTTCCAGCATGTTTCCAAAGTCAACTCATGAAACATTTTCACAAAAGCTTTATCAGACATTCAAGTCTCACAAACGCTTTATCAAGCCAAAATTGTCTCGTACAGATTTCACCATTGCTCATTATGCTGGCGAGGTGAGTTAGATTCTTGTTCTTTTTTTCTTTTATGGTAGTACAAAGGATTGTGCTTATTATGGGTTACTGCTACTTAGCCAAAAAAAAAAAAAAGGTTTGCTGTTGCATTAAAGTTATTTCATTCTTGCTTTTCAGGTTCTATATCAGTCTGATCAGTTTCTAGACAAAAACAAAGACTATGTTGTTCCTGAACATCAAGATTTGTTGTGTGCTTCCAAATGTTCTTTTGTAGCAGGCCTTTTCCCTCCACTTCCAGATGAGACAACCAAATCTTCATCCAAATCTTCTAAGTTCTCATCTATTGGCTCTCGTTTTAAGGTATTTTATCTTCTATCATCTTACTTACAGTTCCAGACTATTTTCGCAATGAATTGGTTATTGAAAGGTTTCCTTAATCAAATCATGCCTCATCAAGAATTTAACATCCTTCCTATTGCAAGATGTTGAACACTGATATTTTATTTTCATTCCCGCAGCTACAACTGCAACAACTAATGGAAACACTGAATTCTACAGAGCCCCACTACATTAGATGTGTGAAGCCAAATAATCTTCTTAAACCTGCTGTCTTTGAGAATGTCAACATCATGCAGCAACTACGTTGCGGTGTGAGTACAATCTGGATTTTTAGTATTGTACATTAAATGTGTTACATATTTTTAAAATTGTGTTTTTCATGCTCATTGTTGTCAATGTAGGGTGTTCTGGAGGCCATTAGAATCAGTTGTGCTGGATACCCAACTCGCAAGACATTTTTTGAATTTCTAAATCGATTTGGCCTCCTTGCTCCTGAGGTCTTGGAAGGGAAGTAAGTTTATATTCTAAACTGAGGAGAGAAATTGTAGTATTTGGTTTAAAAGTCCTTTTGGGTGCGCTTTGTCAACCTGGAAGCTCAAGGTTGAGCTTCTTATTTAACATGTTTAGATTCTTACACTTGTTGAAAATTATGAGCAGCAACGATGAAAAGGTTGTATGCAAAAAGATTTTGGACAAGACAGGGCTTACGGGTTCTCAGGTAATATAAAGTTGCCTTTGCATGTTGAGAAGCTAGTTGTTCTTAGTGAACCATAGCTTCACAATTATAACAATCTCACATAGTTAATTTGCTCCAGGTTTACAGATTTTCCTCAACTAAAAGTTTGCAGTTTACATAAATTATGCACTATGACTCCTAAACTCATATTGATGTATGCTTGAAACCAAGGTATTACAGGCTCTTTTGAGACTCATTTAAGATGAAGTGGTTGAAACACCTTGGACTTTAAAATTTGAGAGCAAGGAACAAAATTTCTATTTGTTTTCATCGAAATGGCCGAGACGTTTTTATTTTCTAAGAGACCGAAACGAAACTCTATTGTTTCCATCAAAATAACTAGAACATAGAGAAATGCACCAAAACACAATACTAGTTACCAAAACAATAAGTTTTGTCAGCACGAATTTAGAACTTTTCATAAATTTTGTACAATTTCTATTGAGGAAAATACGGAAACTTTATTTTACTATATTAATACTCGTCACTCCTAAAATGTTTCGGAAACATCCCGAAACCTTTATGAAATGTTTCCATTTCCGTACCAGTCGAAACATCACAACGAAACGAAAATTTGATCGTTGGGCATAAACCTCACAAGTTAAGCTTTAATCAAAAGTTTGCCTTTTGCAATAGGGTACGCCTTTTAATATCTTAATTCATATTTTTGTTTGGTTTTGAAGCAATTAACCATGCTTCTTTTTATTGTAGCTATTTATAAACTATGTTTCCTTTCTATTGTATTTACTTTAGAACCAACTATGTTTCCTCATTGAGTTATTTGAGGCCTGTACGGTGCACGGAATTTTTTTTTCTACATTTATTATCAATATATTTTTTAGTGATAGTTTCTAATTTTTGTGATTTAATTAAGTAAAATGTGAAATTGGTACAGTGATTAACTTACATAGGGAAAGGAAGCTTGATGGATAAAAACACAAAAAGTGAAAAAAAATTAGAAGAAAATTACGCCACATGTCGCAACCATAACGATAATGACTTACTTAAATTTTAGATTCATTGCATAAATTAATTCTAAAAGGTTTAAAGAAGTAATATATTTCACTAATTACTGATTAGCTTACATAAGGAAAATAAGTTTGATAGATTAAAACACAAAAAGTAAAAAATAATTAAAAGCAAAGATGCCACGTGTCCAACCACATTGATAATGGCCTATTTTTATAAGTTGTATATAGATAGATATAGACATAGATATAGATGTACATACAGATATATGTAGTTACATATATATTATTTAGATGTTGTTATAATTATTGATGACTTGTGCATTTGAATTTAAACTTAGAATTTTAAGAAGATAATGGTTAATTTTCATTTGAATTTAGTAAATACTTTGTATAGTGTAGTAGTAAATACATTGTATAGTAGTATGAAGTTCAAAAAGTTACAACAAAGACATTGATATCACCAAAAGTTTAATAATCTATATATTTTTACATCAAATACATGAATAATATAAATACAATGAACAAAAAACAAAATGCATTTATGTCAAATACATGAACAAAACAAATACAATGAATAAAAAATAAAGTGTAGTAATATGTGCATTTATGTATTTATATATATTTATATATACTATAAGAAAAGAAGCCACGTGTCGCAACCACATCGATAGCCTCCTTTTCTATATTGCATATAGATTAAGTTTGTCCCGGTATAGGCAATCTTCATGTTTTTTATTTGAATAAGGTGATAATAATGTCTAATTCTTATCTGTGCTATAATGCTTCATATAAATATTTAAACATGTGTTCGTTTGTCAAATTTTAAAAATGTAAAAACTTATTTACATCATAGAGAATTTATTCTCCCTTTTTATATTTTAAAACAAAATTATATACCTTCATGGTGTGCCTGTTATCTTGTTAATGTCTTTGCTTTCTCCTTAAGTTGCTTCATATAGCTAAAAGAATGGTGTGAGCAGTATGGCATTTTTGGTTTATACACTGTGCTTCCCAGATGCCTCTTTCCCGTTATTTTTTATTTATAAAAGAAGTGGTTCTGCAGATAGGAAAAACAAAGGTTTTTCTAAGAGCTGGTCAGATGGCTGAGCTAGATGCGCGGAGAGCAGAAAAACTTAACAATGCTGCCAAGGCTATTCAAAGGCAGATTAGAACTCATATTGCTCACAAAAAGTTCATTGCTTTGCGGAAGGCAACTATATGCATACAATCTATATGGAGAGGTGTGTCGGAATATTTTTCAATCACGAAAACTTTCCCTTCCTAGAAGCACTATCATTTCTAGAGAGCACACATCTGTTGTATTTCATCTGATGTTCTTATTAGAGGGATGTTTATCTTCTTAGCTCGTACACATGTTTATTTCTATTTTATTTGTTTTATCTTTTCGTCCTTTCTCGCTAGGATTTGACTGCCTATTCTATTTCTTCTCAACATCATATAATTTAGCCATTTTTTTTTATTTGGTTATGACTTTTAGGAAGACTTGCATGCAAATTATATGAGGACATGAAGAGGGAGGCAGCGGCTCTTAAAATTCAGACAAGTTTGCGTAGGCACTTGGCCAGAATAGCCTATACCAGAATCAAGTTCTTGGCACTTGTCTTGCAGACAGGTTTGCGGGCAATGGCTACTCGTAATGAATTCAGATATAAAAAGCAGACAAAGGCAGCTATTATTATTCAGGTCATTAACTTGCTGTTTCTGTATTGCTTGAATGATTTAGCTTAATGCATGCTATGTTTTCAAAGAATGACAATTTTCTAAACAATTACTTGCAGGCCCATTGGCGTGGTCATAGAGCTTTTTCATACAACAAGAAACTCAAAAGGGCATCAGTTCTTACACAATGCAGATGGAGAGGGAGAGTTGCCAGGAGAGAGCTTCGAAAACTAAAGATGGTAGGTGTCAGTGTTCTCTGCAATTGAAGTTGTAATAAGTAGTTTATTGTCTCAACTTCTGAGTATCAATGACAAGCTACTAAGTTGTAAGAATTAGATGTAATCAAATGGTTCAGGCTTAAATGCTGCTTATAGCATGAGGGCATGTTTAATTATTTTGGGGACATTTGAAGTGGCAATGATGAGCATTTGATGCTCTGGAAAAGCATCCATGTGATACATGTGGAATTCAGATGGACAGCATGATATGTTTTGTCAATGGTTCACATAAACAATACCCACACACGCACACACACGCACCCCTTATTGTAGAGCATAAGAGTTAGTGCATGGTACTTTTGCTACATGTCAGTGTAGAAGCTGGTATATCCCAAGCAATCCTCTCATATTTTACATCCCTTATGTGCATATGCAATATTTTTCAGGCTGCAAGAGAAACAGGTGCACTGCAAGAAGCAAAGGATAAGCTCGAGAAACAGGTGGAAGAACTTACTTGGCGTGTGCAGTTGGAAAAACGTTTGAGGGTAATATACATACTTATCTTTGTATGTTGCACAAAGAAGTACTATAAATTTTAGGCAGGACATATAAAATTTAGTCTATGGCTTTTCTATGATGAGCATTTAATCTGACTTCCCAAGCCTCCTATCAAAAAGATGAGTTGACGTCCAAATCTATCTAATCAAAGGCAGTAACCACTACAGAAGTTTTCTGCCACTGCTTAATAACATCCATTGGCAATATCTTGGACTGTGATGATTATTATCCTATTTGATAGAAGTCACGCTGTGTGTTTTCATGGCTCTAACCAAGGTTTAAAATCATGTTTACAGACTGATTCAGAAGAGGCAAAGGGACAGGAGATAGCAAAGTTGCAACATTCCTTGCAAGCTGTGCAAAGCAAAGTTGACGAAACAAATGCATTACTTGTTAAGGAACGCGAGGCTGCACAGAAGGCAATTGAAGAAGCATCTTCTATTGTTAGAGAAACCCCAGTGCTTGTCCAAGATACTGAAAAGATTGAGACCCTGACTGCAGAAGTGGAAAATTTGAAGGTATTGTTAGTTCTGTATTTTGCTCTATTATTTTCATTTCTTTTTTGTTGGTTTCCTTAAGTAACCAATACCTCTGTATCATTTCTGTATATAGTCTGTAAGTTAATTGGTATGACGGCATACTGGGGTCCTAAATCAAGGCACAAGTGGGTCATATAACATATGTATGCTCTTCAGTCTTTATATTTCAAGGAGGTTTCTATATCATACAAAAAGGGTGTTCGGAAAGGGATTTGAATGGAATGATTTTTGGGGTCAAACGAGGTTAGTTGTTGAGAATGGTGAAAGGGTAAGGTTTTTGGAGTCATCTTTGCTGTGGGGAGCAAAAGCTTGTGGTGATTTTCCACATTGTAATAGATAGAGGACTAAGGAGCCTCCATTGTAGATTCTTTGAAAAGAAGGCAGTGAAGTGTTTTCGGTCATTCCCACATAGGCTAAATGATTAGGAGGTGGAGGAGTTGGTGGATCTTCTTGGGTTTTCTTATGCTCTTCCCCACATAGGTGATGGAGGGGATGTTCTGAGATGGAAGAAGTAGAGATCAGGAAAATTTGAGGAGAAACTTTTTTATGTAGCATTGGTTAGCCATAAAAGCTCTTTGAGGATGTTTTGAGATAGAAGAGGTCGAGATCAGGAAAGTTTGAGGAGAAAACTTTTTATGTAGCATTGGTTAGTGACGTTAGTCATAATGGCTCTTTCTTTCCTTTGTAGGGAATTTAGATTTTAAAGGTGCCACATAAGGCTGCCTTTTTTTGCATGGACTGTGGTGCAGGGAAAAATCCTCACCATTGATTACTTGATTAGGAGGTGGCAACTTCTTATTAATTGGTGCTGCATTGTAAGCAAGACGAGGAATCAGTCAATCATGTCCTCACCCACTGCATGGCACCAAGGCCTTTGGTTTATGATTCTTATTTGTTTGGGTTGATGTTGATGTCTTCTAGGAGTGTCACGGATCTTACTGAATCATGGAGAGGGGATAGAGTGGGGAAGAGATGGGAAAAGGCTTGGTTGTTGGTGCCTTTGTGTTTGATGTGGATTACTTAGGGAGAACATAATTAGAGGACTTTGATGGGGTGGAAGAAATACTTTGTATATTGAAGAGTAGAAATTTGATTCTCTTGTATAGCTTGGTTCTCAGGTTTAGTTAACCCTTCCTTGAATTGATTTTTGGACTTTCTTAGAGAAAGAGTGTTGTAGTGGAGAATGGGATGTTTTTTTTCTTCTTCTACCATATATGGGTTGCATCCCTTTTGTGCCTTCTATCAATTATTCTTAGTTTATGGGAAAAGAGAGGAAAAGGTTGTACCCTTTCTCTAGAGAAAGCTAATTACAAATTTATGAAGGGTGTTTTCTGAATTTTGAGAAAGGTTGGCTCATTCTTTCTGTCTTCGACTTCCTTATTTTCCCTGTCTCCATTTCTATTATTTTGTAGCACATGTTGAAGTTAGATGATTCTATTGTAACCATGTGCTGTTTCTTATGATCAAGTGCAATGAATGTCTGCATTGCAACTTTTGTCTTAGTTGGTTCTTTATTTATTTTCTCTTTCCTTCCATTTTACATTATTCTATTCTGTCCCATACCTTTGCTTTTATACTATTATTCTCCATAAATTAGGTATATTGATTTGTTCTTCTTATTAGGTCACACTTTGGTTTCTCCACTATCATATCTAGGTCTATATACTAAGAGACAGTGTTGTTATGGGTCTTATGGCCTTAATCGAAATATAACTGGGGTTGTGTGTGTTTCTTCTCCTTCAACTTCAAGTTTTTATTTATTGTTTGTGGGCTTTCCATTTATTGGTCATGTGAGGAGAATTCAAGTTTTTAAGTAATTTACCTTCCTTACTGGCACGTTTATATTTCTCTACTTTTGGTGGTATATTTAAATTAAACCATGATGAAACAGAAATCAAGGTTCTTCTGTTTTTTTCTTTTCTTTTTTTCATTTCTGTAAGATCTTGTGTAGCTTTTGCACATTCTATTTCGTTAAATTTACTTTGGCTTTATGATGCATAGGCTTTGTTGCATTCGGAGAAAGAACGAGCTGACAGTTCCGAAAGGAAATGTGCAGAAGCCTTAGAATCAAGTGAAGAGAGGCACAAGAAGTTAGAAGAAACTGAAAGAAGAGTTCATCAACTTCAGGAAGTGTTGAACAGGTAGCATTAAGGCATATCTTTTAAGGTTGATTTATGCTTATGGTTTTGATTGCTCTGAATTTGGACATAACATTAGTTAAAGTGTTAGCTTAACTGGGTCTTTTGTGGATCACCAACAAGAATTCAACCTTGAATGAGGTTAAAGCAGGGTTATTTCCTTTTTTTATCTGACTTCTATGATATTTGAATACATCAATTGTTGAGGTATGTTTTAGCACTTGCATCCCCTTTATTCTTCTTCACCACATAGAAACATGAAGATGTAATTTTTTTCCTATTAAATTAAGCACATGTTAGGATTTCACTATGGAATTTCAGTAACATTTGGGTCCTCACCAAAAGGGCTAGCCTGCAATATCCATTGGGTTTACAGTTCTCACTTATATACCTAAAAGCCCCCATGCAAACACACCATGGGGGGTTAGGGTCACTACAAACTGCTGTCTCCTAGTGTCCTCTCCATGGATTCAAACATCACAATCAATTGTTCATTGTTCCCATTTACATACCCAAGATCCCTTAGTGCTAACTTCTGATGTTGGATATAACACTCACAAACATGAGTTAGGGTCGTTGTAATTTTCCTAGATCTTCATAAGATTGCTAGGGACAAGAATGCCTGAATGGTTGACATGAGGTTCTCAGATGCGGGGATGGCTTGGGAGCCTTTTTTGTTCGGGGGATTGAGGATTGGCAATTGGAGGTTGTATCTGAGTTTTCTGATACCATGTATGAGGTGGATGAGACTTGGAGGGATGAGGATAGATGACATGGAAAGGCAGCAATGTGATATTTTTGTCTATCCTATAAATGATTTTCTTGGTAAGGGCCCTTAGAGATCATTTCCCTGGAGAAACATCTAGAAATCATGGGCCCATCCAAGGTTGCATTTTTCATATCGACAGCAGCCATGGATACTATCTTCACCGTTGATAATTTGGCTAAACAGGGTAAGATGCTTCCTAATTGGTGCTGCATGTGCTGAAAAGCAGAGGAATTCATGGATCTCCTCTTATCTGTTGGGATGCAGTGTGGCAATTAATTATATAGTTTGTTATTTTCTATCTTTGATATCCATTGCATCTTGTCGTATTCAATTATTTCTTTGTATGAACTTTAGTGCATCTGGAGGGAGAGGAACTAGAAGACGTTGTGCTGCCAATACATAGACTTAATCAGTTTTGTTACATACTTTTCATTTTTGGATGTCTAGGCAATTTTGTGAATCTTCTTTTGCTATTATCGACTTCATAGGAGATCTTAATTTTGGTAAGGGGATTTAGTTTGCTTCGTATACAGCTTCTGTATAGAGGTTGCGCCCCTTTTGGCATCTTTTTGTGAATAATATGTACTTGTTCAAAATAGAGATTGCAATGTGAGGATTAATTTTCATTCTTCATCCTTTCTTTACCATGTTAGTGACAGAAGTGAATAAACTAGCATGCAGCTTGAAGATCCTAGTATTATCAATATTTAGCATGTGCTAGCAACCACTAACTGCTTGATTGATTCGGACAATCCCCATCAAGATCACTACCATTAAAGATGATAAATTTTTGTTTGGTTTGGAAGTTTGATTAGCCTCTTGATCCAAGTACTAAATAATATATTATTTCTTAATTTATTAATTTATGTTTGTAATCAACTGGTTTGTCAACTTAGCTTTGGTTGTCTTCTTAATTTAGGGTAAAGTTTGGGTTCTGAACATGTTAAATTGCTTTCTCAATTGTCATTGTAAGGGATCCTGGACTGTGATTGCCTTTCCCTTCTCTGATCAAGCTTTTACAGTTTATTAGGACTTCTGGCTTACAGGATGTTCTTAGTTCTGCTAAATATATCGTTCGAGAAATCTGATACCCGCATGGTCTGAGGTTATTTTGTGGCAACATGACATTAAAACTATTCATATTGTTCACATTTTGATCCATATTCATATTCTTCTTGTGGAAGGTAGATTTGTTCTTGCTTTTTGTAATACTACAGTCAATGCATTGATTCTATCTATTAGTCTATTAATTTCTATGGAATGAACTTTGGTATAATTGTTGCAAGGAAATTGTGCTTCTACAAATAATAGATGTCATGGTAACGGTATGATACATTATTGTAGAAGTTATTAACCTGGTGACATTTCTGGGAATCTCTCTCTCTCTATATCTCTTGTGGTGTTAACCAATCGAAATGTTACATCTTTGAAGCAAGTTAAAATTCCTTGGCATAGCAATGTCGCAAATTTTGAGGGAAACTTTTTCTTTGATTTTTATCTTTCACTAATGGTGCTTCCTCTCTTATTCCCCCATACTTCTTCTGACTTTTTCATTGTGAATGTTGATGAAGCAATCATAACTGCATGCCTACTTTTCATCACCAGAGGACGTATTTTGAGTCAACTTCATATTTTCCACCACTATATTTTGGGGTCAAGTTAGTAAACTCAGGCAAGTGGAAAGAAGCAGGAAAGTTAAAAAGAAACAAAAATCAATGAGAAAATGGAAAAAGGATAGTGAAGAATATGCAAGGTTTTAGGTGAAACAACCTATTTCAAACCCCTCTCAATAATGGAGATAGATATTTCTTAATTAGTTGTCAGAGTTACATCTAACAAATATAACTTAAAATAGCTCCCATATGTCATTTGACTAATTCTAGATATGATCTAGTGTGTCTCAGGATGATATACTGCATGTCGGACCAAGTCTCAGAGCTGAAAATGATCTTATCTACCTCATCCAACTCGAGTTCAACTTCAGGACTCATTGCTAGAGATGATCGGATTGATGCATTGTCCACTTCCTCCGATACTACGTCCACTGACTCTGATTTCACTTTTCCAGCTCCCGCTTCAACTCCAGCAAACTTCTCTCCCCTCCATCCTAATGCTTTTCAGCTGATAGTTCAGGATCTTTCAGCGGCTGAAGTCTCAGGTCAGTCTAGTTTTCTTAGCGCCTCCTGTCTGCACTAGAAACTCTGTTAGTTGATACCAACTACATAATCCATCAGCTTGTTGTCTACTTGCTATAATTCAAGTGAGAATGCCACACTTCATTAGTGAATTCTCACTATCAGGAATGAGAAACTTTCTAATTCAGCCACTCATTCCATTTTAGTGTCAATCTTCCCCCACACTCCATAGATAACGTTAGCAATGTTTCGAAGTTAGATGTCAGTTTTGTTTAAAAAGGACATGTTGAAAGTAACTGTATTATATATATCTTTTTCTCTTGATGTTGCATTGTGCAGGATCTGAAAACTGGGAAAGTGACCGGGAGGGGGCATTCGATGACTTCTTCTGATGGAACTTGCTCTTTCAATCTGTTGTATTTGTTTTCCTGTTAGTCTAATTAAATGTGAATATTTTGGCCATATACTTAGGTACCTCATGTCAAATAGATTGCTACTTATGCTTCATACACATGGATAATATACTGATATTCAAATTCGTTCGTCTACAGTTCACTAACTTCTTCCTTAAAATCTGACATTTCATTTGAGTTTTAAGCCTAGATGACCTCTTGAATTGATGCATAAAGGGTGTCGAGCCCTTGCAATTTGGGTTGAAGATAATGTTTAATCAAGTCTACTTTCAGATGATTTCTTCACTATATGAATATTGTTGGTAGTCAAGTCTCATACTATTTTCCAAATAGTTGGGGCTTCACATATGGTCAATTTTGGTGTTAGCCACTATAATAATATCATTCTAGACAAATAACATCTTGCTTGTAGTCTTGGGAATCAATTGTACTCCTGATCAAAATTGAGAGAATCTAGGGCAAGTAATTCAGTAATGGTGAATGTTGTGCACGGAGAAATAGAAATGTCCAAAGTTTGACATGGTTCTGCTTTAGAACAAAACTTGTTGGGGGTGCTGATGATGAGTTCAAACATTCCCATTTTGCTGCAATAACTAATTCTCCTCTGTGCTACCCACCAATACCATGGGATGTGCAGCAGCATGCAGTGCCTTAAGGCACACGTTGTCCATTTGCCTCCATCTTAGAGACTTGCATATCTCAAATATTTGGCAATCTATTTTGGTTATTGGAAGTTGGCATAAGGTTTTGATTTTGGTCCCCCGAATGCATCTATTCCTGGGCTTATTGATTTTTAAAGAATAGACAACTTAAATGATACAATAAGCCTAGTTTTTCTCTGGTTCGATCTAGTTTGTTGCTCTCTGATTTCTGTTGTCTCCACATAATATTTGATTGGATTTGTTAATCTATCTCCCCTGAAGAAAAGATGTTATTCCCCTCCCACACTAGTACCAGTAGAAGGCCCGCATAAAGCAGCATCGTCTGATTCCATTTTCATCAAGTTTTCATCCTCCAATTCTTCTTTGGTAAGTCTTCATTCCTTTTTATTGGTTCTGGTCTATTCTACCCAATAGACTCATATCTTTTAGTTTATTCTCATCGTGCCTCGTTCTCTATGATAAATTCTATGCTTTTATTCCATATTCAACTAAATAGGTTGTTAAGAGGTCATTTGGGAGAGAGCTGAAAACTATGAAAGAATATATTCATGATGTAATTTCACCATGAAGTTGTTTTAAACCTTGTAGGAGTGGAGGTTTTTTTGGCTAAGTGAGTAAATTCAAGTCAAATAATACTTTTAAATAGTAAAATTCCAAGATGAATTTTTTTTTTTATAAGCAAAAGATCTATCCATAAAAAGAAAGGTACCAGGGGATACTATCAAAGTATACCGCGTATAGGTCAAAAGAAAAAGACAACCTATCCCTAAAAACGTATTTATCTATGTGGATGTGCAATTCTCCCAAAAAATCAACAAAAGAAGACAACGAAAAAGGGAATTCCTCCCTCAACCAAAAAATAGGAAAAAAACTCTGTCCCTTTGATGTTGCTGATGGAGTTTTCCTTTCCTTCAAAAGATCTCCTATTCCTTTCCCTCAAGAAACACCATAAGACACATAAAGGAGCTGAATTCCAAGCCTTCCTCAAATTCCCCTAGGGAAACCTCTACCCCAAGCCTTGAAAAGCCTCTCACATTTCTATGTGTTTCATCGCGTGCCTATCTACAAATGTGGAGCTGTGGATATCTTGCTCACAGGGAATGGTGAAGGATTATATTGGATAAGAAGTTTCAAGTTTTCGTAGGAAGTGAAGTGTCTTCAGATTGATAACACATTATTAAACATGCTCCACTAGTAAGAAAACTTGATCTCCTCATTAAGAATAAATTTGACCATCTGACAGGTGAAGTCATGTATATAATTAGATAATTAGCTACATTTTTTTGTTGAAGGTATTAGGTATCATAGCTGACTGAAATGAATAGTAAAGATTCTGTGGTGATCATGGCTTTAAGCTGGTATATGGACTTTATGTGCAGCGTGGACATTTTTTTCATTACTTTGGTCCAAATAAATGACAAGCTCTTCAATATACTTGGTCCTTTTGCTTAGTTGTTGGCTATGTGAGACATAGTTCACCTAATAAAAGAAAAAAAGAAAATCTTATAAGTTCATCTTTTGATCGTTATGCTTCTTCTACATCTTTCCATCCTTATGCTTCTTTGAAATGTAGAAGATCCCATGGCCTTGAGCATCTGTTAAGTACCTCTTACAGGATAACATGACATGTGAAAAATTAGGGAACTACATGAAGTTCCGAAACTACACTCATCAGAGTCTATGTCTATCCTGTTAATCATTAGGTAATATTGTTTTTTTCAGTAAGTTTCAACTATCTATTTGGATCCTCAAACTCTCCATGGTCAAAAACCCATTTGCTGTCAATATTTAGCCTGGTTCCCAACAGCCCAGTATCTTTTACATCAAGGGGCATACTTCCTTTGGAATTTTATGAATGGCAGTGAAAGCTTGTATGTTTTAATACTTCCTTCGGAATTTTACGAATGCCTTATATATTGCCTTCTAATCACCCATTTAATGTCATAGTTTCTAACTTTTTTTTTCAGAAAAAGTGTTCGCCAGCATCACTGCCATGCACAACCATTCATTCTTATGCACTGTCAATCTTCCTTTCTAGTAATTCTAACAAATTAAAATTGATTAAAAGTCACTTGGTTTTAAGTAAGCTTGTATGTTTTAATACTGCCTTTGGAATTTTACGAATGCCTTATGTATTGCCTTCTAATCACCCATTGAATGTCATAGTTTCTAACTTTTTTTCAGAAAAGTGTTCGCTTTTTCAATTCTGCAATCCAGCATCACTGCCATGCACAACCATTTCAACCTTGTGCACTATCGACCTTCCTTTCTAGTAATTCTAACAAATGAAAATTGATTAAAAGTCACTTGGTTTTAAGAACGCTTGTTTGTTTTAACTGTACAACCACCTTGCTGAGTTTTGCAAATTGGGGCCACCATCTCTTTTAGCCTAGATTTTCTTCCTTTGGTCTAAACTACAACCTGGTGGTTTCTTCATGTATTCCCAACAGCCCCGTTTCTTTCAGATCAAGGG
Organism: Euryodendron excelsum; assembly: GCA_033060915.1. Lineage (NCBI taxonomy): Eukaryota > Viridiplantae > Streptophyta > Magnoliopsida > Ericales > Pentaphylacaceae > Euryodendron > Euryodendron excelsum. The sequence continues at coordinate 4,396,322 of CM065382.1, forward strand.
GCATACTTCCTTTGGAATTTATGAATGCCTTGTATCTTGCCTTCTAATCACCCATTGAATGTCATAGTTTCTAACTTTTTTTTCAGTAAAAGTGTTCGCTGTTTCAATTCTGCAATCCAGCATCACTGCCATGCACAACCATTTCATCCTTGTGCACTATCAATCTTCCTTTCTAGTAATTCTAACAGATGAAAATTGATTAAAAGTCACTTGGTTTTAAGAAAACTTGTATGTTTTGACTGTACAACTACCTTGCTGAGTTTTTCAAATTGGGGCCACCGTCTCTTTTAGCCTAGATTTTCTTCCTGTGGTCTAAACTACAACCTGGTGGCTTCTTCATGTATTCCCTGCACTGCAATTCCTCCTCCAAATTGGTCATTGCGTCAACTTGATGTCTTGGACCTATCAGCATTCTAGGAAGCACGGAGACTCCTTTGAAGGAGTCGTACCCGTCTCGGACACCGACACGTTTGGGACACGTGCGGAAACGTCAGACACTCCATTTTATGTGTCTAATTATTTATTTATTTATTTATTTATTTTTAAATCGGACACAGCTTAGACACCCGTGTCCATTGGATATTTTAGGGACACAGCCAGGCTCAACTATAAATTTTAAAACTAAAAAATGGGATTATTTTGTAAATAAAAAACATTAAAATCTGAAAATAAAGAAAAGGAGGTAGATCTTTGTCAAACCAAATTGATTGAGAGAGAGAGAGAGAGAAAAGCCCTAGTTTGTTGGATCGAAGAAGAAGAAAAAGAGGTATGCTACCAATATTGATGGTTACTTTGTTTTGTGGCCTTTATGAATCTTATATTAGACGACGATGGATAATTGATGAAGTTTCATGACATTTTAATATTTTTGGTAGTTTATGACTTTATAGTTTTTTTAATTGATGGAAAAAAAAATTTTGTTGTTTATGTGTTTGTTTACTTTATCATTTTTGATGGAATGTAATTCACTAGTAGTGAATGATTTGTTGCTAATTAAGTAGTGAAATATGTTGTTTTTTTAATTTTGATTGGTGTTATCTTGTAAATTTTTCACTTTTTTTGTAAAATATTTATCTATGTGACACATAAAAAATATAAAAATAAATTATTTTGCAGTGTCCCCCGCTGTATTGTGTCCCGCATTTTTTTACAATTGCCATGTCATTGTGTTCAACACTTGTGTCCGTGTATGTGTTCGTGCTTCTTAGTCAGCATTCTTCCGTCAATTGGACTTTCTATATTTAACTCCTATGACCAGAAAAATCTAGTCAATGTAAAATTAATCCCATTTATGTAGATTTTTGTGCCAAAAAAAAAAAAAAAGAGTATTCATATTGCAATGGGTTGTGAACCGGTAACACTTGATTCCTCATTGTGATTAGAATTTCCAAAACTAGTGAGTGATCGTATTGAATTAGCACTATAATATCTATCTGAAGATGTAGCTTGAGGCATCTAGAAGTGTTGGTAAGATGCCAGTGAGATTACATAAGTAAATATAAGTTGATCAAGTCGTGTACAATTCAACTATTTTCAAAGTGATTGTCAAATAAGTTTATGCCGAGGTCACAATGGTATTATTAGCTGATGGGTTGTTGTCGGCCTTCCATTCAGATTTGATATGCTATTTTGATGTAAGATTATCAGTGAAGATTTCCATATGGAAGATTCTCAAGAAGTGTACTCTTCAATTGTTGTGTTGTGATCGGCCCCAAGTCTTATTGCCCTAAGTCTTATTGTCCTTATGAGGTAGATTGGCTTATGTAAGCCGTCCGTAAATATTTTCAGACATTACCTTAGAAGCTTGGATTGATTTCTATTCAAGATTTTAACTTTCACATAAACAAGTGTACAAAAACAACGTCCTTTTTATCTAGATGTCTTGTGTATGAGGAAGTGTCCAAGCGAAGGGAATCATTTTGGTTTTAAACAGTTTCATGGTTGGGCAAAATTTTCAAAAATGGCAATGATGTCTCGATTTGACCAAATTTGGTTCATTCATTTCAGCTCTGTACCGTGACAATTCCTTATGGTAGTAACTGTGGTCATGTTCTGGACTGTTCGTACACAAACGCTTCTACATAGAGAATTGCAGTTGGATAAATTTGTGTGGGCCAGAACTAACGGAAAGAGAGGTAGAGTTTGAAGGCATGAGAAAAATCTGTTGGAAGTGATTGTGAAGTGGACCTGAAGCAAATTCAGACTTTTGTATGTCTCGGTAGTCTGTGATACAATGGAGAAGGTGAACTGTTCAATCCAGGAAGATTTGGTGGACTTTGTTACAAAATTGATTTTTTATTTTTTCTACACGAGACTTTACACTGGATCAGACTAATGAATTTCCACAACACACGTGATATGACCGTTGTTATTGGGATTGTTAGGTCATTCCCACTCTGTGTCAACCTCATTAAGAAGCAGTTGGTTGATCTTAAAGGTACTTGAACAGGAAATTTGGAAAACAACTCATGGCTGGGCCCTGAAACCAAAGCTTGCTGGCTTTTCTAGTCCAACTTTTGCTGGAGACCAATCAGGTTGTATTTGTGTCTGGAAACAAATCTGATAACATGGTGGAACAAAAAACAGAAAATAGGGGAATATCTACTGCCTCAATTCAGATAGAAAGCCATGGCTCGTTCTCGCTGTGAGATGTTATGAATTATCTTTTGATTGAGAGCTTGGTTATATTAGTGTTGAGCATATTTAATAATTTGTGATAACCAAGCTGCAAAGGACAGAATATATTAAAGTGAATTGGTCATATCGCGGAGATATGATTATCAGAAAATTGACACTAACGAAATATTTGTGAACTTGAAGGCTATAGATTAGCTGTTACAGTAGTACTCCTTCATAGAGAACTGAAAAATTCATACTTCAACTAATATTTGTGCTCCAGCTTGAAGGTTGTGTACTTGCTATTGGGTTAGTGCTTCTATTTTTTGTATTCCTATTAGTGAAAGAGGTGTTGTATACTGTATACGGTGAGCATAAAGTCCCATTTGTCATCCTCTTCTCTGTAGCATCAATTTTTACCTGAATGAGCACTGACAAGCATAAAGTTTTTTTTTTTTTTTTGGTATTTTCTTTTCTATCTATTAGTAATGTATTCAGTATAACTCTAGCAAACATCATCGATGGGTCACCTACCAGTTGGCTATTAGTAATGCATTTGTCCTTGGAAAATGGAAATTTCCACTATTTAACATTTGATAGGGAGCAGTTAATGGAATTATTGTCCTTCCTCGGGTTAGGCTTGAAGAGAAGCTCAACAACATAGAGTCAGAAAATAAAGTTCTTCGTCAGCAGGCTCTAACCATGACACAAAATAATAAGCTCCTCTCAGGACGCTCTAGGTCAATTATTCAGGTAATCCTAGACTAGAGTCATGCATATTGGACTCTGAAGAACTTTTGCTTTCATCTTATACGGTTTCATTTTTTTCAACATTTGGCAGAGGGCTGAAAGTACAAAGACTACCGTGGTAAGTTGAAGTGCTTGAAAAATTATACATAGTCTATTTGTTTGTCTCACTTGCACAGTCAGATTTTTTTCTGATCACCTCTAAAATGTAATAGGATCTGCACAGTCCTTCAATGAGCTCGAAGGATCAGTCAGAAGTAGAGGAGAGGCCACAAAAATCACTTAATGAGAAACAGCAAGAGTATCAAGACTTGCTCATCCGATGCATAGCTCAGCACCTAGGGTTCAGTAAGGGCAGACCTGTTGCTGCCTGTATCATATACAAGTGCCTTAGGCAGTGGAGATCATTTGAAGTTGAACGGACCAGCATTTTTGATCGGATTATCCAAACCATAGGTCATGCAATTGAGGTATTAATTGCAGAGTTCGATAATGCTTTGTTGGTGCAATGCTAATTTGTCTTTGTATCATTTGACGACTCCTTACAACTTGAGAGTTACTTTTATGAATTGAAGACTCAGGACAACAATGATAACTTGGCCTATTGGCTATCCAATGCATCAACTCTGTTGTTGCTGCTGCAACGTACATTGAAAGCAGGTGGTGCAGCTGGGATGGCCCCACAACACCGGCGAACATCATCAGCTACTCTATTTGGGAGGATGACACTGGTAAACAGAAAGAAAAAGATTAGTTGTCATTTCCAATTGAAAGTTTATGCTATTCAGCATGTATCTCAAAGGTTGTGATAAATTCGTTTTAGAGTTTCCGTGGAACTCCACATGCTGCCAACCTTGCTCTTGCTAATGGTGAGTCAACTGGTGGAGTGGATACCTTACGCCAAGTTGAAGCCAAATACCCTGCATTGCTGTTCAAACAGCAACTGACAGCATATGTGGAAAAGATATATGGGATGATCCGAGATAACCTGAAAAAGGAGATTTCTCCACTTCTTGGCTTGTGCATTCAGGTACTTGAATGTGTGCTAAGTAAAGAAATCACAATTTTTTTTATTATTATGCAAAACTAATGTGCTGATATGTAACTATCTTAATCTGCTTTATCTTCTTCTCTTCACCCTTACTGAACCACTTCAAATATATGTATGTGCAACTTGATTGTGTAGGCACCAAGAATATCCAGAGCAAGTTTACTTAAGGGGACAGCGCGTACCCTTGCAAATGCTGCTGCTCAGGAGATTTTGATTGGTCATTGGCAAGGGATTGTAAAGAGCATCGGAAATTTCTTGAACATGTTGAAAGCCAATCACGTAAGGGCATCATCTATTCATGTTGTTGCTTCTTCTTTATTTGTTTTTATTCTTTTTGGTAGATGGCTTGTAATATGACATGTTTCCACGACATGATTGGTCAATCTTGTGTTTGTCTCAAACCTTTTTCTGCCTTGATTAACTTTGTATTTTGTCATGTCTTGTAATTGACCTAATTCGAACTACTTTTGTCTGGAAGCAATGTGACAAATTCCTCGCGTTTCTTATCATGAACTTTTGATGGAGTTGGAGTGGCTAAGGACCAGCCGATACTCAATCAAAACCACAGTGGACATACCACTTGCTGGTTGCTTTAGATAAACCCAATTAATCTCAATCGGGGAGGTGGAATGCATCAACAACTCTAAACAGGGATTTAATCAACCTGTCCAAACTTTGTGCTTGATTCAAAAGGGAAATTAGTCATCCCATACACAAAGTGTGGTAGAAAATAATAAAATCCCAGACTCCCCTATTCCTTTCATTCTTGAAATCTTATAGCAGTACAATGGAAGAGATACATTGAACCTAGACTAACTTAATTTCCAAGCAATAGGTGTTGGTTGATTTACAAAAAAAATTAAAAAAAATAGAAATATTAATATTTAAGACTCTAGACTTTCTAAAACCTTATGTACAGCTAGGCTTTAGTCAGCCAGACTTAAGACTTGTGGTTCCTCAGACCCATAACTGCAAATCAAACAAAAGTTGCAACCTACGAAGCACAGACACTCCGTGTGGGGTGCCGTATGCGTGTCGGACACATATCGGACATACATGACACGTGTCGGACATGCTAATTAGCGTGTCTAATATTTTTATTAATATTTTTTTTAGTGGACATGTCCAGGACACATTAGAGACACGTGTGTCCCTTACTTTGACATGTTTTGGGACACGGCAAGGTTGAAATGTTATTATTAAAAATATTGGATGGAATCAAATTTATAGATTTCAAAACTTTAAAACACCAAAACATTAGACACCAGCATCCAATTTTTCGAATTCTTAACTTGTTAGTTGTTATATTATAATTGTGAACTTGTTTGATTGTTTTTATCTTATTTATGGTGATTTATGGATGTTACATTCCTACAAATAACAAATAAAAATATAGAAAAATATTTTTTTTGGCATATCCCTGCCGTATCCATGTCCTTATTTTTTTAAAATGCCGTGTCCCATGTCCGTATCTGTGTCCGTATTCGTACTCGTGTTTGTATCCGCACTTCTTAGGTTGCAACTGTGATGGAATAGTCCCCCTGTCATGGCTGCATCATCTTTTCTCCGACAGTATCATTCAGTTTCTCACAAAGTGTAAGTAGTAACTGATTTATTGGAAAATTAGAACTTACATTAATGATTCAAGAAATATATAGTAATTTTTTAAAAAATTATATATGTTTCCCCAACTTGTTCATGAATTACATGGTAATTATTATGCTATTTCCGAGAAAAGAGATAATCAAAATATAAATCAACAAGAATAATAGTTAAAGTTGATCACATTGCAGTTTTCCTAGATCTTTTCATCAAATGTTCATGGTTTACTTAAGATTTCTGATTTTCTTGAATTACTCTGCATGGTTCCTGAGTTTCATTGGAAAAAATTTGCAACTTCTGTAAGGTGACAAGAGTCAATAGGACAATATGCATCAAAATTGTTAATACAGTGCCATTTCCCCGACTTCTTGTGAATTGCAGTGTAATTATCATCGTGGTTCCTCAAAAACAAGAGTTCTGTCACAATAGTTAGAGCAGTAAGAATACTAACCGTTTAATTCATACAAATTACATTTTTCTAAATTCTTTAATGGGTGTGCACATTTGCATCATAATAATTTTTTCAAAGTTAGCGAAAATTCATAGGTAATTATAGTTTCCCATGTTTCTATTTCTGAATATAACCCTTCATAGTTACCAAGTATTGTTGAGAGAAAACACAACTTTTGACACAGTATTCAGTAGCGAATGAAACAATAATCATCAGACATGTTAATATAATACCTTTGAACGACATGTGTATGGTAACTATAACAATCATGCTATTCAGGAAATGATACTTGTGTCACAATGGTTAGAGTTAATGATAAAGATAATATTAATTAAAGTTCTTGGTATATTCTGTTTTGTCTCAACATTTGGATGGAAGTTTCAGTTACGAATTGATTACTTTTAGCATAGTCAGATATCATAATGACTTGTGATGTCATACTCTCTCTCTCTCTCTCTCTCTCCCCCTCTGTGTTTTTGGATAATCCTGTATGGTTCCCAGATTTTGTACCTTTCTGGGTAGGCACGGTACAATCTACAAATCTTAAATTTCTTACTATATTTTTGTTGCATGGTTTTTTATTTTACTTGATTTTATTTTTTCTTGAAACACATTTAACTTGAGGTACTTCCTGCATAAAATTGATTTTCAGGTACCGCCTTTCTTAGTTCGCAAAGTGTTTACACAATTATTTTCATTTATCAATGTGCAATTATTCAACAGGTAAGGAGTCTAGAAGCATTCAATATATTTGTATACTTTTGAGACTCTTTTGTGGAATGAAGTTATACATTACTTTTGATTATTCCTCCTGTTTGCAGCCTTTTATTAAGAAGAGAATGCTGCTCATTTAGTAATGGGGAATATGTCAAGGCAGGATTGGCTGAACTGGAACATTGGTGCTACAAGGCAACTGATGAGGTAATCATGTTTTGTTTCTTTGCCACTCAATAAATTTTTTTCCTATTTTATCCTTACTAAAGAAAAGGCAAATTTTCAGTATGCAGGTTCTGCTTGGGACGAGCTCAAGCACATAAGACAGGCTATTGGGTTCCTGGTACTGCATCCCATGCTCCAAGTGCTTAAGAGCTTCCTGCACTAAGCCCCAGGGTAGCTCGAGTGGTAGGACGAACTGAGATAAGCGCCTTGGAAAGCCTAGGTCTCTAGTTCGAATCCCCACACCCTATTGAGGGCCACCTTGGGGTCTCTGACCCACTTTACTCGGTGCTGTGGGTGGGGGTACTACAGCACCCCCAGGTTTACGCCCGGCCACGGGTCCAAAGGACTAGGTTGGTGGGTCGGTTCCTGGGTCATAAAAAAAAAAAAAAAGAGAAAAAGCTTCCTGCACTGCTTGTCTGTTAATTGCACCGAACAAAGCAATGCAATTTATCTACAAAATTTTGGAAAACCCTCCTTTGTAACTGTCCAGAAGTATAAGTTGTAAATGTGATACTGAGTTTTCTGTTCCCTGATTTAGGTCATTCATCAAAAGCCAAAGAAAACACTTGATGAAATAAGTCACGACCTTTGCCCAGTAAGTGGTCCAGTTCTAAAATTTGTAAATGAATCATTTATTAAAGTTACACATACTCCTCGGTTCTGAGCCAGGTCCAGTTTTTAATCATCTACAGGTGCTTAGCATTCAACAACTCTACCGAATCAGCACGATGTATTGGGATGATAAGTATGGCACGCATAGCCTTTCCCCTGAAGTAAGTCTCTTTTGTGGCCATTAACTTGGTCAGGCTTTCTGTCGTTCTAAATTTGTAATCTCTAACCATTTTCAGTGTAACATAGCAATGCGTCTTTGTGTTTGGTATTGCTGGAAGTATATGTGAGAAATGGTCAAGGATACCAATTTTGAAGCAATATGTATTTTGTCAAACTATGATCAAACAAATCCTCTTGGGTTTTTTTTTTTTCCCTATGGGTGTCATTTCACTTTCGCATGAAACTCATTTCATTTTATGTGTTGCTGATTTACTTGGATAAAAAAAGCTCAACATTTTGTACCACTGTAATCAGTAATACCTCTTCTAACATCGCCAGCGGACTTTTTTCATTTTAAATTCTGTTGATGAATCAAAAAAGAGCCTTAAACAGTATCTGACTAGCGTTTCGATTGACAGGTAATATCCGACATGAGGGTGCTAATGACTGAAGATTCAAACAATGCTGTCAGCAGTTCGTTTTTGCTGGATGATGATTCAAGGTTAGAGACAAAATTGAAATATATGATTGTGGATTTCTGCTTTCTTGTTTTTTAATTCTTTTTTATGTTGTGGTATTTTCACCACTACAATGGAAGCTTTATTGTGCTGCTGTTGACCACTGATTTTTTCAATCATTCATGGTACAGCATTCCATTTTCAGCGGATGACCTCTCCAAATCAATGGATCAGATTGACGTTTCAGACATAGAACCACCACCACTTATTCGTGAAAATTCAGGCTTCAGTTTCTTGTTACCACGTGCTGACTGATCACTTTTAATGATTGTTCTGTCTTCTCCCTTGCTGATACATTGTCTTCAATTAGAGGCTTACCCCAAGGTAGGTTGTGGACCTATACAGTGAGTGACTTATTACATCCAACCTACCCATTTTATAATTTGAGAGAAGTCCATTTATAATCCTTCATTTTATCTGATTGGTCCACACTTATTTGGCATACTGCTTTATGCATCGCCTATTGTTTGCTCGGGCTCTTTTTGAATTTGCCCTTGCTCTCTATGCTACAATCTTTCAGAAAAAACAGGAAGAAAAAAAAACGAGGCCTTCCTCCTGCATGGAATATCCGAACTTCTACCACTTCTCTATACAATCTCTGATTCCCTTATCTTGGTATTGGTGGAAGACATCCTCAAAATATTATAGTTCCATTCTGCTTCAAACTTATGTATTTCCAGGTGATTTCTTTTGAGTCATTGTCATAGTTAACTTAGAAGTTGGAATGTAGTGATGAGAGATTCAGCAGCCTTTGATGCTTACATGGCTAACTGTTCTTAATATTTTGTCGACTCTACTCCAAAATTGTATTAGGATGCTATTTTCTCTGGTTTATTAGTTTTTAGGATACTGTTTTACTTGATTTTTAATCCATCCTTTTATTTGTTTATATTTTGCTTAATCATAAGTTGTATATCTTTGTTTGTGAAAGTTGATTTCAATTGAAAGTGCACCTTGACTTTTTCCTTTTTGCTCCTTTCAGGTAACTTCCTTATGCCTATACAGCTTGTGGGGCATTGATTACAGCCGAAATTCATCAAAGGGATAAAAACTAAAGAAGAGAGAGAAAGGGAAGTTTTTGTTCAATCCAAGTAAGAGGACAACGAAAACACAAAAATCCACCTGAAGTGATTTTTAGGCAGAATTGGAGGGTGTTTAGTTGTGTGTGTATATAACTTGTTACTTAAAAGAAAATGTACCCTGTTAACTGTATTGATTTGAATTAAGTTCCCACCTGATAAATTTGTAGGCTTCAAAATCTTAAAGACGAGAAATATCAGAGTCCTATGACATTTTTAGTGTAAAATATCTTTTGTGAGAATGTGTCAGGCAAAGAGAAATTACTGGAAATAATCAGGGATAACCAGTCCGTCTTCTTGTAGTTGTATCTCCTATTGATAAATGGATCTTGATCCGGTTTCATTCACCTTACCAACTATTTGGTTCTCTGTTTCTTATCAAGATCCAAAGATGAGATAAGATCCTAAGGGCATTCATCTTCTATAATAGACTAAGTTTGAAATTTGAATTCAATTTAATTGCCTTAATTGGATGTATTCTCTATTATTCCGAGTTGGGGTTGTGTTTTAAAAGAGATAATACTGACTACAACACATGCTAGGCATTTAGATAACGTATAAAGTAAAAAAAAAGGGTAACCGAGTGCACGAGGCTGCTATCATTACGGAGCTTGAAGAATGTCAAATGTACATAGCATTATCTCAGTGCACAGAGGCTATATCATTATGCATAAAATGAAAATAGGAAATTGAAACAACTCTTACGACAAACAAATATAGATTCAGGTATTATTTTCTTTTCTTTGTTTAGAGAGGGGAGGGGGGAGGGGGGAAATTAAGGACACTTATACCAGTTTCGTTGGCTTTAATTTGTATTGTCAGCAGTCATCCATTCTGCTCATTAATTCATGTGGACATTTAGGATGTACTGAACTAATTAATGTTATGATGGAAGTTGTAGGATGCTTCTGTTTCTCATCCATGGAAAATTCGGACCCATATGACCACAATGCTTTGTTGTGGTAAATGGTACTAACTAGGACAAATACATGCTTGCTTTTTTGTTTTCGGATTCATTGGAAGGGAGTCAAGGGGAGCCAAAGCCGAAAAGAAAATACGAGAGAAGGGGTTTGAAGTTCGAACTCCAAATATATACATACACACATATTGCATATCTATATATATAAGAACAGAGAAGGCTCCCAAAGTTGCAGCACGTAGATTTTTCTGTTCTTTGAGTCGTGAACCATTAGACTAGGGGTAAATTTTTAGATTTATAACAAGAAAATATGTTGACTCTCGGGTGTATAGAGATGGATCGAACTTAATACTTTATACTAGCATGCAGGCTAGGCAGCTACAGGGACACCCTTTGTGTTACTTTTGGTGCGGGATTGCATATTTAAGAAGCTGATACCACAACAATAATTTGTCAATACAGCTTTTGATGTGGAATTGCATAAGAAAAAACATTTACACCCACCATTGCGTACATTAGGATGTACAATGACAAGTTTCAATGGGAGTCAACCTATTGATTTGACTATGCCTCAAAACCAATGATGGTCTATACTCATCATTAGTCATTAATCACTGCTTTAATTGAAAGAAAGAGTTTAATTTCGATGAGCACGATTATCATCAATCGTAACTGATGGCTCTAGCAAATATCAGCCGGCGATTGACCATTATCAATCGTGACTGATGGTAAAATATTTTAATTTTGATTATTGATAGGATTATAGAATTTTTTGAGACCAATGAATATATCTTATCCACCAGGTTTTCGCTTTTCGGGATTGATTTCATCAAATGAATTACACCTATAGGTTTAGCTCATTCGGAGCAACGAATTTAAGTTATCCACCAAATTTTCACTTTTTCTGGTTGCATTTCATCAAATGAATTAAACATCAGCCTAGATTTTTTATAATTTCTAGAAACCTTTTCTTCCTTTTTTTAATTTATAAATCTATTGTTTTTTTGACAGCTGGAAAGCAACGAAAATGCGGCTGAAAATCTCAGAGTTTTGCTGTTAAAAAATCACCTGTTTTCCAAAAACATATAAAGTTGTTTGAGTTTAATTTTGATGCACTAACAGTATAGAATTTTTTTACACAAACGGGCATCATAATGTGACACGTATTTGTGATTCTTGCATTTCTATGTTGTATTTAAATTTTAAAAGATACGTGTCATATTGTGTAGAAAAATTTTACGCTGTCAATATATTAAAATTAAACTCAAGTTGTTTTCCCTTTTTTGTCTCCAAATATATATTCTTTCATTTGGGAATCTCAACGAGAACCCCATTAGTTCCCTGTGTGCTCTAAAAGTAACGCTTCAACAGTTAAAAAGATTTTTTTTTTTTTTTGTTGAGCAAAAAAGGAGCGAGAATGAGTGGTCAGATAGTAGAAACTCTCATTGAACGTGATCATAGAAGTTTTCACTTATTGCGAAATGTTTGATTTGAGCCATAACTATTGTCAGAAAGCGAGTTTGTCATCGCAACACTACTAAAAGCAAAATGAACAGGCAAGCGGCCAATTGAACATTTAAAAGGGTATTGAAACTTGAACATCATTTACTAGAATTAACACCCTCGGTTTCGCAAAAAAAAATACTATTCTTTTAAAAAAAATTTTATAAAAAATTCTACTAAAATAATATGACAGTAATATTATTATAATTAAAAATCATAATAATAAGTGTTTTATTTTAAAGTGAATATCTTTTATGCACCTAAAATATTTTGATAATAAACTTACTTTAAGCCAATGTAAGGTTGAAGGTTGAGCTTCCACTGCGCTTGCTTTTTGCCAAAGGTAACGCTATCGTAGCAGATATTTTCAGGTGAACGTACACAACCCAGTAGAACTTCACTAGATTCACTATAAAGTAACCCTTAATCCCTTTAGTACCCACCTCTGTTTCCCGAATCCCCACCCACAACTCTCTCTGTCTCTCTCTATCCCTCAACTACTTGTTCTTGTTGGTTTAATCTGTGAAAAGAGAGGTTCCTACAGATGGAGAATATAAATTTGAGTATTGGGTCTAGTGACAAGTTCAAAGAGAGATGGGACAGCACCAGCTTGAGCTTTGAAAGAGATCGTAAATGTGGGCTTTCATGGCCTCAGAAAAACTATACGTGTAGCTTTTGCAAGAAGCAGTTCAAGTCTGCACAAGCTTTGGGGGGTCATATGAACGTTCATAGGAGAGATAGGGCCAAGTTGAGGCAGTCACCTTCATGGGATTGTCCTAACTTTAACCCTAACCCTAACCCTAATTTCTCATCATCTCCTGCAGCTAGGTTCTTACCATACATTTCTTACCATTCCTCTCTTAACCCACCTCTAGCTTCTTTCTGTTCACAATCCTCATCCTCCACAGATGAAGTAAAGACGCTGCTTAAGCCGCACTCTCTGCTGGAACCTGTAAGTCTTCCAGGAGGAGATCTAAGGAAGAAGACGAGCAGTGGAGCTTTTCTTGGGGTTAGGCAGTTGAAGAGCTTTATGCAGGAAGAGGAATGTAGGGTTTTCAAGAAAAAGGAGAATATTGTAAGGTTGGAGTTGGGTATGAGTTTGGTTAGAGATACAAAGGAGGATTTGGATTTGAAACTCCGACTTGGGTACTCCTAGATGCAATCTTGAGTATTTTGTATTTGGGTTTGAATTTTAGCTGTGCTTTCTAGCTTCTTGGATTGGCTAAACAGATTGTGATTCACAAAAATTCTAGTTTCTTCTTTTCGTTTAGTGTCATGATCCATTTGTTTCCAGAGAAAGTGGAGGAAAGGGAAAAGAAAGGATATAAATTTCAAACCGCAAAATTTTTTTCTGTGTTCAGAATTATGAGATGCCTTAAGAAGGTTGAATCCTGCAAATGGATCTCTGAGATGATCTAAAATTAATCCGAGTACACTCCACGAGCTTATTCTCTTCTCTCTTTTTTGTTTTTATCTTTGGAAGTGACCTTCTTTTCATTCATCTACCATGGCACTGGAATTCAGTTTAGTCTCTCTCTCTCTCTCTCTCTCTCTCTCTCTCTCTTAAATTGCATTTATGATTGTTGTTTCTGGAGTGATCCTAATTGTTAGTTATATGCAATACAACTAGAAATTAAGATTAGAGGATGAATTAAATGGATTGGTGTTCTCGGGGAAATGCCAACCCCCCTTTTTCTTCCCTCCAAGTGTGCTTTATGTGGCTTTAAATGATTTGTTGGATAACCACGAGGAGTGACTTAGGTGGTTAAGTTATTCTCATGCTAATTATGACATCTTAAATCTATCCTCTTTGATTTTTTTTTGTTTTGGCTATCATTCATATATACAATATATAAAGTATACATAATTGAGGGTTGTTTTACACCAGCTCCAAAAAATATTCGGTGCCACAAGTAGAAAAAAAGAATGGTGGTTGCATATATTTCGCATTCAAGAGCGAACGGTGATTGATTTTTCCAAAGGGAGTTGGGCTAAACCATAGGTCCTCTATTCATGTTCCATATTTAACAGCTAGTACCCCATTTGAAAGGACGAGCAGGGACTGTGGCGCATGCCTACTTGTACATGCGAGAATGTATAATCATAACCAAAACGTAACGTGAAGCCGTAATTCTCTCTGTACAAACCTGTATATTCATAAGACACAGTGCGCACGTGCACGCCTAGGAATGGAGCTAAACATAGGATTCTTATTCAGCCTTATTCTTACCCAAAAAAAAAATATATATACAAAATTTATATACAAAATAATATGATAGTGACAATTTTTTAATTAAAAATTATTGTGATAAGTGTTTGTTTTAAAATGAAAGGCTCTTATTAAGACACATCATTTTATATAAAAATTTTGTATGAATTTTTTATTTAAATAGCATTACCCATATTCAACAGCTGAGTTCTAACGAATCCACATTCAATAAATTCACAATGCTGTAAATTTTATTTTCCTGTCCTCACGAATTTACGAACAAAAAGGAGTTTATGCTTCTGCTTGAGTTTGTAGACAATGAAAAAAAAAGGGCAAAAAAAGAATTATTTCATTTGTAGCTTTACTCGGGCAGACTAATGATCCTATTTTAAGGTTCGGTCGTTCGAGGTTCATTTAAAACAAGACTGTCATGATTCTCAAGTCGATATGTTAAGATTTCAATTATGATATATACTCAAACAAGTTAATTGATCTCAATACGAACTATAACACAAATTTTTTGAAGTTGAGATTATTGCCATACAGAAAAATTTTATTTTTCTCAAAGCAATGCAAGTGTTTAATATTTTAAACAGTTGATTACACGTTACAGTAAAAGTCACTATTTCTCATGGAATAGAAAATATATATATTAAAAAACAATTCAATTATTTGTAGCTTCTCCGTGCATAAAAGAAAACCAAACGCACAAAGCATTTTTCCTTGGTTGAAACTTGAAAGGCAGATTCATCGAAGCATTTATGATAATGAGCAATGGAAGATGTCTCTGTGTGTAGTTATAATTCTTTCTCCAACTTCAAATAAAAACAGAAGGGAATTTAATGTCTCTCCAACTTCGTAGGTTGTCACTGGAAGGAATATTAATGGAAGAAAGTAACGTCTATCATTTGATTTCTGTCCAAACATCCAATTTATATTTTGTCAGAAAGAGAAAGAATTTGAATGGTATTTTGGTCTCTGTGTTAGTAAAGGGATATTATGTTTCCCAACCTCTTATGCTTTTGTATGTTCCCAACAAATGTTTGGGGTATCAGTGGCATGATGGCCTTTTCCCCAATAAGAACAGATACTTTGGCTCAGAACAAAACCAATACAAGAGGTCTCTCTCTCTCTCTCTCTCTCTCTCTCTCGTAATGAGGTCCCTCCACAGGTGAAAATTGACGGCCATAAAAGAGACATTTGGGGTAGATGAGAAGATCAAGTGAGAAGCTGTCAAAGTGTTTGTTTTGGTGAAAGAGAAAAGGTATGGGATAAAGGAATTCAGTGCTCATACATCACCCTTCTTTTTCCGTATCATGCAATTAATTTAGAAAAATACTATTCTTTCAAAAATTTTATATAAAAATCTCACTAAAATAATGTGACAGTTACATTGTTTTAATTAAAAACCATCATAAATGGTATTTTGTTTTAAAGTGAATGACTTTTATCGATCGCATTATTCTGACAATAAATTTTGTATAAATTTTTTATTTGTATAGTATTTATCCATGTATAAATTTTTTATGTGCATAACATATATCTATTAATTTATGAACACCTTTGAAACAAGGCTGCATCTCAGCTCAATTGAACTGAGCCTAACTTTGTAAGTCTTCCTCGTATTCAAATTGTACAATTGGGCCAGATGAGGCCCAGTTAAGTTGAGTTTGATTCCCTAGCAAGTAGTTATCCGTCCCAAACAAAAAAGTCCCGATCAAAAAAATAATAATAGTAGTAATAAATAAATAAGGTAAAAAGGACAAAACATTAGTTGGAGTAATATAATTGTTTATATTTAGAAAAGTAAATTAAAAAGTAAGCATTTTGTGGGTAAAATCAAACTTGGGCTGCAGGCTGGTCTCTGTATGGCGGGCTGGACCCTTCATGAGTATGTGGCATACTGATGTGAGATCCGATAAAATAATTAGGCCCAGTCTTCAATAGATTTTGTTGCCAGTTAAAAACTATATTATAAAATCGTTGACCGTTGACTATTCACACTAAAATCAGTCGGTTCAAAATATAGTTCATTGAAACTATTGAAGAATGCAAAAGAAAGAATCAACTGGTTTGACTGGAAAGGGAGATTTCGGATCATTCAAAGTTGAACAATTGAGAGTTGAGTAAGCGATTAGCCGGACTTGACCCATCTAGTCATCTAGGCCCAGCTGGGTCAACTCATTTGATTGGCTGTTGGTCAAGTTTTCAAAATTTTGTGAGTTCTGATTGAATGACTCACTATTTAACAGGCAATGCAACTCAGATTTACAAAGATATGGCTCATTTTGAGAGATGGAAGGCCTGTTGAGATGTTCTTCTACCCATTAGGAGTACCTTCACGATCGAATATGGAGTGTACACTCTGGTCTAAACAGACATTATTAAATAACACTTTTTGATGAGATATATGAATAAGCAACTTCACGAAGAATAGTATTTTTTAAATTATATGAAACCAGTAAACAAATAGAGCATCCATAGGTATTTGAACCCAACAGTTACTTCATTTTTTACTGATAATATACATAATTTCATGGCATTTAAATTAAAAACTTCAAATATTTAAACTTATCCGTGCTATGTATCATAATGTCATTCTAACATCTTTGCATGAAGTGGGTAATAAATTTATGAGAAGATCTTGCGTCTTATTCAGGAGTCATTTGATTGCCAAGAGTGAAACAGTACTAAAAGAAAGACAAACTCATAATTTGGGAGCTTAGGTTAGCTTGGTTTCTGTTTTATGTTTCTATTTTCCGTTTTTTTTTAAATAAAAAAAATACTAAAATAGGTGTGTTTTTTTATTCTAAAATATTAGTTTGGTACTGTTAGTAGAAAGGTAATCTATAAATGCTATCATCAGATCATAAAAAATAAAAAAATAAAAACACACACCTATAGCCCACAACAAAAAACAAAAACTGACAGCACTTCCAAACGAACCAGATTATTTGGTTTTAAACTTTTGCATTTAAATATCTTCTTGACCCAAAATAAAAGGAAAGAAAATTCCAAGAAATTATAGAACAATTTGTGGAATCTCAACTTTTTTTTTTTATAAATAAATTCATCAAAGATCAATATAAAGGCCTGCAAGCTTGATTAATATGGCAGGTAATGAAACAACAAGAATTTCATTGCATCATTAAAAGGGAAAGGCAATCAAAGGAAAGGACCAGTAATGTCGTAAAGGTTAGTAGCAGTTGCAGAACTAATGTTGTTATCGTTCATGTTCAATCTGCTCTAATTGTCCATAACTATAAAGCTAACCTCTTCCTCTCCAATTTCTAACGTAGACTTTGTCAAAATCAAACTTTAATCATACCTTAAACGCATTTGTTTTATCAGAAAGCATTTACGCCTACGCCTCCAGACAAATCCTATACGATAACAAACTGCATTTAGTTAATAATCAATGGATTTTGTCCTCTCGTCCTTTTGAACCACTTTGCAAATTTTTGTCGCCCCCACCGACGAAGGAAAATTAGATTAATTGTGATTAATTGAGCAGTATGAGTAATTATTCCCTTAAAATAATACCTATGCATGAAATGGGTAAGATTTTCTTTTATTTTTTCTAGTAACTATAGTAGATGGCAAAGAACCCATTCATGCAACACATACCATATGATGTAATTTTTTTTTAGTATTTCTGAATAGGAGAAGCTGAGGTGGCTAATGATATGGAACCCTTTAAGCTGCAATCCAGCTGCCAGGTGTGAAAGATATTGCCTGATTTTGACCTGTTATGTTGGATTATTTTCAATAGAGAAAAAATAGTATGTGATGTCTCAGTGCTGCCACTTTCTATGGTAATATGGAGCCATACGCAAAAGACACCTGACAATTGGGATTAAAACCTACTCTAATAAAATAATCTTGGCCTGCAAGAGAGAGAGAGAGAGAGAGAGTGTGAGTGAGATTTATTAAGTCTGACCTTCTGCTTAATATCGAAATGGTAGCCAGGAACGAAATTAAGCAGTTGGGAGTTAGAATGATACCCATAAAGAGTGTCAACCGCAGGGGTTATACTGTGTTTGGATGCAAGGGTTTGAAGGGGAAGTGAAGGATTTGAAAAACAAAAATTAGTTATATATTGTTTGGATAATTTTTAAGAAGAGAATGCGCAGTGGATGAAAGAGTGAGAGGACTCACTTTTTAATCAATTTCTTTCTCTCCCTACTCCAAAATTGAGAGGAAATGGAAAAAAAATGACGTGTTTATTACTGTTTTATTTTAAATAACAATTATAGCCATCAATTTATGATAATAAAAAAGACCAGCATTTTATATACAAGATATTTACAATAGTAAAACTACATTATATACTTTCTTTCTCTTTTATTAATTATTAACAAACCAAACAAGAGCAAAGAATGTCACTCTCTCTGTCCTCTTGGTTATCTAAATGGTATTTCTCTTTCCTTCTCTTCTCCTTCAATTCGTTTCCCTCATAAATAATACTTCCCCCTCCCTTCCATCCAAACAAAGCCTTAGACCTTTTATGCATATTTCAAGACTCGGAGCTAGCTTTGGCCTGCAACAAAATTTGCCTAAGCCTGTACCTCTAGGAGTCCATGTTTGAACTTTATTCATCTCCTGTTTTGAATGTATGATACAATTGTAGACGAATCCAAGGCACTGAAATTAAATTATACACTCAATACATATCCATTTGGCATTTATTTATTTTTTCTATCCTTAACAAAAGTCAGATATTGTAGGTTAAGACATACAAACTGATTTTGATGCATCTGAGATCATTGCTTCGTTCATCATAAGCGGAATCGTCGGCTTCCAAATCTTCTTTTTTTACTAAGCGTTCGCAACCAAACAGAGCATAATCACAATTTTCAAACAAATTAATTAAATTATTAGCCAAACCGTGCGGCGATCAAAACATTTATACGATATTGATTGTGGTGCACGAGGGACGGAGCATAAAATTAAAACAGCTAATAAACACTTCCAGGTTCGATTAAGGACAAGCATAAGCTAACAAAATTGCAATCACTGTACCATAATTTTCATCCCATTGTAGGAAGGTTCCCACATCTTTCCTTGGCAACATGATAGCTGGTTGTGATCCAAAGCTCCAAACGGACTAATTATATGTGTGAAAATTAGCTAGAATCCTCTATGGGATTGCACCTTGGGTTGATATATATATATATATATATATGTTTCTCTTATCATTTTAACAAGAGCATGGAAGCCTCCACAGTACAGCAAGATGACACACCGTGACTTGTGGTCGGCTGCACCCCGGAAGAACTAAACCATGTGAAAATTAGAAGATTTATCAAGATTGACGTACGTAACAGATATACATATATCATATTATATGATTTGAGAGAGAGAGAGAGATGACAAAATAACCGCGTTAAGAAAATAAACTTAGATGAAAGCTACAAGAGATCTAACGGGAGACTAATCAAAGAAAGAAACATACATTATATAATAGTGTCTTCTAAACTTGGATCTATTAGTGGCCGGCTAACGGAATAAGTCTATCAACAAAAGGTCTAAGGCCTTGTCTGGGTTGTCTTCCTCCCCCACACCTTCACTGAGCTCACTATGCCTATGCCTAGGCCTATGCCCTTTAATTTTCTTTTGTCTCTCTCTCTCCTCACCTCTTCTTCTATATAACCCCCCACCAAACCTTCTCTCTCTCTCTCTCTCTCTCTCTCTAAAGTTTCAGTTTAATTCCTTCAAATTTTTGCAATGGAATCTGATCATCGCGAAGACTCAACAGACTCATCGAGTGAAGATGTTGATCAGCAGAACCAAGACAACAACGATGTGGGCACTGGCCGGTCCTATGAGTGCGTGTTTTGCAAGCGAGGCTTCACCACAGCGCAGGCCTTAGGCGGGCACATGAATATTCACAGGAAAGATAGAGCCAAAAATAGGCCTACTTTGATTAATTCAAATAAACATGAAGAGATTTATGTGAGTCCCGGAGTCTACCAGCCAATTTCAAGCCCACCGCGCTATTCTGCACCTCATCAAGAGGCGCAGGTTAGTTATCGAACATATCTTCCAGCTTCCACATCTGTTGCAAGACCTTCATATACTCACCATGGCAATGAATTCTATGGTCAAATCCCACATCAGTTGAGCCCATTTGAAGACGATTGGCGAATGAGTTTAAGCTTGCAATTTGGTCCGGCATATGCAGAGGATGACAAAGAGAAGAAGAGCGGTGGAAGTGAAGAAGATGAATTGGATTTGGAGCTTCGGCTTGGCCACAATCCGTAGAACTATACACTGGAGATCGCATATATATAAGTTTATATATGATAAGTTTTTCGCGGTTTTTGTACAGCAATGTCGGATGTGTTATGTACAAACTTCTTAAAGCCATTTTACAAAGTTTTTATAAAATGGTACTTTTTGCATAGGCCTATCGTTATGGCAATTGGAATTTCAGTGAAGGAAGACATATCGGCCAGTGAATCCAGTTCCTCTCTTTTCAGCACAAGATTTTTGAGGTAGCTATGCTGCTTCGTCTTAAATATTTAACCCTATTTTTATTAGGGTTGCAAATTAAAGATGTTCTTCTGTATTTCCCTGCAATCTATTTATTATATATGTAGTCGTTCAAGTACTTTCATGTTTATATAACCAAAATAAAGTTGTATCCCATTGTGTTGTTTTCCTTCTTGGAAGTAATTGAATTTCTCTTGTTATTGGTTTGAGTAACCAGAACTAGGGGAGTAGGGCTGCCTGAACTAGCTAGTAGTCAGATTCTAATAATCTTTTGTGCCATTGAGAGCTATCAAAAACCCTAGTAGTTAACAAAAGAAATGGAGGAAACAAAGAAAATGAAGACAAACTTAAAGAATGCCTTTCATCCCACACTTCTTGTCTAACGAGGAAATCATCAAAAAAGCTCAATTAGGTTTGCAGGTTGCTTTTGATCATACAAACTAACATCTATGTTTCTGTAGCTTTTGTGTACTCCAACTCGAGCATTTATCTCTAAGCATCATATTATCATCCAAAGTTAGATGAAAATATGGGGGTTTGTTCTAGTTTGGGTTATAATTGGGATATGCTTCTTATCATCTCATTGCTTTGTCCCGTGTTAAGCATAGATTAATTCAAGAGGCTGCATTACATTTCCTGTGGGAGGGTTTTGCTGCACACATTGCTGTTTTATGGATGGGACCAAACCTAGCTAGGAGCAGCCTCATGTGAAAAGTAGGGATCGATTATGGGTCCTGAAGCAGGTTTATCCTCCAATTAAGTCTTTATTTCGTTATGAAAATGAAAAGGCAAGTCTTCACCATGTCAAAGCCAATGCATGGCATGAAAAGTCTAAACTGAATAACCCTAGAACTCAGGGAACAAAATTGATTCAAATATAACTCAAAGTTCATAACAA
Source organism: Euryodendron excelsum (assembly GCA_033060915.1). Classification (NCBI taxonomy): domain Eukaryota; kingdom Viridiplantae; phylum Streptophyta; class Magnoliopsida; order Ericales; family Pentaphylacaceae; genus Euryodendron; species Euryodendron excelsum. The sequence continues at coordinate 4,418,120 of CM065382.1, forward strand.
TTAATGTCACCTAGGATTTTTTTTTTCCCCTCTATGTGCATTATGTTTTGTCAAGTAACTAGGGATTATAACAAGCTATAGTAGGCTTTCAAAATCTGGATTGATTCAAGAATTACTAGCCGACATTCAAGGTAGAAACCGGCCCTAAGTTTCATTTTTGTTTTTACTTTGAAAGTATAAAGTAAAAATTCAGTGCAAATTTTACTTGATTTACTCCCTCTAGTAGCATCATCAAGTACATGAACATAAGAACTTATCATAGTTTCTTTGGTTAGAATAGAAAATTGGGAAAAACTAAACCCATTTAGTTTTGACTAGACAGCCCGGGCTAGCCGTCCCTTATTCGATATTTCTTGCAAAAGAGCAAGCAAGCTTTAAGCAAAGATTTCTGTCCACATCCGGCTTAATTGGTTGTGCAGAAGTACTTGTTGGATCTCGAAGGTTTTCTTGGTTAGTAGTCTGCTCTTTCAATATAGAACAATGATCTACTTTGATATTTTTATTTGCTTTCTATTATGAAGCTAGGCTGCACTTCGACAATTTCCAGGTGATATGTTTTATAGCTTGTTTCCGCAATTTAGAACGAAGTAGTTAAAGCGTGTCTTATATATGGAATTGGATAAGGAATTCATGTTTGTCGTCTGATGCCTACTTATTAGACCACAATATCACTATGAAAGTAATGCACGACATATATATAAATACATGTGTGTGTGTGTGTGTGTGTGTAAAATTAGTATATATATATATAGTTGCCACTTGCCACCGATCCTTGAGAATTTCCCAATGACTGGCAGCTTAAGGGATGGAATAGGAGTTGATCAGCATACGGGCGAAGGCCTTGTTTAACAGCATGACTTATAACACCTATATGTGTAAGTGTATATACACACAAAGGGAATGATTATAACTTTAAAAAGCTACCTAAATGTCATGCAGGTGTTTCTTTTGGCCTGCAATGGCTTGACTTGGTCTTGAACTGGTGGGTACAGAACATTAGTTGGGAGAGTCTCAGGCAGGTGTTTCTTTTGGCCTGCAATGGCTTACATATGCTTCTCAGACCCGGCTAGCCTATGGATTCGACAAACAATTTTTTTTTTTTCCACTTCTTAGTCCATGCGCAGGCATACGCCATACTAGTGTTTTGACTGGAATTTCCAGTTGATGTGGACTGAATGAACTTATATGAAATTAGTTTGTCATGGGAAGCAAGACGACGCCTTTCATCTAATGACCATTAATGAGTTGCATTAATGGTCAGCCTTCATCTTTCAGATGCCAACAGGTGTTGCATTGGTTTCTTTCTGCCCAGCCTTTCATCTTTCAGTTAGCCTCGCCTGTGGCTATACCTGCTGCTTTTGATTATTCACTTGTTGGCATCTAATTAATTCCTAATTCACTAAACAAAACTGGGTAAAATGAATCTAATTTGATCGAGCCATCTAAGAATATACAGTTCATACTTGCTGCTGCTCAAAGTTCAAACCAGCTGTACCACTACGTACTAACACGGGTGAAGACTGCATGAGAGTTAACATTTACTTATAGACTAAGACGAAGGCTTGCCATCAATCGCACCAGTGGTCTAGTGGTAGAATAGTACCCTGCCACGGTACAGACCCGGGTTCGATTCCCGGCTGGTGCAGGTTAATATTTTTGCCTTTTTTCTGCTTTTTTTTTTTTGTCATTCATACCTGCCTATTTTGAATGAATCTAAAATTTTGTGTAATTTGAGTTTTCACGGCTTTAGAGAAAAAGAAGGGGTCATTCTTGGAAACATCTTGCATTTTGTTAGAAATTCATAAATCCATCGAGCATCAAATGATGTACGTACAGTAATTTTTTTCCCTTGGTTAAGTAGGATGGGGTTGTTCAAATAGGGGCACAGCCCATAATTTAAAGAATAGACGCGGCAACTTATGAGAGTTATCACCAGCCATCTGTGGCATCTGAGACAGAAAGTGTTGTAGCTTGGCTTGGCTACTTGGAGGAGCCCCCTTCTAATTGTTTAATCTGAAGTTTGGAACCCACGATAGGTGACTATGAACCTATTAATCACAAACACAAACAAAACTTATTGCTTTATATAAACAAGTTAAGCTTAAAAACATTTTGAAGCTCATTGATTTTTTGAAATTGGCTCATAGTTGGCTTGAAAAGCTAATAAGCACTATAAGGACTAAATAAAAACCCAAGTTATTCAACTCAATTTGTGATTTATTGTTCATCCCAGATTAAAAATGACCGCATTTTGAAACTCAATAAATTTTTGAATCCAAACCTGAACAACTGATCACAAGTTGGCTCAGTTCCAGCCCTAGAAAAGGAAAAATGTTTCCAGCTGTTTGTGGTGTAATGCAAGTGCCATAGCAATTGCTATCCATTCCACATCCAAACGTCTGTTGCATAAAAGTATGTTTACACAAGTCGCATGCTCTTACATCACAGTTTCTCTCATTGACTATAGTAAGAAAGTGAAAATACTTTTCCCAGTTATGAGGATAAAACTAACAGGTGTTCAAATTCATGAGACCGATCACCTAGTGAGATAGTATACACTCAAAAAAATGACCACAAAAGCTGCCACAAGTGTAAACGTTCTCCGGCTGGATTTGGTCTCAAATACCTGAAGAAAATAAGCTCATACTCAGCAATTGAACAGCGTGAATTTGAAACCAAGACGAGGAAAAACAACAAATTGAAATATTAAAAATAAGATACATATATATATATATATAGAGAGAGAGAGAGAGAGAGAGAGAGAACAGAAAAAAGGAAGATAAAAAATAAAGATCATCTGTGTCAGGTACCATCTTTAATTTATCCATAGTTCCCGACAGGATTCCCCTTGATGCATCCATATCATTGCCCTGAATGACAAAACACAATTCACTCATCATAATCACAAGCATAGTATTAGTAATAATAATATACGATTTGGGCTTTATGACTGCAGAAAACTCACCATACGGTCCAACATACTATTATGATTCTCCACTTCCTCATGTATATCACCTGTCAACTGTCAAAGTCATGTTGATTAATAGTTGCCTGGGAGTAATTCAAGATGCATGAAGCTCAGTATTAGAAGATGCAATTTGTAGAACTACACCAGGCACAGTTAATCTTTCTACGGCATTGAAAAGATGTGCCACTGAAATTGGGTTCAACTTTTCTTTCAAAGACAAACCAGTTTTAGAATTTGACTAGTACAGTCACTGGCACATTAATGCAGCATACATGAATATAATTTGACAAACATTCTTATCACGAGCAAAACTTACTAATATGATTGAAATACCAACCAAAAGAGTTGCGCACATACACACATCAAGTTGATTCTACCCAACAGATTAACACTAATCTGTTTTATCCCCATACAGATTAACATTTTACGGAAACCTTCCAAGCTTAAATAATTGTAAAATTCCAAAATCTCATTTCATTATACTCAGCTTGTCAGAAATCTAAACAGAGCAAAAGCTTAACTACATAAAACAATGAGAGGCTCTTTTCAGATTGGTGACAATTAACTAAGTACATACAGACCTGTTGAAAAATTTCACAACTGCATAAACGGTCAAACTTCTTGCCCAAGATAGAACTTACTCTTTTCAGCATATTGACTCTATCTTGCAACCCGTCCATTGCTCTATCATTATCGTGCTCCTCGATTTCATGGGAGTATGAAGACGAGGCCCTGATGCCACCCTCCTCGATGCCATCAAAAAGAGCAACTCTATTGCTACAGTAGTCCATGTATTCACAAAACGTTACTTAAAAATCCAGGGGGTGAATGACAAATTGCAAAGAATATAAGTGCAAAAGGTGATGACCGTACCCTACATTCAAATAAAACTAAATGATGAACGTTAACAGTTAATGAAATTCTTAGCTTTTAAGGCATTACAGTGTATGCCTATTGGATGTCCATGATAAGCTAGTATAATTAGCTTTTCAGGCGTTGCAGGCTATGCACATCGGATAATAAACTCGTTAAATCAAAATTCTCCCAACACATGGGAGAGAACATATGCTATTTTTCTACAGACAAGACTCACGAACCATTAACTAAACTTGAACCCTGCATCTCCCTTTTTGGAGGTGGCAGAAGACCCCACTCAAGCCAACAGCTGGTGTTTCTAACATGACATATTAAGCAGTAAGATGAGAATCTGACAGTCCAGGCGACTCATGCAGGACCAACACGCATCATAGTTCAAGCTTCTAATGTTGGGTAAGATACAATTGAAAGGCCCTAAAAAGCTTAACCATATCTGTCATTGGTTTAAGAAAAGCAACCATCGTCTACACGCACATATGCATTACCCTAACATTTTTTATTTATTTATTTTTGGGTTGGGGGTACCTGAAACATCCTAAGAGTAAATCTCCAGTTATCATGACTTGACTCTATATTATTCTTTACTACCTCCGCCACAGAGTTGGGGGTTTAAAATAACATTCAACAACAACGTCACCTCCAATATGATATCATTCTTGGGAATTGGGGAATTCTTCTTTCAAAGTATTTCTGACATCTTTTTTTTTTTTTAATGTTTTGGATACTTTAAGCATTATTTTTTCCAACAATGATGTATCAGTTGATACTGAGTCATAATAGGGCCCATGGATACCATGCAACCTGTTGATACTAGAATCTGTGTGTGTGTGTGTGTGTGTGTGTGTGTGTGTGTGTGTGTGAGAGAGAGAGAGAGAGAGAGAGAGAGAGAGAGAACTGCAGCAAGCCATAATCATAGCGCTAGTGCAGTTTTAGTAAATGCCCTTATGGGGAGATGTAATGGAAAAATAAACAAAAGTGCAGAGTGAAAAATAATACCAGAAAATGAAATTTTAAGTCAATTTTCCAAGTGACTACCAGGAGTAATCTTTTCAACGGGAAAGTATTTGATGAATAATACAAAATATTAGAGACAGAAACTAAGAAAAAAATCATATAAAATGGCTATCAAACAACTCAGATCAGACACAAGAAAAGGAATGTTCTTTAACAGAAGAGTGCAATTTGTAAAGGCAAAAACATCAGATGGAAGATGAGAACAAAGCCGAAAAAGATGAGATGGAAGATGAGAATCTTGTTCAACTGAGCTAACTGAATTGTGAAACCATCAGACAAACCGAGTATGAGCATGCTGTTTGACTGCATTGGAGGTGGAATTTTACATCATCACGTTCCGAATGTCCAAAATTTGACAGGGTTGCCAAAAGAAATAAACTGAACAACACTTGATATAAGTAATGCAATCTTCATTACATCTAGTTCAGCCAACAAGTTATGGGGTGGAGCATTCTTGAATGGGTATACTATAGTGTTATTACAAAAAGTACCTTACACAAATCAAACAAAACACCTTATGATATGCTTAAATACTAGACCTAGTACTGAAATATCTCAAAATGTCAAGGTTTCTCTTATGACACAAAATTAGGATTTCCCTGCGTTAGGAAGGACCGTTAACTCTTGAAATTCAAGCCTGATATGCTGAAATTATAGATTTTTACAACTAGGAAACAAATTTACGTGTTCCACACTCATCAAAGAATCTTGTCCGCCATTGACATCTAATAATGGAATCTTCGCTCGTGCCAAATCACCACCAAATCCAAACACCAGCCAAGAGGCAAAATTATTGAAGGTAGCACCGAAGAATATAAATCAAATATCAACAAAAAAAAATAAATAAAAAAAATCGTTCCAAAGAAACAATAAGAAGAAGCTGTAAGCAATCCAAAAATAGCAACTGAACACACATGTAGTACCAAAACCCAACAAGAATGTAACGCCCTTAAATGTAACAAAAATAAACAGATCGTGATATCTAAACTACAAGTCGACAATTTGAACATCGCAAACAAGATTTGAAAGAGAGGAGGGAGTGTGTACGGAAAGTAAATTCCAGCACTGGTGCAGTCCTAGGTCCAGTGATCGGATGTCAGAGATCGCAAGAAACGAATGTCGTATATATACCTAAATGTGCGTGCGTGTAAATTTGATACAAGAACTGGACCAATATATCAATTAATACCATTAAAGGCGAAGATCGTATCAACCAACCTTCTGGAATTCATGGATCAAGGGATCGCAGATTCTGTCTCACTTTCTTGCGGTCAAAATAACAGCAGAAGCTACGCGACGATTGAATTCTGTAAAACCGTGAAGAAAAATCACATAATCGTACGAATTTCAGATACGAAATTATGTTCTAATGGAAACAAAATCCCCTCAAAACATAAAAATAACCTAATTTTGCCCTTAAGACACAGTAACCGAAACAACAGGGAAGGATGAAGAAGACGAAGTGAGCGCTGAGATTTCTTATTAATGAAGGAAAAAGAGAGGGAATGAGATAAGTCAGTAGCCAATTGCGTTCTGTAGTAAAATTGATTGATCTTAGTGGGTCTTTCCAAAGTCGCTATTTGCACTCTGTTTGGAATAATGGGATTTGATAGAATTAGGATTTCAAAATATAATTTGATATGTTTGGAATGAAAAGAATTTAAAATGAGATTTATTTTAAGTAAGATTTGAAAGAAAATAAAAGTTATCTTAAAATTTTTTGAAAATAATTGGATTTCAAGGTAATTGAAATTTAAAAAAGTTTAATTATTCATGTTGTTCTCATATTTTTTAAAAAATTTTAATTATTAACCTAATTTAGGAGCATCATTGTCTACAAAATTATTTTCTTTTCAATTCTGAAGCAAACCAAACAGAAAAAAGTGAATCTTTAGAAATTCAATCCTTTTAATTTCTATTATATCCAATCACAAAAAAAAATAATTCCTTTCTGTTCTTTCCCATTTTAAATTTTAATTTCCACACAGATTTTGTTTCAAACAGTGTGTTAGAATTTTAGGTAAGTCGGTGGCCCATTTCTGAAAATTTAACCCGAGTTCAAATACCAAATACATGATTGTTTAGGTAAAATTAACAGATAGAATCAAAAAATGGAAAATACAAATTGCATGTTTGCAACTTGAGGAAAAGGAAGGGAATCCTTTCTCTTTTGTTTCTAGCTTGAGAGGGATGCGGCCAAAATTCAAATCACTTTCCTAAAAATTTATCTCCCAACTACTTTCTTTTCCCTTCCTCAAATTCCAAAATAGCTGTAAACATATAAAAAAAAATTATATATAAAACCAGTACAGAATTATGCAGTATCAAAATTTTTGCAATTTCTGAATCATCATAAATTAGTCACATTATTTTGTATGAAATTTATATATGTATATATACGTATTTTTTTTATGTGCTCAAGAATATATCTATAATAACAAGAGGTTAACTAGAGTGATTCAAGATATGCAAAAATAAAATTTGTCAAGTTAAATTAAGCGCACACCAATTTTATTGAGATTAACACAGTAAAGGCCAAAGAAGTCCAAAGCACACTTGTTTCTTTCCTTTATTTTTTCTCGCTTCATTCCTTGGAATATTATTAGGTTGAGCTTAATCCTTTGTGCTGGGATGTCAAAAACCAACCAAACCCATATTCATGAAAAGCGATTGAGCCATACACTTGTTTACTAGTTCTATAATACAACAGACACACCAGGCATCAAAGGTAATCTAAAAATCAAACGCAGAACAAATCTGTGGTATGGCTTAACAATCAAAATCATAAGCATATACCGGTTGCAGAAGAAGAATATGGTTTGATTTGGTGAATTGTAGAACTATTTAAGACTTTCCTCACAGGCACAACTAGTATGGGCAGCTATGGCTGTTCCTCAAAAAAGTCGCACCCTAAGTTACACGAATAAGAAGTACAACCATGATGAAGATACATGTCATTACAAATATCACGAGCCAGGTAAAGCACGTAGTCTTGAAACTCTTCGAATATATTTCCATAGCGCGCATATTGGCATGACCGGTGCTTGCCAAGCTACGTTCAACGGCCTTCTCTGTTGAATCGAGTATCTGCACTCAAATTACAACCGAGCAATGAGGATGGTTGGTCATTTGTGAGAATAAAATCCAACATGCTCAAGGAAGAAAAAGGAAAGAACTCTGTTCCAGCTACACAGCATATTTAATGTGGGTGCATCATATATATAATATACCTGAAGATAACTAGTAATTTAAAACTGCATGATAAATTCTGGGAACTTACTTTCTCAGTGTTTTTGAGGGATTGACTCATCATGAGACTACTCTCTTTAAGTTGCTGTGCCGACCCAACCATTTCATCTGTAAAGTTTTCTTGAAGCTTTCTGTTGAAGGCAGCAAAGGCAACAAGAATTAGCAACAATAAGATATCTGCAGCAATACTTATACAGATACTCAATTGAGTTGATGCCGGACGGCCTACTTCTGAGTAGCTTCATCAAAACCTCAGATCATGCATTTACAGTGAAAAGTTGAGGCCTAGTCATACGAACTAACTAGCTGATGGATTAGTGACCTAGTGATGCAGTCATATTCTTATGTTGGAAATTCAAACCACACAAATATCTTTTTTGGGAAGAGATCCAGCATCAATATCCCCTCCACTAATATTCCAAAGTGGACCATTATAGCGCCCTCCTTGAAATTTCACAATCATTTCTGTTAAAAACAAGACATTTTCTTAATTAACAATCAATATCCTCCATTTTTCCTAATTTTAGTTCCATACCTTTTATGTTATCTACGTTTCTGTCAGAGTTACTTTGTAATGCAAATAAATTATGAGATTGAGCTCAACTAGAATGTAAGGGTCTTTTCCTTAAAAGATAGTTGAAAGTTCTCACGTAGAAGGCATTAAATTGCGGATAGCTAGTGTCTTTTCACAGATCAGCCCCTGGATGGGCAGGATGAGGATAAGATACTATATGGGTACAAAGGGAAATATGTAATGAAAGGGACCAAATAAATTAATGGATGCATAAAAATACATACGAGGCCTTTGCTCTAAATCAGTCTGCATTTGTAAGAAAAAAAAAGTTCATAAGTCTTCTCAAGATGAGGTCAGTTGGGCTAAAACAAAGAGATTTGGTGAGAAGGAAGTTTAGGTCACCAACTATTCAACTGCAACTAAGTACTACATATATAATGTACATGAGAATATATACATCAATAAATATACATGAACATGTATACAGGTATGAGGATACTAAAGGTTGTTTTGAAATCAATGGCCGGAAACTCCTGCTCTCACTCTCTTATTGTGCATTAGTTAGTTCAATAATTGTCTGGATGCGGAAAATACCTGTGCTTTTCTATATGAGTGTGTGACACAGCATCCAATTTTACAGGAGCCAAATGATCAGTCTCAACGCTATTATGAAGTCTATCTTCAGTGTTTGATTGGGGCCTGTTTAATTAAATAATGAACAAAGAACAACCAAACAGATATCACCAAATAAGAGGTAGTAGAGCAACCATAGTTTCTTACACAAATCTCCTCCTCAATTTTGGAGAAGTAAGAATTGGACTTTCTCCTTGGGTTTTAGAGGGGCTTTCTTTGACAGAAGTTACAGCAAAAGGCTTTTCAGATTCTTGTATAATTGACTGGATGTTTTCCAAGGGAAAAGCTGGTTAGACGTGAGAACCCATATCAGAATCAGAACAATGAGACAGTTTGATGAAGTTGGATCTTAAGTTAAGTGGTATATCTGAAGACTTAATGGACAAAAACTTATTTTCATATAACCTTTGCAAATGGCTTCCGTAAATCACTAAACAATTCAACAGAAAATATCATAACAGTTGCAGACACGGATAGGGGAACGAATCAATGATCTACACACAAAAATATCCCAAGATTCCCAACATATATGAGATGAGAGCAAAACACTAAAGAAAATGGTTACCAGCAACCGCACAGATCCTACTTGTGGAAGTAGGTAAGTTAAAACCTAGAACTGGAATTGATGAGTATAGAAACAATCATAAACTTTTGAGTGCCTAATTCCTCTAAGTTGGCAAATGCAAATAAAATTTGATATAATGCAATATTTACTCTGCTCTCCTCTCCCACTAGATTTTCCACATTGAGAGATATTAAGTCTTGCGCACTTCTAACGCCATACTTCTACAAGAAGGGAGAGAAAAAAAAAAAAAGAAAGAAAGAAAGAGAGAGCAAACCAGACTCCCAATGAATCAAAGTTAGACACAAGGATGGCAAGAAGTGCCAATGCAAACAATGTCCGAAAATAATAATCCAATTTTCTTTCAGATGTAGTATCCTAAAACTTCAAAGAAACTGAATGTTATTGTTAAACATTTAAAACTGTTGATACAGAAGAAGCTGAAGGATACACGCACCGCAGGGACAGCAAATTTGGCAGCAATGGCTTCAATCTTCTCCGAATAATCATTCAGCTGCGCTTTTGAAACTCTATAGAAACAATCCCAGAAGAAGATTCACAATGTTGCTTAATTGAGTAGGCTTATAACTTAACCATTATCAGGTATAAACACTGAATGAAGTTTAAAAAAAAAAATATGCTGAACTGAAATATCAATTGTGCTAATATATCTATAACCATAACATTATAACTACGTCTTTGAGGATGAAAGACATTCTTTTATCAATATTTCACTCCTTGGTGGCTTAAACAGCTGCTACTGTCCACTTTTATGAGATTCATGCAGTGAGTCAAGGTTTAAAAGCGCATGCATCTTTTATAAGGCTGTGCAAATGTACTCTATATTTGGTCCACTTATAAAACATTCAAATAAGGTGAAGCTGTCACAAAACAAAGCAAAACCAGCTGATCCAGTCTTGTTCCAAGTTCGTTGATCCAAAGCCGTTAAGAATTTTCATGTCCAACCATCTATTTAGGTAATTGCTCAGAATTTTGTCAACTTTAAAAAGCTGGTAAATCATTAATACAATTGAAGAACAATCTTTCAACCTTCAAAATGCTTTGACATGTTATGGTACCTGAGAACAAAAGGCCATTCTGAAAACAGGCTAGCACAACTACTAGAAGCAGGCTTTCTACCTCAAGAAGGCCTCAAACGAAGAAACCAAATGGACAATCATTCCTCCACTGCTTCATGACTTCTGATTAACAAAGGCTACAAATGTGCTACCCTGACCCAAAAATTCGCAATTTAACCTACAGATTCATTGTAGAGTACCCAGAACTAGACGGCCCCATAAAGGTTTCCATCTGACAACCTTCACCTCTCACGAATATGGCATAATTCACAATTGAAATTGCAACATTAAAGAAAGCCCTCTTGAATAAACTACCCAAAGAAAAGCTCTTTAACTTTACCAAGGTAAACAAAACAGCAGATCCCCCAAGAGGATATGTGAGAATATATCAATATATTCATAAATTGATCCAATCCTTTGAACTGTCTAGTAATGTTGGCAGAAATACAGAAGTTACATGAATGCAAACACATTGTAGCGGCATGAGAGTGTGCAATACCTCCCTAAATGATTGCATACTAGAAAAATCAAATAAATAAAACAATGAAAGAAAAACATATGGACCTTGGTAATCCTTCTGGGGTTTTCTCTTCAGCTAGTTCTTCTAATTGTTCTCGTAGAGTAGCAACATACTGCAAAAATGCCATAACTTGTATGATAATTACAGTATGAACTCGTAAAACATAAAAACAACAAACCAAAACGTTTTACCAAATCAAGAAACACATACAACAGGCAAAATATATACATATACATATCCCCAAGATTCACAATAGAAATGAAATAAAGCGTCATAATTCAACATTGATTAAAGTATTCTATCTGAACTATAATAATATAACACAGAATCTAAGACAGTCAAAATATACACATACTGATATACATATCCCCAAGATTCAGAGAGGCATAACCCATTTCTGGAGTCAACAATCTAACAAATATCTACATAAACATACACACATACATAGCAGGGAGAGAGACTACATAAACCATTCCCAAATAAACAGCTTGGATTGAATAATCTGTGGACGCACATGTATAAGCTTTGCTTTATTTGGTTGATGAGGAGCAGCTGCGAGCAACCTCCTAAAGTTTATTTCTGTCTTACTGTTCCCCATCGCAAAAGATCCTAAAACATTGAATCAAGATTGACAAAATTATATACTCCAAGTGCCACTGAAACAGTCATGAACCAAAGCGTAAGGCAAGAACTTACAAATGAGCAACGACCTATACGACAGAGATGGAAGATTCATGATCGGCCAAATTAATGCATAGTCACAATTCTTATTAGGTTTTCACTATATATATAGAAACATAGAATTCAAAATTCAGATTTGCAGAGGAATTTGAGGCATCAGTGGTCGTACCTTCTGAGAGAAGCTTCGGAGCAATGCTCTGTAACCGGAAGGGAATGGAAGAAGACGGACTGAATTGTACCCAAAACGAAGTCGTTTTCAATTTTACAACGTAAGCATTAAATAGTCGGGCCAAAGCCCAGGCTGTTAACGGGTTGGGCCAGGAGTACTAACACGGACCAAAATGCCTAAATTTTCTTTTGAAGCTTGAGAGAACTTTAAAGCATAATTACCATGAAATATACTCCAAAAGAAAGGCAAATTGGTAAGAAATTTTACGAAAACTACTTGATATTTGGTAGAGTTTTTTCGGATTCCTTTTGAGATATTTTTAAAAAATATAAAAAAATTTCTAAGATGGTTTAAATTGTCTAGAGATAATGATTTGAAGCATTTCAATAAGCTATATTTGAAATTCTTGAAACTATTTATGAGAAACTTTGAAAACTTTATGGAAATATATTAGAAAAAATAAAAGACAACAAAAAATTCAATTATAAAGTTTATTTTAACTCATCATTTATCATATTCGCATCCAATAAATATTTTATTACTATCTTAACTCATTGCCCTGAAAATTTAGAATATGTAATGAAAATATATTACATTACGATAAACAAAATGAAAATACTCTATTCGTCATTTTTAAATTATTTATTTTTGTTTAAAATTATTGTAAGTGAATATATATAAAACTTGCATTTTAAACTTTGAATACTAATGAGAGCTATAATTGAATTTTTTTTAGAGCACGCTTGGAACTTGAGGAAGGAAAAAAAGAAAAAAAATAGAAAGAACGTAGGAGAGAAATCTAAAAAAGTAATTTAGGTTTTATTTCTTAAAAGTTTATTTACCTTCCCTCCAAACTCCTAAGGTAAAAATCAAGAATAAAAAATTAAAAGAAAGAAAAATAATTATTGTTCCAAAAAGCCTGTTAATGATTTGGACTTTGGACTAGAGAAATGTAAAGAAAGTAATTTAAATTATATTTTCCTTTCCGGTAAAAGCAAAAAATATACATTAAAAAGAAAGGGAAATACTTATTATTGTTCCAAAAAGGCTGTTAATGGTTTTGGAGTCTTTGGACTTTGGAGTAGTATTTTAGCTTTCATTGTAAGCTAATTCTATCTGATCGTCGTCGAGCCTTTGCGCTGTGGAAGCTAGGGTTTGTTGATTCGGTCCAACCAAAGATAAATCAATTGAATTCAATATTTGAATTATTGCAAAGAACAGAAATGGATTCTTCTGAAAATTCATTCACAGCCTCTCCCGAGACGGAGAAGTTCCTCTGCGATCGATTGCTGGACCAAAACCAACCCATTTCGGAGCGCTTCAGAGCCCTCTTCTCTCTTCGCAATCTCCGGGGCCCTGGCCCTCGCAACGCTCTGATTATCGGTCAGCTCTCTCTCTGTGTATATATATATATATGTACATTTGGTCTTTTTTTGTCTTGCAAACCATCTAGTTGTTATTGATGCTTTTTGTGTGATGTGGAGCTTGCTATGAAGCTAAGTTTGCTATCACATTGGAGGTACTTACATGTCTGTGCGTCACATGAATTGCTTTAGCTTGTTTCTTTCTCTGGCTTTTTTTTTTGGTTATTTCTTATGTTCTTCCTTTTTGCAGTCTTACCTAATCAGAATCCCAAATAACTGGTGAACTGATATTTCAAAATTATTGTGACTTTTCAATTTCTTTTGTTTTCCTGTAAACTATAAATTTATAATGTAAAGTTCTTATTATCAAGTTCTCACATGAAAAGTAAGAAACTTGTTATATTACCAAAATTCATGCTAAATGGGTTTCCAACGAGCTGAGAAATAGGGGAAATAAAAGACAAAAGCAAAGATATGTTTTCTATGCGGTGGGCATGTCACTGGATAACTTCGTAATGCTTTTTTCTTGTGAATAAACTCGTATATGCATTTACGTTTTATAAGAGGTTCTGGTATCGTTTGCAAATCCGAATAGGAGCACTATTATGTAAAGAAACCCCAATCTGTAAAGTGATTATGCAATAATCATCTTCGTCATTTAATCTAATTCCTTTAAAGGTTTGATTTCTTATGTACTTGCTTGAATCTTTCCATTAATGCCAATTTCTCCTTAGATTAACTCTCATGTCTGATTTGTTCACCTTTTATATCAGAAACCTGTTTTGTCTTTTCATTTATTTTTCTGGAAGTGTATTCTTGCCTCTTGACGCACTATGTTACTGAAGCATATTAAGATTTTTCCTAAGAGATTGATCAACAAAATTTTCCAAATAATGCTGCAAGTAGACATAATTTGCCTCCTTTTGCAGCAACAAGAGATTCATCAAATCTGCTGGCGCATGAGGCTGTGTTTGCATTGGGTCAGATGCAAGATGTTGATGCTATCCCTGCTTTGGAAGCAATTCTTAATGATCTTTCTTTGCATCCCATTGTCCGCCATGAGGTGCATGCCATTAGGCATTAGCTTTTGTTGTTTTATGTTCTAAAGTACCCTTATGTTGTTCTCATTGTTAGCTATTGCTTATTTTCTGGTGCTTATGAATGCATAGGCTGCCGAAGCTCTTGGTGCAATTGGTTTAGAGACTAATGTTCCTCCTTTAAAGAACAGTTTGGTTTCAGATCCTGCTCAGGAGGTCCGAGAAACATGTGAATTGGCTCTCAGTCGAATTGAGGAACTGAAAAGTGTCCAAAGAAATGATGAATCATCCATGACACCTCTGTCACCCTTTTTGTCAGTTGACCCTGCTACACCTGCTTCTTGTTCTTCTGTGGGTCCATTAAGGTTTGTTTGGATATAATTAATAAATCAGCTTACAAGCTTTATCAAGTTGGTTGCTGATTATTTGACTGATTTCACCTGTTCAGGGAAATTCTTTTGAATGAAGAAAAGAGCATGTATGAACGCTATGCAGCTCTTTTTGCACTTAGAAATCATGGGGGAGATAATGCTATCACTGCAATAATAAATTCTTTGGGTGCAAAGAGTGCTCTCCTGCGACACGAGGTCAGTTAAAGTCTTTTGAATTATTATTATGTTTTCTGAATTAAGTATTACATATACCCTACTTTATGAGACTGTCACTTGATGCACATACAGGTAGGTCCAAGTGGGATCCTTCCCCTCTCACTCCCGCCAAAAAATAGAGAGAGAGACAATGCACATAAGGAAGAAAATGTTTTTGAAGTATCTCTAGCATGTTAAATTTTGCAGAAGTACTTGTATATAGATAAGGACTTGGCTTCTTATTATTATGACATCTTTTTCCACGAACCCTAGAAAAATGTTATGTCTGCACAACCCCTTCTCTCTCCCTGGGGCAAGATGTGCATACTAATCTTTGGATGGGAGGCATGTCAGTTTCCCCATAACACGTGGAAACAGCTTATCAGGCACATACATGCTATCAATCAGCAGTTATTTGGCTAAAATTTTTTGTTAGTAATTGAAATGAAGCCCTTATCATTCAACCTCAAAGTGAATGAAGAGTTGGAGGATTACAAAATGTGCATGCAGTTCTCGCTTTTTATGCAGTGTATATGGAGACATGTTTCTTGTGCAAGTTTAACCTTTCCTTAATATTCTTATCATAATAATAGGTGTGACAATTACTTTTTTAACTTTCATGGTATTACATTCATTTAACGTGTAGTATATCTATTACTTGAGATGCTAGCATCTCCATGAGCAACTGTCAACTGATAACAAGATTTAATTCATGTATTGTTTGCTTTTAAATTAAAATGTTTCAGCTTCTTATGTTTACATTTGCATTTCTTTTGTTGGCACTAATCCTCAAGCATGTGTTCGAAGCTATGTTTTGTTATGCATGTTGATACCATGTACTTCATTTACTGCTATGTTACATGGACTCTTTTGAAATGTATGAAGTACTCTTGCCGAAGGTTCAACACTTGGACTCCGACACTTGGGTAAGGTTATGGGTATGAGATATGTGTTCGTCGTGCGTTGTTGAACATTCACCCAACAAAATGTTTAATAACTCTAGTTTACCACATAATTATGCATAAAAATTTCATATTATGCATAAAATGCTCTCTGTCTCCTTGTAAATACCATTTTATCTTAGAAAATAAAAGAAGTATGCTTGAATATTTTGTCGTGTCCCCGTGTATTTGGACATGAGAATTAGATGAATCTGACACTTAGACATATACCCCTACCCAACACCCATACCTGAATTCATGTAACATGATTCACGTAGTATACATAGATTACTTAACAAAGTAAATAGAGTGAAGAGTTTGAAACCACTATTATTAGTTTCTGAGTGCTTTTATGAGAGGATATATAATATTTTACAATTATGTATTATCAAGTAGGCCAAGAAATACAAGAGTGATAGCTTACTATAGATGATGATGGAAGTGGAACAACTTTTGAAACAATTTTTTTTATTGGTGCATAACTTTCGTCTTTTGCTGAAAAATAACAGCAAGAAACAAGAATAACATGGAGACAGTTTGTTTAGGGGACTGCAAGCTTTACTTGAATAAAAGGAGGGAATTGCTTTTGAGAAAAAAATTAGATAATGTGATCAATATAAAAGTAACTTGTACCATTCCCATTAGAAGATGTTTCCCTTTGGATTAGTGGCGGACCCAAGTATTTTGTTCTGGGGGCCAAGGTAAAATTTCTTCAACTTTTGGGGGAGCCAATACACTATATTTTACCCCAAATACCCAAGACTATAGGAGTTAACAGAATTTTGGAAGTTTGGGGGCGGTGGACCCTGCCGCCCGCCCTGCCCCCCCAGCTGTCAGCTGGTGTTTGGGATGCAATGGAAGTACAACCGACCAACAGGTAAAGGAGAATAAGAGAGCAATGTGGCTTATATGATAGTTAATACTCAAATGAGAAGTGGACTGTTGTCCTCTTACCAAGGGTTGCATCAGTATTTAATATGCAAATGGGAGAGACAAGGCTTTTGGACAGTTTTTTTTATATCTTTTTTTGGATCCCTTACTTTTCAAAACTTTTTTCAGATTCTGCAACTAAGAACATATGTGAGAATTCTGTTTATATTTGATAGAAAAGTGCTATTTACTACAATCGCAAAAGCCCTGCGTCCTGCCGCGCCCCCCCCCCCCCCCCCCCCCCCCGCGGGCGCGGGCAGGGGCAGGCGACACCACCTAAACACAAAACCTCTCTTCTTCCCCTCTCTTCCCCTCCTTTCTGAATGTTGATTTTTGTTTGACTTATTGCCAGGTTGCTTATGTACTGGGCCAATTGCAAAACAAAACTGCTTCAGCTGCACTTTCCAGTATACTTAAGGATGTAAAGGAGCACCCAATGGTTAGACATGAAGCCGCTGAAGCTCTTGGTTCTATTGCAGGTACAACCACTTATTTATGCCTTGGATTAGGTCAAGTTTTTGTTGTTGAAAACGGTAGGGGACCACACAATGCAGTTGTGATATGACATGCCATTAGTAGCAAACACACCCAACTACTATTATAGATTTTTTTCTTAGGCTGTGAGAATGTATAATTAGTGAAGTAAGGTTTGATATTTATGGGAGATGGACACTGGTGTGGTTGGACTGTGTTATGAATTCTGCATCCTTCAAAGACATGAAGGAAACCATTCTCATTTATTTTGGAATTTGTAAACTTTATTTCTGTAAATTTATCCTTCTTCACATGTCCTATGAGAAGAATTGGTGAGGGTTCCCTATTATCACCAGAGGCCCTAGTATTGCCTGAAGCTTGTAGTGGCTATAAACACAACATGATATCATAGCTGCAGCTCTCCATTATTTTGCTTACTGATGGTTTAAATGCTTACTTTGTCACACTTGAGCTTACTTACTTCATCTGCATTGTATACTAAAATTAAAATATTTCCATAGATGACCATTGTGTAGCACTTCTTGAGGAGTTTGTGAAGGATCCTGAACCTATTGTCTCACAGAGCTGTGAGGTAGCTCTCAGCATGCTGGAATTTGAGAGATCAGGCAAATCCTTTGAGGTAATTTGAAAGATGCAAAAGAACATTTTTCTTATATTTGTAGATATAGATATATATTTGGTTTTTTGGGTGGTGCAAATGTCCTAACAAATTATCCTTTGCAGTACCTCTTCATGCAGACCCCTCAAGTTCGGGAAGTCTCATAGTAAATCTGATTTCCCGCATTAGTCTTGTCTTTTATCTGCCAGTGTGGGAAAGAATTGAGCTCCAAAATGGTGGTTATTTATGTTGCTGCAGGCATCTCTCGAACTGTTGCACAATATATTTTTTTGGTATAGTGTGAATTTGAGCGACTCCCCAACTAAAGTTCTAATCACGATGTTAACTTCTTCAGCAAAGACTTAAAGAAAGTTCAAGATATAGAAACACTGATGGACGAGTGCCCTGTGGCACTGCTCTTCATATTTCTGTCTTTTTGCTCAACTTATGAGCTGGTGTTATTAATTTTCCACTGGGGGCTCTCTCTAAACATAGTTTGTTTCAATCTTGACTATTGCTGGTTTCTGGAATTTGGTAATCGTAAACAAAAATGTGTGTTTTGCGCATTTTTCTTTCATAAAGATTATATAATATCTGTTAATGAGGAATTTGATTTGTACAAGAGCAATAAGCAGGCCACCTGTTTTTTTTGCCTTTTTCTTTTTTATCCTTGATGGGTACATTAAGACAGAACAATGAAGGTGGTTCTGTTCCTTTTAGTGTGTTAAATATGCTGGAAATTCTCTTCGCCATAATGGAAGCCTTGATTTCAACCAATTGGAAACACTAAAATGCATAGCAGCAGCTCAGCTGGTTCATTATTGCCCCCCATCTCTATCCATGGTGTTAATCTTACTTTTTATCCCATTTTGTTGAGAAATTATGTAGTGCTCTTGCCACGTGTCCTTGTTTATATGGGGAATTGAAGAGCCAGGAAGGAAAGGAAAGGGAAATTAAAGAAAAATTAAAAAGAAATTTCCCTGGTTGGTTTTGCAAAAGAAAAGAAATGAGAGAGAGTGTGGGATTATTTACCCTTTTCCCTCCCTTTTGCTTCCCTTTCTCGCCTAGAATTGGACGTGGAGAAGTGGAGGCGAGGCCGCCTCGAAGATGAAATTGGAAATCCATTGAGGATGATAGACGTCTGACCCACGCCCGACGGTCTATTCTAGTTTCTATTCCGCCGAACCATTGGTACTTTGAGAAACCGGTGATGCGTCCCGTTGGAGGGAACTCCATTCCCGCCGAGTCATCCCAAAACCCTGCCAAAACCTTACTATCTCTCTTCCATCTCACCAAAATTCTCGGTCTCACCCAACAACTACACGCGCAAATCATCGTCTATGGACTCTGCCAATCAGTTCTCTTCGGTTCCAAGCTCTCTAATGCCTACATCCAATTGGGATGTCTCCAACTCGCCACCAAAGCTTTCGATTTTATAGCTGTTAAGAACCGCCATTCATGGAACACCATCGCCTCTGGGTTCTTCAAGAGCAAACATTTCCCCGAGGTTCTACGGCTTTTTAGACAGATGCGAACCGAAGGTCATTCCGTTGACAGTTTCAACTTGGCATTCGCGATCAAAGCTTGTACTGGATTGTCGCTTTTGCAAGATGGAAAGTCGGTTCATGCTTTGGCAATCAAATCGGGACTGGAGAGAGACCCGTATGTTCTCCCTGCGCTCATAGAAGTGTACACGGAGTTGGGTTCGTTGGATAATGCCCAGAAATTGTTTGAAGGAGTTGCAGAGCGAAATACTGTTATTTGGGGAACTATGATGAAAGGCTATCTGAAGTCTTCAGAGCAAATCAAAGTTTTCGAGCTGCTTTCCGAGATGAGAACCTCTGGTTTTGAATTGGATCCATTTACGTCGGAATGTTTGGTTCGGGCTTGTGGAAATGTTTCTGCTGGGAAAGAAGGGAAGTCCGTTCATGGATTCTGCATAAAACAAAATTTTATTAATTCCAACATTTATTTGCAGACATCCCTTGTAGATATGTACTTGAAGTGTGGCTTGCTCGATTTTGGGCTTAGATTATTCGAAGAGGTACCAAATAAGGATGTGGTTTTATGGACTGCAATGATTACTGGATTTGCGAAGAATGGCAGAGCTTGGGAAGCTATCACCTTGTTCAGACAGATGCTGGGTGAGTCGGTAATTCCAAATCCAATCACATTAGCCAGCATTCTTCTTGCTTGTTCCTACATGGGATCACTGCAACAAGGAAAGAGTGTTCATGGGTACATGATAAGAAATGGAGTTGAATTGGATTTAGTGAATTATACCTCTCTTATTGACATTTATGCTAAATGCGGTTTAATTGTTGGAGCTCACACTGTTTTCAAGGAGATGCCCATGAAAAACGTATTTTCTTGGAGTGCGATGATCAATGGATTTGGAATGCATGGTCTCTGCGATGAAGCAATTGCTGTTTTTGACCAAATGAGATCAGATAACCAATTACCCAATTCCATAACATTTGTTTCAGTTCTGTCAGCTTGTAGCCACTCTGGAAGGGTTGAAGAAGGATGGAACTATTTTAAGTCCATGAGTAGGGATTATGGAATTACTCCAATGGCAGAACATTTTGCTTGCATGGTAGATTTGTTAGGTAGGACCGGGAAGATAGACGAAGCTTTATCCTTCATAGGTCACATGCCCAGTGAGCTTGGTGCTAGTATCTGGGGTGCCCTGTTGAGTGCATGTAGAATTCATAAGCGGGTTGAATTAGCAGAAAAAGTGGCCGAGAGACTCCTTCCTTTAGAGCCTGATAAGTCTTCTGTGTATGTTTTGCTTTGTAATATTTACAGTGATGCTGGAATGTGGGAGATGGTGAAGAAAATGAGGTTAGAAATTGGTGAGAAAGGACTTCATAAGAGTGTTGGTTTTACCTCAATTGAAGTTGATAAGAAATTATATGTTTTTAGTTCCAAGGATAGACTTGCCTACAGAGATACACAAATTGAGGCTGTCGGGACTTCTCTACGAGAGCAAATGAGAGAACTTGGTTATATGCCTGATATCAGATTTGTCCATTATGATGTGGATAATGAGGTTGAGGATATTCTTGGTGGCCATTGAGAGAAAGTTGCGTTTGTTCATTAGAATTTGTAGTGATTGTCATACACCTATCAAGTTCATGTGAGGACTTAAAAGTTCCTTCTCCAACTTGCTAATAGCAACTTCTTAGCGCCAACTCTATTGCTTTGAATTTAGCATGTGCCATTAATTATTGTTGTCACAAAGTCATACAACATATGAGATATATTGATACCCATTTGCACAACAACCCACCACCACAACACGCCCCCCCCCACTATACTGGCTACAGCTAACAACTGGTTTGTTACAATCCTTTTATGCTGCCTGCAATGGAGTGGCTTAGGCATTTGAGAGTTTTAGTTTATAACGGTAAGTATTAAGAGAGGATAAAAACATGACAAACAATTGCAAGGATTTATATGCCTATATCGAGGAGGAATATGTTATTCGGGTGGGCTTGTGATATTATTAAATTTTCATGAATGGCTTAGATGCTCTTTACGTTCATTTTAGACTAACTCATTTACATTATCAGGTTTGTCATTTAAGAGTTGTTACCTTTAGAATAATTTTTTACTTACCATGATACCCTCATGTTGGCGTAGAGGCATGAACTAAAGTTGCCTTTTTTATGGCTGACATTGCATCGATAATGAGCACGAGTTATGTACAGTTGCTCTGGGCCTAAGGTCTTTGGATTATGTTAGGCAGTATTAAGTGGTACATATTTTTGTTGACAGAAAATTGTTTGAAGAAATGATTCCTAGACATGATTGCAAAAACATCTGGGTCCATCTCTGGTCTGCAAATAAAGCGTTTGTGCGCGACTTTCAATTCAAGTGTGTGGCATTTCAGAGTTTTTTCATCATTAGAAGGTTTACGTATACCTTTTCATGATTTAGGTGTTAACATACCCCTTCAATCACTGTTAGACTTCACTTTCCTTTTAGTGTTTCATGGAATCTTCTGCATTACGTCATTTATTTTAAATATGTCTCTCACTGTACGTTCGGCTAATTAAGTTTTCTTTGTCTAGGTCTATTAATTTGAAGGTTTGGTGTCAGTGATTTTGTAACAGTTAAAAGTTTATGTGATTGATGCTAATCCATGTTTTAAAATTAACTTATGTGCAGTATTCCAAATATGTCAAATTACAGATTTTATCTGCTCATTTTTTAGCATACCATACACCATGAGTTTCCCAAGGAATACTTGTGATAGATTTGGAGTAAGCTGAGGTGTCACTTAGCGCAAACTTAGCATCGTCGAGGCAAGTTAGGTCATGGAAAAACGATATGAGCTCTAGAAATAACCTCCTCAGATATACTGTTTTGATAACTGGGTAATCTCTGCCTAGAGGAGGCCTATTATATATATATATATATACTTGCATATTCCTCATACCCAAATAGATGCTCTTAGTTATATGGCGGCTGTCAACGGAGAAAGAGCCATCGGTTTGGATAGAAGACAGTTTTCTAATCCCCATATGGACAAAAGAGGGCCACTTCCTGTGAATTCAAGCCTTGTTTTTGTGAACAGGCAGCCACGTATGTAACTCGCTGCGATAAAAACAAGGCCACTATTTTTTGTCTGTTCACACAATTAAGGCCTTGAATTCACAGGAACTGATGGCTGTTTCTGCATTGATAGTCACCATAAAACTAAGAGTACCTATTTGGTTATGGATCTTGTGTACGTATATATATAGCAGACCTCTCCTATGCAGAGATCATCCAGTCATCAAAACAAGTATATCTCAGGAGGTTATATCTACAGTTCATATCCTCTTATTCTGGTGGATCCTTTCATGCACTCCTTGCTCCAGATAAGCTTGTTTCTCAGTTAGTCAAAAGGCTTTGAGTTCAAGTTCATTTTAGGGATTCAAACATTCTTCAAATTAGTTCTGTTTTACTCAAGTTATTGTAGGCGGCATTGAAAGAATGGATATTGTGAAGGATAAGAGGAAGAGAATTTTCACCCTCAAGACATGGCATCTATGTCAATCAATCCTTGGACGCCTCCAGCAGAAATATTTGGCTCTCTCTCCAAAATCTGAGTCACCCAAGAAGGCATGGAATTGCACAACTAAGTCAGTGAAAGGTGAGAAGCGCAAGTCGAAGAGCCAAGTCGCGCCAGAAGGTTGCTTCTCAGTTTACGTTGGATCAGAGAAACAGAGGTTTGTGATAAAGACCAAGTATGCTAATCATCGGTTATTCCAGATGCTGCTTGAAGATGCAGAATTGGAATATGGGTATAGTAGTGAAGGGCCTATCTTGATTCCCTGCGACACCAACCTGTTCTATAAAGTGTTGGCAGAGATGGAGAGCCAACAGATTCCTTCCGGCTGCTGCATTGCTTATGGCTCGTGTAGCTCTTCCAATCCATCGTTTCGTCTTGGTTGCCATGCTTATGGTTCATATAGCCTTCTCTCTCCATCGCCATTGCTTGAGATTAATCATTAATAACTTGTGTATAGGATCAAGCCATTTTGTAGACAGAAATAGTTTTTATGTACTTCAAACCTGTCTGTAGCAAAGCAATTGCTTTATTTTGTAGGCACAAATACTGTATCGAACTTCTACATGTTCGACAACAGGCTTCAATCGTATGCTTGTGGCTTATAATAGTAGACTGATGTTCTCATCATCAGAGGCAATATGTATTCATGGGTAATTGTTCTTGTTTTTGCTTTCTTATGTAATGAATTTTGAGTAATGCTAAATTTTTGTATAAAATTTTCGTATTCATTTAAGCCAAATATGAAAATAAGAATATTTTTGGACCAGAGCGTGTTGTTAAATATAATTGGATGAATAAAAATATTTTTATCTTGAGAAATTGGTATATTGAAAGTCAGCATTTTTCCTGTCATATGATTCATAAATAGTTAATAAACCTCAAAGGAGGTAGTAATTGAATTTACCCTTTTGTTTATTGTCAATTAAAATAAGGGTCGTCATTACATAATTTCAAAAATTTGAGGGTTAGTTATTGTATTTGTCAAAAACCTGAGTTGGTAGAACTCAAACCTAATATTTGTTACACAAGGCGAAATAAAGTGTTAAGAAGGTAATAGCAATTTAAGAAAGCCTGTGTTTGTTAGAGTTTTTAAAAATAGTTTTTTATTTTTAGAGTTACAAAAAATCGAAAACAAAATAAATTATAAAAATAATAAATTTTATTATCAGAAATTGAAGTAAAAAAGAATAAATTTTTAAGAAACACCATAATATTGTTTTTTCTTTTTTTTATTATTCAATTATAAAAATAAATTGACTAAAAACACTTAAATTTATTACTTATAGATCAAAAAAATATTTATGAGAAGACATGATGGGACTGTTTATGATATTTTATTCTAAATTAAAATACCCACAATTGGAATTTGGGTCCACAACAAGGCGGTGGGACCGTCTTCAAGAAAGCCGAACCTAAAACCAAACATAAAAGCTGGAATTGGGAAACCCACTCTCTAGTGTCATCACCCGTCGAAAAAGGCTTACGAAGGAAGCCCGAAGGTTCAATGCATTCAAGAATCAAGATTCAGCACAGTACATAGCTCTCTGTTATACATCTGTAAGTATATATAGATTGAGACAGAGAGAGTGAGAGAGAGAGTGGGAAGTGTGGGAATGGCTAACCCACCGAAGCCATGGAAGGCGGAATATGCCAAGTCGGCGAGATCGTCTTGCAAAACCTGCAAGAACACCATCGACAAAGAGAAGCTGAGGCTGGGGAAGATGGTTCAAGCCACCCAATTCGATGGCTTCATGCCTGTACGTTGTTGAAACCCCCCAAACCCTTCATTCCCCTTACTGCCCCTTCGTTCCACTCTTGTTTTCCTTCATTGTCTCTGTCTGGGGTCGATTTTACACTCTGCATTTGGATTTCTGTTGTTCTTTTTTGTTTAGTGAACTAACCATACAATCTTTTGTGTGGGTTTTGTTCGCCTTCTTCACGTTTCTCTTATAAAAGAGATGTGGGCTTTTGGATGTTCATATTCAGTTCTTTAGAAGTAATGACGTGTTTATATCGATGGTTGGATGTTTCTTCCTTACGGTTTGGAGTTAAAGAATTGATTTGCTTTCTGGATGTTTATACGGGGATGACTTTGGGCTTTTTTGGGCTTTCTTGAGTTATTAGCAATCTTTATGCTTTTTGGTTTGGTCAGTAAATCTTTACACGTCGAAGTGTATATCGTTCTTTATGTTCTCTCTGTGCATATCATTCTTATAATAGAGAAATTTGGGCCTTTTGATGTTCATATTCACTTCTTTTGAAGCAATGGCATGTTTATATTGATGGGTTCATGTTTCTTCTTTACAGTTTGGAGTTCAAGAATTGATTTGCTTTATGGCCGTTTATGGTGCGATGACTGTTTTGGTCATGTGTTGTGGGGCTTTCTTGTGATTATAAGCAATATTTATGCTCATTTGCTTGGATTTATGCAACCAAGTGTATATGATCTTTTATGTTCTCTCTCACGTTCGGAGACACACACTTGTATTATCAATTTATCAGTAGATTATAGGTTATAGTATGGACAATGTATGGAACATAAGTTCTTTAGCTTTTGCAGGTTCCTTTGGCTGCATTGAAGATTTTTTCCTTGTATCTTAATACTTTTAGACTGCTAGTACACATTGATCCTTCCAATGCTTAGATAGTTTAAACTAGCTAGTACAATGAGGAGACTGTTATGGTTCGTGGGATCTTCTTTGATGTATTTTTTTTCCCAAATTGATCCCTTATTTTTTTGTTCTCCTCTGTACTCAATGCATGAATTCATTTTCCACTGAAAGATAATTGATTTGTATATATGTATTTTTTTAAATCAGATGTGGAACCATGCTGACTGCATACTGAAGAAAGCAAACCAGATAAAATCGTATGTTCTCCCTTTTTTCTGGTCATAATTTGGACTGACATAGAAGGTATATCCTAATATCTTGTTTGTCCCATGACTGACCTCCACTCCTTTGCAATGCTTTTAGCCTGGATGATGTTGAAGGCATAGAATTGCTTCGATGGGAAGATCAGCAGAAGATAAGGAAATACATAGAAGGTGGTGGACCTCAAAAGACCCCTTCTCCTGTTGTTATGGAATATGGTATTGAAGTTTCACAGACTTCCCGTGCTACTTGCCGGCACTGCAGCCAAAAGATTATAAAAGGAGAGGTGAGTTATTAACTTATTATGTCGTGCTATCCCTATTTCCAGGAATAGTTGTTCTTTTGATAAATGAATTTCTGTGAATTATGGCGGAAGGAACTAGATATTTTAGCATAGACAAGTTTGTAGAAGCTACTAGGGGAGGGAAGGACTTTTTTTGATGAATTACTTATTGTAAAAGACTTATGGTTTTGCTTTCTTCAAGGTAGTTATTCAGTTTCAGAATGTTCATGGCACGCTAGGCAGCTGGCAGCTCGAGGGTTATATGAAGCATTGTTTTTTGACCCACTAGTATAGTTGCTTGTTTTTCTCTCAGTACATGTGTATACTTCTCTACTTCTTGCTGATGGAGTGTCATTGGTATGCCCTAATTTTAATGTAATCACAGGCCACAGATACACCCTTTATTTGCTCAAAAGTCTCTTGAATAACTATTAGTAAATTTTGTTTAACAAGGCATGTACTCAGAGTAAATCCTTTTGTCGTGTAACTAATACTAAAAGCTCCCATAAGCACCTCTATTTTCTCCATGAGGTTGTCATGGTTATGGAAACATGAAAGTCTTAAGTGATTTGTAAATTTTTCTATCCTGCACAAGTGATACACAAAAACTTAAATGTGTTTTCTGGATTGTCAATTTCTCAAGAGCATGATTTGGTTGTAATAGTTGGATTTTTAAGGAAAGAAGGAATTGAACATCACTATGTATGGTTATTCAATAGCTCATAAAAAGTCAAGATAATAATTTGTAGTTTAGAGTAATTGGTATTAGAGTTGTGTCCTTGTGGTCAATTGGCCTATTAGGATTACATTAAATCTGCACGTATATGGTAAAAGAGAAAGTGCCTTTTATACTTATTTAAACAATGGGGATGTTTCCTGTTGTGATTGTTTAATAATCCCTTTAGTACAACTGATAACAAGCTCAGTTCAGTTAAAATTAATTTTTTCAAAAGAAATTGGTTAGAGTTGTTGCTGTGAAAAATTGGAGAACTTCTGCTGAAAATATATACACCATGAGCCCATAAATAATGCAACACTCCTTTGCTCTTTGGTCTATCAAATGCCTGTTTATTTTTTTCCTTGATACATATTCTATTTTAATTGATTATCACTTAATTGCTGCCTTTAAGGTGCATAAAGCATAAAAGCTAGTCAGATAAGGGCTATACATTCCTCCTGGTTTGTTTTTTTTATCATTTTATGCTAGGTCCGGATATCCACCAAGCCTGATGGTCAAGGTGCTAAAGGCTTGGCATGGCATCATGCTAATTGTCTCATGGAACTGTCTCCAACTATTCAATTAAAGAAATTGTCAGGGTGGGATAGCCTTTCAACTTCTGATCAGGTGGCTGTTCTTAACCTGGTTAAGAAGGTTCCCTCTTCCAGAAAAGGTGGTATCATGTTTCTTTTGTTAATCACATGATGATCGCTTCCAATGCTGTTGTGACCTCATGTTACTACGTCGCCTTTCAGGCACAAAAGTTGAGCTACTAGAGGACAAAGAATCTTTACAGCAATCGACATCGAAAGGTGGTGCTAAACGTAAAAGAGCTGCGAGTGATGATAAAAAATCAAAACTTTCTAAAAGTGAAGCCGGTGCATTGATGAGTGAGACAACATCCGAAAAGAATGCCAACATATTGAGGCATGAACACCCAAAAGCATCTGATTTGGACAGTTTGCTGGAGGCCCAGACTAAAGAACTATGGACTCTAAAAGACGATCTTCAAAAGCATGTGACAACAGCAGAGTTGCGGGAGATGCTTGAAGCCAATGGGCAAGATTCAACAGGATCAGAACTTGACTTGAGGGACCGCTGGTAAGTTCTCCTGGATGCAATTCTTTGTGGTCATCATCTTTACGAGAAAGCTGTACTTCCTATAGTTAAATTTCTGTACCATGAACTTATGTTCTAACTTCTAAATGGTTTTATACTTGCTGTTTTTATGTTTTTCAAGGAAATATTATGGATGATCTGTCTGATACCAGCCGTTGTTTTGTTGGGATGATGTAAACCTTCTTTATTGCCTTACTAGTAACTAGCACTACTGCATGGAAGTACTTGTTACTCCTTTTTTCCTTCTTCTTTTACTTATGGACATAAACTTGAATTAATGGTTCAATAGACTGAAGTTGTTTAATTTTGGTATTTCATTTTACTTTAGTCACGAACTCATTTCCATTTATTACTTTTCAGTGCTGATGGAATGCTTTTTGGAACACTTGGATGTTGCCCGCTTTGTTCTGGGTGTCTTCGTTATTCTGGAGGCATGTATCGATGTCAAGGATATCTATCAGCATGGAGCAAGTGTTCATATTCTACCACTGAACCTGAACGTGTTAAAGGGAAGTGGAACATCGCTGCAGAAACAAGCAATGATTACCTTTGCAAGGTACTTATTGTTTAGCTCAATCTGATGCTATAATCCTCTCTGCAAACTGTAATTATAGTTTGAATTGATTATTGTCAGTGGTTTAAGTCACAAAAGGCAAAGAAACCTTCTCGAATATTGCCTCCACCTTCAGCCATTATGGCTTGTGGAAATCAAGCTGCTAATGGACGACATCAGTCATCCAAGGGTGAAAAGTTGGGAGATCTGAAAGTTGCTTTTGTAGGATTACCCAAGGAATCCATGGTATCAATTTTCAGTCCATTCCAGTTAAAGCTATGTTCTATATTCTGTCACTAAATTTACTTAGAACACTTATTGAGAGCTTTTACGAGTTCATCATCTATCATAAGAATCAATTTCTCTTTGAAAAGAGAGGGTGATTGTGCAGGACGAATGGAAGACCAAAATTGAGGGAGCAGGTGGACAAGTTCATACTAAGATCAAGAAAGGTATAAGGTCCATGTACTGAGTTTTGAATTCTTCTCCTTGATTGAGATGTCTTTTGGAAGTCTTACTTCACAAATTACATTGCAGACACAAACTGCTTAGTTGTGAGTGGAGTGCTGGATGATAAAGATGCTGAGATGAAGAAGGCAAGGTAAAGCTGCCCCTAAATGGCTAGCCTCAAGTGTTTTCCTTTATAAATCATTTTCTTGACTATTATTGGTTTCATTGTGACAGGAGGATGAAACTACCTATTGTTAGAGAGGATTATCTGGTTGACTCCTTTAAAAGACAAAAGAAACTTCCTTTTGATTTGTACAAGATTGAAGCCATTGGAGAAGCCTCGAGCATAGTCACTGTTAAAGTGAAAGGGCGAAGTGCTGTGCATGAATCATCTGGCTTGCAAGATTCTGGCCACATCCTTGAGGATGGAAAAAGCATTTACAATACAACTCTGAACATGTCTGACCTTTCAACTGGTGTTAACAGGTGGATTTAATTTCTTTTATTCTTCTTCTGAAGTATTTTGACTATTATCACATAAATTGTTATTGCTTTCCATGGTTTCACTGCTTTGTGCTGTGGTCACCTTGTGATGTAGCTGGGGGTTTAGGAATTATAAATTCTGTTTCATTTTTTTTTATTTATTATTTCCTCCAGTCAATTAGTTTAGTTAACGATATTAGGGATTATTTGGCTTCCAAAATATGATGTGGGGGATGTCCACGTCTTCTTAAGTAGTCACATGCATAGCACATGACTAATTTCGTAATGTTACCTGTGGTCCTAGGATTTGAACACATAAGCAGAGGAACAAAGGCTGGGTATGAGGATATTTAAAATCCTATTTCCTTTGTCGCGGCCACATGGGCAGGGGGACCGTTTTTGGAGGAAAAAGGAATTCACAGATATCTGATTGCTCTGTCTCTCTCTCTGGCCTCTGCAACTCCTTTTTGTTCTCTGTTTCTACATCATTCTTCTCTGACACTCCAGCAACTCCTTTTCCCCTAGTCCATGTTTCTTCGTTTCTTTCTTCTTTCTCCCATCTCTTCTCCTTCACGGCAGCAACTTATTGGTTCTCCTGTTACCTAAGAAGCGCCAATACGGACACAGACACAGATACCGACATAGATACACACACAGGATATAGTGATTTTGAAAAAGTGAGGACACGGACACAGAAGGAATACTGTAAGAAAATATATTTTTATATATTTTTATGTGTAATGTATATGAATGTAACATCCACAAGTCATTAAAAATTGTCCTAGATGTGTCAAATACGTGTCCTAGATATGTCCAATACTTGTCCTTGCTTGTTGTTGGAGTGTCCTAGGCGTGTCCATTGAAAGGTAAATAAATAAAAATTTAGGAGACACCAATTGGTGTGTTCGACACGTATACCGGCGTGTCCGAGGAGTATGTGTGTTTGATGCGTGTTGGGCACAGATACAGCACCCTAAATGGAGTGTTCGTACTTCCTAGCCTGTTACCCTTCTCTCTGTTTGTTGAGTTGATTAAAGGTGCTGGAAATTTGCTGACTGCTTGTGGTTCACCTTTCGATTTGACACTGTTACTGCAACTTCTTGGTGAGATTGCTCCTATCATCAATCCCCTTTCGTCACCATATTCATTAGTTTAGGTCTCAGACCTGTCCCCTTTATCACCCAACACTTAGTATCCTGTTGCTTATTATGTTATAGGGTTTATTGCAGGTTTTTATTATTGTGTGCTGGATTTGAATTTTTTTTACATTATATCAGTTTAATTAAGGAGTTTGTTTCCTAAATATTTCATGCATCCTGCCCAGCCTGACATTTATCTTAGTTTGTGAACTGTTTGGTGAAATTTCCTGCTTTTAATATGGGGTGTGTTTAAGCTATATCCCATATATTTCTCCATCTGCATTTTCAAGGTTCATGTTTATAAACCTGGGGCTGCATTACATTGTCCATCCTTGAGTATTGCTCCTTGTTCATTGATGACCATTCTCTACGAAGTCTATGCTTTTTACCTGGTAAGGATTTCCTGTGAGTAGGTTGTTCTGATTTTTCTTAGTCAATTATTGCATATTGTCTTATTTTTTTTGGGGTTTTCCTTAATAATCCTTTATTTTTAATATAACATGGGCTAATGGAGCTCAGGGATTTTGAAATTTCTTGAAATTGAAACTTATTCTTAATTGAATCCAGAACAGATGAGGGTTTGTATTAATATTCTACGCATCATAGATGCAAAATGCTTTGGATGTATTGTTGGCTGTGCTTGCCCATACACTGCATCGTATTCCTATGTAATTGAAGGTTCTCTACCTTGATATACTGCACAGAACTGCGATGTACTGACTGTTCTAAGAATAAAACTTTCATTTTCTTGGTGGGGATTACTGTTCTAAAATCTGTTTTTACCTCAATGAAATTTTCTTAAACGTAATTTCCTGTATGAATTTTTCTGCCGGAAGGACTTCCTGAGTGACATATTGGCATGCCTCTTATTTCCTTGAGCATTTTTTTTATTCAATAAATTATGACTCTTGTTTGTTTTTCTGTATGAAGTTACTATATCCTTCAAATCATTCAAGATGATAAAGGTTCAGGTTGTTATGTTTTTCGCAAATGGGGTCGTGTTGGAAACAACAAAATTGGAGGAAACAAACTAGAGGAGATGTTGGAATCAGATGCAATTCGAGAATTCAAACGTCTATTCCTTGAGAAAACTGGGAACCCATGGGAAGCATGGGAAGAAAAACAAAATTTCCAGAAGCAACCTGGCAGATTCTTTCCATTGGACATTGTACTGCTGATTATATATATATTTTTTTATTATTATATATATTTACAATTCTTCCAAATGTTAAAGCTCCATCATTGGGGCTCACGTTTTCTATTTTCCTGAAACAAAAATGTTGAATTTTGTAGGATTATGGGGTCAATAAAGAGGTCTCTAAGAAGAAAAATCTTAATGATGCTGGCAGCCAACTTGCTCCCCCATTAGTAGAATTGATTAAGATGCTCTTTGATGTTGAAGCATACAGGTTGTAACAGATCCACTATTTATTCAATTTATTCTACATAGCATATTTTGAGAGTGGGTTTGCAAGAATCATTTTACTTTTGCAGAGCTGCGATGATGGAATTTGAGATCAATATGTCAGAGATGCCACTTGGAAAACTTAGCAAAAGTAATATCCAAAAAGGTACTTGTCTCTAGTTCTCTTTTTTTTTGTAAATCTGTACAATGCCTTTAGTGGAGATGCAGAAGGGACGTCATTGTTGTGTTATGAAACTTGTTGTTTTAAGCAGAGTGCTAAATATTATTTATTTAGCTACTTAATTTAAACTTCTAATAGACTTCACTAATATGTTCTCCAGGTTTTGAGGCATTAACAGAGATACAAAATCTTGTATCTAGTAATGCGCATGATCCTTCATACAAAGAAAGCCTGATTGTTGATGCCAGCAATCGCTTTTTTACCATGATTCCTTCTATTCATCCTCATGTGATTAGGGATGAGGACGATTTTAAGTCAAAGGTAAAGGATGGCCTGGATTGTAGATACATATTCCGTGTTTTGCATACTTTTAAGATCATCAGTTGTCTCTTTCTTTCTTGACTCATGACAACATGACAAATAATATTAATGTTGCAAAAGATTTTGTTCTCTGCCATTTTTCTTATTTTTCTTCCCCCCTACCCCTTATTATTTTTTTTTGTTCCTTTCTAACTATTATTTTATTTATGATATTCTTTTTCACTTGTATGTTTGGCCATATACTATCCTCTTCTCCTTTGGGGTGTAATTTTAGCTTGAAGTCTTAGTTCACAGGTGTGCGTACAACCCAAACGGCCCCCCTCCCCTGCGTGGGTGGGCCATTGGCAGGTGGTGTGCATGTGTGGATGGCCACTGGGCCAGCAAGACTAGCAGTGCTATGTTTTGTAATGATCAATATTTTAAAGGGCCCTCAAGTCATATGGAATCCCATTGATTATCATTACACGCCTATTAATTTTCTGAATGCGTCACTGATCCTTTAGATTTCTGTCAAAGCCTCAACCTGTGAGTTTGTTTGTTTGTTTGTTTGTTTGTTTGCAATTTTTATAAGACATTAACAATTAGTTGTTCAAATTATCCAATTTTATCAAATCTCTTCCCAACCTTGAAGGAAAGTAGGCTTGACTGGGCTCACTTGGAAAGCGGATTGTTCCGTTGTGTGGAATAAAAATGGGAATGTGGTACATCTAATGCTCTAGAATGTGGTATGATAGGTGAATACTTGCAATAGATCACATTAGCGAATGTATTAAGGCATGTCTAAATGTGAGTGATTTTCTATTAACAATTAATGAAACATTATCTATTAAAATTCATTTCTAGTTGTTTTGAAGATTTCTAATATTTAAATTAGTCATATAAAAACAAGTTTTCAAGTGTAACCTATATAAGTTGAGCCATTGATGCATTATGGCCGTGGGCCACCTCTTTGTAGATATTTTTCTGCTGAAATTCCACTCTTCATAGATTATTATTAATTGTATTTATTTTTTCCGGATACCAATACCACTAGGGAAATAAATAGGAAAAACTTTTGGATCACTAAGGGTGGCTAAATTTAGTTTTTTGGAATGAAAGTATACCATGTTTTGGAATGTGTTCCAAAATGTAAATTATTAGGGTATTAGCGTTTTCTAGTTACTATGCTTGAGCATGCATGTCTTACCCTTTCATAGTGCTGGTACAGGAACTCTGCTGAAGAGAAAATCAGAAATAAAGTTGGTATATGTATGTACAATTAAACATGGTCACTCATGACATGGACCATGAATCATTCAGGCATTGGGCTTGTTAGCGTATTTTTCTTTTGAGTATTTTCTTCATCACAGGCTGTGTTGCTGAATGGCAGGTGGACCTTTTTAGCTTATGGTTAAGCTAGAAAATGATTACTAAATTAATTTTGATTAAATCTTGGTGTATGTTTAGTTTTTGGTACCACTGAATTACATTTTTATTATTTTTTCCCTACTGGTGGTCTGGTTGAAATGAGGTTGGGCCTGTCTTTGTTTGTTATATATCATTTTTCACCCTCAATTTTTCACATATGCGAATGCAAGAGGTAAACATTTGACATTATGCATCCTTTCTTTGATCTCAGTAAATTACTGCATCATGATAGAAAGTTCAACAATTTAATATTCAGTAACTGGTAATGAATTGCAAGAATTGCCTTATGATAACTTTGGTGCTCTCCAAAGGTTAAAATTTTCTTTTTAATCCCATTGGAGACACTTCCTGAATAAGGAGAAAGAAAATTAAATCAATACTTGGCTAAGAAATTGAAGAGTGGTCTGTTTATGTGAATCCTTGAGGGCATAGTTGGAATCCATTCAGTTCTGTTTGGTTCCCAGTTGGACAGGAAATAATAGTAGACAACAATACGTAGTGAATGTGTAAACCGAATAAACTGGACATGGCCTGAAAGAGGAGAAGAATATTTAAATAGTTACACCAGCTGAGCTAAACCTTGGATGTTTCTTTGGAGCATTTCAAGCACACATGTACCTCCCTACCTTCTCTCTCTCTCTCTCTCTCTATATATATATATATATATATAGATATGTACTTTTACATATTGGAATATTAGTTAGTGAATCAGTAAGAGGCCAAATGCTTCAAATAGTAACAGTGGAAATTTGTAGTTGAAAAATCCTTTCTAAGGCTGTGTACATGAATAGGTATGAGGACCTTTGAGTAATGTCTGTTCTAAGCAAATCACAGTTTCATCTGCCTCGTGTGGTTCTTTTTTGTGAACAAGTACAGTAACCTTTTTATGGTAGGTGAAAATGTTAGAAGCTCTCCAGGACATTGAAATAGCTTCCAGACTAGTAGGTTTTGATGTTGATAATGATGACTCCCTTGATGAAAAGTATGCGAAGCTTCGCTGTGACATTGCTCCACTTTCTCACGATAGTGAAGATTATCGGTTGATTGAGAAGTATCTCCAAACTACTCATGCCCCTACACATACGGTGAGTTTATTTTTTGAACTTTGTGCACCGGATGCACATTTTGCTAGTCTGACAAAATGAATCTTAGTTTCTTGTTAAGTATTCTTTAATTTTTCTGAATAATACATTGTGATATTCTCAGGGTTGGACTCTTGAACTGGAAGAAGTTTTCTCACTGGAAAGGGAAGGGGAATTTGATAAGTTTGCTCCGTACCGAGAAAAACTTGGGAATAGAATGCTCCTATGGCATGGTAAGTTGAAAGGTCTATGTATTGTATTATGTAAATTGTATGCGGGGTTCCCCCTAGAGCTTCAAGTTGTGAAAATATGTCAGAGGCAGGATGAAGACCAAACCAATGCTTTTGTTCTCCTCAGGTTCTCGTTTGACAAATTTTGTGGGTATACTAAGCCAAGGACTGAGAATAGCTCCTCCTGAAGCTCCAGCAACTGGCTACATGGTTCTCTCTCTCTCTCTCTCTCTCTCTCTCTATGCATGTTCTTAGAGTCAGGTATAAACAAATCATACTTATTCACCTACATTTCTGCACTACTAACCCACAGCAAATATTTATTGATGTGTAGTTTGGCAAGGGAATTTACTTTGCTGACCTGGTCAGTAAAAGTGCTCAGTATTGTTATACTGATAGGAAAAATCCTGTTGGTTTAATGGTTCTAAGTGAGGTTGCCTTGGGAGAGGTTTATGAGCTCAAGAAGGCCAAGGTGAGTTAACATTCTGTGATGTGCATGTAGTTTTGCTCTTGCAAATATATGTACTTTACATGGACTTACATAATGTATTCGACTCCGATAGACATATGTACACTAGTTCATGTGCATCTGTAATATCTTTAATTAGCATGTATGACTGCAATATTTCCTCATATTAGTATTTTGTAATTTTGGGAACTGATTTTATGCAATGAACATTCTTAAAGCATGCCATTCAGGAAATACATTAAACTTGCCTTTATATATACATGTATTTTTTTCTTCTTTTTTTGGCATGTGTATTTAATCTCCTTTAAGATTAACTCTTGTGTACTTAATTTACTAAAATTTAGTATATGGAGAAACCTCCCCAAGGAAAGCACTCTACTAAAGGCCTTGGCACGAAGATACCTCAGGGATCAGAATATGTTAAGTGGAGGGATGAAGTTGTTGTGCCTTGTGGCAAACCGGTGGCATCAAATATTAAGGCATCAGAGTTGATGTATAATGAGTATATCGTCTATAATAAAGCCCAAGTAAGTTTGGAACCGCATTTTGTTGAGCTTATGCTTTATCATTCTTGTATAGCAATTTGTGAATATGAGAATGGCCAATTTTTGTGACCCTAAATTTTGCTGAATAGTTGTTTAGTATTATAAAGAACATAGAAATTGCAAAGATAGTTCGTCTTGGCTTTTGAGCTTGCAGCTGGTGCTATTGCATTGTGCTTTTATTGATGGCACCTTAGTTGCACTGTCGTGTTTACTATTGGTAAGCAATCACCCTTGTCATCAAGGCTGTTAAAGTTAATCTGAAATTTTGAAAGTGATCAGTTCATCAGTTTTTTGCAAAATTTTAATGTCATTGTTTTCAGTTATGGTCTTGCAAAAAGTACAGAATGCTTTTATAGTAGATGCTTGATATATGTTGCTAGCGTCAAAAACTTCACTCTTAGTCTAAAAGAAAATTTTCAGATTGGCTGCCAAGCCTGCCATTAAATAGTTCTACGCCAAGTTAATTCACTTTATAGTTAGGGACGGTGGTCACTGAATCCTTAATATCACCGTTGTGTCGTGGTGTTGGAATTGAGAACACTTTTACCTGCTTAATATTGAATTTTTTCCAATTATTTCATAGTCAATTGATCCCCCCTCCTGTTTTTTTCTTAAATATCTTGATGTGCTATGCAACTGATTTGGAGATTGATATTTTGAACAGGTTAAGATGCAATTTTTATTGAAGGTGAGGTTTCATCACAAGGGGTGAGAAGCTGCAGGTAAATGAATTTCTATAATGTATGGTTTTATAAGAAGTTTTACTGGGTCTTTTGGGGTTGGAGTGCTTTGTCTTCATGTTGACGGATTTTGTGTTCCATGACTGTTCTTCCCAATTAGGGAAGATCTCATTTTGGGGTTTGTGTGGTTTGCTGAAATCTCGTTTTGGCAATGCTTATGGACCTATGGTTTCTGTAAGGAATGAAAGTTGTGTATATTCCTCTACCTTCAACTGATCCGTAATTAATGATGTTTTCAATATCATGTAGAATGAGTCCCTTTATTATCACTCAATCTTGAAAATTTTCAGCTAATATAAAGAAATATTCTTCTCTGCAAATTGATTAGTGGTTTCATAACATTGAATAAATAGTGAACTTTCGCCTAATGGCAGTCCTAGATGTGAAGCTATAAGGCAACCTGAAACACCAGGTGAAGATCAGGTTGACTTCGCTTGCTGTCGGTTCAACCTCCACCTGAGCTGCGCACAAACCATTTTAAACATGACAGAAGCCACGCTCCTCGGTGGTTAAAAACTAGGATTTAAATCTGCTTCGAGTACGGACATCATATTTTTGCTTTGGTCGCTCACTGTGGTACAATTGTTTAATAGGATTTAGTTTGTCTGTCTTTTACAGTTTGGTATTGGGGACTATTTGGACCTCTTGAGCAGTGTTTCAATCATTAATCTCGAGTCTTTGATCTTATGGCTGTGGCCTCTCTCTCTCTCTCTCTCTCTCTCTCTCTCTCTCTCTCACACACACACACACACACACACACACACACACACAGTTCTGGTGATGAAGATTTTATGCATGAAAAAAAACATTAACCATAAAAGAGGAGTTTCGAGCCTAAACCCCTCTTCTCTTTGGCAAATTCAATGGATTGATCGAGTCTCACAAGGGAATATATGGTAGGCTCCTAGGAATTGTTCACTAGTTATGACGGCTCACCCGGGCCTCTTGCTTCCCTTTTCTGGTCACTTCGTTAGGGAGGGAGTCTCATGTTGACTAATTCAGCTCCTCTCTTCCTTAAACTGCTAAATGCAAATGATCCATATTAAATTTATGCCGGTATGACCCAATAAATTTGCATGCACATTTTCAGTATAGAGGGCATGCTTTTCATCCAAGTAGTAGTTCGAGTCTAGGACTCCGTAAGAAAATGCTGCGAGGAAATGCAATAAAGGATTACCGGCTTTTATTCAAGACTCATCAATGCCCCCAAAATTTTATTACTGGATGTGGTCCTTCACTGAGCAGAACTGCTGAAAATACAGGTTTTGAAGTGTAGACAAGGCCGTAGGGACAAAAAGGCTACCGTTAAAACTGGAATTGGATTTGCTCAGTGGGAACGTGGACTTGTGCTCTCAAGCCACTTTCAGTTGAGTTGAGTTTTGTTCTTGTCTCGTGTAATAAGTGAAGCATTTTACACGAGGCGGGGTGTCTCACAAGTTCATTGAAAGAAACACTGGCTTAGCATTGCATTGAAAGGAACACTGATTTGATGAACCATTCCGTGACTCAACTTCCAAGCATATGTTTCTTCATTTTTCTTCTTCACCAAGCTTCAAAGTCAAAGCATCATTAAAAGTGCCATATAATATAATTTCCCCCCCCCATTTAGTCCTGTTTTCTTGAATACCCTCCAATCTTTTCTCAGTGGGCATATACTCAGAATTAGGGCAATGACATTCCATGAATAACCCTGTTAATTTTTGGTACTTTTTTATTCTAATCCACTGGATGGTACTGGATTTAGCTAATATCATATAAGGATTAAGCCTCTAATCACTCTGAAAGATACATATCAAGACGAGTCTGAAAGAGTACACGTGGCACTGAAAATACTTCCACAAAACAACAAATTAGCAGAGGCTAGCAGCAGTTTCCCAGGTGCGGCGTTCGGCGGAAAAATAGTTTTAAAAAAGCATTGAAGTCAAGCTCATTTTAGTTAAAGAACAAAAGCAAAGGAATAAAATAATTAAAAAAGAAGAAGAAGAAAATCAAAGTCCGAAAGTAACTGCCTCGATTGAAAATCATATGCTTGTAAACTGGTCTAAGCTAATTAAAAAAACATACCCACATTGCATCAACCACGAGTGAATGTTCCCTTATAACTCTACATTCAGACCCTCCATGTCCCCCATTCACGCCCCTTTTTAAGACCCCCCACTACCATTTATGTACCTTAACACCCACAAAGCCCCCACTTTCTCCCGTCCATACCCCCCAAAACAAGTCCTTGAATATTAGCACCGTTTCCTAGTGTGCCCGTGTGCTGAAATTTTTTTTCAGCCTCTCTCTCTCTCTCTCTCTCTCTTGATCTTGACGATGGCAACTGGGACTGGCTCACCTTGTGGTGCATGCAAGTTTCTGAGGCGGAAATGCGCTGCCGATTGCGTTTTTGCTCCTTACTTTTGCTCTGAACAAGGCCCGGCTCGGTTCGCGGCGATTCATAAGGTGTTTGGTGCTAGCAATGTTTCCAAACTGTTGTTACATGTTCCGGTTCCCGAACGCTCCGAGGCTGTTGTCACGATTGCTTATGAAGCTCAAGCCAGAATTCGAGATCCGGTCTATGGCTGTGTCGCACATATCTTCGCCTTGCAACAACAGGTTTGTCAAATTTTATGCCATGAATCGCCTTGCATCAATTTCACTGTTGAATTGCATTTTTCTTTTTGTGGGTCTGTTTCATGTCTCTCAGATGAGCCTTCAATTAGATAGTTGAACTAAATCTCTCTCTCTCTCTCTACCTTGAGCAAATTAACCTAAATAAAATACTATTCTTTCAAAAAATTTGAATGATGTGACAGTAACATTATTATAAAAAATATTTTATTTTAAAATAAATAATTTTTATCTATCCACATTATTTGATAAATTCTGTATAAATTTTTTTGTTTGTACCTATTATCCTACCTTAAATATATTTATTCTCCTTTTGTTGGTAATAGGGTTCTAGTGAGCCACCTTCGCAATCTTTGAAAATTCTTGAAAGATCAAACTCTTGTCTATACTTGAACATCAATGAGCTAATGATAGTTTTCTTCCTTTTTTTTTTTTTTTTGGACAGGTGACATGCTTGCAAACCCAACTAATGCAAGCGAAGGCTCAACTGGCGCAAAACCTCATTGACTCGAGGAATGTGGAAAATCAATGGCATGGGAATATGGATGGAATGCCATCAATATTTCCGACTTATCCAGCAGCCTACATGAACTCTATCTCACCTCAGAGTTCGCTCGAGTCGGCCAATCACAGCGGCGACGGAATGGGAATGCAAGAGATACAAAGCAGAGATGAACTTTCTTTCCAATCTTATACCAAGAAGAGACCCTCACAAACTGACCTGGGTGAGCTTCAAGCACTGGCCCTTAGGATGATGAGGAACTGACTCATTATGTTTCTAACTTGAATGTCATGTTAATTGACAATGGACTATGGCTTAATTATGTATATAGGGAGACCATGGAGAAACTTGGTAGTACAATGTTATAAGCCTAAATTCAGGCATTTTCCTTAGTTTTACCAAAAACAAATTGCAACAACATATAAATGAGCTCTCTCTCTCTCTCTCTCTCTCTCTCTCTCAGAGCAAAAGCTGTTAAGTTGCAAGGGTTGTGCCTTTACTTTATGAAGATAGTTTAGTACTTACTTATGAACATGCAACAATAATAGAGACACCCTATTTGACATTTTGAAAGCAAAACTTTGGAATTAGGGTCATCTTGCATAAAAATATGTAAGAGAGGGCATATTTTAGATATCTTATACAAGTATGCATAATTGAAGTTTGAACCCTCTGGTGTCGTTTCCTAAAGAGAAATTTAATTGAAAAACAGGCGTGCCGATAAAGGGTGTTCTGGAAGATATCCTAATTAAATGAGGTATTTGTCTTCTTTGCCAATAAGGTTGAGCCCCATTTATTCTGCTTATCTCTTGATCATGTACAATCGAACCATATTTACACATATGTAATATGATGCTATTGTGTTATTTCAGCTAATGATATTGTTAAGTTAAATGTATTTAGCTGCTTTCATTCACATTGTTCAAAGACATATATGATTATAACTTTTAAGGTGTCTGAAGAAGCAAAGAGTAGCCGACAACTTTAAACTGAGCCCTAAAATTTGTCTGTAAGGAACCTTGCCATGGTAGAATGAGGGGTTTTATTGTAATGATGGGTTGATGAGTAATGCGATGTGCAGGATTCGCCGATTCGATTGTGCCATTAAGAACAAGCTACTGGTTATTATCTTGGATTTAGTATAGCAAAAACTTGGAAACGTCAAAATTGCATGTAGCAAAGTGGTAAAGTGGAATAATACTCAAACTCTCAAATTGGGAGTCTGGAGTCAACGCGGTTAGTTCTGCACATAGCATTAGTTTTTGCACGACATCCATGCTACGTGCCAAGTTTAGGATAATTTCGAGACTGTTTTCAAATTTTCGTACCGTAAAATCTCATGTTACATGTCAAGTTTAGTACAATTTTGAGACTGTTTTTAAATTTTAATAACGTAAAATCTCAAAACGCTTGGTTCAAAAAATGATCAGCCCCACTGAGACTTCTTGTCTTTTCTGCAATATATGACAGGTTAAATGTAGGCGACCAGGTTAAGTCCATTTTAAGTCACATGATGACTTTGTGATGCTCCTCGTGTCATTAACTGGGGATTAGACAAGAGGTGAATCCTATCATTGTAATTGAAGGCAAAGACACCTTTGTGGTGATCAGTATCAAAGGGACCCACCTTGCCTAAGGTTTATGTTCTAATAAGTAGGTTTACCTAACTTAAGTACTGTCATTATAATTTTAATGACAGTCTCACATCATCTTGTACTCAGATTGATAGACAAAATGTCCCCTTGATTGACTGACTGCACACGGCTACATCATGATGTATGCTAGCATTGGCAATTTCTATCAAACCCATTACACAAATTGTATTGGTTCTCCAAAGCTTACAGAGGCAAGCAAATTATACAGTAACCCTAATTGGTAGAGGCCTTAGTTAATAGGATCAAGCATCACACAAAACCAAAATTGTGCATTGATGCAAGTGAAGACTTCAAGATCTTAGCGTGTAGTAAGAAGTAAAGGTTGAAAATCATCTGTGGTTCATTAATCTATGCATGACAATTATATATATATATATATATATCTATATTTACAACAAAGTTAATAATCCCTAACATTTTAATGATATACGAAGCTTAAAAGGATAAATGCAAAGTCTTAGCACGACGTTTGGCCGGCAATTTTTATGTTTACCCACATCCCAAGACATTATTTTACTATTTTATACATACAGTACTCCGTATACAAGAAATCCATAATCATACTGATTAAGCCAAGTCAAAGTGTAATAGTCCCATCCCTTGTTAGGGTAACTCGGTGTGGTTTAAAATTAACTCTGGTAAGAAATATATGCAGGTGGTGCTGTCATGGTACAGCACCATTGAAGCTTAATTTGGCCTCGGTGATCATGGACAAATTAAAACCAGACAAAGAACAGAAAGGACATGAAAGAGAGTGATATTTCTAGTCAATCAGCAATATAAGTCAATGGAATATTAATCAAATCGTAAGTTCTTCGAGCCCATGACCGTTTAACAGATAATTATACCTAATCTAGTCAAGCGGCATGTATATTCACTTTCAAACCTCATTTCGGCGTTAAAAAAATAAGAAAGAGGGGATAAAGGGATGTATATATTGAAGAAAAAATAAATAAAAAGTTTGGTTCAAGAACCTATTATGTGTGCCTTCCCCCATAAGACTCCATTAATTGCACTTAGAAAGTAATTATTCCTAATACAATTAATTAAATAATGACCAAGAAAAAGAAGACAAAATAAAGAAGTGATGCTTAGCATAGAAGAGATTGAGAAAAGGAGTTCACAAAAGAAGAAAGTTGGGTCTCCCCCTAAAAGAAAAGGAAGCCATGGTATGCTTGTCTGAATCTAACAACCAATTGGCATCTCTCTCTCTCTCTCTCTCTCTCTCTCTCACACTTAGATCTTTTTATTTCCCACCTCTACATTTTCATCCACATTCTTCAACAGTCTTAGATTTGCAGCACCATTCAACCCAATAACATTTGGTATTGTCTCCAATATTTTAAAGTAACTTACTGTTAGGACTCATGGATGTAACTTTTTCGTCCAACATGAAAACAAACATGCACATGTTTCCATCCATTTACTGTTATAAAAGAAATTTTGCAGAATTTAGGATTAGTAAGCAAAAATGGTGAAAACCCAAGAAGCTTGGCTATGGAAGTGAACAAGGCATAGAAGCAATAAAACCATATTTTAAATCATTTTTCTAAAGTCAATTTTGATTTCATAAAACAGTCGGTGTGTTTTTGTTTGGTAGCGACTGAGTAGGTAATGGGCTAGCAATTGAGAAGAAGAGAATGGAATATTTAAAAGAAACGGCTACGCATTTAGGAAGAGAACATGATGAAGAGTCCTGCGTCTCTTTCTGGCTGGTTTTTGAATACTAACAAAATTTGACCGTTGAGCGTGCACGTGCGGCTAATCTGATCCGTCCCAGCTGTCAGATGGATTGTTTTGTCGGCTACTGTTACATATACACATATACATATTCTTGTTTTTGTAGACACACTTTCACAAAGAAGTGTGGGCTTACGGGCCGCCAGTAGGCCCTTTTGGTGAGCCTTTTAGTTAAATGGGCTTTTACATTTTCTTATTAGTGCTTTGACTTATTTTATAACTTCAGTTTTTAATAATTTGGAGTTGGGCCTAAAGAATAGCACATTCAATCTTCCATGTACAACCTAGGCCCAACTGTTTTTACCCTGAAGAGAGGTTTTAATTGCTCATTACCAAATTAAAAAATAAAAAATAAAAAAATGAGAAAGGACAAGAAGAAGAGAAAAGAAGAGAGGTTTAAGTTACAACTTCCCAAAATCTAGAATGTTAGGGTTTTTTTTCCCATGAAAAAAAAAAACTGAACATTTCTTAGGGTTTTTTTCCTTTTCCTTTTCTTTTTTCTTTTTTCTTTTATCTTACATAAAGGCCTCTTGTGGCGAAACATTAGAGTGAATTGTTCACTTCACGCTAAAAGCACTTTTATGTCCAGAAAAAATAAAACTAATAGGTTTTCTTGATGAAGCAGTACTTAAGTACTTTTGCAAAAGCACTTTTTACAAATCACTTCGCTAAAAGCTCCCACACTACGAAACAATCACTAGTGTTCCAAACCTTTTCCAAATAGAGACTAAATCGTAAGGATGCACACAATTATGATTCACAGTTGAAACTCATATGTCCAATTTCAAAGCTGGAAAGCTCAGGTCCTC
This sequence comes from Euryodendron excelsum, assembly GCA_033060915.1. Taxonomy (NCBI): domain Eukaryota; kingdom Viridiplantae; phylum Streptophyta; class Magnoliopsida; order Ericales; family Pentaphylacaceae; genus Euryodendron; species Euryodendron excelsum. The sequence continues at coordinate 4,462,716 of CM065382.1, forward strand.
ATCTTAGTATTATGTGATTTATGTAGGAAGAAATTTACCTCTGCTTGCCATTCCTTCGTAGTGATGCTTTTCTAGTTTCTGAAAGCAAAAACTACCTTGAAGTTACTTACCAAAAGTACCATTGGGAAAAAAAAAAAAAAACTTACTTTGAGGCTTTCTTTCAAAAGCAAAGAACGTAATCTCAGAACATAATGTAATGTAAATTTTTGACAAGAAAACTTGGCCCCTTGGATTTACAACGGATAATATTTACTTTTTCCGGTGGAAAACTAAAGTTGGTAATCATGGAAAATGACTATCAAAGTTTACCTCACGTGTGAAAAGAAGTCAATTGTTAATGCCATCACTGGGAAAAGAAAGGAAATGTAAGAAGAAAACTCTCATTACCAGTGCTGTAAATTATAACAACTAAATAATGAACCTTCATAATAAGGCTCAGAGAGTTGGGTAGTGAAATAGCTAACAACTAAATGTACGTAGCTCTCTCTCTCTCTCTCTCTCTCTCTCTCTCTCTCTCTCTCTCTCTCTCTCTCTCTCTCTCTCTCTCTCTCTCCCTCTTCTTTTACTCTTTGCCTTTTCTTTTCTTTCCACTTGTGGTAAGTAACCCTTGGAAAATTGATGAAAATGACCTATTCATGCTTCAGAATCAACTCATACAAAGTCATCAACAGCCTCTTGGCTTCCCAATAACCCAAGAACTCATCATGCAAAATTTACCTACAAGCTATCAATAAACTAGGACCACCATATTCGGATCAAACAGTAAACCAGATGAAAATCAGTCCTAAAACAAGAAACTTATTGCAAAAGCAAATCAGATAAAATTAGTATCCTCTGCCTTTAACTTATATCCATTTTGATGAAATATCTACTTGTCTGCTCTAGCATTATAAAATGACAAAACTAGCAATGATCGACACGAAATTTTGCACCCTTCTTCTTGTACTGTGGAAACTCTCATTAAGCATGATTCTAATATCTAATTACACTGATAAAGTAATCCTATAGCTTCATATCCTTCTTGGAATATAGAAAAGTATTTGTAACTGCACTTCAGCAGGCTTCATAAGACTAAACTCACAAAAGTGTTTAATTAAAGAATCTAATCAACCGGATATTAGTGGATTTCAGTATTCCAGTCCTTAAGCTACATTTACTAGAGCAACTATCTATACGTTGAAAATGAAAAGCCCCATAAGTAGTGCTTTCAAATATTGTTAAACCAGGAGCTGTAACTGCATAGAAATTTTTGGAAGCAATTTTAAGTGGTGTACTCATGACTGTGTCTCAACCAGATCATCTTTGCAGAAAGAGAAACTATGGATGGAGTTGCTAACTATATATATATATATATATATTTATATTAAAGAACAAATCCTGACACTATGGGTCCATTAGTTGGACTGATTGTTACTCTTTATCAGAAACTTAGCACTAGAGCAGGATCAGTCTTCTCAGCAGGGAAGCAGCTTCATGTCCTTTAAGATTTCCAAGGGTCTACATGAAACTGAAGTATTAAAAATTATATATATATATATATATATAACCAGAGGTAAAAAGGTAGCACCAACATGAGAAAATAGAAACGACCTTTCAAATTTTCATCTCTCAGGAAAACAGTGTTCATCTTCACTTTGTGATTTCATCTCTCAGGCAACCAACCAGGACCAGCATAAAGGAAAATCAGCTAGCTAGGCATGTCAATGAAATTAGGTTTAATTCCCTTGACCTAACAAATGGAGAAGCAATACTTTAATCTTCTTAGTATTATAGAAAAAATGGGGCATGATCTTCTCATATTTATGCTACAATTCTGGAACACCATTGCAGATGTAATTTTTTTTTTTTTTATGAAATTCTCACTCTCTTTTGTTTTTTTTTTCTTTGAGTTTTATTATCAGGCCACCTCGTACAATCTAGCTTTAGTAATCCATAACAAAAAATTATAGACGAGAAAAGGAAAAAGAAAGCAAATATAGCAATCATCCTATACGATAAGTAAAGCTCGGATCTTAGAACTCAGAAACCAAAAAGCTGTTCTACGATCACAGAGAAACATTCTCCATCTGAGAACAACATTCACAATCTACTTGCACTGAGAAGTCGTGAGCAAGTAAACTTGAGTCTCCATTGTTCACTATCCAAAGCCTTTTGAAAGCAAAAATTCCTCAAATAACTTGACACAGATCATGAATATTCACTTGGTAATTCTTTTGAGGTGGATAGTAAATATTTTTCCAGAGCCTTAAATTAAAACTTTCTTGCCATTAGGAAAAAATTAAAATTAAAACCTGCCTGGACCATGCAAGATTATTTTGGCTATGAAACTTACTAGGTTTTGTAAAAATGAAAGTGTGAATAGAAGGAGTTACGTTCGACTTCCAGATTGGGTTTAATTAATGTATAGGTCTTAACTAGGTCAATAAACAAAGGTATTGGCCTGAGCAAAATAAACCAGATATGTCAGAGAACTACACTATTATTCTAGCACCAAATCCAAGGTTACACATGATCTAAGAAAACAATCATAATAGATTATACCGATTGTATCAACATTTCTAGGGTTCCTAGTTTATTTATGGCAGCAAAAGTTCATGTCTTAAAGTGAGCAGAAGCATTACAAAATTGACAGAGTAATCTTCACCCATGAAAATTTTTCGCTGAAGCTTATATTGCACATGATCAATGCTGCATATATCCAAAGGCCACCGACTGAAGTTCATCAGCATCATCTTGGAATGGCCATTGCCTGCCGTTTGTTTTCATATCCAGGGAATCCATGGAGTGAGAAGCATCTTCAAAGCTAGCAAATGAGACATTTTCTTCGGGGATAATTGGATTTTCATAATTGCCGGTAGAGTTTGGATTCATCAACCCATTTGTGAAGTTTCCAAAATTACTGGCTAAGTTTGGATCAAATTGTGGCATCATGTTTGAATTTTCTGACTGAAACCAGCTATGGACATCTTGTGGGTAAGAAGGAAACTTTCCACAGAATCTTTCACTAGAGTTTGCACTGGTGGAGCCATTGAGAAAGTTCCGAGCTGCCTGTTCTTTCAGAGAAGATAGTTGTGCTTGTAGATTCACAACCTGCAAAATTAAAGGAAAAGGGATCCTGTGAAGTTGATAAATAACAAAAAAAAGTAGGGTTTCAATGAGCAATTCTGAGTGCAAATTATAATGGCTTCTAAACCTGCTGTTGGAGAGCAAAAATATGCGATACACAGCCATAAATGGGATCTTGAAGCCTAGCTTGAGCTTCATATGAGATTGTAACTGCAGCCTCACAGCGGTCATTCACCGGAAGGTGAGCAAGGAGCTTTGAGACATTACTAGCACCGAAAACCTTATGGATGGCTGCGAAATGGGTAGCGCCTTGTTCATGGCAGAAATAAGGGGCAAAAACACAACCCCTCACACATTTTCTTCTCAAGAACTTGCAGGCACCACAAGGAGAACCAGAGCCTGTCATCTTGATCTTTTGGGTTTTTGGTGATAACTTGCTCTAAGCTTAGTGAAGGCATTATCAACAATGTTTATAAACACTAGAGGAAGAGGGAGGTGGATCATATTATAATGAATTCTTAATTGTATATTGTTCCCTTAATGGCATACAGATTGCATTGTTTTTTGGTTATAAAAACCTCTTTCACCCCTCCATCCAATTTTTATACTCCCATTTAAGATTCCATTCAACATCCTTAAAGGACAAAAGAGCTAGCATAAACCAAACCCATTTCTATTTGCTTTATGATTGGATCTTTTCAGCTCATTTTTTGAATGTTTTGATTTTTATATGTGATAAATGTAACATGTAACTACATTTAGCTGTTGATCGTGCCAAAATTTAAGATACAGGGCTGGGAAATTGGTTGTCTGTCGTGTCTTTACAAGAATAATTTATCAATTAAAAATGTGTTATCTTTGCTTGTAAACTAATCTTAGGGTGAAGATGACAATTATCATTCATTGTGCATCTCCTATGGATTTCAGTTAGAAGAAATTTAGCTGCATTCACAATGGGTATTTAATGATACACATTTTCCAAGTTTCCACAATGCCACATTTAATGTTGCTCCTTACTGCATAAGCTCTGTTTTTGAGATTTCTTAATTGCACACTATACACACGGTGGCTATGTACAGACAACTGGATGATATATAATATATAATGTAGAAATGGTGATTAATCTGAAGTACCGGTGATACAAGAAGATGTTTTTATCCGTATCAATTGTCTGAGGTTTTACCAAATACAGTGAGAGGTAAGTCCAATAGTGGTGTCAAATGGCCTTAAATAATAGGTAAAGTGCGTTTTTTAATATGCTTTGACACTTTTCTTATGTAAATGTGCAAAACTGAGACACTTATATAATGCATATGATGCATTATATTGCACCAATTATGGTTTAAAATATTGTATTCTTACAATCTCTAATAACAGTGAAGTTTGTTTGTTGTCTTCCTTCTGTGGCAATACAGTTCATATTCCTTCATACACTATTTTTGACTTTTAAATCTTTTTTTCTTCCTGTTGGTTCAGATTGAGTGTTAAATCACCAAATATTCAATATAATTCACTTTCACATAATCGACGTTGACAGTGTTCGTGTATTCAAATTTACTATAGAAACTTCCGACAGTAATAGTATCTTGATAAAACAATTCCACCCATAACCAGGTAATTGAAAAAAATGGACTAGCTTGTACACCAAATGATGTATCAACTAAGGAAGGTTTAAGCACAATGAGTTTAGCAAACTCATAACTGGGACCAAACTACAAATAGTCAAATTGATTATACACATTTGATACCTTATGTTATTGTTACTACTATTATTTTGGAGGGGGGTGGTTCAATCGAGTTGTCCTCATCAATATCCCTAACTTTCAAAGTCGTCCAAGATTGGTGGCCCTTATATATTCACAAAAATAAACAAGAATCTAATGGTGTCCTAGCTAGAAGTTGATTTGGTTACAGCACCACCTCAAGACAGTAATATATTCATTTCAGTTCTTCAGGTAATGTGAAGATCTCAATAGGGTATTTACCTATTCATAGTTTTATTCCACTTAATTGGTACAAATTTTCAACCCGTTGAGTATAAGTAGTAATTAAGTAATAACTATTAAGGAACAAAACCTAATTAAACTAGACAAGTTCATTAGTTTAGGTAAGATATTTTCCCCCTCTAAATAGGAACCGGAGACACAATGTAGATGGATTCTGGTTATTGGATCATTCATACTCTTTTAAATATAGATACAGATAATCGAAAATGTAAAGGAGGGAGACACCAAAAAGGGAGCATATTCGAAAAATGAATGAAACAAAAGATGGTGACACTGGAATAGAACACCTGAGTCGCGGAAACACAAATGAGAGAGAGAGAGAGAGAGAGAGAGAGAGAGAGAGAGAGAGAGAAAGGGAAAGGGATTTTTCCTCTCCTTTCATTTTTGTTTTAAGTCTTGCAGGTCACAGCTTGTCGAGCAATACTGTAATACTATCATTAACTAATCTTATATATAATCATTAATCACTTGCTTGTGTCACATAGGCACCAACATGTAGACCTTTCCAAAATGTGCATTTAGGCCCCACTTCCAACTCTTAATAATGACCCCTCAACTTAACCCTCTTTCTCTCTGAAGGGCTGATACCTTTAAGCAATAAAAAGGATGTTCGTTTAGGTTGCGTTTGGTGTACCTTTTGGACCTGCAGTATAGATGCTGCAAGCAGCTTGTGACTTGTGGAAAGTAGCATAGAGCTTGTGAACTATGAAATTTGATTACCCATTGAAAAGATTTTGAACCCCTCCCTCAGAAACACACCCAAAAAGAGCTAAAATTCAGTACGGAGGCTAAAGACCTTTTTCTCATTTTGGAGAGTATCATGATTGTTTTTATCCAGAGATTAATTCTCAACCAAGTGCTGGGATTAGTTACACATTTCATCAATATTCTCTATAAGATCGTCGTTTGTAACGTTAAACTAATGCAGATCTTAACAGTTGCTTAAAATTCACTGTATCCCATGATTGTATTCTTCTCAATTAAATGCCAAACGCAGCGTTAGGGGTGGGGTGATGACAAGGCTAATCCAGTCGGACGTATCAAAAGGGGTTCATGCATGGCATCTCATCCCTGGCAGCCATTATCTTCACCATGAGAGAATGGCTTTCAGTCATGTGTACTTGTTGGCCACTTAAGCAAGAAAGAGAAGAGTGATCTTGGAGACAAGAAGGCATGTTTACTAATGGGATTATTAAAATAATCTAACTTTAGACAATAATGTAGGAGGGGTTCAACTATTCTTAAAACAAATGGAGCACACCTTTAAACTTATCTGTTTGAACTTTGTTCATAAAATACTTCACACACAAAAAAAACACCCTTGGCAAGCCTTTTTTCATTCCAAAGGTACTTTTACATGAATTTGGTGATTCTATATCAAGTTCTAACATGGCATATCTCTATTATCAGCCATTCTTAAATGCTGCAGCTTTCTAGATAACCTGCAGTTTTACTCTTGTTATTATTTATTTCTCCATCTTAGGGCATTGTTTTAACTGTGCTTTCAATGTAGATTAGTACCTTTGTACTTGTCACTTTTTGTTTCTCCATATAGGTATGTTTAATTAACATTTTTGAGGAGATTTGCTCAACTTTGATTAGCACCCTAATGAACTTCAGAACAACCTCCATGTGATCAGAATAAACTTCTAGCTTGGAATTCCTTATAAACAATAGTCTCAAGATCAAACAGCCCCCATGTGAACAGTAGATAAACTAATATGCTCAAAGTTTCCTAATCAGCGAGAAGGTTTCTATGTCTTTAGTTGTTGCATGCCAAGGAACAAAATTTCTACACGGCCGAAATATTTTCGTTTTTAAACATATCGAAATAAAACATCAGTAAAATAACAAAACTTTATTATTTATATCAAAATAAATTGGAACATAAAAAATTGTACCAAAATACAATACTATATACCGAAATAATAAGTTGTATCAACATGAATTTAAATTTTTTTATAAATGTTGCATAATTTTTCTTAAAAAAAATACAAAAAATTTATTTTACAATATTATCTAAAATATTTTCGATACATTTTTGAAACATTTTCATTTCTAAACCAACATATACAATAGTTTTGACACTTGTGCATACCCCACCACAAATCACCTGATCTATGATAGTACTGTTGATCAAGTGCGAGGCATGTTCTATACGCCAAATTCCGTACAATCACCAACTCATACACTTGTGTATTGGCAAATAGCACAGTCGGATATATACAATTCATTTGATTTCCATAAGATTCCATTTTTTCAACTATAATGATTATTTACTCTAATTTTTGCTACGTCAAGTGTTATTTGTTAAACAAACAAAAAATAATAAAAGATATAAAAAGATAAAAGAGACACGACTGTTAATTATTCCTTCGGATTGCCGTGCACGTCCTCTGTAGATAAATACGCTATGGATTGGACGTCACGAGTCTCTCTCTCTCCTCCCTCTCTCTCTCTCTATAATAGTGCACTATTCCTACTTCCAACGATTCTGACACTGACACGCCGCACGAGTGGCATTATTGTTTGCACGTTGGGGCCCATCGTCCACCTCACCACCAGCTATTAAACATGCACCAACACTCCAAACCCCATTTTATAATGCTAATCTCACAAAACGACAAAATAAGGGTCTACTTTGTAGTTTCCTTGGTATTTATTTATTTTGGACTGACCCACATACAACTACATAGCATATACATCATATATAGTATCAAAATCTTTATTCTTACACAATTGTTACCTATAATATATATACTTTGAAAATTCTATTCTTATGAAATACTTATCCAACATTGTTGTCCCTAATAATGTTTCTGTGGCATTTTAAAAACTTTAAGCCATCTTAATTGATTTTTGTCACGACATTTAATACTATTTTTTTGAATTAATTATATTATGACCCCTTAAACTATAACTTATTTTCATTTTACTTTCTTCATCTACAAAATGTTACAGTCACACTCACTCAAGTATGAAATCATTTTTTTACACTAACATCTTTAACAGAAAAGTTAAATTAACATTTTTAACCTTTGCATCTCTCTCTCTCCCCTCCTTCTTCTTCTTCTCACAGCCAAGCCCCTAACTGAATAGCCCGGCAGCCATCCCACTCCACCGTTGCCCTTTTGTTTTGTCACTGCACACTCACTGCTGCACACATCTCCAACCCATCAGCCAGCCCCACACCACTACCCCACCACCAGTATGCAAACAATAGGACCCATAACTTTTTCCCATTCTCACTATTCATATTCCTCACTCCATATTCGCCATCCAAATGGATCCACGACGAGTATCAAGTGATCCTCATCCTCATTGTCATGGGACATCACCATACCCAAAAGAGCAGAATTCACAAAAAAAATTCCATTTGTTGGAGCATCAAATTTATCGAGGTCTCGTCTTCGAGTAATTATCAGTAGCCTCCATTGAAGAAAAGTTATGGGTCTTAACACAATGGTGTACTAATTAAACCAATTTTGAATGTTCCTTCGGGTAATCTTTTTGTTTAGGCTCAGTATTCTTCAAGATAAGTTATAATTGATGCCACGTGCTCTAGAAAAGTAGGGAAACCTTTTGTTTCATCATTTCCATTTCTGTTTTTATTCGAAAGAAAATTAAAATCGTTTAAACTGAAGCTCAATAATATTTGTATGTAAATATATACGTATACAGGGAGTAAATACATATTATACAAAGAGCTAATATGTATGTATATAAATTTGTTATGTGTCAGTGGGATGTGATTGTTTTGTGTGGCCAGAAGTTTTATTTTTGGATCAATGTGTGATCTGGTTTGACATATATACATTAGGCATATCTACATATATGTATCCAAAACGTGATAGAGAAAAAGGTTAGTTTGGGAATAAAACAAAGGTGGCCTGGTCATGTGTAAGTCACATGCCAAAATTTCATTTATTTTGTTACCAGAGGGTTAACATAAGGGTAAAATTGATATAAATGAAAAGAGTAAAGGGTGTAAATGTAGCATTTAATAGATGAGGAGGGTTAAGTAAAAAAGGTCATAGTTTAAGGAGTTTTGGCATAATTAACCTTAATTTTTTTTTTTTTTGTATCTATAGTATTACTCATCTAAAATACATACAGTGAGATTTAGTACTTTTTTTTTTCTAACCGAGTGTTTGGATTAGTGTGCGTATATCCCAACTAATCTCAGAACCTGTGCAATTTTCTATTCTTACACAAATTGAGTAATTATTAAGCTCAAGACTCTCGAGGTGATCTTAAAAATTGATAACACAAGAAAGATTTCGAAGCTGAGACGTTAAAGGAAGCAAAACCCAATACCCTTAACCTTAACCACCAGCCAAACACATTGTAATAATTTCATTTGACCATTAGTGGTGTGATATATAACAACTATAATTTTAATGTTTTATATTGAGTTTTATACATATTTTATAAATACGCAAACCGCTCACTTGTAATAATTTTGTACAGAAAACAGACTAACATTAAAATAGGTGTACCCAATAACCCCACATGTTTCCTCAAGCCAACTTAGAAAACTTTTGGGTGCAATGTGGTGGTGTTAGGTTTTGAAGAGAGCTGGGTTGAGGAAGGGCATGTTTGGTTGAACGGAAAGTAGTCTCTCTCTCGGGAGAACGATGCAGACGTGTCTACTCCATGGCTGGTCAAGCCGACAAGCAGTTTGGACGTGGGGCCGTCGCACGTGTAATGGATGATTGCCCTGTATCTATGGTGGTTTCTTCTTTATATATATTCTATATCTAATTCTCAAATCTAGAAGAAACCTACATATAGCTTAGTCATAGAATGCCCTGAAAGAAATATTCATAATCATAGTGTCATTATGTGACACAACTCATACATAAATAATGCAAGCATTTTTTTAAAAAAAGAACTAGGGTTAAAATAATACAAATTAAAAATTCGAAGTTCGAAAGTCTTAATCTAGTGATTAAGTCTCTGTCGAAGTTAACATTGAATAATAATCAAAGGACATGAAGATGAAACTCATGAACTGACTGACACTAAATGTTGAATCAGCAGCTTCAATCCCGACGACACTGACGGTGGCGAAAATGCTGTTGCTTGATGATTGACAGACACAAGTAGAAAGCTTCATTTTCAAGACTTAATGGAAATCCTGTGCATGAAGCTAGTTAAATATGATGCAAATATAGTTATATATATTTGTGAGTGTAGTTTGAACAGGAGGCACTTATTCAAAGTCCAAACCACAATATAGGGAGTTACTGATATTATGTTTTAGTATAATCACAAAAGACAATGGATCTTGTCATTTCAAGAGGGTTAAGGCAGAGATGATGATAATGAGAGAGAGAGAGAGAGAGAGAGAGAGAGAGAGAGAGATGGTTTTGTTTTTGTTGTTGGTGAAGAAACTGGTGAAGGACTTATGACTGGTATATACAAACTTTGAAGCTAAGAAATCTAATAAAATTACAACAGGTGGAATCCACTTATACAGGAGGGAAGGAACTAGCTACGAAGTCTAAGGCATGTGTTAGCTTCATTTGCAGGATTATTTGACCAAAGTGAGAGAGTATATATTGTCCTTAAACTTTGTCTCTTTTTTTTGTTTTTTTTTACTATTTTCGACCGATTATTCTCTAACTCAACGTGGTGCAAGAGTTATTATCTATACAAATTATATAAAACTCTATGCATTACTTGAATGATAGTTGTTCACAAAAAAGTATGAAAGAGAGATCGAATTTAAAATTTTATGCCTAAGTAGGAAAACTAGCTAACCAATAAGCCACTCTTGCGTGGTTCCTAACTTTGTCTTAATGTGTATCATATGGTAAAGTTTGGTCTTGAATTCGAACAAGTTTTCTTCCATGATTCCTTGTGATGTTGAACGATGTTAGACCCACCATAAATCCCATTCTCTCTCTCTCTCTCTCTCTCTCTCTCTCTCTCTCTCTCTCTCTCTCTCTCTCTCTCTCTCTCTCTCTCTCCTGTGTCCACAATTTTCAACTTTTTCAAGTACATAACCTTTTGTTGAACCAAAGGAGGAGCACATCACCATCTTTATTCCATAAGGGGCTGGGAATGAGTTAAAAAGCCCAGCCTGTCTTAGACCGGTTACATACAGTATATGATGAGATAATATATAGTTACTTATATAATAAATCAATAGGAAACATATATCATTAACTTAATAGATACATATTGTCTCTTTGTGCTTAGTTAGGTGGCATCAGGGGGTTAACAGTTGATCGTTCATCACAAGGTTGGGCTGGGCCTCAATTTCACAACAGGTTTCGGCGATGGCTAATCAGAGTAGCAAAAAAAAGTTTTAGAGAGCTAAACATACCCACAAAAATCTACTTTCAAACTGACATGTTTAAGAAGTTCGTGGTTTTTTTTTTTCCTAATTTTTTATTTTTATTACAAAAAAAAGGTAAAAGTATAACATAAAAGCCCATAAAAAGATAGAAATTAAAATTTGTCTTAAAAGAATTAGAAAAAAAGAAGCATAATAATTAAATAGACTGAGGTGAATAATAAGGCACCGTCCATCCTGTTGCAATGCGTGTTGAACATGCATTTCTACTTTTTCTAGGAAGCTAAGAATCTCTAGGGCTGGCTATGCATGGCAACTAATACTGTGTATTGCTAGACTTAATATCTATCATTATCCATTTTTTAAGGTCGGCATTAACTAATTTTGGGGGAGAGGGTGGGTCCCACTTGTCACTATATTCACAGTTATATTAGGCAGCTTTGCATTTTACATTTTTTGACAACTGCTACATAATGTAATCGAAACTATTATCCACAAAGTTCACCTTAGGGTGGCAATTTCTTGTCAAACTGTCTTACAATATGCCAACCACCCTAAAAAGGGGTGGTTTGAATAAAACAGTATGATCCCAAATTTGGGTGAAAAGATATTGTGGGCAGCAGTCTTGTTCCGAGTGCAAGAGTTGATTCCTTGTGATTACACTAATCTCGGAATGAATGGATTTAGTAGAGGTGTGCAAAAATTGATCCGGATATCCAGTAAAAAATTAAAAAATAAGTATTGCAATGACACACATTGGTAACTATAAGGACAATTACAGTATGGCGAGTCATGATGCATTAATAAGGGCGAAATTGTTTTATTGTGACTTGAGTGTGACAGACTTGAAACAAAAAACCACCTCTCCGCGAGTGGAGGTAAAACTGTATATATTTGACTCCCCGGCCTCTAGAGTGGAAGGAGGCTCAAATTGTGAAAGAGTGCGTCTCTTTGGACTTGCGCAGTAGGGAGTCCTCCATAAGTGAAAATTCGCAGAAGGATGCAGAGCAGAGAGAAAGGCGCGCGCACATTGTAGGTTATTTCATCAAACACTTGGATGACCATATTTTCATTAGCTCAACCAAAGACAAAACAGAAGAGAAACAAAATCCCTTAATAACCACACCCCCAGGAAGATAATAGCCATTAGAAGAAGCCTTTAGTGATGCCGGACTGCCCCAGAATAAGTAATCATCCACGAAGAGGTTTCTACAAACATTTATAGGACAGAATGTTAAATAAATCAATGTTGTAAAATTTATGCAACTCCAAATGTTCTCTTCATAACACAGGAATCAGTACTACGGTAATGTTTCAACTCCAGAAGGTTTAGAAAGTAGGATGGAATTCGGTGTTCAAAGAAGGAATTCAACCACCGAAGGATAGGGATCCCTCGGATAAGAAAGCAATATCTTCTTTCTACCCTTCTGTAACTAGATTCTGGTTGGTTACTGTCCTTGTCTTAACGGCTGCTACAACACATTCAGCAACTCAACATACAAGTGATCAATCCCCCTCGCAAATGAAACACAATCTTTATACAGGGGAAGGACCAGACTCCAACGCAAAACCCAACAGCAGCTGAAAAATTGCTAATTTTTCTGCAAGATTTCTCAAAAATGTACTCAATGTGAATATTGAGATCTGAAACAAATGTTTATATAATTTACATAGTATTACAGGCGCACTCCAAATTTATTGATACTTATTTCAAAATGCTTTCCTCAATGGGTCCAGGAAAACCTTTGAGCACATCCCTCAGAGCATAATAGTGGCTGTCACATTTGTGGTCTGAAATTAAATTGCTTGAGAGCTGAATCCTCTGAAAATGATCGCCCGGATGCCGCCTCCATAGAGTAAAAAACTCCCTCCCTCTGTTATTGCTGCCTTTGCTGTCATTGTCTACATTCCTCTTTAGATAATAGAGAGTTCCTGGTACAAACAACTCTTCAGGCGTTGCACAGACAGCTTCCTTCTTTTTAACAAGAACAGCATTCTCTCCGGCTGCCTTGGAGGCCGAAGAGACTCCAGGAACTAAGGGCAATTCCTGTCTGATGTGAACGTCTGTTCATGGAGACCAAAACAGCATTTAATGAAGTGAAGACGCAAAGTTTCGCAAATTAGTTAAAAGCAAGCTTAAATCACAAACCAATGAGGGTGTGGTTCAAATCATTAAGGATACTACTGGAACAAGCATGAAATTGAAGGGTTCTTCATTGTGAGCATCCAGTTGAAGAGAATGAACAGATCAGAGATAATATTAGGTACATACTTATACTACCCCAGCGATACATACATCTAAAGCTAGTAAAGGGAATCCTACACTAAATAGGGTATGGACAAATGCTACTAAAAGGTTGTTTTTCCATTTAACTTCTTGAGATATTGCAATATAAGAGTAATGCTATGTGGGATAAAACTAAACACTTAGTAGCTGGGATTAAACTAAAATTTGACAAATTGTTAGCATTAGTGAGAGATAGAGACTATGTAATAAGGGCAATTTATTTGTTTATTTTGGTTGGGGCCAGGTAGAGGATTACTATACTGACACAGTATGAATAGTGTATCCTAACATCTTCACAATGGTATGGCAAAGTAAAGAACTTATATCATGATCCCATACGAGAAAAATCACAACTTTGTCATTAAGAGCTTCAATGTATAATATGGACTCACTGCAGAATGTTGGCAGTATCATTTGTACAGCCTCAGTTTCAATAGCAGTCACATTCTGTAGAAGCTAATGACCAAGCCAATAAATAACACGAGCAGACAAGTCCACAAAATAAGAATTGAGCATAATGCTTTCTTCTTAATATCCTGCAGCTCTGAAGATTTTTCCATCAACCTTTCATATATTTGTGTGGTTTCTTAGTTGTTGATTCCCTTTAAAATAACCAAAACCCCCCAAGAAAAAAGCAAAGACAAGAAAAGAAAGAAAGCAAAAACAAGCATAATATGATGTGAAACATTTTGAAGACAGAAAATGGGGGCTGGGGGTGTATCCAGAAGAAAGAAATTAAAAAGCACAATAAACGGACACAAAACAATACTAGGTCTAGAATACTTGTCATTAGAAAAATTGCTTTGCCATGGTAGTCAATTTAAACAAGAAGCAACAGATTTACAAACAATAACATCTGGAATATTTAAAAAAAAAATACAATAACATCAGGAAACCTGGATGCAGGCAAGGCCTTACCAGAGACTTTTGTCTGGCCCCTGAACTTCGCATAATCAGCCAGCTTCCGAGCTACATCTTGTACAGAAGAAACAACGTGCTTTGCATTTGTTACCAAACCTATGACACTTTTCCAGTCTTCTTTCTCTAAGACACTCTTCCTGTGAAAAAGCAGAGGAAGAAATTCGACAAAACCACAAAAACACTTTATTCTTCATAAGCTAACTCCCAATGGATGCACACCAATCCACCCATTCTTAGCTAAATTCCTAGAGCTAATGCTACCCCATTACTAAATAGGGGCATCGTGACTTGAATTCAAGCACTGAGACTATATTTTGTATGATGGAATGAGATGAAATGTAATGGAATGCAATGTTGGTAAGGGAATGGAATGGAATAACAATTCCCAATCCCTTATTTGGGACTATGAGGGCATGGAATACATGTACATACATCTATTTATTATGGGATTATGAAGGAATGAGAAAATCTGCTCACTCAATGAATGTGCACACAACATGCATGAATGCAACCCAGAGGTGTAGACATATTGGTTTTCCAATGGTATTCAAAAGGTTACATAATTTATTAGCCGTAAAAAGGCTTCTTTACTTACCAATCGGTTTGCAGAATTTCGTTCCTTAATCTCATTAAAGAAGCTACACTTAACCTGGGGATAATATCATCCTGTGGATACACACAACAAACATATCAAATTCTTCTTTCCAGAGAACTTTTTTCTTTTTCTGACAAGCACCAGAGACCATTTATGACTCGAATACTCAAACCATCTACCAACCTGCATTACAACAGTAGTGACATAATCAGAGCAGCTTTCAGCAAGTTCTCTAGATACACAAGGTGGGGTGGCATATCCAATGGCAGTGACAATATCTGGGCTAAACCCTAGCTCCTTGGATGACTTTTTATGGAGCATTATTGCAAGCAAAGAAGCTGTAGCACCTCCAAGAGAATGACCCACTAGCCTTAACCTAAATCCCTGTAGATGAATTAGTCTCACTACATCAATGATGAAAAGCAGCAGAAGAATAGTGAGCCGCCTGAGATAGAAATAGTGTATCCAAAAAGGGCAAAAGTAAGAACAATCTTCACCACCTTGTGTTTATCCAAACACTTTTTTATGGTTCCCATCTCATGACTAAGAAACCAGCGAGCAGCCTCAGCAGTACCAAAGTGGGTTGAGTAGCCTTCAAATGTGACTTCTTCGCTGCTTGACGAAACAATATCAGTGATAAGGTCATAGACAGTATGAGTTCCACGGATTCCAAGAATTACAAGTTTCTTGCGAACATCGATTCCTATATAATATCCAGGTCTCATAATGCTGGAATCTTTAATAAATTTCACAACGTTGCTTTCTCGAAGCATGCTGTTTCTTGCAAGACCAGCAGCGTTATCCCTATAACCCCCTTTTGCTAATTCTATGTGATAGATAAGATCTTGGACCTAAATTAGAAAACCATAATCTGATAAGAAGACCAGAAATAACATAAGAAAAATAAATGAATAAAATTTACAGAATATGTACTGTATGTAAACTCATAGAACATAAATATATCTCATTCAGTTTCTGCAATCAAGTCTTGAAATTTAAAGTTCCAACTTCCAGTGCTTACTATTGAGTCAGATGAGATCTGCACACCCTTAACATCCTCAAAGGGCTTTTCGGATGCTTGCTGAAGGTATATAAGAAATAAGCCTATCGTAAGGTCACTTAGGCTCCAATCCTGGAGTCCAAGCCTACTCCGCTGAATGCTTGCAACAATCTCCATAAGTGATCTACTGCTAGTTGGAGATTTGTTAGCAAATCCATTTCCTGCAAATTTGTAAATGAAATCAGCTTTCATAATATCCAATAGACAAAAGCTATAAAAGGCCGAAGTCCCAGATAATAATCCCAGCAAAAAAATAGCTTACCATGCATCATGAAAGGAAGCTTGAATATAATCAATGAAAAAGACAATTCAGGAATTGGGACAAACTGCATGGTATTGACTGTCAATCTAATTTTTTTGATATGGGTCTCACTTGACTATTTTGTACAACAAGCCATGTATATCCATCCCTATAAACTTTCGGAGCACACAATGCAAAACAAGATATAATTGATAAAACAGCAATTGAAATAAACAACCTGTTGGCAGAGCCCGCCTACACAATTGCAATGCTGGTTCAAGAGCTTTGGTGAGCCAAGCAAGTTCTAACTTCCATTTGTTATCAGTCAAATCATCATCATCAGAATTGTATTTCCTAATTCGAGAATCATAATTAGGCTTTACAGGTACTTGAGATGTATCCTTTGCCTCCTCTGGCACATCAGCTCCAACCTTTTCTGCCTTTGACCATTGCGATTGATACTTATTAAGAACATTATATACAAACCGTCGATGCGATACCTCTTTCTTAAACAATGTCATAGTGAAATCTGCACCGAAAAGAAACAATGAAAAAAGCATCAGAAATAGGATCTCTTTTTCCTAGTTACAAGTGTTGCTTTATAATTATTTTGAGTCACATGCTAAAGTCAACGTTTGCTCCCTGGTGTCAATCAGTTTACAACCTTCAGTATGCTTCATTGAGTCTCTTCTATTTCTTTTTAAACTTTTTATAAGGAAATAAATAGCCCATATAACCCACAACCATTACTATTCTACCTTACATGAGAATCAACTTATACTGCTTCAGTTACATGGAACTTTATGCAGGCCTGCTAGGAAGGGATGTTAACGGAATCAGACATTTCTAAGTTGCTTGAATGGTGCATTTCAATGACGAAGAGAAAAGTATAGTGCTCTTTCCATTTGAAAGGGGGCTAAATGTCTTATTGAAGTGATTTGAGGAGAATCTATCAATAGAGGAGAGTGATAGCAAGGCTTGAAGGGAAGTCTTGAAAACAAAAATAAAGGTCATTCATTCATGGCAAAATAGTGCTCGCTCACTCGCATGTGAAACCAAATAATTAACATGACCACGAGTTAATATTATGGAAAATTTTGCAATAGCAACCTAACATATGAGAAAATCATTTCTCTAATCCACAGACTGATCACGACTTAATTATGGTTAAGTTCCAAAAAGGGCGAAAGAAAGGATGAACTTTAATTCCTTGCTTTATGAGGTTACATTCAACTTCAGTACACTTTTCCCTTTACTTTTCTATTCTTTCATTTTCTTTCGTTTCTTGTTCTTGGTCAGGACTGAATAGGATTCCAATATATCTCACTATTCTACCGTATAAAAACGGGTTAGTAGAAACTTGAGGAAGACAAAAGAAACTAGAACAGTGATTTTTTTTTTTTTTTGTTTCATTCTGCTTTAATCTCTCATCTCCAAAGAATTTTAACTTCTTCAATTCAAAATATAGCACTGTCTTCCTTTTTCCGATCTTTTCTCAGCACCAAAGTAAATACTCTAAAAAAAACCTAGAAAATAGGAAGCATAGGCATTTGATGAAACATATATCAAATTTATCGATGGAAATGACCAAATAAAAAACTCAAGTACCTAAAATCTGCTCACATGCACTCCCAAACCCTAGTAATTACCAATAAAGATCTATAAACTTTTCGCTGGAAAACCAAAATAGCTCAAAGAACAAGCTTACCTATGTTGTGGAAGAAACGCTTCATTGATTGCTTTGCCATTTATGGTAACAGAGGAAAAAGGAGTAGATAGATTTATATATATATATATATATATATATAGAGAGAGAGAGAGAGAGAGAGAGAGAGAGAGAGCTGTGTGCTATGGGGATGTGACATCGGCCGACGAGTGGAACATAGCGCACTTCCGGAGGAAACTTAACTGCCGATGCGGCGGAACGGAGCCCCAATCGGAGAGCGTGGATCAGGTTGAAGTCGACATTACGGCATTTTTTTGAGGGCACTGCGGTCTTTTTACAACGTTAACAGCTAGTTCTGGGCCTTGTGGGCCCAGTGGCCATGGGTCGGAGCTGGCCGGAGCCCGATATTAGTCCAAGCGACTTTCATCATAATTCCAGCCTTCATAAATAGTAAATACTATGAGCCCCGAGCTAGCCTGCTAAAATAAAAAATTATTGGATAAATAAAATTTCTACAAGCCAAGCATTAATGCTCTTGATAGTTATGTGGCAACTAGGAGTGCACAAAAAACCTACTCTATCCCATGAATTGAACCATCCCGATCCAACCTTTATGATTTTGGCTAGTTGAGCTCTAACAAAGACCTTTATAATTTTGGCTAGTTGAACTCTAACAAAGACTGGTTGAATTTTCGAGTGGGTTCAAGTTATAATTCTCAAGTTAGTGGTTTGGTAACTTGAACCTTTTCGAGATCCAACCCTTATATATTTGATAAAGTCTATAAGTAGTATGATTTAATTGGCATGACCCGAGGGCATTAGTTATGTTTATAACTTATATATAAGTATTCATAATAGAATCTATCATTTTGTATTGTGGTAATATTAAATTTTTATAACTAATTGGTCAAATCATATATAATAAAATTAAACTCCATGAGCCAATCTGAACCAACTCAGACTTTTTCTAGCAAGGTTTGGTCAATTCTATACCTTCATCGATTCGATTTTAATTCCAAAACTTGGGAAGCGTTCAAGGGTGAATATGATTTCAAGTTTTAAATATAATCCAAATTGAACCCACCTCTAGTAGCAAGGGATTCTTGTTATTTGAATGTCTTAGACTCAAACCTCCGCAACTAATTTCTTTAGAGCCATTTAAAATTTATTTTTTTAAAAAAAATTATATTATATTATATCCATGTATCAACAGGGCCTCAATTAATCTTTCCAAGCCTAGCCCGTTATAATTCAACGGTCCTTACAGGCTTACTTAGCCTGAAAACATTGTCCAAGCCCTAAAAAATTTGAGCTGGACTGGAGTCTGGACGGGTCTGGCTGCCCCCCTGGGCCAATACCACCTGGTGGAGAGGGGTTGGTTTACAAAGTCTTTAAGTAGTAGGTCCATCAGAGATATTACAAGAAATCTTAAGGCCTTTTCTGATAGTTCTCCGTAGTTTCCTATATAAATACCCCCTTAGGGTTACACTTACATTCAACGGTGCTTTTTCAAGAGTTCGGAGGCGCTCCTTCGCCGCCCCAGAACCCTAGCCCTAACGGCCGACGAAGTACCAATCACCGCTATCGTTTAGGGTTAGGGTTAGGGTTAGGGTTTGCTATTTGGGGTTCACTTGAGTTAACTATCTCCCGATTCTGTATCTAATCGTCGAATCCAGTCTTTTAAGCTTCTCTGATCGTGCTATGTGTAGTCACCATGATTGCAAAAGAACCATCAAAATACGAGTTTTTGTCTGTTGAATGAGTTTATATCAATGGTAGTAGTAATTCGCGGGTAGTAGAGAATGAGATGATGATCAGGATTTTGTTTCCCTATTGGTTTGATCGCCGTTATGATGGCATCTTATTCGTATTAGCTCTATCTGATCATTCTCTTTATATCCCCCAACCATGTATCTTTATATTTGTTCGGTTTAATTGTCCTCTACCAGGAAACCTCAACGAACATCTTGTGCATTTTAAGATTTGCAAGAAGTTTTTTTTTATTTTTTGTTTTGAGGTTGTTTTTCATGTGTTGTTGGAACTTGGAGAGGATGAGATGATGATTAGACTTGTTTCCCTATTGGTTTGATCACCAGGATGATGGTGTCTACTTCTGTATTAGCTCTATCTGATCATTCTCTTCAGGTTTCATGTTTTTCTAAAAATAGATGTTTTTCAGTAATTTTTTCCTCGTATTTTTTTTTGCCTTTGTTTCATTAAGCACGAATTATTTTTGGGCTTGGGTTTGGAGAGTTTGATTAACTCCAGTTGGTCTGCAAAGCTATATTTTTTAATTAATTATTGAGGTTTTCATGTTTATTTATGCTTATTTCTTATTTCATATATAATTATCAGCATGACTTGTGGATTTTGTGGTTTTGTCCAAATCCCATGAACCCGTAATCCTCTGCCCAGAATTTACCTCTTGTGTTTGCTATGGCACTATAATACATCTCTTTAAGAAGTTCTTTAAGGGTTTACAAATTTACAATGTCATGCACTTTTAATAGTTGGAGAATTATGTGGTGTTCTGACTTGTTTCCCATTGGTTTGAAAAATTTGCGAATGAGCTATATCTGATCATTCTCTTAATATTTTTGTTAGATTTTCTTCAATTGGAAGTTAGCAAGGCTTGATCTTGAGGCTGCATGTTCTCTCAAACCTGCTTGATTTTGACGGTATTTTGGTTATCCAAAGCAATTAATCTTTGTTGAACTCTTTTCATTGTAGTTTCTCTCTGTTATCTTAAGTAAGTGTGCCTGTTCATTTGAGAAGGGATGCACATTTCGAAGGCTTTTCAGGTTCATGCTAGTCAAAGCCTGTTGAGCTCAAAATTTGTGCAAGATTTTTTTTTTTTTTTTTTTTTTTTTTTGTCGAAGTTGGTTGTATAATCTCCTCTAGCCTTTTTTAGCTAGAAGATTCTTCAAATTTTTCGAAGATTGGTCCCTTTATTTTCTTCAATTTTTTGGTCTTACATTCTTGTCTTGTTTTCTTATTCTATATTGCTCCTACATATTTTCTTCATCATTTTTTTATTAGCTGCAGCCTGTATTTGAAGAAGGAAAGATAAGGGAGGGACTAGAAATTTGATTTCTTGTTCATTTCATGAACTGATACTGTAGTAATTACTGATTCATTTGTTATGTTGAACTTTTAAGATAACTATTTGATTGTTGATGCTTGATAAAATGAGGCTCTGAGGAGAGGTTAAACCGTTACGCAGTGGTGGGGGTGTCCCAATTTATGATTTTGGTTAGGAATTAAATTGATGACCCATACGTTTATAAGCCTGGCTTAAGACCCTGGCCTGATCGCTCGCTCAAAACCTTGCCCCAAAGCCAGAAAAAGTTCTGTGCTTGGATGGATCAAGAATTTGAAAATGAAAAGGCAAAAAGAATAAAAATAAAAATAATATTTTATTTTATTTTATTTCTTTTTTGGTTGATAAATATGGGTTCCAAAAATTACCAGCAATTTAAAAAATTCTCAAAACCCCACAGGAGGCTCGTGCAAGTCTGGTACACTTGAGGTTCGTGGCAAAGCTTGGGCCTAGGGGTTGACAGTTGGACCTGGCTTGGCCTGAACTTTTGCTGGAGCCCGGGTCTTGTTATGCTACACATTTCAATAGGTTCATGCCAGGTCTACCTCTCCTGTTACGATTCTTGGATCATGAACGATGATGTGGCATCTCAACAAAGTACGGAGATTGATGACGTGGAGTTTGCCCATAGATTTGTTCATTTTAATTATTTTTTATTTTATCATATGTCCTGTTAGATACGATGGTGTGTTTGATTCGAAGGACAATGTTAGATTGGATAATGAATTTGGACTTGTTCCGCGTTTGGTTCCTAAATAAAGGCTAGACTAATAGTTTGATTTGGACTATTATATCACATACTAGTTCTTAACTAATCTTAGGAAGAATGGATTTGCTAATCCTAGCACTAGAGGGAAGAAGGATAAGATTGAAATTACTTAATTACTCCTAGTTAACATATATTATATATTTTATATTTTATATTACATTATAAATATTAAAATACGATAACATTGTATAATATTATATTTTAAAATATTCTATATGTAATATATATTATTGTATATAATGTTCTATTATAATATATTAGAATATGATAATATTATATTTATAAAATATTATATAACATTATTATATGTTGTATATCATATATTATACTTTTTATATTTCATTATATAATAATATAATATTATATAATATATTATTATATATTTGTATTTTATATGTATAAATTTGTATGACATACTATAACATAATATATAGCAAGTATATAATATTAATTTACATTATAATGTATTATAATAACGTGCAATAATATAATATTAATAATATATATGTATTTTTTATAATGTAATATACTTGTCTTAGATTCTAATATTATATTATTATTATTTTAGATAATAATATTATATTTTATTATTATTTATATATATGATTATATTATTTATATTATAGGCTAATAATATATAGTAAGGAGTAATATGATTATTTTTTATAGTTGTAAGATTAATTCGATTATTTATTTTATGTGCAAACAAACATGAGACTAGATAATTGCTTAGTACTATTAATTCTAGGATTGTCAATCCTAAAACTATTAATTCCAAGACTCTTTGTCTGGACAAAAAATCAAACGAGCCCTGTGTTATACGGTTTTCAATTGCTTGTAGGACTTCATTTGGTATTCGTCGATGCTCTTGGCTAGGTTGGTCTCATTAATTGATGTATGAATTTTTATTTTCCTCGTAATGAAACCTGAAAAGTCAAACTAAGCTCGCAGTGGATGTGATGCTTTGGTTCCGGTTGCAACAAGGAGCCGTCAAACTATCATTTTGTTTGCATGATGGTGAGCTGTTGAATTCCCATGTACGACGGTGGTCACACCTGTTTTTTTTGTCCCTTGGCTTCATGGACCAATTGCACTGCTTTTGACTTCTTCGTGGAATTAATTTTAGGAACGTTTGGTGTAACCGAAAACCACTTGATCATCATCTCATTAAACTAAGGTAATGAGCTGTGTGCTCTTTCACCAATGTCGGCTGAGCACATTTCTTTCCCTTCTGGGCTGAGCTGGGGAAGGAATATTTCTACTTTTATTGATTTTTTATATGAAATTTTTTGATATGATAATGTCAATTCTTATAATCAGAAGACCTTTAAATTTTATACAAAGAAGTCTACAAGAACGATGTAATATAAAATGATGAACGATTTACAATGCTGTATAAAAAATATATATACAAAAGTTTAATTTATATAGTGTTACAATTTTCTTTATAGTCAGACATGTCATAGGTGACTTATCTTATTAAATGCTTGTGCAAATCAGCAATGGGGGCTAAGTTTATTCCTAAAAAATTCAAACGGGAGTCTCTCCCCAAGTAAACATGGGTGGGTTGGTTAACAAAAAATATAGGGCAACGTTACCTACCGCTGCGTTTGTTGGGCAATTATCGACTGATGGATAATAAATCAGCCTAACCTCACTGCCTACCCAGTAGGTGTTGCTGTGAGTAGCAAAATTCAAAAATATATATAATTTAACTTATTAAGTAATTAATCATATATTAATTTTTTCACTATACACTTGTTTTTTGCCCTATTTGTTTTGATTATTACCAATTTTTTATCCCACAAGTGTAAAACATTGACTATTACAGGCTCAACAAGTTGGACTGGGGAATTACATGACTATGGGGAGGGTGCTGGCACCTCCCAATTTTTGTAATTTGTGTGTATATATGTATATATATATAATGACTTTTCAAAGGACTATTTTACACGATTTTAAGTCTTTCTTTAAGATCCTAACCCAATTTAAAGCATCCCACGATAGTAAACAGGTGAGGGCTTTTTTTTTTTTTTTTTTGCCCTTAAAATGAATATGAAAATATAATATTTTACACATTTTGTCAAAAAACATTGCTCCTCAGGATTATACAATCGTCTATGAGAAATACCACATAACTATACCGGAGTCGAAGCGTAAGTCTCATTCCCTGCACTAAGAATAGAAGGTTACCAAGAATCAGTCTAATCCACATGGGTTTGAATTATTATCTATTGACTCATCATTGTTGCATCAAGTCATCACCAATTTTAAACGCATGTAGTACTTTGCTTAGCAAATAAGTCACAGTGATGACCCATACCCAGCCAAACATTAAACACCATACGCAGGCAAGCAATCAACAACCTGCAGAGAGTCAAAAAAATTTAAAGCCACAACGAAAACGCCATACGGAATTTTGAAATATAACAAGAGGAGACCACCACAATTCACACACTTTAAGGTTTCATTAGAGAATGCTTCAGATATGGACTTAGTTTGAAAATCCAATTTTTTATTTTAAATCTCAAAGGAATTCCTGCGTTGCTCTTGCTAGATTTCCCTATGTCGAAAACCCAATTCACAAACAGCTCACTGGTTATGTGATTTTACTTTCAGGTTGATTAAAGCTAGTAAGTGTATGTGGGAACACTCGCGAGCCCTATCGCTTGTTAGATATTTTCTTGTAGTTTGTATTGTTAAAAGGCAACTGGGTGTGTTGAGGCTTGTCCTACTTTGAAAGTTTTTAAAACATTAACTTGAGCTTTGAGTGTTTTGGATGATAATCTAGTGATTAAAACGAATCAGTTTATACAATCTTTTCTTCAAGCTTTTCCACAATAGTCTCAAGCACGCCTGCCGTTAGCATTGCGTCTTTCAAGTTATCATGCTTCAGCCTGCCTTTGGGAGTTTGCGCTTCATAGCAGCCTCTTATGACCTATAAATTTGGCTAGAAAAGAGTTAACTCCTTGTGAAAAGGTTGGTTTTGCATTGAACTACATTTAGGCTGTGTTTCGTTGAGAAATAGAAGTGGGGGAGTGGATTAGCTATAACGTTGTTCTTATAAAACTCATGTTTAGCAAAAAAAAAATTATATGGGGTTAGTTATTCCTCTGGACTATTAATTTTTCACAATGAAAAATATTTTCTCTCTTGAGATAAACTTTAAAATGACATTTTTATCATTATTTTATTATTATAATAAGTTAATATAATATTAAATAGTCTTTCAAGTTATCATGCTTCAGCCTGCCTTGGGAGTTTGAGCTTCATAGCAGACTCTTATGACCTATAAATTTGGCTAAAAAAGAGTTAATTCCTTGTGAAAATTGTGAAAAGGTTGGTTTTGCATTGAATTACATTTAGGCTATGTTTGGTTGAGGGATAAAAGTGAGAGATTGGATTAGCTATCCTGTGGATCTTACAAAACTCATGTTTGATAAAGAAAAAATTATATGGGATCAATCATCTCTCTGGACTATTAATCCCCCACAATAGAGGATAAATAATATCATGCCCCATAATATTACTTATCCTCTCTCTTGGGATAAACTCTAAAATAATATTTTTATTATTTTTTATTATTATAATAAGTTAATATAATATTAAATAGCTATATTATAATTTAAAATTAATTTTTCTATTAATTTTTTTATTTTTAATGTAATATTTTGATGAAATAATATTTCTTATCCCTATCATAATCTCATCCTAACTAAATGTAATATAAGTAATCCTACACCACATCAGATATTACTTATTGCTCATCATCACTTTTTAATCCCACAGTACTATTTATTCTTCATTTTTTTATTCCGCAAACAAACGGCACTCGAAAGCAACGTCAATGTTTCAAATACATCATTAGAAATGGTACATTTCTCCAACCCCCAACCGCGAATCCCTTTTAAATCCAGCCGTCCACTCTGTGATTTAATCTCATACATATCCAGCCATGGTTTTTGACCACCTCTTTCTAAACCTCTTTTTTCCTTGCAGTAAAGTAATACTACTTGAAGTCTTGAATCCCTTTAAGAAAAAACTAGGCGTAAATTTCGAAGAAATCAACATAAAACGCGCCATTATATATTGATTTTGTAGGCATTTGACCTCTTGTAGTTTACACAGACGTCGAACTCTTGAAGAAACCATGAACAAAAATCAGTGAATTTGAAAATTGTGAGTGTAATAAGTTGAAAAACAGGTCCATAAAAGATTTAAAAAGATGCATCCAAACGAAGCAAATACTGCCCTTGCCTTTTTAGATTAGAGATTGACAGGTACATTTGAAATTTGTGAAAGAGAGAGAAAATTAAAAAAAAAATTCCTTGTTTAATACTACCTATAAGAGAGAAATAAAAGGAAAAGGGAGAGAAAAACAAAAAAAAAGTAAGAGAGGAAAAATAACCTTTCTTTTCAGTTTCATCTATTCTTTGAATTTCAAATAAAGGAGAGGGTGTGCTTTCACTTTTCTTTTATTTTTTTTTACAAATTCAAACAAGAAAAGAAAATACTTTTTCTTTCACCTTCCCCAACTTTCAAACAATCGGTAAGTAGATTGAAAGGTCAATCCAGTGATTACTCCAAACACTAAGTAAATTAAGGACTGTTTAGCTTTCATGGTGTACTCACAGCCTCACAGGGACTCTACAAAGAACCAGGCAACGGTACATCTAGAAGATGGTGATTTGTGAATTGCAACTTCGCAGTAGTGTCCTATCAAATAGTGCAAGTCCTTGTGGCGATCAGAAGCATCCTAAGACCTAGACTAAGAGCCTATTTGGAATTTGAGAGAGGAAAGAAAAAGGAAAGAGAAAAAGAAATTTTTTTTTAAATTAATCTATCTCTTTCTCTCTCTTTTTTTTCTCCATTTTCCAGCATTTTTTTTACAAAACCAAATAAAAAAGATAGCAAACATTACTTTTTTTTCTTCCTTTTCACAAGTTTCAGACAGCTTGGGAGGGCAATCTTTTGAGAAATAATCCAGTGCTCCTTGAGCAAGGACAGAATGTTCTCCAACATGCCTAATATCTGCATCATCGATGATTCGATGGCGTCCAAGCCAGAACACATAGTTGCCCCTCTTATTGTTCGGCGTGAGCACAAACACATTAGCAGAACTGGAAGCATAAAGAGTAAGTTTAACCTGACTCAACGGTTATAGAGAATCGAACCCAGACATTAAATAAAAAAATTCATTGTCTTTTTTATTGATGGATTCATAACTCTCCTCACAGGGGTGTACCTATTATGCCCATATACCTATTATGTGAGAGGAGAATCTAATTACATATATAATA
This sequence comes from Euryodendron excelsum, assembly GCA_033060915.1. Lineage (NCBI taxonomy): Eukaryota > Viridiplantae > Streptophyta > Magnoliopsida > Ericales > Pentaphylacaceae > Euryodendron > Euryodendron excelsum. Next base: position 4,490,031 of record CM065382.1, read on the forward strand.
AAAACAGGTTTTTTATCTAAAAATTGTTGTAACTAATAGTAAAACAAAGGTTTAAGTGATCTAGAAGTTTGAAAATTAAACAAAGCCCAAGTGCAAGAAATTTCTATTCATGTTAGGGAGCCTATCAATGTTGAATGTAGGCCCTCGTTGAATTCTGAAATTGTGTACACACGAACAAACCTACGGTAGCTGAGAAAAGGACAAGAAGAATGAAACATGTTTGTACTAATGTCTCAGCCTTAATTTGGAGTTTAGTCCAAGATTTTCCTCCTATAAGAAGGGTTGCATTACATCTCTCCTTGCATCTCACCATTCATCGAAGTATACACAACTTTATAGCACTATTCCGACATATAGACGCTTGTATCTCTATATGGCCGTGTCAATAGCCAGAGAGGCCACCAATGGGCACTATGACTGGGCCAAGGAAGTGAAGGAGTTCGACGACACCAAAGCCGGTGTCAAAGGGCTAGTTGACGCCGGGGTGGTGAAACTCCCCAGGTTCTTTGTCCACCCGCCGGAGAGTTTGCAGAATCCATCACCGCTGCCATCCAATGGCGCTCCCCTCGAGCTCCCCACGATAGACTTCCAGGGAGTCGAGGGCGTTGGCGCTCGGCGGAGGGAGGTTGTGGAGGAGATACGCAAGGCGGCGACAAACTGGGGTTTCTTTCGGATAGTGAATCACGGCGTCCCCGTTGCTGCCATGGATGCCATGTTGGAAGCCGTGAGACGGTTCCATGAGCAACCTACGGAAGCTAAGATGGACTTGTATTCCGCGGATAGTAGGCGGAGAGTGAGGCTCAACAGCAATGGACCTTTACGTGAATTCGATGCAGCGTCTTGGAGGGACATATTAACTTGTGTCTTCCATGATGATTCACTGGACCCTGAAGCCATTCCTCCCGTTTGCAGGTATATGTAAAAATCGAATAATTCCTAGGGTTTAAAAGTAAATTCATAATTTTTATATGGTTTGAATTTAATTATAAAATGGATAAAAATGACTAGATCTAATGATAATTCTATCGTAAGAATATTTTTGTTATTTTATCTCTCTAAAATGAAATATCAAAAAGACAATTTTATTTTTTTATGTCAAAATAAAGAGTTATCCTTCATAGGAATATTTTTTTCATTTTACCAAATATGTCATAGTTCCATCAGCTTTGCATGATAAGTCCAAATTATAAAGGGGTTATGTGTTCACTTTTAAATATCATAATTTTTGCTCAAACAACAAGGAGATAAAGTGTAATTTCTTATTTGTATACATAGATTAATTGTGTTACAACAGTATGTAATTGAATATTTTACTTAATTTCCTAGTCTAATAACATTTTTAAATTTGCAGAAAAGAAGTGCAAGACTACGTGAAGTACATGATCAAACTGAGGGAGACGATGGCTGAATTACTGTCGGAGGCATTAGGGCTAAGCAGCGACCATCTTTCACGTATTGAATGCATGAAAAGTGAAGCAATGGCATGCCTTTACTACCCAGTTTGCCCCGAACCGAACCGAACCTTAGGCACTCCCAGGCATTCAGACACAACTTTTCTAACACTCCTCCTCCAAGACAGCATCGGCGGCCTCCAAATTCTTCATCAAAATCAGTGGGTCGATGTGCCTCCCGCTCACGGCGCTCTAATAGCAAACATTGGCGATCTTATGCAGGTACGATACATACATATATATTCATCTATATCCATATATCTATATAATTATAAAGCAAATTTATTTGATGGAACTAGTGAAACTCTAAATTTAAAAAAACATCCTTTTAATGTGCAGACTAAGAAATTTTTAAAAAATAAGTAAATTATTAATCTTGTGCATACCTTATCAGACTCATAAAAACAAAATAGTAAAATACTAATATAAATTTGATAATCACTTACTAATTATTTTGTATTTTTTCTCTCACTTGTCCAAATTGACCACCACATAGTAGTGGGGCACCCTTCTAGTGTATATACATGTATTTGTTGTTCATGAATCACTTTTTGTTACATATAGATATCATTCTCGACCTTGACATGGCCTTCACTTGTTTATTCAGATAATTTCTAATGACAAGTTCATAAGCGTGGAGCATAGAGTGCTGGCTCAACCGGTCGGACCAAGGGTATCGGTTGCATGTTTCTTTACTCCCAGCGGCAGGGCTGGAGTTAAGCCATTTGGACCCATAAAGGAGCTTCTGTCGGAGAAGAATCCGGCTATATATAGAGAATTCCTATTCAGTGAATATTATACCTATTACAAGACCAAAGGACAAGATGTTACCTCTGCCCTTCCCCACTTTAAGCTATGAAGTTCCGGCGTTGCTATAATGCCGGAGAGTCTGAAATTAAGTTATGCTAAATTTTCAGATGAGCTAGGTTTTAATAAGTCAGGAATGATGCTACTTCAGTCAATGTTTTCATGTGAAAATAAATATATATATACTCTTCACAAGAGCTAGTTTGTTGGTTGTGCCATTCAGAAAATGTGTGTAATTTTCACTAGTACTATGAAATAATCGCATCTGAAAGACTATGGGTTATTGGAGATAGGAGTAATTTAATTATTTATAAGAGTAATTACACTTTATCTATTGTGGTTTGAGCAAAAATCAGATGATTTTTTTATGATTCAAAAGTAAGCACATAACCACCTTATGATTTGGACTTATTTGTAAAGTGAATGGAACCATGATAGATTTGATAAAATAACAAAAATGTCTCTGCAAATGATAACTCTTTATTTTAACATTAAAGGACAAAATCGTCATTTTGATGTTTCCGTTTTAGAGGTATTAAATGACGAAAATATTCCTATAACATAATCGCTGTTAACTCTAATAGATTTTATCAATTTTATAGTTAAGTATAAATCACAAGAATATTAGAAGGGAGTAAAATGTAATTACTTTTATTTATATTCTTAACAAAACGATTCCAACATGGGGCCGGGCACTCCTCCATTGGGAGGGCAACACGTGCAAGTATCTTATTATTGCATTAACGGTGATGTTTGAAGTTTGAACACGATCTCTTGTTTTTGCTTCAAGCATAAAATTTGTGTAATACTGTTAGATTAACTCATATGGTCCTGGCTTTAAGTCGGGAGTATTCAAATGAGTAGTAGGATTCATTCAAGTATGTTCAAACAATGTCTTGTCGTTTTACCTTTTTTTCCTAAAAAATTTTGTTGATCTCCATCCTTCGCAATCACTTTATTTACCAAATTTACACATAAAATATCACCAAATTCATTCATTCAACTTTATGTAGGTGAGGTTGACTATTATTCAATGAATTAATGTAGTTTCCCCTGTTCATATGAACTTCAAAATTCTCTTCCTTAATTTATGTAGCTTATCGCCAACAAGAAGTTCAAAAGTATGGAGCACAGAGTAGTCGCTGGGGACGAATTGGTCCTAGGTTATCAGCAGCATGTTTCTCGTATCCAAGCATTGCTAGCAAATCTAAACCATAGGGACCAATAAAGGAGAGTTTATCAAAGCTTACTACATTCCATAATTATTGGAAGTATCAAGCTTCTGAACAAAAGGTGCAAGTTAACAACCAGGTGAAAATTTATTTAAAAAATCAAGACAAAACAAAACAAAATAAAAAGAACAAGACGCTATCTCCACACAATTTGTAGCAGAGAGAAAAACACAACTCTTTACATGATTATCAGCTTACAGAGGATAGCATAAACCAGAAATCCCGATTAAAAATCACTGACGACTCACGATATGTTCAGAAGGAGCCCGGATGAAAGCCTCGAAAGGGTTGCACAACCATAGCCCTCAGATTGTAGTGTCCTGGATTGCTATAGCTGCACTCTTGCCTTCTGCTTCTGAGATGATTTTCCGTTCATAATTTTCTCACAACTGGTAATAGTCATAGCTCCTAAATAATTGTCTTGGATTGCAATATCTGCACTAGTGACCACAATATATCCACCCGATGCATGCTTCTGTTGTTCTGCCCCTGCAATTATTGTCAAAATTAAAAATTATTTAACATAAATTAACGGAAGGCACTGTACAGGAAAGACGTGAAGTTTGGAGTTACAACGTTCAAATTCTATCCACTAATGCTCATATACCCAGAGGTTTGCTAGTGGTCTGCGTCATGGAAGTCATATCAAGTGCATATAGAGGTAACATAATGCAAAATTTTAAATCAGTTGAAGTTTAATCCCTTAAAATTGAGTCTGTATTGCTTTTATAGGAGTTTTTTCGTCCAAATTTTTATCTAGGGAAAGACATGCTTGCGAGAGGCTCATACATTCCATAATTAGTTTGTTTTAAACAGCTCTCGGTAATATGGCATGTACTGCAGGGTACCAAGGATCGATTGATATGCATTTTTAATGGCACATCACAGGTGACCAAGTACAAATTGGCCTCTGTATTAACTTGATTATATTATTCATGAAAATTATGTACAAGCATTAAACTGATTACATCTAAACGGGCTTCGTATATACTCCAATTAAATAATCAAGATTTTCCCACGGAATACATATACAGCATCAGCATGAGGAATTTAGCTACATCACGAAGAACAACAAAGAATTGTAGGAAATGTAAAATCCATGATGAGCAAAAGTGTCAAAACACTCAACAAAGTTGCAAGCATTCATACAGAATACATTTAAAAAGCTATGATGAGATAAGTGAAGAAGACAACAATGTATGACAACGAGAAGACCCAGCAAAATAATTCAGATATCTCATTTTTAGGATCAAAACATGCAAATTTTTTTCCTTACTAGGCTATATATCTCATCCACGAATAGGATTGTACCTCAACCACAAAACACATCCAGGTTTTCTTGCCACAGGATTTCGTTAGGCCTTTCAAAATCGTCAGACCCAAGCTCCTGATGGCTTCTGCTATCTCAAGAAAATGGCCGCATTCCTCACATAACATCTGCATGGATCAAGCTGACTATTATGTAATGCCAAGAATCAGAAATAAAAGACAGGATTTGCTCTGAGAAGCATATGCTCTCTTTAAAGCCATCTCTTTCTGGGTAACTTCTCATTTCCATTCTCTTTTTAATTCTAGTGGAACTTCATAGATACCTTATGGGCCCATACCTCAATCAGCATTTGCCCATTCATGTTTATGTTCTCTACCATTACTGGACAAACATTCAGGTGACTTCCCACTTCCATTGCCCAGCTTGAACCCTGATCATAACTGGGCAAGCCTCGTACAGCTGTTTCCCTGTCACGCAACTGCAGAATCAACAATTAGATGCAACTTATCAGGATAATCATGAGCGAATTAACAGCAGCAGGACAAACATAGCAAGAATTCCCTATTATCCACCCAACTAAACTAGGACCCCAGAAAAATGAATGTTGGACCTCACCTTTGACTCGGTGCATTTATTTAGTTTGTCAGCATGCTTAGTGATGCTTTGCATAAAGAGCATGTGCTTGATTGTGCGCTCCAGAAGTGAATCAATACTGCACTGTAATTATCCAGCGATTTCAGCACTTATTAAATATAAAAGAGTAAAAAGGAGAAAAAGAGAGAATATACATACAATGCCAAATCCCAGAGAGGAAAATGGACCATGAAAGTTACCTTTGATCCATTGGGCACAAGCTCTCTCAGCTCCTTAATACGATCTTGGATCAATTGTCTGTCCCTTGGCCTAGGCCTACAATTTTCACCAGGTTTAGCCCTCTTCTTATTAATCTTAGCTGGTTCTTGTGCGCTGTCCAATTGTTCACTAAATGTACTATGACTCCTTGATGAAAAGCCTTTCGAAGAGCTTACACCACATGCCTCTGAGCTCAAGCAGTGCAACGTGTCTTTTTCTACAAATGACTGATCCAAAGAATAGCCTGCTGAACCAACAGTAAGCTTATTGCAGGTTGGCTGTGGCATTTTGTCAGTTGTCAACAGGGACTTTACTGATTTACAGAATGATTTCTCGGTTTTAACATCACTTCCACTACGGCAAACATTAGCCACCACTGCTTCAAGAAGATGCTCGGAGCCAGAGTCTGCTGTCAACAGGCTACTACTGTCCATTCCTTCTGGCATCTCAATAGCTGTTTCAGTTACAGTCTTTTCTACCCCCAGATCACAATAACTACTCTGTTTTCGAAAAGCTGGCCCAAGAACTTCATACAGCTCACAGCCTGCAGAAAACTTGAAGGGCGTATTCAATGCCTCCACATTATCAATCTCTGTTTCGAAACCTATGTTCTTCTCCAAAATATTCTGAATTTGCATGTCAAAAAGTTCTGGTACGGACAACATCCCATTTTGATTATTGCAGGCCATAGAGTCAAGGAGATCTGAATGCAAGTAAGGAACATCCACCCCAGAATTATCAGCAGGAAGTGTAACATTATGCAAATTAATTTTGTTAAACGAATTTTGTGAAGACGGAGTATCAAGGTCTTCTGAACCCACTCCCAGATACCCAAAGCAACTAGTCTCCCCTTCACTTGTCCTCTTAAGCAATCTGGTCTGTACTAATTTCTGCTTCTCCAAAAGCAAAATTTCAGACCTTGATTGAAGCAAACTGGCTCTTTCATCACCCCCTGAAGTTGATTCTTCAAGTCCTCCATCCTTATTGATTGCTTCAACTGTCTTTTTTGGTAAATCACCAGGTGGTAGAACAATGTAAGAACAATCAGCAGGATTTTCAGTTGACGAAAAGGTGGGAGACCGAATTATTGTTTTGTCCTTGGTCACAGGTCTACCTAAGTTGCTTATGCAATCATGAAAATTCCCAGAACCTGGACTTCTTGTAGATATATCTGACTGGGAAAGAAAGAGCACCATAAGATGCTTCATGTGATGATTTTATGACAAAACTCCCCTACGTATGTTCAGAGAGAGAGAGAGAGAGAGAGAGGCACTTACCAGACATGAGGAACTCTTCATAGTATAATGTATAACGGTAGGACTATACCCCACTGAGGAATCTTGAAGTGCAAAGAAGGCCTCTCTGATATGGTTCACTAGCTTCAAATCCTCAGGGATCTGGACTTCAAAAATGGAAGTGAGATACACATTTTAACAGTCCATTGTAACCAAGTTGTTAGGTAGGGTGAAAAAAAAATCCAAAAAAAGTCTCGCATGAGAGTTAAGACAAAGGAGAAATTATCCTAGAGATCATTAGATGCTTCACATATGACAAGTAAATGGTGTACCTTACATTCAACTCAACATGCAACAAGAAAATCATTAAATCATTGCAAAATCTCACAACAAATATGTGACCAAGCAGCAAAATTACAAAATAAATTGTAAGATACAACAAAACAAAAACAATGAATGCTGCAGTAGAGGGTGAATTTTTACCATAGAGTTGAGTAATTAATATATTAGAGCAACTTAAACAGAACATAGACTAAAGTGGTATACAAACCGTCATATGTATAGTTAAGTTGCTGCTCTCTCTAATAACTTAAGCTTTTAAGTCAACTGGTGATTTGACATGGTATTAGAGCTGGGTTCCGACAAGCCTTCACCTCTTGGGAGTTGAATCAGCTCACGCTCTTGCCTCACATCATCACACTTCGCGTGAGGGAAGGTGTGAGTGAAGTCCCACATCACCTAGATGTGAAGACCATTACCTCCATATATGCCTTTGGACAACCCTCACCTTGCAAGTCAGTTTTCTAGGTTGAGTTAGGCCAATGGGTTCTTTAACATGGTATCAAAGCAGGCAAAGATCCTAAGTTCAAATCTCATTGCCTACCCGTGAATATTTTCACGTGTTTGGTCTGCTTATGATTAAAAGTTTGACCACACGTGAGAGGGCATATGAAGAAATAAATAATTAAGTAGGCCAAATTTTCTCTGATAATTGAAAGCAAACCTGAGACTAGCAAAGCACCATAGGCTTAGAAGGCTGGCAATATTTTACACGGGCCCACTATTTGGGAATTTATGGGTCCATGCCAACAAAGCATTTTCACCGATGTATTGGTGATTCACTTTTGTGAAAATGATCAGGTGTATGCATATGTATCTTTTCAATTGCCACACAAAGACACAGCAGCTCACATAACTTCACCGTCTTCAGAAGGGTTTATCAAATCAAAGGTCCAAATGGTTGAAATTTTGATTCTCAAATCCTCATATTTATACACTTATACTGTAACTTAATTTGGAATTTGAAAATTTTCTAGCTCAACATTTTGAAACATATGAGCAATCCTCTGTAATGCAAAACACAGTAAAACCATTAAAAATATATACAAAGGGATGACAAATCAATAAAAGGTCAAAAACAAATTCATAATCTATCAGTCCCTTTATAACCAAACATGAGACTACACGGATGGATAAGTGTGTCACATTCTCCTAAATTCAAAAAATAAAAAATAAAAGAAATCATTAGAATATAAAGCATATTAAGGATAATAAACTTGGAACAAATATCCTTAATTGAACTAACTATGCGGCAGTAGAAATTATCTTACTTTATTTAAAGAGCCAAGCTGTACAACACCATGTGGAACAACAGCCACCACAACAACGGTCTGCAAAACAGAAGACAAAAATATCTGTTCAGAAAATATCTCAGAGAAATCAGAAGACACGAGGACCAAACCAAATTGTATGTAGAGAAAAAGTGTTCCATAATCTAAATAGTAATTTTGAAATGTGTAGATGTCAATAAGCCATCTAGGATTGTAAAATTCAAAGACCCAAATTTAAGTTATTTCATGTTCTGCCAATATGCCATGAAAGAAGACCACTTTAACCTATTTTCTTATTTTTTTTAAAGAAGAACAAAATGATGCATAGGCATTTGGTGATTTATAGTGAATGATTCAAGGGATTAGGATAGTCTATGCTACCATTTTATAGTGAATTGGTGGGACAAGGAGTCTGCTACAAGCCAATATAGCTGAGAAGAGCATCACGTCAAGTGAGGGAGAAGTTCAGATCATTGCAATTTGATAGTCATTCACTACAACTGAAGTATTCTAGGTGACAACAAGCAAAACACCAGGCCATGTGTGGCAAGTTTTTATAAACAGTTTCTTGTTCTTAGAGTTACAAAAAACACAAAACAAGGTTGAAAATTTGTTTTGTTCATTGCACTCGGAAATTATTTTCAGAAATTGATTTAAATGGACCAAATTTTCTACACACACAAAATGCAGTTCTCAATTTTTTATGCCCTGATTTTGGTTTTCTAGTCAAGGATATTAAAATAACAGCAAATAACAAGTTCTAAAATTTTTACAGTTTTCAGAAAACATGTTTTAGAGAACTTAATTCTAAAAATTACACCAAACAGACCCCAAATATTTTTTTATTTACATTGTTCAAGGAGTTAGTATACTCCAAAATATGCAATTTTATTTCCTTGTCCTATGCCCCAGCCAGAAGCCCAATGGAAAATATGACTAACTCATAGGACCAAGTAGCAGTTGCAGTAGCATTGCACCGAGGTTTTGAATTACCAAGCTGCACTGGTGTATTCTGAATACCACATCAAAAGTCTGGATGGGAAGTCTTGGGTATATAAGGGAAATTATGAACGCAATTCATATCATAAACTAGCCTTTTGGGTAGGACATGTGTTGTTACTTGTGTTGCATGACCATGAAGGCTCAGGGATACTACAGCATGTGGTCACTATTTACTGGGGACTATGAACCCAATTGAGTCCCACATCGAAAGTCTGCATGAGTTTTGGGTATATCAGAGGGGACTATGAACCAATTGATATTGTACACTAGCCCTTCTGGGAGAGAACCTGTGTTATTACAGTAACGGCAGGAAAATATTGAAAAATGTGTAGCAAAGGTTACTCCCCATGTCTCTATAGAATCTCCATTCCTATAGAATGAATAGCCAGTGTTCAACAATGAGAAAGATTAAGATCAATAGTAAGACCAAAAATTGTCACTAATTGACTGCAGATGAGCATTGTAGATCTAAAAACCTAGAGAGCTATTGATAATGACAAGATAAATTATTTATCAAAGAGTGTTTGTGTGTGTGCCTAGTTACATTTGTAGAGTACAAGAGTATTTACTAAATTTTGAAAAGGAAAGAAGAGGAAGCATACCACAATCCCAGCTGAAAACTGAGTTTTCCACCCATCACAGTGCTGGAAGCCACCCAAATTATGGTGTAAGAACAAAACCCAAGTTAAACAAAAAATAAATATTGTGGCATGACAGTAACAATTACAAATTGTGGTCTGTTCCACATGGTATATTGCATGAGTTGGATGGTGCTATGGCAGCTCAAAATAATTACTCACCTCAAATGGTGAGCAGGAATCAGTTATGCTTTTATCAGCAAAAATCCACATATGCTTTCCAGTGACTGCCACCTGTCCAATAACCCTGTTCAAAAATTGATTAATATATAATTAAAGTGAACTTGTTATTCCTTATTTACTTGAAAATTTTGCATAGGATAGCACACACAGCAAGGAGTTGGACCCACAAGCATAAGCTTACATCGAAGGAAAGGCAAAAGTTAAAATTTCCTTGATTAACGCTAATTTGAATGAAGAACTGATGCACAGAGCGCTGCATTCTTTTTTTTTCCTTTTTCTTTTTTTTTTTTTTTTTTGGGGGGGGGGGGGGGGGGGGGGGGGGGGGGATGATTTGTGGTTAGCACTTTCACTGCACCACAAAACAGAGTCCAAATTAACTGTTGTGCTTCGACATATGAAACTCTAACTTAATTACAGAGAGCATATCAGATGCAATGTATATTTCATACCCTTCTCCAAGAGAGTATACGTGATATGACATCTTTGCCACAGCTAACCCAAGAGGATCGTGTGAGTGTCCATCACTCAAGTTTCCTCCTGTCTCAGTGAAGCACATGTTCTCTGGAGGATAACGTTGCTCATGGTTGTCATAGTAAGCATCCTCCAAAGTCAGCACCCTGCAAGAAGTTTAATAACCCAGAAAAACAATGAAGAGAATGCATATTATCCTTATGGATTAGAAAGGACTAACTTCTTATCTAAATTGCTACACAAGGCAATAAATCACATAAAATTTTCTTACCAAATTGATTCACCCAAATTCTTACACAACAATGGACATTTTTCATAACAAAAACAACAAATAGGAAGATGGTAAAGCCCCACTTAATCTCTTCACCAATTTCTATTAAATTTACGAGTTCAGCATCAAACAAGTATCCTAATTCAAGGGTAGGGATCATAAGATAGCAAAATGACCATTGATCTTTTCAAATATCGAATGACTTCTTTGATACAGAAAGAGAAATGAAAGCAAGTGAGATTTTGATACAGACACATAGTTGAAGGAATAGTAAAGAGGCCAGTGTTTTTCCACAATCCATATAAGAGAAACAATTAGCTATAGACAAGACACAAAAAACATGAAACATAATGAACCTAATATCCAATAACCAGGGTAACATCATTACAAACTCAGGCGGTCCAAATTCAAAGTATTCAAACTCCAGAACTATTTAAAGATGCCACCACAACTATAAACCTCAGCCAGACCAATATATCCGCAGAAACCAAGATGATAGTATATTCCAACCCAATTCTAACCATTCCATTGTACTCAACAAACTATGCATACGTATATGAGTTTGACACAACAGTAGCAGAGGCAACTCAGGTTTTAAAAAAAAAATATATATATATATATATATATATCAAAAAAAGGAGAAAGAAATGACTTACATTCGAGCTCGATGTTTGAGTTTCCAAAAGACGGCGTACTTCCACTCAGTGTTGTAACAAAGTGTCCTGAGTGCTTGGTGCAAGTGAGTACCCATCTCGTCCAGTCAAAGAATGTTAACAATCCCCCTAACCACTCCCCACCGGGTTAATCAAATAAACCTCACCAACCCTAATAGTCCCGAATTCCTCACCCTAGCTACCTCTATAAGAACCTCTTCCTGCCTGCTTCCTTCGCAACCCAGCTCGCCGCTTTATTGGCGGTCCCACCGTGGGAAGCAGCAGACTGTCCAACCCCATCCTCACTCAACAAACAGAAACTAAAACCCCAAGCCAAAAACCAATCTAAAATCTTGAAAGAGCTCACCAACACAAGTAATCTATCAAGCCACCGAAATCAATTCCAAGAATCCCCACATCAATTATTCCCTTCAAACACTCGGCCATTAATGCCAAGAAATCGTAGAGCCGTCGGGCGAGTCTTCAAATGAGAAAAACAACAATGAGAATTTCAACTTATATCGGCCGACAACAGGAGTCACAAGTCTGGTATGCTAATTTGGGCCATCGCTTTTCTTTCCAGGGAATTTGAAGAAATTAGTGGGAAGGATTTGAATTATAGTGATCAAGATTAAACAAGAACTATCTAGGTAGGAAGTGGAGGGCACCTAAATATCTAAATCTAGAGAGAGAGAGAGAGAGAGAGAGAGGGGTAGCAATTCTTTTTCTCCCTTTTCTTACTAACAGTATGCTTTTTGGAAAGAGTACCTTCTTCGCTGCTTAGACTTACGATCGTCAGAATCACTGAGAGACTCGAACCTCTGCACTGCCCTAACCGCCATTTCTTCAAAGAACTCTTCAAGATTTGCAGAAAGCTAGCCCCTCACCAATCTTTAAAAGAGAGGAGACAGGTAAGAAAAAGTTGAGCAATAAAGAGCACCAACTGGTATTTCTAGAGAGAGAAAGTAGTACAGAAATTGATACTGGCAAAAGATACTAGAGACGAGAGGGAGAGAGAGCTCTCGATGACGACGACTTCTGTGTGTGAACCTTCTTTTATATATACAGAGAGCAGCTTTTTGTCGAGGATGCTGTGTAACTTTATATGATGCGCAGGGTACCCCAGTGCGCACCCATTATACCCTCTCGGCCGCAACGGTTCCCTGAGTTATCCCACGCATCCTGGCGTAAGTTATAGCAGGTCCTTCAATTGTGAGAGTTCATCATGCTAACTTCTTAAATTACCTAATCAAATACAAAACCGTTGTTAATTCTGATCACAAGCAAGAATGAAATTACTATAACACCCTTATTGGCTTATAGGCAAGAATGTCCAGCTTTTCTTCTTTTAACCGTATCTCACTGAGAAGAGTGGGGAAAAGGCTAGTCAGGTAATATCGACTGTTCACTATGGTGATATATAGTGTTTTATTTTATCAATACTATTAATTTATTATAAATAAATAATTTTAAAAAAAACAAATAACACATAATAAAATTTGATAGATACAAATTACTGTATTTTCAAAAGGAGAAAGAGAGAGGCACATGACTTCAAAGGGTGATTGTTGAATGTGAAATTGATTGGGGTCTTGTTTACTCTTCATTGTGATTTGAGAGAGTGCCCTTTTTAGGCAGTCCATTAATGGCCAACAACATGATTTATGGGTGGGAGGAAATTGCTTCTTATCTTCCCATCACCTCTCTTACATAGCAATCTCCCTTTCCCACAAACCCATGAACTTACCCTCTCAAAGGCCCTTTTCAACAATCATATTACTACTAAAAGGCATGACACCTACACCTCAATTGTTATTGTCCCCTTCCTTGTGCCCTGCACCCTTATGGTTTCCCAGTGTTGTTTTCATAGGCACTACCAGCCTCCTGATGAAAAAAAAAAAAAATTAGATGTAACCATGCCACATTATTTTGCTAATATGAGGTTAGGGTCGCTTCAAGACAATGTGTGGTCTAAGGCGATAATTTTAAATAAGGTATACTTTTTTGCAAAAATATGGGTTAAATCGGTTATTGTTGAAATTAACTGTTGATCGTAGGCCTTTTTTTCTTTCAAAAATATATAGAAACTATATAAGGTTTGACTATAACATATAAGATTTTAGAAAATCTACGACTTTTAAATTTGTTTGTACAATTTATTTTATTGAGTTAAACTAGTTTTGTTCTTTTTGAAGTTTAGTTATACAATTGATTTTCGGTTTTCTTTTCATAGGACTTTTTTTCCTCTTCTCCATTGGGATTTTTGTTTCAAAAAAAAAAAAAAAATGTAAGACTTGTATATGTAAGGCCTTAATTATAGCATGTAGAGTTTTTAAAAAATTGGAGTCTTCAAAAGTTTATTTATTTGTACAATTTATTATTAGTTAAACTAATATTTTCTTTCGAAAAAATAATTTTCAGCTTCTTTTTCTTACGAACCTTTTTTTTCTCATCTGGCTTGGGGCTTATTTTTAAAAATATATTGAGAATATATAAGATCTTCATTATAAAATATAATTTTTTTTTTAAATTTGGGCCTTAAAAAATAGGAGGCCTAAGGTGGCTGCCTTTCTCGCTTAGGGGTGAACTAGCCCTGTGTGGTATAATGAGCGATCAAATCGTGCCAACTAAATATGTTGAAATCTTGTTCACCCTATCATATATTCAGTTAGTGGGACAGTTAGAGAAAATCTCCTTAATTTTTAGTGATTGGAAAAAAATACTTGCATTTGACATGATTTGATCGACTTGTATTATTAAATTCGTAAAATGACAAAACATTACCGTTGTATTAAATATTTACACCTTGATGCCCTCAAGTGACATTCAAGAGCCATGATTAGGACCCAAGGACCTGGCCAGCAATAGTGACCCAGCCCACCTCCCATGCCATGCCACCCGCCAACCCTATCCCATTCAAAGCACAATTAGGACCAATTTGATACCTTCTAATGACAGTTTTAATAACTTGTTATTCTTCTTGCACCACACCAACTGAACATAGTCCATCGAATCCCATGCGAATTAGCAGTGTGATCTCAAGGTGATTATTGTGATTGATTTCTAATCATTTTTCTTGTATTTTCCTCTCTCTTTTTTTTGCCCTTTCCTACAAGCGTTTATATATGGGAATCGAGCCAAATTAATTTACTAGTCATAATTAGCTAAAAACAAAATGAGGGCTTGAGAGAGGAAGGCAAAATGATCGCATGATCAATCATCCAAAATGATCGTGTAACCTTGTTGCTTTTAACTCAAAAGATTCAATTTGTCGAAAGTGTTACAAGAAAGCTCACCTAGTTCATTGGGTTATTTGCAGGCAATAATCATGATTCTATCCATTTTATATCTTTCATTTGTTCTAATTAATTTGAGCATGGAATCAAAAGAATTGTTCTAGGGTTCCATAAGCTAAAGACAATAATGATTGCCCATAAACAACAAAATATGTTTAGGTCAAAACACTTACTCGCCCAAATTTACACTCCTTTGATGTTAGTTTGAGCAATTTTTATGAGGAATTAGAGGATTTAAATTCTAATAAGATTGATTCCATAATTCTGGTCGAAAGATATCAACATACTTATATATGTGTCAAAAGTCTGAACAGCTAAAAATTATTCCATACGTCTGTCACATAGTAGAACGACCGTTATAATTTCAGTTTTAATGGTGAGTGTTACATAAATATACAAATTCATAAATTATAATAGGTGACACATCGCATGTTACGGTTACATACAATAATTTTTTATGTCGTGACGCAAATGAGATGTCATTTTCCCACATACAAAGAGCAGTGAACAAAATGAGTGGGTTCATGAATACAAAGAGACAAAGGACAATGATATTCCTCCTCCTCCTCATACTTCCTTTCTCTCCATTCTATTATAAAAATGGAAACATACTCAATTTTCTTGTTGAGTAAATCCATTAGATGGTCTCTCAACCTCCCATATATGAGGTAAGTATTATGCAAGGCTGCAAAACATAATAAACAAAAGGAATGGTGCTGCAATTTTATAAGGTTTTCACTTTGCACTTAGATTCCAAGACCACCTTTCATCATTTCCATCATCTTCTCTCTCTCTCTCTCCCTCTAAAAAAACAGGGTAGGGAACCAAAATCATCCGAAGTAGATCTAGTAGCTTAACTTTTTACTAACATGTAATCTAGGCGAGTGACTCCTTAGTCGCAATAGTCATGAGTGAGAGTTTGATCAATGACTCTCTCTCTCTCTCTCTCTCAAAGTCAAATTGGACGGGCGTGAATAGGGGGGAGTATTTGAAATACATCGATGAATACTTGCATCTAACATGTACATGCGAACTGCTTGATAAAATGATTCGTTTCTACTGAGTTTAGATTTTAAATTTATAGAAAAAAATAAAAAAGAAATGAAAAAAAGATAGAAAAAAATAAAGTGAAAAAAACTAAATTTATTTTTTTATTACGTTATAAAGTTAAGAAGAAAATGAATATGTATTTGTTAAAATATTCGTTACTTTATTTAATTTTTTTTGTAAAAAAATAAAAAAATGTGTATAATTAAGTTTTTTCGTCTTTTATTTTATTTTTTTTCCTTGACGAATGAAGGCCCAAACATAAGCATTAGATATGTCAACACACCCAGCTCAATAATGGCACTACAAATCTAAGAGTAGGGAATCCAATGATGAAAAAAGCATTTTACATTGCTTTAGTATGAAATGCTATACATATACTATTGTTTAACTTAATGCAAAACCCATGATTAGTTTGATTGAAATTGAACTTTACAAGCAAAGTCACATAGTAATCAATAACTTGAGAAAGAGAAACAGCACCCCCACATGGACCAAATCAAATCCAGATTAGCTTGGCCATGAAATTCAATTTTTAAATGTATGTTGAAATCATCTTTTCACTGAACTTTCATGTGAAGATTCCAAGAAATTAATCCATTGTTTATTATAAAGGCTGTAATAATCAACCACTATTAACAGTGCAGTGCAGCTAATTACTTGGTAATTTTTTTAGAAAATAATAATAATGATATGCTTTTTTTTTGTAAATATTCTGTGGGGTAATAATCAAAATTTATTGTTTGGTGATTTCTAAATATTGACGCCAAAATTTGAAAATTAGAGCTTTTAGGGGCTATCTGATAACGCAATTATGCTTAAAACTGAATGTATTCAAAAATTTCGTAATTAAGTACATTTGATAATGCATAATCACCTATCGATGATTTTATTTTCAATCTCAGCCGTAGAAATTCAGTACTAAAATTTTTGTATTCTTAATTTTCCATTTATCAACAAGCTGGCTTATTACAATTTCTATTGTTCACAATTTTTATTTTTACTTTTCAAATTTTTTGTTTTGTGTGGGCATATGATGTAGTACCAAATGATCCAGTTATATGGAAAAGTCAAATACATGACAAAGTTTGAGAAATAATTCTCGATAGAAAGAACATTGCACCCACCTCGGAAAGGTGCAGCCTTGCTCCCTGACCACAAGTGAAAATTTTGGCTAGATTAAGTGCTCAATTAATAAAAATGATTTTGACAGATAAAGGACGAGTGTCATTTGATCAACCGTCAAAAGTTGGATTGGAGACCACTAAAATGACATGCTTTTAGAAGGAAAATATCAACATCAATAAAAATATGCATTCTACATAGTCTCAATTCTGAAGTGCTTCACACATCTATACTCCATAACTGATATTTGGTATCCTCTCCCCCAGAGAGAGAGAGAGAGAGAGAGAGAGAGAGAGAGAGAGGCAGAAGCAGGAAACAATGAGTTTGCAAATGAGTGCATCAGAAACAATCAAAATTTTCATTTGATTCTGTATCATTTACCATCTTACTCTTTACGGGCCTCAAGCACCATAGCAAACATTTTAAGAGTATTAACTTAGTTGTGAAATCCAGGCAGACGGGCATCCACATGAACAAATTGAATCAGAAATCAAAATGGAACAACCAAGAAACGAATCCAAATTGAAAATTTGCCTATAACACACTGTAAACAACTATAGACAAAATTGTTGCTCATGACAACATAGAGAGAGGCAGTTTAGAAAAGCCAATTTACACTAATGTTGCAAAGCCAAATGAAAAGTGGGAATTGAGCCAAAGCAATGAAGAGTAAGAGGTAATGATGCCTGCTCGAGTCGTAACTCCTCACCTCTGAAAAAAGAACTCTCTTCATTGTCTTCACCAAGAAGATTCCCATGCACAAACATGTCCATGGCATCAAAAAGTAGTAAGAGTAGCTCCACATGATTCTTCCCAAGACAGCCAGACACATTCCTGTGAAAGTATACCCAGCGTACGCCACAATGTCCAGCAGGGGTGCCTCCCCAGTACCCAATGAAAACAATGACATTTTCAGAAGGGAAACTTGCAAAAACCAGCCCACCAACCCCTTAACGAACAGCCAATTCAGAGCTTCTGGGCTAAACCTGGTAACAAACGAAGAAACGTTATAGAAGAAACACCTTAGTGTCACAGAGAGAGAGAGAGAGAGAGAGAGAGAGAGAGAGAGAGAGAGAGAGAGAGAAATGACGATGATGATGATGATTTGGAAAAATAATTTCATTTGATTCCGGATCACATGAAATAAAATTCAAGTTCAAAAGCAAGAAGGCCAAACACCATCATCATTGAATTAACAACAAAACCTTCGAAAGGAAGCCAATTGTTGAGAACACCAAAATGACCATACTTCCGAAAAGGTTCGAGGTCACCACTGAAACTCTAGTCCATCTATTCCCAATGTATGCCAAGTGGGAGAACCATCATTTACAGAAAGCAAAATTACTTGGGAAACCATTTGGATAGCATTTGTTGCAGCAAAGACCATTAAAAACAAAAAACAAAAGTAAGGATGATATTAGCATATTACTTATGTTTTCTTTCAAAATACTCTCAGATGACATAACAAACTACTGCATAGTGATTCCCTCCCCTAGTTTTCCACCTAGATGACAAGCATGCCCTTTTAGCCTTGCATAAAGATTGTGATAGACTGCAGTGGCGAGCCAACGAAACCCTACTATTCTAAAAACAAAGGTGACCTTGTTTCATTTACTAGGTAAAACAACAATCTCATTGCAAATGCTACAAGATGGGGCATGGTGTAGGGGGCTAACCAAAACTCACTTTTGATGTAAACAAGAAGCAATTAAGTCATGTTCATTTGGTTTTAAGGACTCACTAAATATATTCGAAGCTTTTTATGGAAAAAAACACAACTTAAAGTGATGTTAATACTTACTTTCCACGGAGACCCAACGAGATGCCAGCAAGAACAACATAGGTACCAAAAGCCATTAATGGAATATACAGGTCTGGAGCATTTATATCATAGACAGGGGGTTTGTAGGAAAGCCTGCCCCCCACCGGCTCTGTTATCCTTGTCCAATGGCCCTGAAGAATTGAGGAATAAGAAAAAGGTACTACTATAAAAGAAATAATTGACCAACTAGAGAAGTAAGAAAATAAGTGGAATTAGCAATTACCCTGTGCAGAAATGGAAAGAGGACAACCTTCAATTTGTTCCTCACGTAATGGTCATTAACTTGGAAATAGTATTGGGGATCGGAGAAGTACCTACTTATCTGCTCATTTAAGAAAAAAATTGAAATTGGTTAAAATCGTTTCATCAGTGCTATTATTCACTTATGGAACATTCAATAGACATGGATATGTCACACTATGCAAAACCCATTAAGGATTATTTATAAAAAAATAAAAATAAAATAAAAAAACTATGCAAAGCCCTTTAAGGACATGTTGCACCGAACTTATTCAAAAAAGAAGTTATTCCGTGTAAGTACAAACTACACATCTCGGGGTGGAGGTGGCAGGGACTCTGTTTCTTTGAAAATACTAACCACAGGAAACAAAATGTCCAGTAGAAGTTCAATTTTCCACCAATAATCAAAATTTCATTTCGAGGGGTCGTTTCGGTTGGCTCGAAAACTGAAACGTTTCGGAAACACTTCAAAAGTGACAAATATTAAAATAGTAAAATACAATCTTCTGTATAAAAATTGTACACCTTTTATAAAAAATTTAAATTCGAGTTAATACAATTTGTTGTTAGGTATGTAGCATTGTGTTTTGGTGCATTTTTCTATATTTCAGTGTGTTTTAATTGTAATAATAGTGTTTCGTTATTCCACTACTGTTTCGTTTATGTCCCTTAGGAAACAGAAATGTTTCGGCCGTTTCGGTGGAAACAAATAGAAATTTTGTTCCTTGTTTTCCACAAATTTTACATTACATAGGATTTAAGTTAATTATATTTTCCTCAACATTCATATACAAATGTATTTCATAAACTAAATAAAAGTATCAAAATGCAGGCATTTTAGAACCCATTTGAATTCTTCACCATAACATGAAAATATGGAGAAAAACACTTAAAATTTTGAAGGAAAACCTCATTTCTGTTTTTCTTTGGTGATTATGGTGATGTTCCATATTGCGCATCTAACTGTGTGTTATACTATGTGCAAGAAAATGGTCAAATACAATTTCCATGGCCAGCCTACCTTCCTCAAAATTGAAGTTGCAAACAAGCACAATCACATATCCCCATTACACAAAAACATTGCTGAAGAAGGTCATTTCCTCATTTGACAAAATGGATTTCAGGCTATAGGACTTCCCCTAAAAGCCCCTTAGACTCAGGTCAGAAAGCAACATGCACCCACAAACTTTTGAAACAAAGTATATCAATTAAAGGGTCCTAAAAAAATACAGGAAATAGCTCCTCAACATCATCCTTTCCTTCACAACCTAACCATAATAGCAGCTCAGAATTCACAGGCTCAGCATGATACTTACATTGCTTTGCACATACTCAGAGCTTGACCCAAAAATTTTCTCTCCATAAGCACCCAATCCACCTCTTATAAGTCCTGAACCAGCTCCAACAAATGCATTCCCAAAGGGAGTTGGCTGTGGGTTTGAACCAGCTCCAACAAATGCATTCCCAAAGGGAGTTGGCTGTGGGTTTGGAGGTGGTCTTGGCACCCCTGGTTGAGCTCCCAAATTATTATACATTTCTGCAATGGGACATGAACAAAGGAAATACCATCAGGCCATCTTTTCTAGAGGAAATCAGTACAACCGAAAAAAAGTTCAAGCACAAATATATCTCATTAAAAAGAGAGAGAAATAAAAGAAAGTCATAAATGAACAGAAACTTAGCTACAGTACTTTCCTGGTTTGATGCTAGGCTACATTGTAAACAACCTTTACAATAACTAAACAAATTAAATCACAATCAAATCCCAATTACAAAGAAACTTATCAAAAAAAAAAAAAAAGAAAGAAGAGGAAGCCCAATTACAAAGAAATATTCTTCAATCAATGCCTCAAACACAAACCTAGATTTTAAAGATCAGAAAGTTCCTCATATCTCAACCTTTGCATACAACACAAAGCACCTCTTGCTTGGATAAAGTATGATAGCACTCTAACAACATGTTTTTTTTTTCCTTTTTTGTTGTAGTTATTAAATTTCTTTCTTTTTTTCTTTTTCATAAAACTTTCAATGAAATAAATGCAACAAGAGGGGCAGCAGCCCAAGTACAAGCAAAGAATATAAAATCTCAATGAAACTTCGCACTCTACTCCTAAGTCCTAACAGTAACAACTATTCATGCCTTCATGAAAACCAAAAAAATCATCAAAAAACATAGACAAACTCCCTCAAAGCGAAGAAGACACTATTTTGAAAGACCAATTTAATTCTTACTATTATAATAC
Organism: Euryodendron excelsum; assembly: GCA_033060915.1. Taxonomy (NCBI): domain Eukaryota; kingdom Viridiplantae; phylum Streptophyta; class Magnoliopsida; order Ericales; family Pentaphylacaceae; genus Euryodendron; species Euryodendron excelsum. Next base: position 4,511,479 of record CM065382.1, read on the forward strand.
AAGGCATAAGGCAACTTCAAAGCCATAAAACCCTATATTGCCAAAGGCACTTGCAAAGGAGGAGCAAGGGCTTCAAGGCTAAAGTTTTATAAATAATAACAAAAAACTACCGTTTAAATGAAACTATACATTTAGTTTACCTCCCACTTTTTTTAAGACACAGCTACTACAAGTATTTTTAAAATGAAACCTGGATATCCAATTCAAGATGGACTGACACATATATAATGGATTTCACATATGTAATAATCAGAAAGATATTAAATAAAAGAACTTATAATTATCCCTAAAACCATAAGCAAGAGAATTCAGCAAATGAGTATACAGAACGATTAGAAGCAAGTAATACAGACATGACAGAGATCTTGAATAATAACTAACATAGTACAAAGCTTAAGCAGTGGAATCTAATAAATACGATCAAAACAGAATTTGGGTAGCAGAAATAAACACGTAATTCAACGAAAAACCTAAACAACCATCACTAGGAATTCTAATCACGGTGTGGATATGTAATATCTCTATCTCTCTCTATATATATATCAATAAAAAGAAAAAGAAAAAGTCCTGCACGCGTTTGAAACACAATATACTACTTTTGTGGGTTTAATGGAATTCCGGCCATCTTGCGTTTCAAAACCCTAAATCCGAATTTTTCCTGTATCGTTATAGTGAAAGGAAGAGAGAGAAAAAGACAGGCCCGTCCATGTGATACATCAGTGAATATACAAAAGTATAGAGAGAGGAGGGACAAACCAGCGAGAGAGAGAAATGAGTCGATCTGCGAGAAGACAATCTGACCTTTGATCCTTCGAACAGATAATGATCGGTCGTTGTGTTGGGAGAAAGCCGGAGAGAGAGAGAGAGAGACCAACGCGGTTCGAGCCGAAGGTCTGAAACCACAATCTGTGTTAAGTTTTGGGTCGCAGCTCGCCCACTTACTTTTCGTACCCTGTCGCTTTTGGAAAAGAGGAAAGTTTGATAGTTGCCGGAAAAATGAAAAATCCATTGCAATAATTGTGTGGGAAATCCTATTCTTTTAAAATTATATATATTTGCAGAAAATTTAATAAAAATAATAAGATAATAATATTTTTATAATTAAAAACTATCATATCAATCATGATTTTTAGTTTTAAAGGAAAGGCCAACATTCGAACAATATCACTATGTATAAAAATTTTCTATGTATTTTAATTATCTTTGAGATATGCATAAATTGCAACATCTCTTTACTAAAGCCTTTTTCTGAAAAGTGGTAAAATAGCAATTGTTTATGTAATTATCATACTAGTAATATTTTTAAACTTTTTTTTGTAAATTGAAACCTAATCATAACAATTTTTTCTTTTCAAATTTTATAACATAGTCACAATTCTCAAAATTTACGCTAAAATTAAGATATTCACAAGAAATAAACACACTTGGCAATAGTCAAACTCTTGATCTCTAAAAAAAAAAAAAAAAAATCAAAAACCTCGTTTACTGAGCTAACCTAGGTGGTTTCATATTTTACTACTTCACAATTTGGAAACTGGACAGATAATGCACACATAAAACCGCACAATTCAAAACAATTAAGTAGGTACATTCTTAATAATTGAGGTAATGGAATGAGTCTACGTAATAGAACGTCCAGCTTCGCATGCCAAGATTGAACTTTCTCAAATGTTGCACCTGTGGGATCCTTCTAGCAGGACCTGAAAAAGGAGGAGAAAGATCGTCTAATCCGTCAATAGAAGCAAATCATTTTTCATAGACCACCCTTGTTTTACCCGAATGTGTGACCGATCATAAGGGCTTGTCATCCATGCACAGTTTTTCTAATAACGCAACTCACTGGCAACAACAACAAACGATTTTGCTCAAGATAACAACAATGGCTGTAAAAGGGTTTTACAACAGTGCTGGTCGCAAAGTCGCAATATCGAAACTGGCTACATTAATGAGATACATGATCAGAACCAAGTATACATATAACATGTGAAATGAGTACCATCATAATCGAACATCACCAGAGAGATCCAATCCTCTGCTTACTGAACATAAACAATAGAGTATCAGATGCATCGATGGCTAGTCTTCTATCATGCCTTTAACTGACTAAACTGTCATCTCTGTAGCTACCAAATTTCATAGATTCTTGAATGCCAACCTCATGCGCGAGAAGTAATTCAGCACCAACCTTGAGGCCATCTATTTTTCGGATCCCACCTTGGCAACCATCTCTTTTTCTTTGTGCACGAACCTAGGGTGGTCTTCTCTTTCCGTGGGTGCCATATCAACTTCGCCAAAAATCCTCTGCGGCTTGGTGTGGGGGGACACCCGTGTATAGGGGGTTGGTTCTGAGGAAAGTAAATGGAGTCATCATCCGGAGCAGGAAAGATTTCATCACGAGTCCGGACGGTGTTGAGCCTTGCGTACCTTTGTTCAAGGGACTCCTTTGGTATGTCTCTTGCTAATAACGGGGAAGAACCGCCCCAGTTGTTAGTCCCCAAAGACGGGTGTTGGGGAGTTCTGAATTCCAATAGTTCCCTTTGCCTCATGTCCTTACTCTTCCTCTAACTTCCCTACTACTCTCTTCGCTTCCTGTAGGTATATCTATATGTCAAAGAATATATAAGTGGGAGGAATTTTCCAAGGCCCCTTGGATTATTCTTCAAAGCAATAGTTTATAGAAACTATCGTTTGAGAGTGACTGGTAAGTAAGTCACCATATGCATACAGACACTGGCTGGCCGGTTGAAGAGGAATCCGTGAGCACTGCTACTGTTAGGAAGACAAAAAGACTAGCCAATAGAATATCTGCAACACAGCTATCTACTGACATAGAATGACATTACTACAAGAGTCAGCGTCCCAAAACTTAATTAAAATTCTTGAACAAGGACATTATTGTCATACTGAATTAACAGCAGTGCCGGAATCTTGTGTGACTCAAACTTCGAATGAAGATGCACAGGGATGGTACGGTGAACTTCTTGTCATGGGAGGACAGCTATTTCAAGAACTTCAAAATGATGTAAATGATCACCAGTAAAATATTCATATGCCAACCAAAATGCAGGCCACAACAAATACTACCTAGTTGGTTTGTTTGTTATAGATTCCATCACCTGATTCCATCTATGAAATTTTGTGCATAACGTATTTTAATTGAGAAGGAAAAGAAAAAAACATAGGACAGAATCCTATAGGTTTCTGATTCACAGAAGTTGGATCTCTCATCTCTAGCATGGATTTTTCCCTATGTTTATTCGTTGTGTTAAAGAATTAACTGTCTAGTAGAATGAAAGAGACAGTATTGCTGTAGAACTTTACTATGATTATATATAAGGAGAGGATCCAATCCCTTCAAATATTGTATTGCACACAATGGCAACATTGTCATTGTCAACTTACTTTGGATGATTAATCTTTGTGTATGTCCTATGACGAGAGAATATAGAACTGACAAGTGACAACAACAAGAACATTAAATTTTAAATCCCATGACAAGAACGTGGGCTTATCAGATAGTAAAACACACAGACAATGCTCTTGAAATAAATCAGGTTCCTCGTCACCCCATTTTCTTCACAAAATGATGAAAGGACAACAATGACTACATAAAAGGTCAATAAAATGTCATTATCAACACTGGAAGACTTATTTTTGCAAATACTACACCTTAAAACATGTTAAATTCATAACCTATAGACAGAAATCGGTTTTGTGCAGTCTGTTTAGTATCCTATCATCTTATTGCGTTGAGATGAATGCAAGCATGCTTACAATCAAGGCGGAACCACGATTTTGTTTTGGGGCTGCCAACTTCTTTTTTTTATCAGCAAAAAAATGTATATATGTAAAGCACCAAAAGCAACTTACAAACAAAAAAAAGAATACAATTGTCAAAAGAGCTCCACTCAGAGATTGAGCTAATCTATAAATCAACTAGTCAAAAACAGGATTTAGAAAGATTTTATTTACACCAAAAAGGAAAATTGTGCACTAGACAACGTTTCAGTTTGAGTGAATTCAACCTTCCATTACAGGAAAAAAGGGTAAAACTCACATTACATTATACATAAATTTTAATACTTAGTTAGGTTAAAACCTTAAGAAGGGTTTTAAATTGACCTTAAGGAGGGTGTTAAATTGGGGGGTGCTAGTAAAAAAATTGTGGGGGGTGTCGGTACAACAAATGTTTGCTGGAGCATCAGATAATACACTCTATATAGTGGCTATACACCAAAGCTAGGGGGTGCCATGCCACCCTCCCCACATTACATGGTCTGTCCCTGCTTACACTGCCTTTATTTGGTCCAAATAATCAGTTATAGCTAATGGAATACTCCTTAAATCTTCTGTTCTTTTAGATTTATACAACAACAAATATTTTAGGACTGTTGTAGCATCGTTTACATAACAGCCATAACTAGAAGGATACTCCCACTATTTCCATTTTTGTTTTGTTCTTTTCATAGTTTATATGCAGTGGCTTTTGGAAAAGCTGAATTCAAAGTTGATCAAGAACACAAGACACCAACATGCCAGAAGAAAATAGCACAACCAGTCCTCTGCCAATCTCCATAGACATAAGAAGACTCCTATACAATCGATGGGGATAAAAAAAAAAGTTTACAGATGCAAACTTAGAAATGTGGCAATCAAGTCATGTATATTTTATCTATGAGAGAATTCAAGCCACAGCTTCTCATGGCTCAGGCTCAGGCTCAGGCTCAGGCTCAGATACCATACATTTCTATATTTCACAACAGAGGGTTCAAGAATCATGGGATTAAAGATCCATATTTAGTGTGGACTTGCAGTCTTGGCTGTGGAAATCATCTTCTACTTGTAGTTAATAGACCTGACAAAAAAGGCACTGCTAACAGTCTAAAACATATATTCCCACGTACAAGAATGCACAATATTATAAAAAACAAAGCTTAAATACAAGATAATTGAAAGAAAGAAAAAAAAAATCATGCTATACACTTACAGCCGAACTATGTGCGCAAGCCAGGCGAGGACCTAAAACTTTAAATGTGATTACTGTAGGATGTGTAACAACATTAGGCCGTTACTTATGGCATTTGTGTAGAATTTTTAATTACACTGACAGTATATAAAAAACAAGACGCTGTTTCTTTTAGGCATCTGATTGTACAGCAATGGATCCTAAACGTGTCTATATTACCAATAAATTGAGGCCTTCCAACTGGATTCCATTACATCAAAATTTTCATTCAATTAAAACCAATTGAATGGATAAGGCATGAGCCAATATACAGTGAAATAGAAACATTTACAAATAGAAATGTACGAGGCATCTTGAGCAATACCAATCTGCTTCTTTGAATAGCTTGAGGATGTTGAGTTTCCATTGATTATTCTCTCACTTTGCTTCCACCAGTCTTGCACGCATTAACTCCGGACTTGATATCTTATTGATGCTGCAAAATGACAAACTATAACATCAAACCACACCTTAAAGTTGTACCCGTGTTTCCTAATATACCCAACTAAATCAGCATTAGCTCAATTTTTAAATCATCATTCAAATGGAACTCTAGACTTTGCACAGAAAACATAAAAATTATAGATGAAAGGCTTACCATATGAGAAGATCACCACTAGCTGCTGACTTCTCATAAATCCATTCAGGAACCAGCTCTTGTAACAGTTTAAGGTACTCTTCAACTTCTCCTGTGAACACAAGACAAAAAGGAGTCAGTTCAAACAGAGATTCCACAACATCAAAAGAGTCTGCGTTCCAGATGATAAGTATCAAGGCTCACTTCTATCAACAATATCTAGGTGGTTGGCCATTATCCTGTGCATAAGCTCCCTTTTTGTGATAACAGAACACTTGATTGACTGAAATAAAAAACAAATCATGTCAAAGAGTTTAGGTAAGCTGGCAATCATCTGTTGCCGTATCTTCGCTCATGAGATGGCTGGATCCTGCTCCTCTAATGCTTTCTTCTCTTTCTCCCTAATCTGCACAGAGGCAAAGCAGTCAGTTTCTTGTTTGAATTTATGATGAAATAAATGTAACCAAAAGCCTTCCCGTGTGGAGCATAGAGATTTAAAATTTGGAAAGAAAAAAAACAAGAACATGAATTGGACAAGTAGAGTGATGTTTCATGATAATATTTCCTTCTCGACATGATAAAAGCAGGGCTGCTTTTTCGAACAACTAAATTATAGGGGAATTTTTCCAGGACACACTACAATTTTATGCCTGTCAGAAACCAATATTGCCAAGCCTCCCAAATAAGGCAATATTAGCCATCCTCTTAGTTAATTGTTTTTTCAGTTGAAAGTAGGCATCACATGCATGACTACTCAATTAAGGTGTATCATTTTATACATTACTTCGACTACAAAACATACAATTACAGTACTACACACCTTGCCTGGATACCCAAGTGTGATTTTGTTTTCCATTGATGGGGAAGGGGGACAATGAAATTTATGTCTAGATATTCCAATTCACACCAAAGAGCTAATGAATTCCATCAGCATGAAATGAATTGTAAGATGAAAGATGTGCTCCAAAAAGGAATTAAGCATAGCAAATGCATCAAGTGCTTACCAAGTGCAGAAGATTCTCAGGAAGAATCTCAAAAATATCATTGTCAACTGATAATCCTTCAATCTTATTGACTTCATCCTCGACCATTGCATTTTTCACAGGAGTGTCAAATTTCAATGATCTGCTTCGGGGTGCACATGTAACTAATTTGCTGGGTGAGCTGGTTGAATCATCATCTGGGCTCATAAAACACCTCTTTGGTGGTTGCAATTCAGGTGTGGCACTCATCAGCTTTATTGGAGTTGAAACGAGTTTTGCAGGAGTTCCATGGGTGGTAGCAGTTCCTATAGAAGAAGAGACTTCACTCTTTACGGAATCTCTCTCTTCCATTAGAGTTGCAGGTGGGTGAGACAGTGCCACACTACCTTGAGAAGCCCCAAGTGATAAATATTTTTGACTGGTAGTTGGTTTTAAAAAAAATTTACAAACAGATGGAGCAGCAGATGCACTAGTGTGCTCTTCAGAGGAACTCTGGTCAAAATGCGGCTCCGAAACAGGGAGAACCAAAGGCTGTAGAGACACACCATCAATTGTTCTTGGTAAATATCAATTGCTTCATTGTGCGAAACTTGCAGTGAAAAGCGCTTTCGGAAAGACAGAGATAGATGGGATGCTGCTGCTGCTGCTGCTGCTGGCTGCTGTTCTGCAAGTTCATCAGTTAATGTCTTCGAGCCCTTGGCAAGGCTTATAGGGATACCTTCCTTTGACTGATTGAATGGCTCTGGTAGTGTTTCTTCTGGAACTTCAACCTGAATACAGACAAAGAGCATGCCAAAAAAAAGTGAGACAACAGTTCAAGCAAAACCTAAATCTTTCTTAAAACTCAAAACTAGCTTTCTAGCTAGGGTCGGTTATCCACACTTCAGGACCTCAGGATCAGGCAGTTAGGAAAACTCTGTTGTGAACTTGGTGCACACCTTAAATGGAACTACAATTTTGAGGCATGGAAGGTTCTAAATCATGAAAAGCCCCATAAACCATGATGGATTGGGATATCATAGTCCACAATTAAAGAGTTTACCTGTCACAAAAGGTAAGCAGTGGGGGATGAGCACAAGCAGCATTTTTTTGCCACCAAAGTGTCCGAGGTGAAAAGGAAAGTGCAGGCTGCTCAATCCAATTGCAATGATGCTAACATTCATAACTAGTATGGTGTTCTTATAGCATTCCACACAATTAGGTATTGCAATAAACTCAAAGATTTTCAACTTTAACTTTAAAGAACAACTCCCGGCTATGTGCATCTAATGCAGCATCAAGTACTTTTAGTCTGTTAAGTTTATTTCAAGAGACATTAAACTAAACACACAAGTACAAGACCTCAATTCTAAATTTGTTCCAATAAAAATACTTATAGCAAGTATAAGACATGTCTTATGTATACCTCCAGATGGGCTTTAAAGAAACCCCAAAGCCTGACACGAAAGACCCTCAGCATATGTGAATTCCCACTTGCCAATTTTAGCTTCCCCTCGTTCTTAATTGCACCAACATTAAAGGTAACATAAAGATCCGGCTTTATACAGCTAGTTTGCTCATCATGAATAAGAACCTTCTTTGTCTCAACCACCTCTGGTAAAATAAACTTCAATTGTGCTAAATGACCGTAGGAAAACCTCCTAAAAATTAAACCAATACAGTAAGTCAACCAAAAAGATAACAAAAATCATCTTAAAAAAATTCATAATAATATAGAAATTTTCCATGAATCAAAAATACTTTGGGGCTAATAGAAATTTGCCATGAATCAAAAGTTTACCTATCTGTCAATTTGTGAATTTTCTCAAATTCACATCAAACTTACTTTTCTGGAAGTTTAATCGGCCCGTCAACCTTCTCTTTCGGTATCTAAATTACCCTTCTCATTTTTAGAATAATCTTACCGCTTGGAGTATCGCCCCGCCCCGACCCTATCTGCTGTCCATCAGAACTGACTGGATCGGATTGATGGCACCGGTCTTGATCCGATTTCTGCAGCTTTGCGGGGACCTCTCTTACTTCTTTCACCCAAAGCGCAGCACGGCGGTTCCGTAATCGTCGCGGAGGGTTCACCGGCTTCTCGGGGGTCTTGGTGCTCCATGGACTCTGATCCAAATAAGCTTTGGTGGTTTGATCGGAAGGTGACGGCTTTGATGATGATGATGAACGGATAATCTTCTTCGACTTGAACGAATCGAACGGTAACGAGCCTGAAGACTCCATTGCATTCTCAGAGATGTGGTAATGGATGGGGCTTAGACGGAGAACAGCGGCCCTCCTGTACAGTATAGCTAAGGTTTTTCGCGGGAAAGCTCATCTGGATGCCTACGTGTTGTGATGCCACGTCATGATCCTCGGGGAAGCGTCGCTCATCGCCTGTGAGGCGGCCTTAATGTGGGCCCTGTTGAATTGGACCGTTACCGAACAGGGCAAAAAAAGGGTGTGAAGTTAATTTCGGCCCACTTTCCTTCTCTGTCTTTTAATTTAGAAAAGAAAAGCATCTTTTTGAGCAAACAAGAGCTCCTTTTGTTTTTTTCAGTTTCAACTAGAGTGGTAAAACAAAGTTACTCCAACTCTGGTAGTTAGAAACTCCGAGATCAACTCACTAAATATGTTAAATTTAAACAAATTTTGAAATTTGTTAATTTTTTGAGCTTGATTCAATATGTTTAACTAGCTAATTGTACTAAAAAAAATCAGACTACTCCAAACTTGACTTGATTAAAATTTATTTGAGAATGATTCAAAAGTTAAACCAGTCAAGCTTCTCATCAAGATTTTTAAACAAAACTTGAACAAATTACTATTCTGTGCGGCTCAACTCATTTTGACAATGTCTTACAGCCTGTGTAATGCGGAGTGTGTCTAACTGCATGGGCCTAAAGTAGACAATCTGAAATTTAGTTATTTAAGATTGGGCTTTGCTATTTAGGTCCATTGACTGTTTGAGTTTTTTTATTTTTTATTTTTATTTTTCATCAAGCATAATGAAATTCGGCACATGTCCTTATCCTCTTAATTTCACTAACTCTAAAATTTTATAGAAATCTCTTATTTATTGACAAATTTTAGAAATTGTAATTCACATATTAGAGCATAACTCTGCAACCAAAAAAACAAAAGAAAAATTTTATATGCGGTGGATCCCTTGGTAAGTTTCAAAGCCACAACCTGATCCAACCATGTGTACATGCCCGATAACTATAATCGAACCCAAAACAACCAAATTTACGAAATACTCGATTTAATTTACATAATTCTTCTAACTAGATCGACAAAATGCTCTCTAATTCTTGAATGAGAGTTAATTCTTGTCAAATTTGTGAACTCAAGTGGTCAATTCCTTGAATTCTAATTTGGACTGATTGTTAATTGCTGCGTCTAGTGTTGCGGTGTTAAAACACATAATAATACATATTCTATTGATGTTTTAATTTAAAAAAAAATTGACTATTTTTTCTTCTTTTATTTATTCTAAATATAATAAATTTAGTTATTTTTTAAAAATTTATACATACAATGATTAAAATTATTTAAAACGATATATATGTCTTTATTTTTATATTTAAATATTGTTATGGATGTGTATGCGTGATTGTCTTTGGATTTTATGAAATTTAGATTTTAAATGGAATTTGATATATTTGAAATAAGTAGAATATAAAATGAGATTTGATATGATAAGATTGAAAAAGAAAAGAAAAAAAATACCATCTTGAAATTGTTTAAAAAAAATGGTTGGATTTAATGAGAATTGAAATTAACAAAATCTAATTATTCATATTGTCCTCTTTTTTAAAATTTTTTTTACTTGCTAACCTAATTTATGAATGTTATTGTCTACAAAATTATTTTATTTTCAATTCGTAATCAAACTAAACAGAGAAAAGAGAATCCTTACGAATTTGTTCATTTTAATTCTAATTATTTTCAAACTTAAAGAAGAAATTCCTCCCTCTCTCGACATAATTTCACATGCGTTAGGGGTTGGGGCTAGACCCAGCCCTCAACCGCTGGGCTAACCTCGGGGGTTAAGTTACCAGTCGGTGAATACAAAGGTCAAGTACAAGTAAAATCACTGTTTATATCGGAAGTGGTAGAAATTCATCTCCTGCTGCTGCTTGGGCGCGTCAGAGAGAGAAGTAATACGGTACCCTTCCTCACGTCTCCTCTTCTTCTTTAAAACTGATGAGAGAGAAGAGAGAGAGAACACCGAACGACGCTTCGGACTTAGATTAAATAGATTTTTGCAGCAAAAATTAATTCATCTTCCACGCAATCCATTTTGTTTCTCTTCTTTCCTGTCTTTATCGTACTTTCGACTCATCGATATTTCAACTTCGGCCCTCTCGTTCTCATCTTCGAATTGATTTTCTTTGTGCGGTTCTTTGGGTACAATTAGTTACTAATACTGGGTATCTGTAGAAACTCCCAAATTTTATCTTTTTTCGCCGGTTCCTCCCTTCATCGATCATAACTTTTGGTGGGTCGCTGGTAAAACCCCCCTTTCGTGCTATCATTATGTATCTTGGCTTCCAAAATAATTGTACGACTTAAATTTAATTTTTATTTTCTGCCCCTTTCTTGGGGTTGATTGATGACTATTTATGTTGACTTGTAGTTGCCCAAATTAGCTCCAAATTTAGCTGGTTCTGTTCCCAAGTCGGTGAAGTAATTGTGCTATGACTATTTGTAGCGTCTTTAGTATGCGAATGTTCTATTAAAACGTTAAAGATGAAATCTTGAATTGCTTTTACTGTATTGTTGGCACAGTTCAAATGATAATGTATCTATTTTGTGTGTCTTTTTTTTTTCTTTTCCTCTTTTTGTTTTGAGGTAAAGGGTTCCTTATTCACGTGGAAAAGAAGTATGTACACGAAACTATTGTTTTTCATGTTATGGTTTCTGAGGTTGTTGCACTTATGTTTGTTTACAGAGGCTCTGGACGCATTGGAGGTTCTGTGCAACAAAGCTTTGATATCTGATCTGTCTCCATTCCATAGCCTTATATAGCCTTGGTTAAACTTGTTGGTAAGATTACTTTCGGTTGCATTCTTTGGAGCTATATTCTATTTCTGTTCAGCCACTTTTGGTTTAGTTCTTGTAATGCTAAATTTGTGGAATAAGATATATTGTTTGTTCATATTTTGCCTATGCATGTACATTTGGAAAGCACTGGACATATTGTCATGCACAGACAATTTATAGAAGTATTGTGTAAGCATTGTAATCTCAAGTTCTTGAATAATTTGTTTGAATGAAGCCATATCAAGTTGGAGCCTTTAAGTTCTTCGTTGTTGTGCCCCTTAAACCATAGGAACCTTCTCGACTTCCAGACCAGCAAGAGTTTTAAGTACCCTAATTTCATAAAGTAGTGGTTGTCAACTTGTTATATATTATTTTCTTTTTTTGATTAGTTACTAGGAATATCAGTAAAACATGCCACAAAAGGGCACAATTCTGGACACATGAAGTATACAAAGTCTATACACCCAAAACACTCCTATATATCTACAATGATATACGAATCTCCCAAAAAAACAAAAGATAATAAAGAACAGGACACTCCTTCATCCAAAAAAACAAAGAAACAAGGACTGTGCATCTAGGGCTCAGAATAGAACATTCCACTTTCTCGCCACAAGCACCACATCAGACAAATAGGGGCAGTGGTCAAAGCCCTTTTAACACGATCTCTCGGCATCCCCTACTCTAGGAAGCAAAGAGGTCTCTAACAGAACATGGCATCATCCACTCTGCACCAAGAAGAGAGTATATCATGCTTGGAATCTCTCTAGCCACTTAGCAATGGAGAAGAAGATGGTTCATGCTTTCTCCGTCCCTCTTGCACATACATTATTATAGTATATTCCCTTGTCTAATACAGTATAATCACATACCATTTAGCCCCTTTCTTTTTTTTTCACAACCCTTTCTAGACCATTGCTTAGTTTCTTTGACTTTCATTTCCATCCATCCTTGTTAGCACTCACTCCTAATTTAATCCAAAAGGTAAGATTTTTCATAATCTAGTGTTAGTGATTTAGTGAACTATTTTGATATCTAAACTTGTCTCGTTAAATGCTTTCGATTTTGATATTCATAAGATTTCCAAGAATTAATCCTTAAATCGTTTCAAAAGTTCCTTAGGTGACCTATCCTTGAAAGTATGAGATATATTTTTTGGAGTGAAGATCATGGACGGATGGTTTTACTTTATTATTTCTTCTTTACCTTACTCTTATTCTATTTTCTTTCCCTAAACCTAATATGAGAACTTCTTGGGTTGGTTCATTGTGAACAAAGCCCTAGATTTTGGTGGTATTGAGGTGGGTGCATCAGATGTCAGGGCAAGCCTTAGTCTTTGGTTCAATCAAGTTGTACTGAAACACAACGGAGTTTAATTAGATAGCTGACCTTGACTGTGGCCTAATAAAATATTTAGGGGGTTGTATATTTGGACTAAAAAATTCTAATTGGCTAACATCCATAGCCAGAGACTCACTGTAGTAGTTTTATTTCCTTGAACAGGATATCTAACTTTGGGCTTCCACAATGTCAATGTGGGGTTCAAAACACAAGTATGCTTAATTTCCTTTGCAATGTTTTTTATCAACCCAAACACAAACTCATGGTCAGAGTCAACTCAGTCAAGACAACTAAAGATATCCAAAACAGTACTTCAGTTATTGACCAGGGAGATTTCCAATTGATGGATTGAATTTGCCTTGACCAAAACTCAGCAAGTGCTTCCACATTTGGTTGTGGCTGTGTAATACCACACTTATTTAGCTTTATTCACCACGTTGATCCTTTTTGACAGGAATGCATTCAGTGGTATTTTTTGGGGTTTAATTCATTTCTTTGTTTGTGCCATGTTGAAGTTTCATTCAGTGTGACCCCGTCCTTGCATATTTTTCCCCTTGGAGACTTTTATAGTTTTATGTTGCTCATTGTAATTTGTAAGGTAGTAAATTCACCCATCATTATGGTACATTTCAGGATTATAGAGAAGGAACCACAAATTTCATCAGAGCACAGGAGCCAGACTTAATTGCATTCTGACGTCTTATAAGGATTATTACTGCAATTAATGCAAAGGTATTTCTTTAATTGTTAGACCTACCAGAACATGACAAACCAATTCTTTTCATCAATGATATATTTTACTTGTCATAACTGATTTATGCTTCTCATGATGCAATTTTGAAATGGCACATGATCTAGATTATAAGTAGCCTGATATATTAGAGAACCATTTTCTTTGGTTTTCCCTGTAGCTAACTGAAGGTGCATCAGTAGAGTAGACATGCAAACATGAAGCTCAATCTTGGTGTTCAGTTGTACTTAAAGCCAACACTCTCCAATTCCCCAAACCACACACCCCCCCCCAAAAAAAAAAAAAAAAATGCCAACCGCACAGTGCACACACAAGAACCCCCTTTCCTTTTCTCCCTCTGGGTGTTTTGTCAGCTGGTAAGGGTCCTCCCGTCAGTGGAGGTGGTTGTTGGTAGTTTCCAAAAGCATTCTTGTGCTGACAATTGATAAACATTTTCCTATTATTTTCTGTGTATATTAAGTCTGGATGTATTAGTAGCAGCCGGTTGGAGCAGTGCACTTAGTGTTATTTGATTTGAAGTAATTCATTATGTCTTTTTTTTTGTTGTTGGGGGGGCTGTAAGTATTCAGAGTTAAATGCTGTCTCGAGGTTAATCTCAATCTAATGAGAGCTTCCAAATTTCCTACATTTTAATCTCTGTAAACATCTTTTATCTAGTTGGATTTCTTTCTGCTGTGACTTAACCCTTCTCAATATTGGATGACCGAAATGAAATTTAAATCCTTGACTGAGCAATGGTATTTATTTGAAGGGAAAATTTTCTGATGATGTGCCATTACTGTGACTATATTTTTTCTACTAGTTGACATCTTGCTGTCCCTTACTTTCAGATTTTAGGGTCATATAATCTTTTGCCTGTAATAATTTAACCATCATAAAAATAATCTTATACTTTTATTAACTAACTGAGGTCTGCTAGGATCAATCTTCTATATCTGCTGGAGGATGATTGTTCCAAACTGCTTATTAATGAACAAAGTCATGATTTTCCCAGGAATCAAATTTGTTTCGTTAGATCTCGTCATGTTCTCTCTCTCCTTTTTTTTTCTTCTTTTTGTCATTAGGTCTCTTCATGTTCTCGCTGAATCATGAAATTCAAAATAAAATTTGATGAGTATCTTTACTTATTATTTTTTACCGTAGAAAGACTGAGAGAGTACTTAACCAAAACTAAACAAGGGAAGAGTAAATAGTCAACAAATCAGAGGCAGCCCCATGGCCAAGAGTTTATTTTCCTTTTTTTTTTTTTGTTTTGGGGGGGGGGGGGGGGGGGGGGGGGGGGGGGGGGGCGTGGTTGGGTTTGTTTGGGGGGGGGGGAAGGGGTTGCAATACATTACACTATGGGATTGCTATGCAATATATGACTATGAATATATTTCTGATCCCAGAAGAAGAACATATTTATTATCTTGTATTTAATACCGTCGCTTTGCTCTGCATTTTAAGTGGAAATGTCCAACATCTTGGTAATAAAATTTCCATTACCATCTTATGATCTCTGCTTCCAAATTTAACTCGAGATTAGTAAGTTCATTAGAATGTATGTGCATCCTCTTGCTTCAAGGTGATGTGTAGCATTTTCAGTAAGTGATTTACAGCCATACACATATAAAAAGAAAAATACAGCTATACTTAAAAACAAAAAGAATAAAAACTACTTATCAGGCATTCTTAAAGATTGTAGCTGACTCCTCATTTCTTTACTCATTCAGTAGGATCTTTCTGCATGATTGGTTTTATATTTTGAAGAGAAGGTTTTGCTGCATACCTCATATAAGTTCTTTCTGATTGAAATTTTTATTTTGATACCAACATGAGCCATCCAACGAGGTGGAATATTCGTAAAACCTTACGTTATTCATGGGTGTAGAACAAAACACAGTATTGGGTTGACCATGGTTGGTATCAGTGCCTGCCTTGTTGGTATCAGCAGCATCCTGGAACACTTAGGAATTTATTATGCTTATATTTTCAGAAAAAAGAAGAATAATGGTGAGGATAAAAGTGTTTGGTTCTCTCTACATGCGTTTATGTTTTGAGTTAAATTAGTTAGTGTTATTTACTTATATTTACAAATTGGTGGATAACTCTTAGAAATGCATTGTGGATAGAAACAGAGATATGTATTGATAATATTTCCCCATGGTAGTTGAGATTTTATGCTGCAAGTATTAGATTTGTCTGTTTTTTGTTTTGAGTTTCTAGTTGTTGTTGTAAGATATATATATATATATATATAATTTGCATGTTGGAAGAGTGTTATCATTAGAGTTGGCGACTTCTCAAGTTTGGTTTTATCCTGACATTGCCGAAGGCTGGGTTTATTGGCTTTAGTAATTCTCATCTTTATCTGTGCGGATTTACCATATTTTGCGTGTTTATAAATTAATGTTACGCTGTTTTTCTTTACTGTGTTCTTTCTATCGAGGCAAATTGTGAATTATGATGGGAATAATCTGATTTTCTTCCTTTTTACAGCCCTATGTTTTAACCATTCATGCACGTTGGGGGATGGACTGGTTGTATTCTCCTGGTATCAGTGTGTTTACATAATGTTAAGTGGGGCAAAGGGTGCTAATGCTCTTAATATATTCAAATGGAAACAGCGTGGTGAATCATCTTTGACAACTGGATTGCTTGATAATGTACATCATGAAATCGAATTGTCCGACTACCGAGGAGCACCAAGCCCTGGTAGTGAAAGCCCTTCTGGGCTTCTTAACGGTGAAAGCTTGAATGTGGAACCAATAGCCGATTTGGACCTGTTCTTTGAGAGGCTTTACAGCTATCATTGTGAGAAAGGAATTTGGTGCATTATTATAAAGTGGATAGTTGAGCTCTTGAGCCTAGCTTTTACCATATGTTTCTCTGGATTTTTCTTATTATATGTTGATTGGAATGGTCTTCGCAATGCAAAATGTGGAATGGATGCAGTTGAATCTGGAATTAAGCCCTGCGATCTGGCTAAGGAAGCTCTTCATCCGCATCCATTATCCCCTTTTACACTTTCGAAAGCTATTATTGTTGGGTATCTGGGAATATTTTCCATCTACTGGATCTTCTGTTTTTTAAGGTTTTTTGCACAGCTGAAGGACACTTTAAAGATCCGGCAGTTTTACTACAACAGGTACGTCTGAGCAATGGAATTTATTATGTTGAAAGCACTGTGTAATGTTTGAATATATATAAGGTATAATGATTAAATTAATATTCTTCTTCTTTCTCCCTCTTTGGTGGGTTGGGAAAGAGTGGGTAGTTGAGGCTTCTTATCTATTGCCTACATGTTTTCATAGCATTTTATCATTGAGAGGTCAGAGTAATGAATTTCGTCAATTTGTAATGCAATAAACAAAGTTTATGATGTTTCTGCAGTCTCTGCGTAACGGATAATGAAATACAAGCCATGCCATGGGCATCCATTCTTGAAAAGGTTGTTCAGTTACAAAGTTCACAACAACTATGTGTAGTCAAGGATCTTTCTGCTCATGATGTGGTGATGCGGTTGATGCGAAAGGAGAATTACTTGATTGGAATGCTGAACAAAGGGGTGCTTGCTTTTCCAATATCTAAATGGGTCCCAGGTGCTGGCCCTACGGTCAAATTTGGCCCAAATGGTACGCGCTATCGCTTAATACTGACAAAGACCCTGGAATGGACCTTAAATTGGTGCATACTGCAGAGTATGTTTGACAGGTGTGTTGCATTTTTCTTGGGGACAGCTCTAGCCTTGCGTGTATTGTAGTTAGTCACTATATGTGGTTTACTTTTACCCATTAATGAAGAGTATATTTGACAGGTGTGTTGCATTTTTTCTTGGGGACAGCTCTAGCCTTGCGTTGTAGTTAGCCACTATGTGTTGCTTACTTGTACTCATTAATGATCATTGTCTCAAACACTTGTTGACAATTGAAATGACAAAAGCTTTGGGCACCCAGAGCATGTCGTATTGATTTTACTTTTAAAGTGTTTGGAAAATATGTCTTATTGTATTTCACTTGTGTAGTTTCTTCACTTTATAGGGTTCTAGGGTTTATTCTATGCATCCCCCCTTAAATCTTTGAGGTGGACAATCATTTTCTGATCTACATACACTTTTTTCGCAGAAACTTTTGTGTTCGGAGGGACTTTGTTTCCAATCCTAAAACATTAAAGAAGAGGCTTATGGTTGTGGGGCTTGTAATGCTTATTCTTTCTCCATTCCTCGTCATATTCATGCTGGTATATCTCTTCCTGAGGCATGCCGAACAGTTCTATAATCATCCAAGCACGGCATCATCTCAAAGATGGTCAAATCTCTCTAAGTGGATATTTAGAGAATTTAATGAGGTATATTTCTTTCCCTCATTATTTTACAAGTCCGGTGCTAAGAGCCCCTCTTTCGCCACTTTTTTCCAATACCGTCCCCCCCTCTCCTGCTGTCCGACAGGTGCCGGCCAGAGATTTGTTGTGGTGCTTGGAAGTCCTTGTTGGTAGAATATTCAAACACAAACTGCATTGTTCATCAATGATTAAATAAAGTTTTTATTGGGACATCTGTTGACAATGAGAGCTTATGACTGTTGAAAGTGTATTTTGCACTGCACAACATGTCTTTGCTTGACTCAAACGCCACCATATTGACTGGAACACATGAGCTTATATGTGAAAAAGGAACTTTATATGAGCTTATACGTGAAAAAAGAACTTGTGAATTAGGATCGTAAACTTTGCTGTGGTTTTCTCAAGCAGAAAAGGCTGCTTAAATTAACTTTTTAGGTTTTCAAGTTAATTGTCCCCTCTGTTGTGTGCATGATTGAAATATGGAGAAAAATATATGATAATCTGTTCAGGAGGTTCCTGGTTAAGGTTTGGTTTTGCTTTTGGTTTATGCCATGGCTATTGCCAAAGCAATCAGTGCCTTGAGTTCTTCTAATGTACAACTAATCAAAACACTAGTGGTTTTGACAATCGCTGCTGCTTTGGTTTATTGTCTTGCATCTTTTTGACTTTCTACTTTATCCATAAATTATGCTAGTCTCATTTCATGCAAGTCTCATAGGGAGGAGCAAGAACTTAATGATGTAATTAAATATCCAGCAGAAGTGGGGGTAAGCTTTTCAGATGCATTGACTTTTGTGTAGATAATAAATATAGTTTTCTCTCAGTCAAAGAAAGAGTTCATTATTTCTCAAAAGCATACATGAATTTGTATATTTCAAGAGCTTCATCTTACTCTTCTTCTTCTTCTTTTTTACCCCTAATGTTACATTGATGTTTCTGTAGATATTTTTATTTCTGGGCATGTGATCCTGTTAGTGGGTAATGATTATTACCATAATATATCATAATTTGGTTTTTTTCCCTAAATTTTTTTTTTGAGGTGGTTTCCCTTCTGCAGTTGTTAGGTACTTTCTCTCGCATTGATTCTACAATACAATTTCATATATCTCTACATAACCCCTTACATCTGATTGTCTTTTGAATTTAAGGTTGATCATTTGTTCAAGCACCGGATCAACAGCAGTGTACTACATGCTTCTGACTATCTAAAGCAGTTCCCCTCTCCTATTATAACAATCATTGCAAAGTTCATCTCCTTTGTTTCTGGTGGCTTTGCTGCTATTCTGATCATCATTGCATTTCTAGAAGAATCTCTGCTGGAAGGCCATGTAATGTATCTTCACTTATATCTCTGTGGAGGTGTATTTTATACGGTTTGCATAATCATTTTTAGTAGTGTAGATAGGTATGGATGTCCCCAATTTATGGAATTTTGTTTCAAATCATGCAGATATTTGGTCGCAATTTGTTTTGGTATGCTGCTGTTTTCGGAGCTATAACAACTATTAGCCGGGCTGCAGTGACTGATGAGCTTCTGGTTCTTGACCCACAAGGAGCAATGTCTTTGGTTGTCCAACATACGCACTACATGCCAAAGAGATGGCGTGGGAAAGAAAATACGGAGCTTGTCCGGATGGAGTTTGAAACTCTATTTCAGGTAAGGCCTCTGAGTTGTTTGCTCTCATGATGTTGAAATTTGGCGCTTGTGGCTTGGCGCTTGTGGCTTGGTGCAATTGCCATCAAAATAGGGTTGATTTATTGGCCCACTTTAAGGTTGGATAGGTTTGTTTAAACCAACTAGTTTATTATAACCTCCTCACCACCGTCAATTGAAAGAAAAAAGGAAGAGGAAGATGAAAAGCAAAGGAAAGAAATGAATGAAAAGGTGAAGAAGAGGAGAAGGAAAGCAGGAAAACAGTACTTCACTTTTTCAGTTCAAATTTCAGGTCAAATTGTTTAATGGAATTTGAGCACTTCTTTGGCTATGCATAACTTATGTAATTAAAACATTGCTGAGTTTCATTCACATGCCATGTTCCTTTTATATCGCATTCATCATAATAATGGATGTCTAGGATACCAAGATATTTTATTTCTCGAGCAACCAGGGTCCAAGCCAAGTCAAAATTAAAATGTTCAAGTTCTTTTCACAGTTGGCAACTAGTTAGAATAGCATAATACTTGGTCATTGTTGTGATTGTTGGATACATAAGCAAGAATTGGGTAAGCAGGTTGCAGTGCTTTCCTGCTGAGGAAAGTGTTACGGAGTAGAGTAGTTAGTTATTATGTCTCAAGCCTGGCCCCTCCACAACTCCCAGAATCCACCTCTTACCACCCTGTTCCCCCTCTTGTTACGTTATTTTACAACATTATGACTTTTGGAATGAGAAATATAAGAGTTGCCTTCCTAAATCTCCTCGGTCAATTCCAAGACCAATATTTTTGGATAACTATTTTGAGATTCCTTGCTGCAGTATACTGGAATGATGCTACTGGAAGAGATGGCCTCAATCTTTCTCACTCCATACTTGCTCTTGTTTGTTGTCCCAAAGGTTATTATTCATTATATATTTCCCTCATTTTACTCCCACTCCATTGATTCTAGTTTTTGAACTCAGAACTGTGTCATTATTGCAGCGGGTGGATGACATTCTGCAATTCATTGCAGATTTCACAGTAAATGTTGAAGGTGTTGGTCATGTATGCAGGTTAGTGTTTGACCATTTTTATTTTTCAGTGTCTTTGTTCTTTTGTGGTATCATGGCATCCTGTTTCTGTTGTTCCTCTTGCATTGGCAGAGTATAACTTGTCACTATTTGACTCTTTCTTCTGGCAGCTTTAGTCTCTTTGACTTTCAAAACCATGGAAATAGCAACTATGGTTCGCCATACAATTCACCTAGCATGCAGAGGAGTTCCCAGGGGAAAATGGAGAAATCAATCTTGAGGTATTATAAGTTTAACTGCTGTGGTTTTCTCATATGATGAATTAACAAGGGTCATGCACCTTTCTCGTCTCATTATCTCTGTTGTTTTTTCTTTCGTGTATCTTTAAGATTTAGGTTGGTTAATGGTAATTCTCACTCTTATGCAAACCTCTACTGCTCACGTTGAGTTCTCTTACTTTCCTGGCAGCTTTCAAAGTAGCTATCCTACTTGGGAACCAAATGCTCATGGGAAGCAATTCCTTGAAACTCTTAAAAAATTCAGGGATCAAATGCTGCAAGGGCATGGAACTAGACCTGCATATTCGCTCCCTAGAATGCAGCAATGGACCTCAAATTTGAGAGGCCTAGGGGATAGAAACAGTGTCCCGTCAAGGGAAATGCCCTATAACATTCCAGGAACTGGCTACCAATTAGGTTCTGTGTGGATGATCGATGTTGATCAAAAGAATTACCCGTATATTCTTGATTGGTATTATACATCTCGACCTCATCATGCAACTGATAATTCAAGAGACATTCCCCCAGGACCTTTTGACGTTGCTGAGGAGGGCTCGAGAGATTTTTGGATGCCACCACCACTCTTGCCACGAAATGTAACAACAGATGAAGATAACCGGGGCCACCTTTTTGAGGATCGATCGCAGTCTCACCTGGAAGCTTCTACATCAGCTCCTTTCTTCCGCGAAAGCGTACTACAGCATCATGACTCAAGTAACATGGCAAACCCTACTAAGAGCCATTGGTGGGCTAGAAGTCGCCAACATGGAGTAGACCCTCAAACAAGTTTTCTTGAGCCTCCGAATTTCAACCAGAATATTTCGAATAATTATTATGATAATTTCTCAGATAGAGGCTTAGAGGAGGAAGAGCAACAATTTGTCTGGAGGAACGCTCACAGGTTGTCTCAGACCTATCACGTGGACGACTTGGAGGGAGGAGAATTCAATCTTCCATTCGATGACATATACAGTAGACCTCCAGAAAGCCCCTCTAGGAATTTTGATCCCACAAGCTTTGTGTGATCAAGCTGCATCTGTTTCATCTGCCCGGAAGGTTATTCGAAGGTTCACAATGTGTAGGGGTGTCCCAAGTCTGGACTCTGATCTTTTTTCTTCTCAAAAGAAGGAAGCTCTAAATTCTTTGTTGTATATAATTGATTATGAGGTTAGATTTTGAACAGGCCTCTTAACTCGATTTGGAAGGTACCAAGGGACCCCAAGAGTTTCCAAGCCTTCCGAAAGTGTAAAAACATAACCTAGCTCATTTGATTTATCATTTCAATTCCATTTAAAGGAAAATATTGTATTTAGTTTTTGGTTCTTTGGGAGCCGGTTTTACTCTAAAATGTGGGCATGGGCTGTTTGCATCTGGGGATATCCCTAACGCAAATGGTGGATAGAGGTATCCTCTCTCTCTCTCTCTCTCTCTCTCTCTCT
This sequence comes from Euryodendron excelsum, assembly GCA_033060915.1. Classification (NCBI taxonomy): domain Eukaryota; kingdom Viridiplantae; phylum Streptophyta; class Magnoliopsida; order Ericales; family Pentaphylacaceae; genus Euryodendron; species Euryodendron excelsum. The sequence continues at coordinate 4,533,867 of CM065382.1, forward strand.
CTCTCTCTCTCTCTCTCTCATGTTTCCTAACATTCTTGCTCAAACTGATTCAACCATGCTCCATGGCACCCAACTTGACACTGCACAATTGCTCCACTTTTTCTTTAGGAGGGAAAATCTTCATAACATTTTCTTTCCCCTTTTTCTCGTTGTCTTAGGAAGAGAGAAACAAGAAATAGTGAAGACGAATTTTTAAAAATACTTCTCTCTTTTTCACAAACAAAATCTAGATTTCATATAAGAGGATCGGAGGAAAAGTTTAAATTTAAAGTTAGATAGAACAAATTATACCCAAGCTATAATAAGATCCTTTATTTTCTTTCTGCCTACTTTCTTTCTGACCAAACAATGAAAAATAATTACTTTATTATGTCCCCATATTCTCTCTTTTTACCTTCTCTTATTTTCTTTTCTCTTCCATTCCCGTTCTCTGCTACCCTATATACTTTCTCTGCTATCCTATATGCATGGCATAAAAGAAAAAATAAAGGAGGAATTTGTGTGGGGTGTGCAGTGGCAAGTAGCCAGAACTGCGTCGTTTTGAGCAAAAGGATTTGTCGTTCTGTTTTGGGGCCCCCCGCGTAAAAGAGGGTTTTCCAAAGGGTTTAACCAACGAAGCAGCGAAACCCAGAAAACCAATTCACAGGCACCACCGACGCGACGCCTCTCAACATCGGCCATGAGAAGAGCGTCGTCCACAGTACTCTCTCATCTCTCCCCAAGCACCAAAATCTCTTTCTCTCTCCTCTCCAGGGACTTCATCACCCACCTCTCCTCCGTATCCACCACCACCACCAATGAATACAACCACCACCATCCATCCCAGACCCACCTCAAAACCTGCGGCAAATCCAGTGCTTTACTCTTATCTAAGATTAAATCCCATCAATTTCAGACACCGCCGTGTCACTTTCTCAACACGCTCGTGGACCGCCAACCGCCACCTCCGATGTCCTCAAGGCAGAGAAAGATTAAAGAGAGATCAGAACTAGAGGAGGCTTTTGAGTCTGCAAAGACCGCCGAAGACATGCTCAAAGCATTCAAGGATATGGAGGCCAGTTTTGACGAGACAGAGCTCGGTTTGGCTTCCCTGAAACTCGGTCTCAAACTTGACCAAGAAGGTGAGGACCCTGAAAAGACTCTTTCTTTCGCTAATAGAGCTTTCAAAGCGTTGGATAGAGATGATAAAACAGTTTCTTTGCCTCTTGCCATGGCTTTGCAATTGTTGGGTTCCGCTTGTTATAGCTTGAAAAGGTTTAATGATAGTTTAGGTTACCTTAATAGGGCTGGTAGAATATTAAATAGGTTAGAGAAGGAGGGTTCTTGTAGTGTTGAGGATATCAGACCGATTCTTCACGCGGTTCAGCTTGAATTGGCGAATACCAAGACGGCAATGGGAAGGAGAGAGGAGGCTCTTGGTAATCTAAAGAATTGTTTGGAGATAAAAGAAATGACTTTGGAGAAAAACAGCAGGGAACTTGGTAATGCTAATCGGGATTTGGCAGAGGCTTATGCTGCAGTTTTGAATTTTAAGGAGGCATTACCATTTTGTTTAAAAGCATTGGAGATACATAAGGCACAATTGGGGCATAATTCAGTAGAAGTTGCGCATGATAGACGGCTTCTTGGGGTTATCTATACTGGTTTGGAAGAGCATGAAAAGGCGTTGGAGCAGAATCAGTTGTCACAGAAGGTACTGAAGAATTGGGGTCTTAGTTCTGATTTGCTTCGGGCAGGGATTGATGCTGCCAACATTCAGATTGCCTTGGGGAAGTATGAGGAGGCCATCAATACTTTGAAGGATGTTGTTCAGCAGACTGATAAACAGAGTGAGGATCGAGCTATGGTCTTCATTTCGATGGGGAAAGCTTTGTGTAATCAAGAAAAATTTGCTGACTCAAAGAGATGTCTAGAGATTGCTTGTGGAATTCTCGACAAGAAAGAAGAGACCTCCCCAGTAGAAGTTGCGGAGGCATACATGGAGATTTCAATGCAATATGAGTCTATGAATGAGTTTGAAACTGCAATTACATTGCTAAAGAGAACACAGGCTATGCTTGAGAAGCTCCCTCAAGAACAGCACTCAGAAGGAAGTGTTTCTGCACGTATTGGCTGGTTACTTTTGCTAACAGGCAAGGTGCAGCAGGCTATTCCCTACTTGGAGAGTGCAGCGGAAAGATTGAAAGAGTGCTTTGGTTCCAAGCATTTTGGGGTGGGATATATTTATAACAACTTGGGTGCTGCATATTTGGAACTTGATAGGCCTCAGTCAGCTGCACAGATGTTTGCAGTAGCCAAGGAAATCATGGACGTTTCCCTTGGTCCTGGTCATGCGGATACAGTTGAGGCATGTCAGAACCTTTCAAAAGCATATGGTGCCATGGGAAGGTAAGAAACTAAGATGGCTTTGCCTAATTTATGGTTTCTTTGAATCACAAAATATGAACTTAGCTAATTTATTGGTTCTAAGTTTTGCGTTACAAATCTAGCTGGTCGGTCTATTAGTGAATGCATGCACACATACGTAAGTATGCAGAAATACCGAATCATTCCTTAGTTTCAGTGTCTGGAACTTATGTGTGAGAAGAATGTAGTAGCTTGCTTTTGACCTAAAAGGGAAGCACAATGCTTTCCACCACTTGCACTTGGTCTTCATTTGTGTTTTTGAACAAAATGTTGGTACTTTCATACTTTTCTGTCTCTTTCATGCTTATGTTTCCTGTAATGGTCACAAAAAATGGTTGGTCCCCTTACACTCATGGATACAATTATTCATAATGTTTGATCAAATACTTTGCTTTTTCTTTGTTATTATTGTCTGGACAGGACGTACGCATCTGTACATAATGGTTATGAAATTAAAAAACAAAAAGAAAAAACTAGATCTGTATTATCGAGGTTAACAGTTATGAATAGCTCCCTCTCTCATGTTGAAAATGTTAGAATACTTTTGTTGTCTAAAACGGGTCAGAAACAATGATTGTCCTTTAATTGTTAGAATAGCTTTTTTTGGCCATAGCCTTGTTCATATCATATTACTTATTATTTACACCATCATTATGATTATAATCATAGGTTGATAACCTGCCTTGGGTGTTCTCTTTCTCTCGCTCCCTCTATTGCTCTACATGTACCCAAAAAAAAAATCTTCAGTGTACGCACATGGTTATGCTATAGAATCATTTATTATAAGAAAAGAATGTATAGGTATGTGGTTTTTGGTGTTTTGCCCTGAAACAAAAGATTTTGATATTTATGTTGGATGTTATTTGACAACACTTGAAGAATTTGATTTTGGTAGCTTACACTTTCACCTTGCAACCCTCAAACACCAGCTTATCCTTCCTCTTTGGACCTCTTGATTCCTTGAGCATAGTGCAGTACAGCAGCTTACTTTGTTGGATCTTTTAGTTTATAGCGTTAAAGGTTATGTCGTTTAACCTCATTCCTTGGATTGTGCAGCTACCCCCTTGCTATTAAATTCCAGGAGGAGGTAATTGATGCTTGGGAGGGTCATGGTCCGAGTGCGCAAGATGAACTCAAAGAAGCTCAGCGACTTCTTGAACAATTAAAGAAGAAAGCTCGTGGAGCATCCTCAAGTGAGTCTCCTGTAAGGGCTTTGCCCTTGCCCCATAATAGTCAAGTCTCTACAAGAAGCTCTCAGCCTGGTGTTTCTATTAGTGAGAAGCGATCGAGTGCAATTTAGTATATTATTGTATGAAACTGCTGCAGAATCAAGAACAAGGCTGTGTGCACTTTCTTTCTGGTGAGCTTTCTACTTGAAACGCTGAGGGTTATTGGATCTTCATCTTGCTTTCTTTGTGAGATATTTAGTTTTTCATTTAACAGCAAAAAACAGATTTTTGGTGACCTTCTTACGCTGCCATTCTGTAAACCTGTCTTGGGACTGTGTGTGTGTGTGTGTTATGATTTTCTTGTTTTTGTGACTTCCCGCACTCACCCTATTTGGCTTGATGTTGAGCGATCACCCAAGGGTTGTGCATTGCTAACCCTTCTGTAGAATAGAATTAGCCTGATTGATGGCTCGGCCAGTATTTGACTTGATGTTCTATTCCATGGGCTTTGTAGGACAGTGCAGAGGCACTAGCAAGAAGCCTCATTATCAATGGCTTGCGTGACTCATCTGATAGATCACGAATGCCATTAGGTCACACATGTAGGAAGTGGTCCTGCATGATGTGCTTTTACCACATTTTTGCTGATTGTCTCTGATCTGGTGGGAAATAATAATGTTGTATTTCAAGCATGTGGCATCCCAATTATAATAATGCCTAGAGGGAAGAGATTTTCTGGGTTTTCTCTAGTCTCGGGAGTTGGGAGTCATGTTCTACTATTTTGAAATTGAAGCTGTATTTCATTGAATTCCTTGATGACACTCACATTGATACATCTTTCCTGTTAAACCTAGTGTTCTATTATATTGTATATTTCTCACAGAGCTTATACATGTGCATTATCATTTGCTACTGATCGAGGTGTTATTGAATAATATTCTTAGCTCATTACCAAAAGAAAACTATATGTATGGCTCGGAAATATCTGTAATTTCCCTCTTCTCCTGCCCCATTTATTGGTGTGTGGGAATGCTTTATAAACAAGAGGAGTTTTAAGGCTTTGAGCATGTGATTTTGGATCTCCGAAAGTCAAACAACAGAGAGCATTTTATGATCTTAGATCAATCCAGTATTTAAAAATCCGCCAGCTGACACATACTGGGTGACTAGTCAACCTTTTAGAAGCAGATGAGCCAAATGACCTTAGCTGTAAGATGGACAGCTGGTAACAGGGAAGTGTGAGGCCTATCTCAAAACTTAATCAGAATCATTCCTCCTATTCTTCACCAACATCAACATTATTGCCTTAACATAAAAGAAAGTGGTGATCATTCCCAATAGAGACCTCTTTAACATCTTCACTCAATAGAGGGGCCTCCATTCATTGCTTCTCTCTCTCTCTCTCTCTCACACACACACACACACATGCACGCACACGTACACACGCATTCTAGAAAAAAGGCAAAATGGGTTAAAAGGCAATCATCTTCGTTCATGAAGAGGAAGAAACTCAATAGAGTTCTATCCATTCATAATGGTTTAAGCAATTATTTTGATACCCATGCCTGCATTTCAGCAAAAGACCCACTCGTCTTTAACTATGCCTAAAATATCATGCCAAAATCTCTTTACACTCCCTTAATCTTTTTCGTGACAAACTAAGCAATTCATTTCAATCACAAAATCAAAGGAAATTAAGAAAGAAATGCGGTAACTAAGCAATAAGCATTGAATTTGGAGATTAATTTAGAGCTAGAACTCGATAGGAAGAACAGCACTTCTAGATCCCCGTCCATGTCCAAACGGAAAGAACGATCTTCGGACTCTGCTACTAGACTCTTCGCTGTCTCTGACCGCACTGAAATGCTCGTTCTGTCGTCTGATCTCTTGAACTGCCGAGAAAACATGCCGATCAGCTGCAGAATCCATGGAGAAAGATCTCCTGATGGGTTGAACAGAGAACTGTTCATCTTTCTCTCTTACATCAATGCACTCATCACCCATGATCGAAACATGATGAAACTTTCTTGGTTTCGCTTTCCCGAGCTTCTGCTCAAACTTCCTCGGCGACTGACCTCTGGATTGCACCAAATTTTCCCTCGAGTCATTACTCTCTGTTCCACCTGCTTCAGTCAATTCAATAACCACAAAGTCTTCATCACCACCAACCGCGAGAGTTTCAAGAAATGGCTGTGGATCTTGAGGCGAAGAGGTTGGCGCAACAATCCAATCCATCGGATACCGAGCCTTGCCCGAAATGCTTGATCTGCAAAGAGGGCAATTGGCATTGCTTTGGAGCCATACATCAATGCAGTCCAAGTGGAAGCCATGGCCACAGTTGGGAAGAACTCTCAGCATGTCTTGTTCTTGAAATTCATTCAAGCAAACCACACACTTGTTCAAGCTTCTCTCTCCACCTTCGCCTCTGCTATATTGGAAAGTGGGGATTTCGCGAATCAACAATTCATCGAGCCCGTGGCTCTGCCAGGAGGGTGAGTAGGCCATCAACGGGTCTTCGTTTCGTTGCGCTCGTGATGTAGAAAAGCGTCGCAGCGGGTCGAGTTGTTGCCAGTTCAAGCAGCATTTGGTCACGAAGATGTAGTAGCTGACTAGTATGAAAGCTGTGGCCATCATACACAGTACTGCAATGGCGAGAATTGGAAATCCAGTGCCTGAAGCAGGCAATGGAGGTTGGTAGGTTGAGCTTTGCTGGTTCTTGATTGGAGGGAGAGCTTGGGATTCATGGTTGTAGATGTGTTTGTGTATTGACCCCATTGAGTTTTTACAGAAATTTATGGAAGAATGAGATTTTTTGAAGCAGAGATGAAAGTGGCTTGGCAAGATCTCGAAAAGAAAACGACACGTACAAGTGAATCATCGGGTAGAGAGAGAGAGAGAGAGAGAGAGAGAGAGAGAGAGAGAGTTCTTCAATAAAACATTGGGTGGCGAAAGACTGGGTGAATCTGAGTATAAGAACTCAAAGTCAAAGCTAATTAAAAGATTTGAAAAAAAGAAAGAACGAGTAGCATTAAAATATTAAATGAATGGGGAAAGTTTAGAGGAACACATGTAAATGCTGGGCATTGGGATGATGAGAGTTGGAGAGAAAAAGAAGCCTGAGAGTCAGGCGACTAAAATCAGACAGACAAGAGAGATACGGTTGAAAGAGAAAGCACTTGTTTTCAGTGAAAGATCTTGGCGACTGGTTTTCTCAGGACCATTGGTCGTGTGGTCACTCCTCGGGGATCTATATGTGACTTTTGATCAAGTGATACTGGGCTAAATATTATTTATACTTTGACAAAATTATAGTGAGGAATTTATTTTTTTGAATAAATAGTTATGATTCAAAACGAACATTTTATAACGAGTGAGAATTTCTGTAGTCATGCTTAATGGGTTGCTACGTTTGTCGTATCTTTTCATATTTTACAGGAGAAAAAAAAATCAAGTGATCCTGTGGTCCTTGAATTTTTTGTTTTTTATTTTTGTTTAATTTTTTGTTTTTTGTTTTTGTTTTTGTGTGGGTTTTGTGAATTTGATTTTGATTGTATCAAATGTTAGACGTAGTTATGTATCTAAATATTTAATTTATCTAATTTTTATGTTTAAGAATAGGAGGGAACAGTAAATGATTTATTTTATGCGTGTAAGTGTTTTATGTCATACACCTATTTATACCCATGTCTAGCCATTGATCTAAAAAGATAATAAATTGTGAATTAGAAACTTTACAAAATAGGCGCGGAATGGTGAGATGATTTAAAAAAGTTACTTATCAAACTGATGTTAGTTCATAGAAAAAATGACCATATTTGTCATCCAATCAGTTACAAAGTTTCGCTCTTTTGCTATGTGGCATGACACTGACAGCAACCGACCTGGTGACCGATCTCGGCCCAGCATGGGCGACCTAATGAGGACGATTTCTATTTGAGCTCTCCAACTCAGAAAAAGAGCCACAGAAATCCATAATGGAGACCTACTAGTGTCGCATCAGTTGGGGATTGAGTTTTTTTTTTTTTCTTATCCTTCTTTTGGGTCTAAATGAGTGAGTCCACTTTCCAAATGAAAATTCGGCCTTTTGACTTCTATGGAGGGTATGGGTTGGCAAATAGCTAGTAAGGCAAACTTCATTTTCTGTACTGTGGCCCATATAAAGGATGGGGTGAAGCGCAATAATGTGTAAAGCCCTGCCCAGTTTGAAGTATTTGTAGTGTTCATATACTTTAGTATATCTTTACCTATATAGATTTTATGTAATTGAACTCGTTTTTTGAGAAAAAATATTTATTAAATAAATTAGTTACAATGTTTTAACAGTTGATTTTTAATCTATAAAAACACAAAAACCTCCTTAGTTAACACATTATTTAAGTTTAGTTTGTGACATAACTTTTTTGGGGTTAAAAAGGCCGTTTTGAAAAATTAACTTTTATTTTGAACAAGTTTGAAATTTAATTTTAAATTCGATATACAAATTATTTTTTTTAGGCCAACCCCACTCATTATCCGACCGTACCATGAAAGTAAACACACCGCAAAACTTACGCAAAATCATGGGTTCTGCTTTGCATTGACTCAGTGGTCGGCTCTCACCCGTGTGGTCATTTAAGTAGTTGGTCGAATTGCCAAAATACCCCGCGAAATTACACACACACACACACACACACACACACATATATATACATTTAAACACTCTATAAACAAAAAGGCAAAATGTATACAAGAACTCCGTGGAGATTGAAGTATTCAGCCAAGATGCCAACAGAGCCATAGCCTTCTGAGTTCTATCACATGGATTACTACCGGATACGAATTATTTATGCTGCAAACCAAACATATTGATGGACGGCTAATCAGTGCGAGTCTTGCTGTTATGCATTGCTAATTAATCACCAATTGAATTGGTAGAATAGAATATAATTTCCTTCGATTCTCGGGATTTTCTCCCAGTAATGAAACCATTTTGGTGGAAGCTTGGTCTGCTTTTAGTAGTCATCATCATTATTATTTTTATTTTAAATACAATTGTCGTAACCAATGACCGGCCAACCAATGACGGATTGTCAATGATGTTGGGATTCCCTTTCCATTCATTTTTTTTTTCTTTGTATATTCATGATTCGGACAAGAAAGTAAATAAATCATATATATATATATATAAGATAGATTATTCTAGTTGAATTGTTCACATAATGACTCTTCAGAGTTCAGCCACCAAATTAGCGGATTGGTCATTGTTTTGATATGATCAAATTAAATTGTTTTTATATAGGACTCTTTAGGAAATTAATTTAAATATATAGTCTTAACTAATAAAGTTTTCAATTTAAATAGAAGTCTTAAGTTCTTAACTAATTAACTTTTTACAAATTATGTCCTACATAATCTCTTAATAAATTATCTTAAAGAATACTTCATTACTAAACAATGATATACTCAGCTATGTATAAAAAATATTAGATATATATAGGTCAAAAAATTTAGATGATCTAAATTAATATAATTAGTTGCTATCCTCTCACTTTGTAATATATATCATTAGAATTTTATATTATATATAATATATTTCTCAATATAAAACATGGGCCTATCATTCCATAAGTGAAAGGTAATTACTCTCTGTGCATTGCACGAGTTGACACCATATATATATATATATATATAACTTTCCTAATGTTATATAGTGGTTGGAGCCCAAGCTTGTAAACAATTTCACAACCCGCTTTTGTATTTACCTTTTGTTTTTTGTGCTACGAGATGTGTACAATTTTGATTAACTACTCTTTTAAGTTTATGCAAAATTATCGTCTATATAAATAATGACTAGCTATAAGGAACATGGGATGAGAAGAGATTGATTTTGAGATCTCATATTTCGTATGAAGACCAACCAATACCTAAACATAATTTTTGTGTAATTCTTTTTATACAAAATGGTATTGTTTCAAACTCATTATTTTAATTTATAATTTTAGAAATACTATGATCGCATTATTGTGGGGATGTGTATTTTTTAATCTAAAAACTATGCAAGGGGGTGTTTGGAGTTCTACTTAAAAAAGTTAGAAGTTATAAGTCTAAGCTTGTTATAAAAAGTAACTTTTTTAAATGACTTTTTTTTAAATTTAAATTAGTTCTAAAAAGTTACTTTTTTAATTGGGAGCTAAACACAATTTAAAAAAATTATAAATTTAAATTATGAGCTACTAAAAAAACAATATCCAAACACTCCTATGAATAATATTTTATTGTTTTTATATTCTGTGGAGTTTGATGGACGTGGTGGAGACACTCAAGATATGTACTACTGAAATACACACTAGTTTTGCTCGCCAATACAATGACCCACGGTGGCAGGAATGAAAAATGAAGATTCTAGCGAGTGAGAGAGAGAGAGAGAGAGAGAGAGAGAGAGAGAGAGTGTGTGTGTGTGTGTGTGTGTTGACTCTCGACAGAATCACTCCGAGACCATGGAGAAGCTTGTTTCATGCCGGTGCAATGTCCAAAATCTGCCTGAAAATTATATATTTCCACCGGAGACAAGACCGGAAAACTCACTGTTCCACTATGCAAGTCCATTCCAGTGATTGATTTGGCAAAGGCAGAGGTTGCTGATCGAAGAGATATAATTGAACAACTTCTAAACGCTAGCCAAGACTTTGGATTCTTTCAGGTTCACTTATACACATATATGTGTATATATGTGTTGAATTCTTGATTACATCCTGCTTTAGGTGTTTTAGGCAGGCCGGTTCGAAATAATTTGGGGTTTAGAGCGATAACTTTTAATTGAGTTTTTTTATAATTTTTATTTAATATAAAATTTTATATTTAAATTTTTGTTTAAATCGATGTTTTTTTTTCCTTCTAAAATTAACTAATGTGTTATTTTGGGCTTTTTTTCAACCTTTTTTTAAATTTGGATCACTTTTTTTTTTAAAATATGATTTTAATTATAGCATATAAGGTCTTTTAAAAGATTTAAGGCCTTCAAAAAATTTTTGTACAATTTATTTTTTTGAGTTAAACTGATTTTATTAAGTTAACTTGGGTGGTTTTGGACGTGAAAAAAAAAGTCTAGTAAGTAGGTAATAGTCATGTTGTTATGATATTTTACACACCATGTAGTGATAAATCCCACACTATAATAATTAGATATTAGTGGCAATAATCAGTACTAACTTGTCATTAAAAATTTATCGTTTCATAGATCTTTTTCTTATTTGGACCTTTTGTTTTTTGAAAAAAAAAAGATTGTAAAACCTAAATAAGGCTTTGAGTATAACATATAAAATTTTTAAAATTCTGAGCCTTCAAAAACTTGTTTATTTATACAATTCATTTATTGATTAAACTGTTATTTGCTTCTTAAAATTTACCAGTATTGTTGATTTTGGAGTTTTTTTTAGTCTTTTTTTTTTCTCATTTAGATCAGGATCTTCTTCTAGAAAAGCACATAAAAATTATATCAGGCTTTACTATAACATATGAAATTTTAAAAAATTTTAGACCTTAAAAAATCAGGGCTAAGCGATTGCCTTAATTGCCTAAGGCTAAGGCCGGCCCTCTTAGGGGATGCTTCTTTCAAATTGGGCCACATACGTGGAGTGTTGGATCCCCGACGAAATGGCAGACTGTATGTTGTATTTGTAAAACGGGTGATCAACCACGGCGTTTTAGAAAATTTAATGGCCAAACCCGAAATAATGGATCTCTACAAGGAGTTCTTCGACATGCCAGCCGAATACAGGGCAAGTCTCTACTAAGAGGAGACCAGCCGAATCTGCAGGCTCTAGACCAGCACTCACAGCTATGCCACTGAAGAGGTTCAACTTTGGGGGGAACAATCTGAGACACCCTTGTCATCCTTTAGAGAAATACCTACAATTTTGGCCTGAGAAACCCGCTAGATATCGGTATACTCCTCCAGAAACCTCCAGAACCCCCCATCACCCCATTAATTTGATTTTTTTTTTCTCTTCCTTTTTCATGAAACAAACAGGATTGATTGATGAAACATATAAGGCTATGTTTAGTACAAGAGAATAGAAAAAAATAGAATGAGAATGGGAATAAAATGAGAATGAGAATGGAATGAAATGTAATAGTTATTCTTATTCTCTTGTTTAGTAAGACCAATGAACAATGTTAGAATAGAATGGAATGAAATTTGTGTATAATATAAAAATTTAATATTATGTCTATACAAAATATTAGTAATATATTATTTAATTATTATATATTATTAAGCATTTGTAATGGCGGCGGTGGCGGTGGTTTAATTATTAAATATTTTTATAAATTTTTAACTTTTCAAATGTTTTTAAATTTTAAATTTCAATTTTTTTTATTTTTTTTAAATTTCAAAATTAAAAAAATAATTCCCAAACATGTTATATATTTTTTAAAACAAAATTTGATAACAAAAATTTTACTAAGTTTTGTTTTATGTTGTTTCATGTGGGAATGGAATGACCATTCCCACTCTTGAAATAGGGACTGGTCATTTCAACAAAATGTTTATCCTTTAAATAGTAGTTACCAAACAAAAGAATGAGAATGAAAGTGAGAATGATCATTTTATTCCATTCCATTCTCTTGTACCAAACACGTGGGAGAAAAGAAGAGAGAGAGAGAGCGATTTAAAATGTTCCTTCTCTTTTTCTTTCCCTTTCTCTCTTACATTTTGTTTGGAATTTGGAGGAGGAAAGGAAAATGCAAGAAAAGAAAAAGAAAGAGAAAATGAAGGAAAAATATTTTTTCTTTTATAAAGAAAATAAAAGGAAAATGGAAGAAAAGAAGAGAGACATTGGTTTAAAAAATTCTCTATTTTTTTGGTCCCTTTTCCTTTCTTTTATTTCTTAGGTAGAATCAGACAAGTAAAGAAAAATGGGAGGAAAATTTTTAAAACTTTCCCTCCCCTCCCCTCCCCTCTCTCAAGTTTCAAACAGGCTCTCAGGTAGATTCAACAAAGAAAAGGGAGGAAATTTTTTAAAATTATTCTTTCCTTCTCTTTCTCTTTTCTCTCCCAAGTTCCAAACAGGTCTATCTCTGAATTTCCCATACTTATGCTTACATTTTTAAAGAATTCTTCTCGTTGTTAGCATTAAATAGCATGCAGATATATCTTATAAATTTTGTTGCAGATTATCAGTAATGGGAAATTAAAGAGTGCTGAACATCGAGCAGTGACGAATGGCGAATATGTTCCTACTACCATTGTCACTTTCATTAATGCTTGCTATGACACCATTGTAGAACCTGCAAAAGCTCTGATCAGCGGATGCAGTCTCCCGACATACAGAGCCTTCTGATACAAGGAATTTCTTATTGACTACATTCATGCGAAGGCTGGTGACACCCAAACTTTGTTGGGGCCCTACAAGCTCCAAGGTTGAGTAATGGCACAAAAGAAAAGAAAAGAAAAGAAAATGCTATGCAGACTTCATATAGCAAGTCACAATGTGCTTTTTGTTTTTGTGAATTGTGTGAACAACACATCCCAACTTTTAAGGAGCTTGTTTATACGGCTTCTTTCGTATAAGTTCTTTGTTATATATGGTAATACAAGGTTACAAGTTTTGTTAACACTGTGAATAAAATTTTTTGTCTGCCCGAATTTACACAACGAATCTCAAATATGAAGACTAGGGTGTCTACAAAAGCAAACAATATGAGAATGCGTCAACTTTTTTGTGGTCTAATGCACTCTGAAAATTAAATCGGATAGACTTAATTAAAGAGAATAAAAAAAAAAAGTGTACTGTAACTTTTAATAATGCATACCTTGTTTCTTCATGCTTACCTTATTTTTAAGCCTTTGGAGGTCCTACTCCTTCTTGGAGTTACACTTTTAATCCCTTACTTTTTTAGGCTTGTATTTCTCCGGTTCAAGTTCGAATAGAATTATTCTTATGAGGTCCTCTCTTGGTCGGCCTGTGCTTCTTTGATCTTTGGTTCCTTTGGTTCTTAGGCTAATCTTTTATATTGGGCCTACTTTCTTTTATGTTGAGCTTTTCTTTAATGATTGCCCGCTATACTATAGAGATCGGGTTCTTTGGCCCACAAACACAATGCGGAAAACATTAAATGGGGCCAAGAAATGGCAATGGCGTTGTTGAAATTGCCAGTGGCTAAAAGTCCAAAAACTTATCCTTTTTTTTGTTTTTGGTTGAATCTGACCCCAAAAAAAGGATTTTAGCTGAAAAATGATTTTAACAATATTGAAAGAACAAAATCATGACTGATTATGGCGGGTTGTTGCGACATATTAACTTGAAATTAGAAAATTGGAGTTTGTGAGGATTTTGGAGCTAATTTGGCAGGATTGGACTTGAACCGGTTTTCTTCAAATAAATAAATCTTGGAGATCTTCATTAATCCTGCTTTGGCACTGCACTGTAGAACCTGCAAAAGCTTTGTTTAACTCCATAAAGAGTGTGTCAAAGCTTTAATGCATGCCACCCAAAAAAAAAAAAAACAAAATAACACTGCATTTGTTAAAGCAGATGCCTTTATGAACTGCATCTGCAATAAAACGTTAGAATTATTTTAATTCATCTCTCTTGCTTTCACTTTCTGGCAATTGTTGTCTTTTTTTAATTTCTTGGCTCTGCAAATTACATTGAAACTTGAAAGCAAGGAAACAAATCAATCAGCAGAAAGACGAAGGCTTCAAAGGCAGCTGATGAGGCTCCAAATTTAAAACCTATCTAATCCAGATTAAGCAATTGAATGATATATATAAAATATGTAACTAATATGGAAAATACATAGCCCAAATATATAAAAATATTTGATTGCGTAATATACTTTTTATTTTTAAAAATAAAATAGTATTTGTAAAGCTTCGTAGAATAGTTTATGCATAATATATATGAGAGTTTTATGTCGGATGTATATTTATACCCATGTCTAAGCCGTTGATCTAAAAAGATGGTAATGGTGAATTAGAAACTTTGATTAAAAAGTAACTTATCTACCCATTAAAAAGGAAAATCAATTGGAAAAGTTTCGCTCTTTTGTTATGTGGCTTCTGTCACGGGCTGAATTCTTGGATACCTTGACCCGTGCGGTTTTAAAAATCTTTGACTATTAAAGATGTTAAGTAAGTCTTACGGATATCGAAAGAATAAGGTTAAGAATAAGAGAGTAACAAAAGAATAAAGAGAGCTTTGAGTGAACTTGAAGAATGCTTGTATTGCTTGAAACTTAGATGGTTTATAAATGAATGACTTCATTTATTTATAGTTGTCCACCTCATCAATGGACGGTTGAGATCAACTTAATCCTACGGTAGAGATTAGCTCTCTAAAGAGTTCTATACAAATATCTAAGATATTTATGTACAAAGTTTCTCAAGGAAACCTCTCTCCCATTCTAGAATCTCTCACTCCCTTTTAGTATCTACACTTGTGTAGAAAGATTTAGATTGCTCATCAAAATTTTTTCATGTAATGGAATACTCAAGAATTGCCCTAGAATGTTTTAGATTTAGTGGGTTTCTTAGCATTCTTATAGGCCTATTTTTGGGCCATCTTAATAGGCTTGTGCACTTGACACTGATTGCAGCCGACGTGGTGACCCATCTCGGTCCAGCATGGGTAACCTAATAAGGACTATTTGAGATCTCTAATCTCAGACAAAAGAGCGACACATATCCAAAATGGAGAGCTAGTGGTGCATCAGTTGGGCATTGAGAGTGTTTTCCATTTTTGTTTTTGTTTTGGGCCTGAATGAATTAGTTCACTTTCCAAATGCAAATTTGGCCTTTTGAGCTAGTGTCCCTGGCTAGGGTGGTATGGGTTTGCAAATACCTTCATTTTTTGTACTGTGGCCCCTAAACACGATTAGAGCTGTAATCGAGTCTAGTCGAGTAGTGGGTTCTTTAAATTTGATTTGAAAATCTTAAAGAGTTTGAAAATATATTCAAACTTGTTTAACTTTCAACTCCTCTTAAACGAGTTTTAATTGAACTGATCATAAGTTGCTAAACTTGCTTGTTTAACATTCAATCCGCTCTCAAACGAGCTTGAATCGAGCCGATCAGGAGTAACTTGAATTTTTTAGGGTACACAAGGTTATCGAGCTGAATTCGAAACGAGTTGATAAAATTAATGAGCTTTAAAATGTGTTTAAGCTTAACTTTGTTTACATAACGAACTGATATCAAACAAGCTTTTAACAAATCAAATTTGAGTTGAGTTCAAATAACTTAGTTCGTTTTACAATCCAATACAAGATAGAATTTTTTTTTTTGGGTCAGAGAGGCTACAGTGAAGCGCAATAAAGCGGAACAATATCCAGGAGCCCAAGTGTAATAATCTATTTTACCGAGATAAAAAATAGTTTGGAGCTCCCTTGGTACCTGTGAGTGTATTGTACCACAAAAAAAAAAAAAAAAAAAAAATTGAGTGTATTGAGTATTTTACAAATACATCCAAGTTTAGAGTTTTAATATGGACTCGTTGTAATCCTATATTGATATAATTTCAATATAGTGAAAAATAATTCTACGTGTCTAAGGTAGGGTTGGTTGTGGGCCGAATTTTTAGGTATATACAGTTAAGACACTCAATAAACAAAAAAGCAAAAGATATTATGAACTCCATAGATAGAGATGGTAATGGATCGGGTCGGGACGGGAATTAGGATTTTCATCCCCGCCTTCACTTGAAAAATTTATTTTTATTCTCGCCTCCATTCTTGCTTGGATGAAGGTGGGGACCTCCATCCCCTCCTCCACGGATACAAGGTTGTCTCCATCTCCACATCCACTCCTGTCTCAAGCCTAAGTCCAAGTCCAAGCCCAAACTTTTTCACAATTTAATTTATTTAGAAACGGTTGATTTTCAAATCTCAAGCATTGATTTCATGATTGAGAACTACTAAGATTACTGGCTTGCCTATACATGATTTTCTATAACATGTGTTACTGTAATAAATATTGATGGCAAAAAATTTAAACCCTTAAGATATCATTGGAGTTCAATTGTAGATTATTCTTTTTCACTAGACGTCTAAAGAGGAAAAAACTTAAAAGAGTAAAGCAAATATAAAAATAGTCTATATATATGAAAAATTAAAGCAGGGAAACGGGGTGGGGGTGGGAGAAAATTTTGATCCATTCTCGCCTCTATACCTATATGGATTTTTATTTTAACCTCTATCCTGGCTTCTATCTCCGTTTTGAATTATCCATATCTTCTCCAAACGGAGCAGGTTCAGTCGAATTTATATTTTTCTCTGGTTCATTGCCATTCCTATATATGGAAAGAGGGCTAGTGTGCTTTAGAGCTTGGTTGGAACTTGGGGGAAAGGGAAGGGGAAGGAAAGAAAAAAGAAAATGAAGAAAAAAATATTTTCTCTTTCCTTTTTGATTTTGTAAAGAAAATAAGAGAAAAATGAAAGGAAAAGAAAAAGAGAGAGAGGGAGAGTGATTTAAAATTTTTTCTCTATTTTTTCTCCTATTTTCTTTCCCTTTCCTTTTTAGGTAATATCAAACCAAAAAAGAAAAAAGAGAAAATTTTTAAAATTTTTTCCTTCTCCTACATTCTCTAAGTTCCAAACAAGCTGTTAGGGTGTGGGTGATTATCTATTTGGTCAACAAAGTCATAGCCTTCTATCTCATGGATATACTACTAGACACAAATTCTTTATGGTGCAAAGCAACATATGGACGGCTAATAATCAGTGCAACTTGCTGTCATGCATTGCTAATTAATCGACCAATTGCATTTGCAGTATTAGAATCTAATTTCCCCTGATTCTCGCGAAAATGAATGTCTCCTTGTAATGAACCCATTTGAGTAGAAGCTTGGTTTACTCTTTATCGGTCATTATCATGATTTTTTTTTAGTGTCCAAATTAATTTTTATGCATCTCAATTTTGATTAATCTTTTATTTAATCGTGTTAAAAGTAGATCATTTACGCTGAAGTTAAAATATTTACAAGTGATATATAAATGGAATCGAAATTGAAATTGCCCACATGAGGAGCGCAACTACAACACCTCGGTCATGGTAGCCAACCACTAAGCGATTGTCAATGATGTAGAGATTCCTTTTCAATCCTTTCCTTTTTCTATTTGTATATATTTCATAGTTATTAAAAAATTTATTTTGGTGGCAAAAACGCATCCTTTTAAAAACTCGTTTTCGATATAAGTATGAAACTAAATTATTTAAAAAATTAAGAGAAACGTTTTAGAAACGTGGAGAAAATATTTGAAAAACTCTTAGCATACTTAACAGAAACTTTTAAAAAACTTAAGGAAAACTTTTGAGAAACATTTTAGAAACTTAAATTATTAATTTTTATATATTTTTTCCTTTTAGTTCTAATTAAATTATTCATGTAAGTTTTTACTAAGTTTTTCTTAAAGGTCTCTATTAAATTTTTCAAAAGTCTCTACTAAGTTTTTAAAAAGTTTTCCCTATATTTTTTAAAAATCTTATTTGAGTTTCGAGAAAGTTTCTTATTAAAATTTTCAATTGTTTCTCACTTCATATTTTCCTTGATATTTTTTGACTGCATCTTTTCTTTTTATTTTCTCTAACGTTTTTCGCTTTTGCTTCATATTTTGATAATTATGGTATATTCATGTCGCTCTTCAATTTATCTAGACATGGTTACACATTGTGGTGCAGAAAAGTAATATATACGGTACTTCTCCAATGTTGTATAGCCTCTACTTGGCACCTTATAGAAGAGCCCATGCTTACAAGCAATTTCATAACCCACTTTTGGATTCAATTTATTTATATGTATTATTTTTTTATATTATATTTTTGCTACAAAGTGTGCAAATATGCAACCATTACATCGAACTTATGCATGATCAGCGCTCACACAAATCATATAAAAATCATGATAGCCGCCTAACTTATGCTACAAGGGACATATGAATGATTCAAACTTAAGATTTTATATTTATTATTCGTTTAATTTTATATAAATATAAGTTTTAATAAGTCAAACACTTATGTTATTATGTTGACTTGGTGTCCAATTTATTGAATAATTTCTGAAAATGAAGATTCTGAGAGAGAGAGAGAGAGAGAGAGAGAGTGAGTTGACTCTCGACAGAATCACTCTGAAACCATGGAGAAGCTTGTTTCATGTCGGTTCAATGCCGAAAATTTGCCTGAAAATTATATATCTCCACCGGATACAAGACCCGGCAAGCTAACTGTTCCTCTATGCAAGAACATTCCGGTGATTGATTTGGCGAAGGCAGAGGGTGCTGATCGAAGCAACATAATTGAACAAATTCTAAAGGCTAGCCAAGACTTCGGATTTTTTCAGGTTCACACACACACACACACATATATTATATGTACATATTGAAATTTTTATCATATCTCTCTTAAGGGATGGTTGATGGTTCTTTCAAATTGAGCAAATACATCATTTTCTCCTTTTCAAAGTGTTGGACTCTTGAAGAAATGGCAAACCATATGTCGTATTGTGAAACAGGTGATCAACCATGGAGTTTCAGAAAATCTAATGGCAGAAACAATGGATCTCTACAAGGAGTTCTTCGACATGCCGGCCGAATACTTGGCAAGTCTGTACTCAGAGGATCCCAGCAGACTCTGCAGGCTCTACACCAGCAGTCACAGATATGCCACTGAAAAGGTTCACTTTTGGAGGGATAATCTGAGACACCCTTGTCATCCTTTGGAGAAATACATACAACTCTGGCCTGAGAAGCCAACTAAATATCGGTACATTAATTTGATTTCCTTCTCCTCCTTTCTCATGAAACAAACAGGGTTCTTGAATGAATCATAGAAGAGTAAGAAAAACTGAAATCTTTTTTTCTTTTCCTCTTTGAAGAGAGATTGTTGGGACATATTCAGTTGAAATTAGGAACCTGGCAATAAGGATTTTGGAGCTGATTTGTGAAGGATTAGGACTTCAAGCAGGGTATTTCGGAGATGAATTAACCAAGGAGCAATTGATATCAATTAATCATTACCCACCGAGTCCGGACCCGAGTCTGACTCTAGGATTGCCTAAACACTGTGATCCGGACCTCATAACCATTCTGCAACAAGGGGATGTCTATGGGCTTCAAGTCTTCAAGGATGGT
This sequence comes from Euryodendron excelsum, assembly GCA_033060915.1. Taxonomy (NCBI): domain Eukaryota; kingdom Viridiplantae; phylum Streptophyta; class Magnoliopsida; order Ericales; family Pentaphylacaceae; genus Euryodendron; species Euryodendron excelsum. The sequence continues at coordinate 4,553,546 of CM065382.1, forward strand.
CAATGGCTCGGCGTTGAGCCTCACCCCAAGGCATTGGTCGCCAACATAGGTCACATATTACAGGTATATCTATATCTATTCTCATGAAACCAATTCAAATTTTCTTATATATCTATATCTATATCTATATCGTGTTCTTCATAGATCTTAAATTTTTGTTGCAGATTATCAGTAATGGGAGGTTAAAGAGTGCTGAACATCGAGCAGTGACGAATGGCGAAAATGCTCGGACTTCCATTGTCATTTTCATTAATCCTTGTTATGAGACCATTGTAGAACCCGCGAAAGCTCTGATCAGCGGGTGCAGTCCCCCGCTATACAGAGCCTTCCAGTTCAAGGAATTTCTTGGCGATTTTATTCGTGCAAAGACTGGTGACCCCCAAGCTTTGTTGGGGCCTTACAAGCTCCAAGCTTGATTAATGGCACACAAAATGAATATGCTATGCAGACTTTATACAGCTAGTCACAATGGGGTGTTTTTTTTTTTCCTTTCTATCCAATGTTTAAAAGATTCAAGATCGTTGGGCTCCTGGTTTTACTTTTGTGTATTTTGTGAATAATACATACAGAACTTTTACGTTGTGGTTGGATCAAAGATTTAGTGATAAAAAGGAAAACAAAAAGGAAAATAAGAGAAAAAATTCATTTTGTTATTTTTTTTTCAACTTTTTCTTTAATAAATTTGGATGCTAAATAGTATTAAGGAGTATACTGTTTCTTTCCATTGTTGTGTAAGTTCATCGTTATCATGTATACAAGGTTCAAGGTCTTGTTAACATAATGCGTAGAAAATTAATTTAGATGTGCTAGAAATGGCAAAATCACTTCTAGCTGAATGTCCCAAATATTATCTTATTATCAGTATCGGACGAACCAAATCATGGCTGTGGTTCTTAGGGAGGTTGGTTGAAATTGGGGAAATTTTAAGGATTTTGGAGCTAATTTGGAAAGATTGGGACTTGACCCGGTTGCCTACAAAGAGTTTTGGGTGAACTTCGACTACTTTCAGTTAAAATTGTATTGCCTAAACAACCATGGCGATCTTCATTAATACTGCTTTGTATATGAAGTTATGCATGGAATCAATCCTCGACACCATAATGCGTTTCTATTATTGTATACAAAGAGTTTTGTCAACACCTACAAAGCCAACAATGCTGATAATGAAGGGAAACTAAAACCAATTAATAAGCTCCAAGGTACCAAATCTGTTTTTATTTAATATCTAATCAGCAGAAAGAAAATCATATGAATTCGGTATGGGTATGGCCAATAGGGTGGAATCAATCTTAGTCCATAGCCAGCAGATGGGGCTTCAAAGTCAAAACATGTCTAATCTATGTTTGAAATGATTTAAGCAATTGAACTATACATATATATAAAATATCTAACTAATATGGACAATACATGGCCCAAATATGATATCACTGAATGTTACAGGAGGATGAAAACAATTACGGTCCCCTACCCTCTCTGTCAATGAGCCAATTATTGGCATTTATTTAATTTCACGTTAATTCTATCCATAAAAAAAATTAATCTACCGAAGGGTGGCTGATAGACCCAAAAGCCGAGTATTTGAATTTTAATTTCACAGCAGAGGGTGAGACCGGTGGTTAGAGCAGTTAGCCCACTAACCATGTTCAAGGTTTGATTTCACGACACCCACTGCCTTTTTTTTTAACATGATATTGTGACTGTTTATTTAATGTACTAAAAATGTAAAAATTCAATTCTTTCATATTTTTTTGCTAGAAATTTTTTTTAGAATGATATAAAAGTGATATTTGTAAAATTATGGGCCAAAATAGTGAGTATTTTAATTTGAAATAAAAATTCTATATAAAAATTTACTCAAAATTTTTTTTCAACACATGAAGTATTTCAATTTTTCCACTTTATAATTATCAACTAATTATATATATATATATATATATATGTACTGCAGGAGGGGAGGGTCAGAATCTTTGTGCTCAAGTAGAAGCCATGTATACCAACCCTTTAGATTTGTCTACTCTCAGAAAGATCAGATCAGGTCGGGATTTATTAAATGATTTAAAATTGCAATTATTTTAGTGAAAGGAACTGCTGAATTTGGCCTAATCAAAAGCTTGCACCAATTTGACGTATGTCAAAAACTACTGGCCTCTTAAAAACTTTAAAAAGGCCTGATGCTGCCTTGAAAGATATATATATGTATATATATATAGAGGCCACAATCTTTCACAGTCGATCGGACCAGTGGCTTGTTAAATCTAGATTGAGTTAACATCATCTAATTTATTTCCTTCTTAGGACTAGCTAGCAGCTTGTCTTTATCTTGTGGTTGGCTGACTATAGAGCAAAAGCAACTATAAAAACCTATGTTAATCCCCATATTACAGCCATTAAAACCTTGTCTGTGCTTGAAAGATTAAGTCTCCCAACAATGGAGGTGCTTATTTCAAACTGGTCTAACGTTCAATCCTTACCTGAAAGTTATGTATTCCCACCGGATAGAAGACCCGGGAAGGTCAATGTTCCCGTGTGCGAAGACATTCCAGTCATTGACCTTGAAAAAAGTTTGGCTCTCGATCCAGCTGAAACTATCCAGCAAATTCTAAAAGCATGCCAGGAATTCGGGTTTTTTCAGGTTTGCAGTTTCATTTTCTTGTGGATCTTTGTGATGAAGCTCATCCAATCTAATAGGCTAGTCCTTTGGAATATATATAATATATGTATATGATGCTAACTCATTTTTTTTGCATTCATATATGCTGCAAATTATCAGGTGATCAACCATGGAGTTTCAGAAAGTTTAATGGATGACACGATATGCGTGTTCAAGGAGCTCTTCAGCATGCCGGCTGAGTACAAGGCGAAGTTTTTCTCCAATGACCCAAATAAAAGTTGCAGGCTCTACTCAAGCACTTTGAATTACGACAAAGAAAAGGTTCATTATTGGAGGGATAATTTTACTCATCGTTGTCATCCTTTAGAGGATCACATCCAGTCTTGGCCTGAAAACCCCACTAGATATCGGTAATCTCTGAAACCTCATTAGATCAAATTAATTAATTGAATCATTCTCTCATATACCTAAAAGAAACAACTTTTTTTTTTTTTTAAATTTTCAGAGAAGTTGTAGGGACATATTCTGTTGAAGTAAGGGAATTGCTGTTGAGGATATTGGATCTGCTATGTGAAGGACTGGGACTTGAAGTTGGGTATTTTGGAGGTGAATTGAGCAAGACTCAGTTACTATCAGTTAATCACCATATTCCATGCCCGGACCCAAGCTTGACCTTGGGAATGCCTGAACATTGTGACCCTAACCTCATAACAGTTCTCCATCAGTGTGAGGTTTCTGGACTTCAAGCCTTCAAAGATGGGGAATGGATTGGTGTTGAGCCTCTTCCTCATGCATTTGTAGTCATTCCAGGTCTCCAATTACGGGTATATCTCTATTGGGTGTGTCTTGTATTCTGTGAGACCCATATAATTATCCACCAAAATTGTTGTTAATCACAATTCATGTTAGCTTTATTAAGAAAATTTTTCTAGCTTTTAGCAGCATACTCGGTGGCGGACCTAATTTAAGACCAAGGCCTGGCGCTACTAAGGAGTGGCGCAGCCCCATATATTTTTGTATATTTATAAGATAAATAGTATATCTCCCCCCTCCTAAAATTTAATATTTTTTTTTATCTTGGGTCCTCAACAAATTTTTTGGGTCCGCCCTTGAGCATACTACTGCTGGATTTTGAACTGTTGTCTGTGTGGATGCAGGTTGTGAGTAATGAGAAGCTTACGAGTCCTAAACATCGAGTGGTCACACATGCCGTCGAGGCTCGGACAACCATTGGCACCTTTCTTATTCCTTCTTATGATTTCCCAATAGAGCCTGCAAAGGATTTGGTTGACGCATCCAATCCTCCACTCTATAGAGCCTTCACATACAAAGAGTTCTTTAGCACCTTCACTGGGCTAAAATGTGATGCTGAAGTTGCATTGGAGCGCTTTAAGCTTCATGCTTTGAGTAATTAATGGCGTGTCATAGGAAATTAATGTTAGGGCAATGCATCTCTCTCTCTCTCTCTCTCTCTCTCTCTCTCTCTCTGTGGCTTTACGTTCCTTTTGTATGTGTTCTCTTTGTTACTTTGTAAAAAGTTAAAGACTTTCTAATGTGGGATGAATCTCTCTCTCTCTCTCTCTCTCTCTCTTTCTCTCTGGCTTTACGTCCTTTTGTTGGGAATTTTGGCCTTTTCAAATACATCGCTTTTGAAAATAGAAAAGAAAAAAATATTAAAATAAATAACGAAAAACACAACACAAAGATTTACGTAGAAAACTCCCAAAACAGGAAAAAAATCATTAGCCTCAAAGAAAAATACACTATGTAAAAAATTATTATAATCACATAATTTTTTTTCCTCACCCTAAAGATACACCCACTAAGCTTCCCCACTAGCGACACTTTAACTTTCACCTCTTCAAGAGAAATTTTACTAAAGTCAAAAGTTACTAGTTAAGCTATTGACTGGTGCACTTAATTAAGGAAACTTAACCTTCCTTAAATAAGGATTCACCCTTACCCCCCTTCTCACTCCCAACCGATGTGGGATTGGGAAAGGAGCAAACAAACCCAACAATCTCCACATTTGTGACTTTGGCTGATCCCACAGCCATACTCCTCCTTGAAGAAGATCTTTATAGCTTTTGCTATCATGTTTCACCATAAAAGCATATGCACTCAGAATAAATTAATTCCAAGCATTTCACTTCGGCCTATGTCGAAAACCAACTTTGCTGAAAAATTATAGTGCAACTCCCATATTTGGCTTTCTTGGAAGTTCATCAGCCATCGACATAAATTTCCACCACATACCCTGCATCAATGCCAAACTAATGTTGGTGTGCAAATTTGTGGACCTGATAATAGTAACACATCCTCTATCATGCGACATCACCATCTATACAGAGAGACATAACGTTGGTTTCATTATCAGTATCTCCATTCATTGACTTGGAGTATTTTGTCGAACCCGCTCCAACTTTTGAACAATTTTTCTTGACGTGCCAGATTGTCCACACACCCAGCAAACTACTTTCTTTTTCATGGAGTTCTTCTTCTAATCACCAGCTGACACTGCTAGGTTCTCAAGTGAACGATTACTTTCACCGCCTAGTCTTCTCTCTTCAGAAAATAGTTTGTTAGTAACTTCTGAAAAATTATTTTTTCCTTCCCATGTATCAAAATAGGCTTCATATGCTCATAGGAAGATAGAAGAGACTAGATAAGTCTCAAAGCTTGATACTCATCTTCAATTTTCACTCCAATAAATTCGAGTTCAGAGACGATGCCATTGAGAACACTTAAATGATCTGAGATAGTTGTACCTTCACTCATCCGCAATGTATGAAACTGCTCCTTCAGATATATCCGATTCGAAATGCTTTTCTTCTGATATAACTCTTTAAGCTTTTTTCCAGAGTTCCTTTGCCTTAGATATTTCATACACATTTGTAAGAACATTATTGGTTAGGCACAGATGTATTGCACTTGCTGCTTTCAAATTCAGATCCTTCCAATCTTCATCGCTCATTCCAGATCTACTCACGCTAGTATCACTGCTAACTTTAGGAATTTGTTTGCCCTTCAATGCCTTGTGTAATCCTGATTGAATCAAAACATCCCTCACTTGCATTTGCCACAAGCCAAAATTGATTCGCCTATTAAATTTCTCTACATCAAATTTTATAGGATTTGAAACTCTACTTCCTGACATGACCTTGATGAATTTTTACCGTAAAAATGAATAGTACTCACTACGTAAGTTCCGAGGAAAGACTCAAATCTTTCCTAGACAGAACTTCAAGATTCCCAAGAAAGATTGGAGGGGTCACATTGGTCCCGCTTAAAACCCAATCTCCTAGACAGAACCTCCTTAGACTGTACGTATCCACACTATCACACCAAAGCTCCACCCCATTAAAAGGAACCTTTGATAATTTCAAGAAAATCTTTTCTGATGTGGATGATCAGTCAAAACTGCAACCACAGAGCATACTCAGAATTTTCAATAAATAAACAAAACAACTGAAAAGACTCTGATACCACTTGTTGAAAATTTTGGCCCTCCCAAACACACTCCTTTTGGAAATAAGAAAGACAGAAATATTAAAATAAATAGAGAAAAACACAATACAAGAATTTACGTAGAAAACTTTCAAAATAAAAGAAAAACCACCAGCCCCAGAGAAAAATACATTATGTGAAAAATTATTATAATCACACAATTTTTCCTTCTCACCCCAAAGACACACCCACTAAGTTTCCCCACTAGCGACACTTTAACTTTCACCTCTTTAAGAGAGATTTTACTAAAGTCAAAAGTTACTAGTTAAGCTATTGATTGGTGCATTTAACTAAGAAAACTTAACCTTCTTTAAATAAAAATTCACTATTGTCCCCCTTCCTATTCTTAACCGATATGAGATTGGAAGAGGAGTAAACAAACCCAACACCTTTTGTATGTGTTCTCTTGGTTACTTCGTAAAAAGTTAAAAGACTTTCTAATGTGGAATGAAGTTCTCTCTCTTTTGTATGTCAATATTGTACAGCAAGTTGATTAGAATGTGACCAATATGAAGTGGTCGAATTGGAAAATTGCATTTTCATAAGAATTCTTAACCAATACAATGTGGTAATGATATTTATTTATTTATTTATTTTTGAAGATTTAAGCCACCTTGATGGATCTTCTGCTCTGAAATGATAAGCTCATGACTTGCCACATCATTGTATAGATTTTCAAACTAAATTTTTTTGTTTGTATATTATTACTTGGTAAAATTAGGACCTTTTATTTTAAAACATGACAACCATTAAGATAGTTTTCAATTACAAAAATATCATTGAAACATAATTTTGATTTTTTTTTCTATATAATTTTTCTATTAGATTAGAAATTTTCCTATTTTTTGAGTAAGAATATTGAATGACCTGAAAAGCCGAAAAACTCTAGATTTTGGAGAAAAAAAACCAACACAATAGGAACCTATCATTATTACCACCAGACGAAAAAATATTTAATAGGACGGTGATACTACAATATTTTTACTGATATAGTATTACGACTCAATGAAGTCCCATCAGAATCACAGATTTGGTTCTATTTATCAAAAAATTTCAGCTCGTCGAAGATCTTTTTGATAAATGACTTAAAGATATCAGAATCCCAAAGAAAACGACATACGTTTTGCTTAAAGGAACTCTGAATTGGTCTTACGCAAAGCATGAGCTCATTCCATCGATTAATGAATGCGAATTTCTTTTTAATTACAACTTAGACACCTAGATGGTGCATCGAAATTAGTGAAAGCTAGATTCATTATAAAAATGTAGGACCATAATATTAATTTCCCGAATCCAAAGCTACAATAAAATTCATGTGCGATGACTAAAGATTTCACAATCTCAATGTCCCCTATTGATTTGGCAATTACAGCATGCGTTGACGTGTTCAGTGATGGCGTATTGAATTTTCTAAAGAACATCGGCCCCCAGGGAATGTACAGAGCTTCCCTTACAGACGATGCAGCAACTTTTGAACCTTTTGCCAGCTGATTGATTATGATATATGGAGAAACAAACTGGGGGAAGCCATTATAACACCCACTTTTATATATCGTCGCTTCTTCCCGTCATCGAAGCCTGTCTGTTTCTCTTAATTAGAAGATTGAGCTGTACAGAAATGTCGAATCTTCTTTCAAGCTGGTCTAAGAATGTTCAAGCCGTGCCAGAAGATTACATTTTGCAGCCCGAAAAAAGACCCGGTGCCTGTATGCAAGGCCATTCCAGTGATCGATCTAGGACGAGTAGGGGGTCATGAGCGAGCCGCCTTACTTCAGCAAATTATCAAAGCTAGCCAGGATTTTTTGCATATATCTATATATTTATACATATTTGGTTGGAAGGCTCTGAATTAATAGATCAATACAGTCTGATATATTAGCATAAAACAGGTAATCAACCATGGAGTATCGGAAGAAGTAATGGATGAGACAATGAGTCGGTCCAAGGAGTTCTTTGACATGCCTACAGATTACCTGCAGAACTAAGAGCGTCAGCCACTACACGAGCAGTCTGCGAAACCTTGGGAAGGGGGTTAAATTCTGGAAGGATTCACTGAAAAACTCTTGCCACCCTTTAGAGGATCACATCCAGTCTTGGCCTGAAAAGCCACCCGGATATCGGTAAAATCAGCAACCCCATTAACCAATCGTGATTAAGGCCTTGTGAAGTTGAGTTTTAGAACCTATTGTATGTGTGTGTGTGTATATATTTGTTAAATTGTATTTTCAGAGAAGTTGTGGGAACATATTCAGTGGGATTTAGGATGCTAAGCTTGAGTATTTTGGATTTGATATGTGGAGGACTGGGACTTGAATTGGGTTATTTTCGAAATGAGCTGAGCAAAAGTCAGACACTCCTGACAAACCCATTACCCGCCATGTCCAGGCCCAAGTTTGGTCTTGGGACTAGGCGAACACTGTGAACCCAGCCTCTTAACCCTGCTTCTGCAGGAGGAGTATGGGCTTTAGATCTTCAAGGATGGCCAATGGGTTGGTGTTGAGCCTCTTCCTCATGCTTTTGTTGTCAACATATCTAACCAGCTAGAGGTACTTATATATCTCCATTGTCCACCCCTTTCAAGGCAGCCTGCAGTGTTTTCCATGAGTACGTCTTAGCTGTCTAAAACTCTTTTAATTAATGCAATTAAACTCTGTTTGGCTTTGGATGTAGATTATCAGTAACGGGAAGTTGAGTAGTGTTAACACTAATATTGTACTAGTCAAGATATCATTTTTATTATTGATATAGTATGTATTAGAACCGGTTTATTTTGGTGTATTGCTTTGATTTTACTGATTTGTTATGATAAATATTATTCATGTATAAAAAATATATAAAATTAATGGGAGCATTAATATATATATCTATAAAAGATTGCATTAACTCTTGGTCATTATAAAAAAATATTATATATATATAGTATAAATAAAATAAAAAAACCAAATGCTATGGTTGCAGTTTTAGACAAAGGAGGAGTTTTTTTTAAAAATAATCTTATTTTTTTAAATTTATTCTCAAAATAAAATATTTTAAAAGGCACAATAATCTAAAACGCGACACCCTAGAGAAAACATAATTTCAAACTAAATTTTATCTGAAAACGCGATTTGAAATTACTTTTTTTAAGAAAGAGAGAGTGAGGGTGAGAGAGAGAAAAGGAGAGAGAGAGCTAGAGAGAGTGGGATAGAGAGCTAGCCTCAATCGCGACTCTTTCCCACTCTCTCCTCTCTCTCTCTCTCTCTAAAATCCTCCTCTCTTGGAAAATCAATCACAGATAAAAATGCTACTCACAAGTCTGTTGAAAACTCAAAAAATAATTTTTTTAAGCCAAACAAAATGAGATGGCTTGATAAGAAAGATTTATTTTTTGAGTTTTCAAGACAATTTTTATGCATACATAAAATATGTATGAAAATTATAATATTTTTAAAATTCTTATTACATTAAAAATATTTCGAATTCTTTTAAAATATTTAATGAAAACTCTAAAAATAATTAAGGAGAAACTAGCAAGAAACTCTGTAAAAACTATTTAGATTTGAAATATTTATTTTTGTACATTATTTTCTTTAAGTTTCAACAAGATATTTATTATATTTTATCCATTGAAGTATTCGTATAAAAGTTTTCATATTTTTTTCAGATTTCTCTTTTAAGTTTTCAATAATTTTTTATGAAAATTCTTACTAGGTTTCCATTCAATTCATGTCCCCACTTCTCAAGTATTCCACTTTGTTTTTTCTAGAATTTCATTAGTGCATGACTTTATTCTCTGATATATCTACTTTTCATAAATCGGGTATATGTGCCCTAATAATTTTCAAAATAGGTACTTATTCTATTCCTAGATCTTTGCTTTAATAAATGTTTGGCCTTTAGGTTGCCATCCGTCCTTAATAAACCATCAATACCCTCACTTTTCTTAAAGACGAGCAGACTTTATATGACCAGCCCGCTAAACAAAAAAGTGAAAGAGGACAACATGGATTATCATGACAGCTTTTGGTTCTAGAATGTGGGCAGAGTGTCATTCAAAAGCTGTTTTGGAGAGAGAGAGAATAATGTTCAATGATAAAGTATTACCTTTTTCCTAAGTTGTTTTTTTAAATAATCTTATTTTTTAAATAAAAAATTTTAAAAAATTATTCTCACAAGATCTTATATTTTGAAATGGTTTTACAACTACAGTTTCACAGCTCGCAAACTCAATTGCATTGTTAGAGAAAATACAATTTTAAACTACGTTTCCGTAAGAGACAAGATAGAGAGAGAGAGTGTGTGACGGAGAAACGGAGAGAGAGAGCTAGAGAGAGAGTGAGAGAGAAAAGGAGAGAGGGCTCTTTCATCTCTTCTTTCATTCTTTATTTTATTTTATTTATTTTTTAAAATAAAAATAAATTGTTTTAAAGTATTATAGTTTTCATACATATTTTATGTATCGGTAAAAATTATTTTAAAAACTTAAAAAATAAATCTTTCTTATTAAGTTATCTCATTTTGTTTAGCTAAAAAAATTTACTTTTTACATTTTTAACAGGCCAGTGAGTAGTTTTTTTTTTTTTTATAATTAAGATTTGATTGCAAATTAAAAAATGGAGGTTATAGGAAAAATGCTACTTAAAGTCAAAGTGCGTTTTTTTTAAGAGATGCAATTTAATATTGCGTGCAAGAAAAGCGCAAATCCAGAGAAGAGAGAGACAAAGAGCGGGGAGGTTGCGCAATAATGAGAGAGAGAAGAGAGAGAGAGACGAAGAGAGAAAGGGGGATGTTGCGCAATAATAAAAGAGTGAGAGAGAGAAGAGAGACAGGGGTGAGGGATTTTAGAGAGAAAAAAAGGGCGGCTCTCTCTCACTCTCTCATGATTTTTATCTTCGAAAATTTAAAAAGAATAAAAATAAATATTTTAAAATTATTATTAAATAAACTCAAATATATAATTAAATTAAATTAAATTAAAATTTTCAAAAGTAATGATATTTAATTTGTTAAAGCAGGATAATCACATTTAATTATTATTATATTTATAAATATAAATATAAATGAAATGTAACCTATAGTATTTTCAAAATTTTTGTTATTTTTATTTTTGAATATACAAAAAAAATATTTTTTAATTTACTTGTATTTTGTATTATATTTTTGATTTTGTTGGTAATGGTTTTAAAATGTCTGATTTTATTCTTTTGATTTTTTAAAAATAAAAATAATAAGAATTTTAAAAGTATTATAATTTTTATGTATGCGTGAAAATAATTTTAAAAACTTAAAAAATAAATCTTTTCAGTGAGTGACTTACTAAGAAAAAGCTCACAATGTGACCTGAGTTTTCTCGATCAAGGCAACATAGACCTAACCTAAATGTTAAAAATAAAAGCACAAGGAGAGTAAAGAGTGTGAGAGAGAGAGAGCGGCCATTTTTCTCTCTCTAAAACCCCTCTCCCTCTCTCTCTATGTTTTTTCTCTCCCTCTCTCCCCTCTCACTCTAACCAAAAATATAGTACAAAATATAAATAAATAAAAAAATATTTTTTTGTGTATTCAAAAACAAAAATAATAGAAATTTTAAAATTATTATAGGTTGCATATTATTTATATTTATAATCACAACAATAATTAAATATAATTATTCTACTTTAACAAATTAAACATAATTATTTGTGAAAATTTTAATTTAATTTGATTATATTTTGTATTATATTTTTGACTTTATTTGATAATAATTTTAAAATATCTGTTTTTGTTATTTTAAAATTTTAAAAATAAAAATAATGAGATAGAAGAGAGAGAAAGTGAGGGAGCGGCCTTTTTTCTCTTTCTAAACCCCTTTCTCCCCTCTCTTTTTCTCTCTCACACTCTCTCTCTCTCTCTTGCACTTTTCTTTTTACGAGCACAATTTATAACTGTGCTTTTCTTGCACACAATATTAAAGGGTATCTCTTCCAAAAAAAAAAAAACATGCACTCTGAAAGTGCGTTTTACTATTTGGAGAATAAATTTTAAAAATTATATTAAACATTTCTCTCTCTCTCAGCAGAGGCAGCAAACCAGAGACAAGGTCTCCTTTTCTCTTCTTCTTCCTTTCTTTCATTTTTTTTAAGGTTTCGCAGTCGTGATTTCGGTTTATGATTTCAGTGAAATTAAGATTTTATCCTTAAGTTCAATCTTCAAAAGGTAAAGAGTTTTTCACTTGAAATTTTTACTATTTGCTTAACATGTTTGAGTTATTCATGAATTCATAATAGGAATCATGTTTTTAGGAGGTAAACTTGGGGTTTTACATAAACTTGTAATGTTATTATTTTTATTTTTAGTTGATTTGATAAAATTGAAGTCCTGTGTTTTTCTCCTAATTAGACGATTCAATTGTAGAGAAATGTCATTTCTTGTTTCAAGCTGGTCCAAGAATGTTCAATCCGTGCCAGAAAATTATGTTTTCCCGCCGGACCAAAGACCCGGGAACATTGCAGTGCCTGTATGCAAGGCCATTCCAGTGATTGATCTCGGACTGGTAGGGGGTCAAGACCGAGATGCTTTACTTCAGCAAATTATAAAAGCTTGCCACGATTTTGGAATGTTTCAGGTCAGTTCATTGTTCCTTGTTTTTGGGTCATCTTCATATATATATATATACATATATGTATATATATGCATGTAAGTACTTAGTAAATTATGAGACACTGACCAAATGATGCATTCAATTAATTTACCATATATAAAACAGGTGATCAACCATGGAGTATCAGAAGAACTAATGGATGACACAATGAGTCTGTTCAAAGAGTTCTTTGACATGCCTGCAGAAGACAAGGCCACTTTCTATTCTGAGGACAAAACTAAGAACTGCAGACTCTACACAAGCGGTCTTAATTACAATAATGAGGAGGTTAACACATGGAAGGATTCACTGAAACACTCTAATTGTCACCCTTTAGAGGATAACATTCAATCTTGGCCTGAAAAGCCGGCTAGATACCGGTAAGTTCTGCAACCCACCATTAGGCAGCTTAAATTAATCAAGGCTTGTTGAGTCGACTTTTATGACTAACTGATATATATATATATATATATAATTTTTGTGGTTAAATTGGATATTCAGAGAAGTTGTTGGGACATATTCAATGGAAGTGAGGAAGTTAAGTTTGAGGATTTTGGATTTGATGTGCGAAGGACTGGGACTCGAATTGGGTTCTTTTGGAGGTGAACTGAGCATAATCCAGTCACTGGTGATTAATCATTACCCGCCATGTCCAGACCCAAATTTGGTCTTGGGAGTAGGTGGACACTGTGACCCCAACCTCTTAACCCTACTTCAGCAGGAGGTGTATGGGCTTCAGATCTTCAAGGATGGCCAATGGGTTGGTGTTGAACCTCTTCCTCATGTATTTGTTGTCAGCGTATCTTACCAACTAGAGGTATATATCTCCACCCCTGTATTTATTTCTATGCAGCCTACACTTTTGGTCCTTACAATTAGGAGTGTGTATGAATCTGTTGGTTTGAGTTTATGCCAAACCCAATTCGGGTTGGATTCTTATTTTGCATAATTTTTTTTGATTTATTCACTTAAAATTTTTGTAGCATACAGAATGATTTAGATATATATACATAATCTATATGTAGAATTTCATTGTATAAAAAGATAGCTCAATGGATCGGCTCGAGTCTCAAAATGTACTGATTCGAGAGCTGACCCAAACCAAATTTATAAGTTGGTTAATTTCAGGACCTTGACATGAACAGAACCCGCTCAGAGAAGCTGGGTTAGTTCCATATTCATTCGGTTCTTTCGGTTATTTTTGTGCACCCCTACCTATTACAGTATTATTGTCAGTATAGTGCAATCATTTAATTTTTTGTGTTACAAAAACTCTGTTCGGCTTTGGATGTAGATAATCAGTAACGGGAAGTTGAAAAGTGCTTACCATCGAGCGGTGACGAGTTCAAGCGTTGATCGGAAGTCCATAGTCACTTTTATTGGCCCATCTTATGAATGCGTCGTAGAACCTGCAAAAGGGCTTGTCAATGCACGCAATCCCCCACTGTTTAGAGCCGTTCAATTCAAAGAGTTCGTTGGGGCTTACTTCGATAAGACTCGTGGCCCTAAAAGCACAATACTGGAGCGGTATAAGCTCCAAGTTTAAAGTTATGGTGTGTTCAAGGAATAATAAATGTCAAAGATGGTTATTTGCTCTAATAAAACTACTTCGGCTATGTTCGCCAAACAATTCTTGGTTTATTGAGTCTGGTGAAACCGCTCATCCTATGCCCAGTCAACGCATTCCTAGGGCCAAAGCCCGGTAATTACTTAGTGATAGAGAAGTAAATTTGTGTGGTTTGTTCTCTGGTTTCGGTGAGTTGTTTCGATTGACTGCAAAGGGAGATTAGATCAAAAAATATTGGTGTGGTGTCTATTAAAGACCCTCCGATTTCAAAGTTAGGTTTAAAAGGATAACTCTAGAGAGTTTTTGTTAGGGTTTTAGTTATGCATACTTTGGAGAATGAGGTTTCCTTTTACACATTCATGATTTCCCACAGCATCTGCAGACAGTTGGTGGAAGAATGATCGTCTTTTCACGTGGCTATACGTCATTAGGCAGTCAAATTTTTGACAGGGTAATTGTGGAAGTGGTTGTTTTTCACACGTGGCGTCTTTTGAAGCGCTTATCAGACTGACGTCGACGCATAGCAGAGACGATGATTGTCCCACTACGCGTCTTGTTCTTTCAATAGTACACAACCGAGCTTAGTGTCAGTCGTGATTCTCACAGGCTAGTCGAGAGAGATGGTCAACATGTTCTTGTTCGGCATGCTCGACCAAACTGGTCGACCTCGACATGCTCAACCACTTCCTATTCAGCACTATCAAGGTGTCCCGTTATCCATGGTCTCTCCGATTAGCCTCTTACAGGAGTCTTGGTCATTCTTCTACAGGGTCTTAGTCAGTACTCGCCTGATCAGTCTCCATCACTTGGTTTGTGCAAAAATAAAAGAATGCACAAATAAAAAATTAGTGGAGATTCATACAAGCTAGCATAGTCAACCCGGTTAGCCAAAACCAAAAAAAAAAAAAGAAAACCAACTCATCCAGTGCCTAATCAAGAGGGCTTCAATTGCATTGAGATGTGGCAAGCTTCTCCATATTTTACTTTCCCCTGCGAAACTTGGGAAATCTTGTTCTTCCAAAAAAAATTTTCTTCAAAAATTACAACTAGAATGGTGTAGCAGTGTTATTTTTGTAATTAAGAGCAGTCGTGATAAGAGTATTCCCTTTTAAAATAAAGGGTAATGCTATACAAACATAAATACTTTTATCAAGATTTATCACCAGAATGAAATAGTTGAATCAGAGTCATTCACCTAAAAATAAGACAATTATTATGACGGCTTTTAATTACAAAACACATCATTTTGATAAAACTTTCTGTACAAGTTTTATAAAAAAAAATAGTATTTTTTAAAAATAAATGACACTTGTTCAATCACTTTATTCTAACAATAAATTTTGTATGAATTTGCTGATTGTATAATATTATCCTGTGAATTTTGTCTTGTGTAAACCGATATTAGTTGAATGAAATTTTGGGCACACCCTATTGTTGGAGAAATTATTCAATGCTCTTGAAACGCCACCTATCAATGCTCCTCCTCTTCTATGAAGGTGAGTCTCCCACCTGTTAAGTAAAGTATTTTTTTCCCATCTAACAAGGACCTGACTCGAATGTGAGATGCGGAATAATTTTCCCTGTTGGCCCTACCTATCTATTTCTTATTGGTAACCTAAAATTAGTTGACTACCAACTGATCTGATTTTTGTTGTGAAACCTTCCTGATCATCAGGAGATGGAACATACGGAATCTGATCATGTTGCTTCTCATGATGAAAATCCTGTACGTTAAAAAAAAAGAAAAAGAACACAACCTAGTATATATATAATCTGAACTAAGTATATAGAATTGAACGATTTCTTTTAGTAACTTTCTTTGTTATGAAGCACTGACCAAATGGTGGATTCGATTGCCATGCATAAAACGGGTGATCGACCACGGAGTATCAAAAAAAGTAATGGAGGAGACAATGAGCCTGTCCAAGGAATTACTTGACGTGTAACGGGGGAGCTATGATTTTGATTTGTTCTCACTATGCAAAAATTTAATGAATTATCAGATAAAAAATATATAGAACATATATATATATATATATATATATATAAATTAGATAAACCATACAATTTCACACAAAAAAAATGTATATGCAAAAGATATACTCTAGAATATCTTGTTCAATCTGGCCCTTCAACGATTTTGTGAAAAAAAAAATTAGTATGGTTAAGAATTACTTCACAAAATATGGTAAAACCACGAACTAGTTGTATGTTCAAAATTTCTAAAAAATCTATGTAGAAAATTAAATATGTGTAACTGATAAAATTGTCTTGTTCAAATGATAAAATTGAAACTCCCATTATCTCTCTTTGAAATGACATATTGTCACCGTGTTACCCCCATACTTGTCTATGATTACAATTTCAAATGATTTTGTGGATTCTTTTTATTTTTTTCTTTTTTTAAAAATTTTTATATCTTAGTTATTATTTCTTCATTCCATGTATCTTTGCAATGTACCTACTTCTTTCGTTTTTAACTTATGTAGCTTATGTTTGTTTTCTTCCTTTATAATAATTTGCATGATTTTCACTATTATTTTTCTTATTATTCTCCTACTTGATTTGTTTTTCTCATCTTTCAATTTTTTAATTTGCAAATTCAAAACTCACTATTCTTGGATTTATTACTTTGGTTAATACTAATTTGAATTCAAACCTACTCTATTTTTTATTATTTAAAATATCCATTTATAAATACTAACTTGATGTTTAAATGATTATTTTCCTAATCAAAGTTGTCATATATTTTTAATCGAACTATTATATTTTTAAAGAAAATATAGAGGCTTTGGAATAAAATTACATAATAGTCTTAGTATTGAGTTCAAAACACTAAAGAAAAATCATACAAGAATAAGGAAAAGTATCAAATCTTGTCTCTAACTTTACACAAAGGACAACCAATAACAATAGAAATGAGGACTAGAAGAAGAAAGAAGAAAAAAAAAAAAAAAAAAAAAAAAAAAAAAGAAAGAAAGAAAGGAAGAAGAGGACAAAACAAAAAGAAAAAGAAACGCATACGAAAAAAAAGAGAAAATATGAGTGAAGGCCCTGGAGGGTGAAGGTTACGGGAGTGAGGAGTCTGCTCTTCGTTTCTTCTCTTGTCTGTCTTTCGGGTTTGTGCTTGCTTGAAGTCAAAATCTAATTTAATGGGGTCAAAATGATTTTTTTTCTTTAAGAAAATAATAAAAAAATTTAATTGTTAGACAATAACATAAAATGTGTTAAATTATTTTTTAATAGATAGATAACAGCTCTACTTCTCTCATATGACACTTTGTTAATGGTTAATTACTTAATTTAATTTTTATTGGGCTTAACAATTAAGATTGAAGCAGGCTGAGGTAATTGGGTTACACTAAAACGTGTTGAGCTGAGCAATATAAAAGAATGGACTAAACAATATTGAAGTGAGCTAAACTAAAATTTTAAAAAAGTTTGTATATTAAAATTTAGAACTAGGCTGCGCTTTCATAGGCTACAGCTCAAGTGAGGCTTTGACATCCATCTGCCCTCGCAGCTGGACACGGATAAAATCAGCAATCCAAATAGCGGCTCAAATTTGATCTTCTTACTGTTTAAAAAACTGGGATTAAGACTTGTTGAGCTGAGTTTTATAACTATATGGCACTGTTTTTTTTTTTTTTTTCTTCTCTCAATTAAATTGTTTTATTCAGAGAAGTTGTTGGGACATATTCAGTGGAAGTGCGGAAGTTAAGCTGGAGGATTTTGGATTTGATTCGTGAAGGACTGGGACTTGCATGAAGTGGGTTATTTTGGAGATGAGCTGAGCAAAAGTCAGAACCTGGTGATGAATCATTACCCGCCATGTCCAGACCCAAATGATTAGCTATAATAAACTCACACGTTGAATGTGATAGTACTATGAACATGCATTTGCTTCCTTCAAAATAATACAATAATCCTCCAAATTGTGGTTGGCTGATTGTAATGGACAAGCTTGCAAGTCATTGTATATCCTATATATCTTTATCAATGCCTTGTGTGCAAATCCACAATCAAAACCTGCAATTTTTTTTTTCTTCTTCTCGCTCAGAAGATTCCTGGGCAGAGGATGAATACGATAGGCTTTAGAAAAGAAAAAAGAAAAATACTATAGTGATGTTGATCATGTATGCAAATTGAGGCAATTTGCTCTATTTTTAAGCCCTTCAATCGGCATGTGTGGACTTAATTTTCTTTTGAAAATTTACCTGTGAAATCATGAAAAGTGTAAATTTCTCGTTATCTAGAAATGTTGAATTTCTAATTCCTAAACCGATTCAACTCGAATTTTCTGGACCACCAACTATTTTTTTTTTCTTTATTCGATAAGTAGCACGCATATTACTTTTGTTTTTAAATCAAACTGGGAATTTCCAAATGAAAGTTAAGCGAAAGTTTACATAATATTAATAATGAAACATTTTATAAGTATTAAAATTTAATTATTATAATTAAAAATATAAGTATTAAAATGAAATTTGTTACGATGTACAAAAAATATGAAGAAGGAAACTTAGGAAGCTACTCACATGTTGCCACGTCATCTACAAATTTTAATCCAGTTACATGACATTTTGCTGAAGCGGCGCTTGCCTATTAATTGCCATCATGACGTGGAGGCTACCTACACCCAATACCTGCCTCTATTAATTACCGCTACATCTTCCCTTTCTCTCTCTCGTTTGAGAAAACTGAACTAAAAGCTGTGACTTACTGTTGACAAATCAAACATTTACAGGTTGTTTCTCACTCATTTCTTCAGTGTTAAATTCTACTTTTAATACCTTTTTTTTCTGTCATTCTTGTCGGTCTTCCAATGTTCTTTCTTGAGAATTACACCAATCTTGGGCTACGGACGGCTTATTTTTAAACTTCGAATGCATTTACATTATTATATTATTGTATACAGGTCACGTCACTGCGTAAATGTCATGCTTATATATATATGTGTATATATATCTACAGTCTATATGTATATATGTATAAGGGGTTAAATAAATACGAACTTAAACTAGCTTACAAATTTAAAAGGATTAACACTGTTAAATTGGGCTTGGAGTGGCTTAGAGATAATTATTACAATAAAGGCTCAGGTCATTTTATCAGTCCAAACTAAAGTCATCTTAGCTCAACTTAAAAATGTAATCATGCGGAGGATCAGAGCATTTAATAGCGAATAGATCCGCATTTAATGTCGGTGAGGCGTTGCATACAACAGCGACTTCCGCATCCGGTCAGTCAAGCTTGAACATGATGATAAAGGTGAAATTACGTTCGATCAGTTAGCTCTAGCTGACATAAATCTGTGCTGCAAGTCATGATTATCGGATTACGCGCAACATAGAACACTACACTATAAAAACACAACATCTTAAAGAAATAAGGTATGGACAATTAATTTCTTAAATTTAGTCTTTCTTCTCCTTCTACTCTTAGTTAAGATTGCTAATTTGACTGTCGAAGTATGATTGGTTTAAAAAAGATCGATCCATTCTAACTCTTTTATCTCTTTACAGCAAGTTAAAAACTCATTAATATTGATTCGAGTGATCAGTTAACTCTTTTCAAAAATCTCACTTACATGTATCATTGTTTGGATCTGTGTTGCACGCATTTCTTGAATTGCTATGTCAACTGGGCTTCATTATTATGCCAACGTAAACAATTGATTGACGTGATTTGATTAGCTGTGTTTCGTGATTCTGAACGCTTCATTTATTGAAATTATATGCTAAACTACATGGTTTTAGTGGTATGAATGATTATTTGCCAATTTTTGTAGGTTTAATGTTCTCTTCTGTACATTTGGATGTTGGCCATCACAAAATTTTCACGTCCGAGTTGTCTATTGCCATTTCATTAGTTCACTAGCAGTGTAGCATTCCGTGATTTAGTATCCTAGCCCACTCATTTGAACTTTGCTAATTGTTTCAGATCTATTCCTTAGAACCCTAATTGATTCTACTGTTCTCTTTGGAACCCAATTAGGCTAACCCAGTTGAAGAAATTGAACGTTTGTTTCAAGAACAAATACGGGGTTGCCTAGGCCTATTAAGTTTATCATCGTATTCAAATATGAAGAAAATGTAGTGTGCTTATTCTCCTCATGCAAATCATCATAGATGCTAGTGAGTTATTGAAGCCACTTGTTTTTGGAATATAATTCGATCTCTTATCCTCCAAAGCCCAATTTGACCGTTGCCTGCATCCATGATGAGAGCAATATAGACTATGTTACAAAGTTGTTATCTGGTTATGTTTTCTGAAGCACTAGATGAATTAAGAACATGTTGATGTGTATGAATCACAAAACTATGGAAAAGAGAGTTGCACAGAATTCACAGGGGGAAATTTAATTGCAGAGTTCGAACTGACGGCTGCTTTCGTGATAAAAATAGGTTTTGGCTATGTTGATTTAGCACTTGTCCAAGGTTTTGATGAGGATATGTATGTCAGAAAAGAGAGAGAGATATGCAAAAGAGAATATATTGTATTTAGTAATTTGTTGAGTATACAATGAGTCTATTTATATTACAAGAGATGAGAGAAAGAAGCCTATGCTAACCGATGTGGGATAGACAAACCTAACATTAACAAGAGTAAGATAAATATATACACTAGCATCCCCCTTCAAAATCAAAGTGGTTGAGTGGAAATTAGATTGAGTTTGAAAACCAGATCATGAAACCGTTCTGGAGGATGAGATTTGGTAAAGATATCAACAGGTTGGTTAGCAGAAGTTATAGAGAGAAGACGAACAGTACCACGAACAACATGCTGCCGAATGAAGTGACAATCAATCTCAATGTGCTTAGTGCGATCATGAAACACATCATTGTGAGCAATCATAATAGCACTGCGATTGTCACAATGAAGAACAGTAGCATCAGAATGAGAGACGCTGATGTCTTAAAGTAACCATCGAAGCTAGAGAAGTTCCTGAGTGGTGTCAGCTAGGGCACGATACTCAGGCTTAGTGCTAGAGTGAGCAGTAAGGGTCTACTTTTTACTATGCAAAGAAATAAGAGAATCATCAAGAAAGAAGCAGAACCTAATGGTAGAACGATGATCAGTAGGATCACTAGCCCAATCAGCATTAGAACAAACATGGAGTTGTAGAGAGGAGTGACGAGAGTAGTGTAGACCATAAAATAGAGTTTCCATAACATAATGAAGAATGCGAAGAACTGCAGCATAGTGAATGGAGCGAGGTGAGGACAAAAACTGACTGACACAGATATAACTGTAACTTTGTCTTTATCTGGTTTAGTTCCAGATGAGGAGGCCTGGTTGGATCCACGACCTTTAGAGGGGGTATTTCCCCTGCCTTGACCTCGGTTGGGGTTATGTCCTCGTCTTTTTCCATGATCATATAGATTCATTTCTGTAAAAATTCACGAGTCAGGAAATCAGAAAGGGAATTATCTTTCCCTTTGATATAATCTATGTCAAAGTCAAACACAGATAGTTGTGCTTGCCATCTAACAATTATATATTTAGATGCATTATGTTTAACATCTTTTGCAGCTCGACAATCTGTTCTTAACAGAAATTTTTGATTTAATAAATCATGTTGGAATTTAGAAATAAATTTAACTTTTGAAAGAAGTTCCTTCTTAACAGTAGCATATTTAAGTTGTGTTGGGTTCCATTTACCAGAAGCATATCTGATTAAAATTTACTTTTTTGTATCAGGTACAACCTGAGTAAGAATTCTACTATAACCAATATGGCTAGCATCTGTTTGCACAATTTTAAACCATATAAGATTAGCAAGAGTTAAATAAGGAAGATTTTTAATCTTAGTTTTAATTTTTTGAACAGCTAGAGTATGATCTGGAGTCCATGAGGAAGGATTTTTCTTTAATCTATCATATAAGATAGTAGAGTTTTTTGCCAGATTTTTATACTAGAGATTAATATAATTTAAACTGCATAAAAATCTTTGTAGTTGAGTTTTATCTAAAATTTCATTAGAAAATTTGAAGGCAAACTCTATACTTCGTGTAAGAAGAACAATTTGTCCCTGGTGGATATTATGACCCAAAAAACGAATAGTTGTTTGAAATAATTTCATTTTAGGAGCAGATATAACTAATTCATTATGCAAAATAATTTTGCGAAATATAACTAAATGACGAAAGTGGTGGTCCAGATTTTGAGAAAAAACAAGAATATCATCAATATACACAAGAATAAAATCAGTGTAAGGTATGAAAATATCATTCATAATATTCTAAAATTCAGAATGAGCATTTTTCAAACCAAAAGGCATAACATTCCATTCATAATGTCCTATTGGAACAATAAACGCTGTTTTGTATCAATTAAATTCAGCAACCTGAATTTGCCAATATCCAGATTTTAAATCAAATTTAGAGGAAATAAGAGCCTTATGAAGGTAATCAAGCAAATCTTTTTTATTAGGTATAGAATGCCTAATCCATTTTAACACTTTATTAAGAGGTTTATAATTAATAACTAATCAAGAAACACCCTGTTCAATTCAGTATTTTTATATACATAGAATCTTGTCAACTTCAAGGAGAATAAGATTTTCTAATGAGTTTTTTCTCAAGTAAAGAGGCAATTTCTTTTTTACAAAGTTCAAGATATTCTTGACTCATTTGACAAGGACGAGCCCTTGTTAGTATTTGTTTATCTGAAAAATTATTTTCATAAGGAAGAGAGACAATATGTCATTTTCGATCCCAAAAAGCATTGTGATGATCATTACAAATTTCACTAAGAAATTTTTTTTCAATCAATTTAATTTTTTCTTGAATATTTGGTTTAACTAAAGATTCAACTACAGTCCAAACAGAAATTTCCTGTTTAAGAAAATTAATTTGATTTTCTTTAGCTAAAAGAATATTTTTTAATTCATTTAAATATCTCATTTGAGGGTCAGTTATAAACTAAAAAACAATATGTTGATTGTTTAAATTTGTATAAATACCTGTTAAATCAATTTTTTCAATAGGTATAATACTATGTAGAAAAAGCGTACCAAGTATAACATGGTGTTGGAATACATACATCTTGATTACATATATGCATATCAGTAATTGTATACTGCATTTTTAGTTTATTACCACTAGCAAACGTCGAATGCTTTCTCTTCTTAAAATATTGGATTGGGATTAACCCTTCTTGAACACAATTCAAATCTGCACCACTATCAATTAAAGTAGTGAGATTTTCAATCAACAATTCGTTATGAACAAATAAAGTAATCTTGATGAACCACTTTTGGGTGATTTGCAAAAGAGAATGTGTTGCATTGAGTGATTTGTTGTGTATATAATGAGTCTATTTATATTACAAGAGAGGAGAGAACAAAGCCCATGCTAATCGATATGGGATAGACAAACCTAACATTAACAAGAGGAAAATAAAAATAGACTCAATAAAGATGACTTGAATTTGAAGAGATTGAAAGTGTCCAAAATACTTCATCAAAATGTGCAAAGATCAGTTGAAGATGATTTGATTGAGAAGAGATTAAAGATGTTTGAGAAGAGAATTCATCCCAATTGCATAATTTCTACAAAGAATCTAAGTGAAGAGTTCATCTGGAATGTAAAGACTCAATAAAGATGATATATATTAACAGAAAATGAAAGTGTTTAATAATAGACTTCATCAAGCTTATAGAAGTCGCATTGAAGTGATCCCAATGAAAGAAGAGCTCGGCAATGAAAGAGAAAACTCGGCAATGAAAGAAAAAGCTCGGTAATGAAAGAGAAAACTCGGCAATAAAGAAAAAGAGCTCAACATTGGTGGAATGAAGTCCTGACTGTTTGGAAATCAAGAAAAGATTATTATCAAATGATAGATTCAATCCAAATTGAATAGAGAATAACCTTGGTGAATTGAAGATTTTGATTGATCATCATGCCCCAAAGAGAAGACTTCTTGAAGATTTTATAATAGTACTGAAGCTGAACTTGATCATGGAAAGATAGTAGCAAGATTTCTGGGCAATGTGCCGACACATGAAAATGAAGAGTCAACACATGAAGACAGAAGTAAAAAATTTGAAGACAGAATGATCAAGTGTCGACACGTGGAGTTGATGTGTCAACATATAAAGACAGTGGACAACATCTGAAAAATGCAGACCAGATGTGTCGACACATGGAACCAAGTGTCGACACCTGGGAGATAACGACTAGTTTTTTTAACATTATAACGGACTGAATTTGCATTAAATGAGCCCCAACAACCTCCAACAGACAAAATCAATACAGGGGTCTATATACAAGCTTCCAATTGCATTTATATACAAGAGATACAAGAAAAATAAGTACTATTGACTGATCAAATTAAAAAATCTGAACATTTTTCTTATCTTCATTGAGTGAGCTTTTATTGGTCTATCCATTCTTGATAGAGAGTTTGTATTTCATTTGTACATCTTTATACACTTGTAAGTGAGAGTTTGAGAGTTCTCTTGTTGAAAAAAAACTCTTGTAAGTTTGAGTGGATCTTGGATAAAACTACTTAGTAGTTGGAAGACCTTGGGAAGAAGTTCATGTGTAAAAATAAGTTGAGCACTTGGTAAATCAACATCCATTTTGTAATTCGAGATTGCATAGTAGAGGAAGACTTCAAGGGGATCTTAGGGTGAGGACGTAGACCACGAATTGTAGTTGAACCTCGGTAATTCTTGGTGTGCTTTTTATTGCTCTGTTTTTCATTTCTCTTTTGATTACATTGCATTATATATAGATTGATCACTCTTATATTGGTTAGATTAATTTTAATTAATCTTAATTGCCAATAATTTTCAAAAAACCCAATTCACCTTCCTCTTGGGTTGTCTTTTGGGCCAACACGTGGGTTCTGCACAACACAGCTAGTAGGAGAGAAAAGAACAGTAAGACCAAGATCACATAATTGGCCAACAAAGATAAGATTAAGTGTGAGTTTAAGAATATAATAAGTATGAGGGAGTGCAAGAGTGAAAATGGAGACATGACTAATAAGATCGATAAACATAGAGGACCCATCAGCAGTATAAATGACAGGAAGAGCAGACACATAAGATTTGGAAGAAAAAGCTGTCAAGTTAGAAGTCATATGATTATTACACCTAGAGTCAAAGAACTACGAAAAAATACCTGAAGTGGCAGACAAAGCAGTAGAGTAGAGAGTTCCAGAGGCAGACATAAACTGTTGAAAGAGTGCAGAAAGATCACTGACATTGATCACAGAGGAGGAGGATGAGGGAACAGCAGAATACTTAGTAGTGACAGCAGTAGACTGAAAGTAAGAATCTCTTTGAGAAGGATGTTTGGGG
This sequence comes from Euryodendron excelsum, assembly GCA_033060915.1. NCBI lineage: Eukaryota > Viridiplantae > Streptophyta > Magnoliopsida > Ericales > Pentaphylacaceae > Euryodendron > Euryodendron excelsum. Next base: position 4,579,140 of record CM065382.1, read on the forward strand.
TAATCAGAGAAAAAGTGCCCAGGGCTACACTGACAACAGTGCTTGCAGATCCGAATGAGACATGTAAGTAGGTGATGGTCAATGGCATGACAGAATGCGTAAGCATTGGACCAGGAACCATCAAGAGTTGAAGAAGCATGAGAACCACCCGAAGAGCCCCGCAATCAAGAACTAGATGCAGCAAGAACGGCGTCCACAGGTGAAGGTCGAATGAGGCCAAGACAAGTCTCCTCAGATAAGAGCTCAGAAATAGCCTGTTCCAAGGTAGGAAGTGGGAAACGATGGAGAAGAAAGGCTCGAACAAGCTCGAATACATTAGTGAGAGCCATGAGAAATGTAATCAGGCGCTGCTGATTGCGGCAGAGGGCAAACTGAGTAGCATCGGCAGAGTATATCCAAGTAGGCTCAGACGGAGTCAACTGGTCCCAAAGAGTATATATGTGAGATAGGAAAGCATCGATAGACTAGTCAGATTTCTGTTTCAGACGATGCAGATAAATCAGAAGTTGGTATTGATGAGCAAGATCGATAGTGGTGTAACAGTTGGTTAGGAAGGTTCAGATGGAGTGAGCTGTGTCAAAGCGTCCAAATTGGAGACTAATAGAAGGAATGTATGTATTCCTTAACCAGGTGATGATCTGATGATTCTTACTGTCCCATTCCTCAAGTTATTCAGTAAATTCCGTAGCCGTTTCAGCTACACCTTTATTAGATGCTTAAATATCTCCAGTGATATAGCATCAAAGTTTTCTCCCCTTGAGAAAACTGGACATGGCTTGAGACCAAGGAATATAATTAGGACCCTCCAGAATGAGAAGAATCGGTCTAGAGCCCTCAAAAAGTTTCATAGTTGAGAGACGTAAAATAACAGGAACTCAACAGTAGAGAATAGTTGTAGAAAAGCCTCCAAAGCAAGAGAAAAACAGCAGAAACAGAGTAGAACTAGCAGAAACAGAGGCAAAAGTTTTCGGAAGTTGGCCGAAAAGAAAGAAAAGAACTTTAAGAGTTCTAACGTGGAATATCCCTCGAAGGATAACCACAGAGCATACTTTTCCTGGGCCGGAGGGTCACCGGAAGGTGGCCGAAGGTTGGCCAGAAAGAAGGAAGAGAATCTTAAGAGTTCTGATGTGGAAGATCCCTCAAATGGCAATCACAGAGCATACTTTCCCTTAACTCTGATATCATGTTAGAAAATTGAGAGAAATATGCAAAAGAGAATGTATTGCATTGAGTGATTTGTTGTGTATACAATAAGTTTATTTATATTACAAGAAAGGAGAAGAAGAAGCTTATGCTAACCGATGTGGGATAAGCAAACCTAACATTAACAAGAGAAAGACAAATATATACGCTAACAATATAAAGAGAGCTGTAATCAAGCAATCCAAATCTTTGGGAATTTTTTTAGGCAGTTTCCAAGGAAAATGCAATTTTTAGGTTCTTCCCATGGGTACTGTACCTCGGCACATTGCCTTCATCATGGATAGGAATCGAAGATGTTCAAAGAAGCTAAAATTTGGAAGAAGGGGCTGACCCCATGAATTTGGTTTCTTGGCTCTCATGTCCATGATAAAACATTGTTATGAGCTCGGTGTGAAATAGGTAATGATTTATGCTTTCAGAATTGATTTTAATTTCAGAAGACATCCGAAAGAAGTACAATCTGTTACGGGTTGATGCAGGAAAAGATTGAAGGGTTTATCAAAGAAGAGAGCATGGTGAACAGCTATGGAGTTATGGTTTGCTTTATATGAAACCTTAAGCTCTTGAGCAAATCTGCCGGGTTGGTGGAAAAGAGGGCTTTTGGCTGCCAGTAACTCCAAAGCGGTGCTGTCAAACTGTGCTGCCTATACTTCCTCTGATGCATGCTATTTTTGTGAAGTTCATTTAACTCGCTCAGTCTTTGGATTTACTCAATGTGTTTGGTACCCAAGAAATGCATAGAATTGGAATGTGAAACTTTGGTGGGTTTCGATTTTGATCATATTATATTTTGGAGAACAATTTAATTTTTTCCCCATAGTCTGTAACTGTTAAAGGCAATACAAGCCTATAAAAGGCTTACGTTCGGCGGCAACGTAAGCATTGTGACCTCACGTTTCTTAATTAGCCAGCCTGCCGAATCTAACCCTCTAGGATCTGTAATTTCTAATCATATTCAATTTGCAGTGGCATTTTATATATAACTTTGATGGATGACATAAACATGGTGAGCATCAGGGAAACGTCACCAACATGACCTCACTAAACAACCTGCAGATTCCAAAAGTCAGAATGCAGAGACCGAATTCTATAAGTTATTAAACATATCGATCATCCAATTGACTAGTTTCCTCTTATGGCAGATACTATGACTAATCAACAAGGCTTTTTCCCAGCAGCCTTGGCTCTGAAACCTAGACATAAACAATAGCAATGAACAGTGCAAAATTCTAGTAATCAGGACCACATTGGCACACCTGAGCTTTTTGTCCATTGAACTACTTTCTTCCATTCTATATAAGTGGAAGAAAGAACAGAGTACTCTGTTCTCATTGTAGGCCAATGGAGGAAGATCCTAAGGGGAAGGTGGTGACAGAAGAGAAGGAAGAAGTTAGATACAGAGGCGTGAGAAGGCGGCCGTGGGGGAAGTTCGCGGCGGAGATACGCGATTCAACTAGGCAGGGAGCCCGCTTGTGGCTCGGGACTTTTAATACGGCAGAGGAGGCGGCAAGAGCTTATGATCGAGCTGCTTATGCAACCAGGGGTTCCTTAGCGATCCTTAACTTCCCTGATGAATATCCTCTTTCTTCTTCATCACCGTCATCATCATTACCTGTGGCAGCATCGTCTTCTTCATCACCGTCCTCTTCCATTGCTGGCGAGAGGGGGAAAGAAGTTTTTGAATTTGAGTACTTGGATGACAAGTTGTTAGAGGACCTTCTTGGATGTGAAGAAGAGAAGAAAACTAAGGACTGAAGTTTTTCACTCTTTTTGTTTTTCCTTTTTTACCCGGAGAGGGGGAGATACATATTTTAATTTTTGTCTATTAAATCTTCCTTTTCCTAACTTTCAGTAATGTTGAATGATTCACTTTGACATTTGATCTCATCTTCGATTAATATTTCACGTGATGAAATTAATAATCAACCACATCATGATTAATTTGTTTTAACACGAATGATTTATCTTTAACCAAATTGAGAAGAGCATTAATCAGGATGTGTGAAGAGTAACCGAAACTCCTTGATTGCATAACCCAAAAGAAACAAACTTGAGAAATAGACAGAAATGCATTCCATGTTGAGAACCTACCTAAAGTATAAGTGGGGTCTTCTCCTTTTACCTTGTTAATATTCTCCTCTTGACATTCCTAATTTAAAATGTGCGAACGATGGGGGGAGTTCGGGGAAGAACGTAATCTAAATGCCAATTTCATTCTGAAAAAAAGTTAAATATGGCCTCGACCGTCATCAAATAGGTAGTAAGGCTAAGTATATATTTTTTTCCTGGTAACAAGAAACCTCTCCTAGTCAGGGCCACGTTGCACTTACCCAACAAAGTAAACCCCAGATGTTTGTAATCTCCCGCAAACCCAAAGTATAACAATTTGTCCCCAAGTTCAATCCCCTGTATGTTGGTCGACACGTGTGTGTTAGATTAAACCATTTGAGGTCACCGTTAATCTAAATAACTTTATAAATTGATAAAAAAAAAATATACAGAAATTTCAACCATACGTGATAATCTTTTTTTTTTTTAAGTGAATGACTCTTATTTAATTATATTATTTTAAATTTTATATAAATTTTTTATATGTATAACATTTATCCTTATAAATTAATCCGTCAAGGCGCAACTGCAGGACAATCGTATGCCATATGATCTTATGCATGAATCCAACATAAGCGTAATCATTAGTACTTTAGCATCATAATTACTGATTTAGTAGTGTCGTAAGCGCAATGACGAATTAGAGAGACGTAATCCATCTGACCTCACTGCTAATCTCAAAACATATTAAGTATAAAGTACTATACATCATCATCATAATGACGAAATAGGGTAACGTAATCCAATGACCTCACCATCTGCCACCTACTTCTCAAATATTATACGACTAAAAGGTGGATTATGAATTAATTAACACCAAACATGCCAAAAGTATTGAAAATGTCCGTCAGTAGATTGTTTGGAAAAAAATTGGCATTTTTTTGTATTATTTTCCATTCAATCTCAGATAATTCATTAAATTTCTCCATTGTGTTTTCCAAATGAACCTTGTTGTCGTGTTTTCTAAAGTTTTTCATTCCGTTCGAAAAATTTTAGATTCACTTTCAAAATATTTCGTTTTTGTTTTTCCTCTTTTTATCAGCAAAAATAATAAAAAATTTTAAAAACACTATTATTTTTATTAACATTGTCATTTATATATTGAAAATTTTTTAAGAATTTAAAAATAATATAAAATCCTCTCTTAAAAAGGGGTGTTTTCAAAAAAGCTTCCATGAAAAATAGTATTCAGAAATTATGTGTTAAAAAATTTGTGTGTGTCAGGTTTTTGGCTTTTCTCTTTTCAAGAAGATAAAAGATAATTTTCAATAACAAAACCTTATTGCCTAAAGTATATTCGTATTATGATTAAACCATTTTAAGTCATGTTAGTGGTGGGGTCACAAAGTTTGAATTTCTCTAATTCATCATCATGCCTTCGGTGGTTAACAGTAATAACACTAATGGAAATGGAAATAATAAGAAATTATAGACCTCAGTGGCTAAGATTCAGACTCTAAAGGGCTAATTGCATTTAGCATGTGTTTGACAGAACCGAAGGTGATATCATATGGCTTATTTTTTTCTCCTTCATACATGTGACCAGAAATTAATTTAGAATGTTTTTTAATTAGTGGTAAGGTGATATAGACTCCTTCCAGAATGATGCGGTAAGAAGATATTTATAATTAGAGTAATGTCATATAAAAAGAAAAAAGATGCAAAATTTGCACAGAATGACATGCTCGACTTGGAGCCTTTTTAATTTTAGAATAAAACTCTCGTCAACATGGCTCTTAATCGAAAAGGTGACATAGATTACCTCTCTATAGATGTGAAGCTTAAGCGCTTAGGCTTCAATCGATTTATTTCATTACTTCCTACTTTTGTAATCAGTCTTCCTTGTAAGAGTATAGATATCATATAAAAACTATCCCTGCAGGTAAAAAAAAAAAACAAAGATTGCGTCATTGGTTATTTTAACATGTTTCAAAGTAACATGATGACCCATAGAAAAAAGAAATTTTTACATGTTTCAAAGTAAACATGATGACCCATAATGCTGGTTGCTAGTAATCGACTTAACGAGCAGTGGAACCAAAATTAGGCACATCATTTTGGATAGTAATTAATTTGATACATCTTTTCAATGGGTAATGATGTATATAAAGAAAAATTATAAAAAAAAAAAATGTACGTAATGATGTGATGGAATTGTGCGTTTATCACTTTAAAATAAAAATAAAAATAAAACCACCAAGATGTCATTTAATTAAAAAATTGTGTACACCACATCATTTAAGATTTTCTACAAGAATTCTGCAAGAGTAGCATTTTTTTTGGTTTTCCAGTTGGTATAGCCTTAATCTTTTAAATTTGAACTCCTTCCATATTCTTTTTTGTTTTTCTGGGCCAAAACTAAAGAGGGATTGAACACATTGTGCCAAAAGAGAAGATAGAAAGAAACCATATCACATGGAAATTGAATAAAAAAAAATCCCTGCAACACATTGGCATATTAGGGATTGAGTCCATAATGTCTACCCTAAACCTCAAGTGTTACAGAAACTTTGGTCTTTTCTTCTCTTGCTGCTCCTCTTTTGTCTCAAGAAGCTCCTCCAACAACTTATTATCCAAATACTCCAGCTCAATGACTTGCTCTTCTTGTCCTCCAGCTGATGATACCCTCATTTCAAAATTCTCTCCATGGGTAGTAGTAGTAGAAGAAGATGAAGAAGAAGAAGAAGAAGAACACAATGAAGACGATCCGGGCCGTGGAGTAGTATTATTACAATGGAATTCATTTGGGAAGTTTAGAATGGCTTGATGACCTCTCATTGCATAAGCAGCCCGATCATACGCCCGTGCCGCCTCTTCGGCAGTCTCAAAAGTTCCTAGCCACGACCGTGCCCCATTCCTAGTAGGGTCACGAATCTCCGCCGCGAACTTTCCCCACGGCCGCCTCCGTATCCCGCGATATTTGGCCTCTGATCCTCTCCCCTTCTCCTTTGCTTTCCCTCCTTGTTCTTCTCCTCCTTCCATTTTTGACCTGGGGTTTCAAACACTGGCAATTTTTGGCACGCACGTAGGTGCCTATATATTTGTATTCAGGGCTAAATTATTTAAATCGGGTCGTATTCGACGGTTGGAACTTTTACAAGCCTACCAGTTACGAATTCTTACCTGGAAAATTCTCGGAAGAACAGTAAAGGCAACCTTCTTTTTTCTTAAAAAACATTTCCCATGTTTTAAAGCCGTCTGAATTGCTTGTTAGTTGTTGCCAATTTTGTTTCTGCTTAGAGTACACCTCATGTTTGATTGTCTACTGGACCAGAAAAGATAAAAAAAATGAAAGTGCATGCAGTTCTTTTTAGCTATAATACACATCATATATATATATATAAAAGTTGTGTTTTTTTTATATTTTTTTTTCTCTCTTATGTAAAGCTCTAAATATTCTTATACTTTTAAAATATCATGTCATAAGAGTAATTACTAGATAACTATTAATTTGTTCAATTATTCATAGTGTTGTAATCTAATATAGTTTCCTATTTAAGTATAAAGTTATATCCAATTAAATCGCTGCAAAATATCTAATGAAATATAATAAATATATAAGACTATCCAATCAAGTCTCAATTCATATTATAATTCAATAAGATTTTTATTTTAAATAAAAAGTCCTATCTATAAGTTTTTGCACTTTATGTCATGAAATATAATACGTAATAGAATTTCAGGAACAAAATCTTATCTAATTAAATTTATATAAATTATTACAATTCATGCTATAGTCTGATAAAGTTTTCTACTTGAATAGAAAGTCATAGCCACTTAAGTTTTTACACATTATTTCATGAAATATAATACGTAATATGATTTTAGATATAAAATTCAATCTAATTAAATCTCTATTAATTATAACATTGCAATACGATAAGTAAAATATTCATAACATTTTCTCAAATTTAAATTTTTTAAAAGTAAATAAATAATCTTAAATATGAAGCATATATAAAAATTTATATATTACAAAAGATGATTACATAAGAGCATAACTATTTAGGTTTAGAATTAAATTATTTTATTTTATAGTTTGTTTAGCTTATTGACTATTGTTTTAACAAATATGCGTATTTACTTTTCTTTTTATACCGGCATTGGGCAAATACACCACTAGCGAGTGCGTGTGTGTATATATATATATATATATAAAGGTGCATAAATGGTAGATATTGGGATGTTGGAGGTGGTGGGCGCCTCCTCTAGGATTGGCTGCTCCACGGTGGTGGGCGCTTTGTATCGATTATTCCATGGTTATAATAGCTATGATCAGCCACCACATGAAGCTGAGGGAGGGGCCCGGAGAAAGGCAAATTTTCACCCGCTGGCGCAAGGAATTGAACCATGAACGAGTATGAAATGGCAGACGTGGTTATCAAATTGCAAATTTCTTCGAAAATTTTGATGGAGCTTTCGTTTCGAAAGAATATGATCAACTTAATTTACATCCCTTATTAACTATTTTTCTTGGATTTCTTTTGTATTAAATATCCAACTATTGAATCAGATGCATTTATCGCCGTCGTCGTTCACGCTAATATTAACTTCGTCCGATGTTATTAATCGTTAAATCCATGATATCTCATTTCTTTTCATAAAAAACATTAGTTAATTAAGCATGATTTTTTTGTTTTTTGGAATACCATTCTGAATTTCTTGAAAAACATAGAATAATAACATCAATCATTGCTATTACGAACTACCAAATGTAAGTTGATGATATAGTGCCCACGTTTTTTTGTTCCTTTTAAAAAAATTTGAATTAGAAAAAGAGATCGTACATCAAACACAACAATTTTTAAATTGTGATCATTTTGGTTTACACTAAATGTTTTCTTGTGTCTTCTTTCTTTATTTGTTTTTCTTTGTTTTGTGCATTCAGTTCATTAAGGTAGCTAGGATCTTATATGATCTTCAACGGATTTTGCAAGTTTCACGTGGCACTCACTTCTCTTTGTCTGTAAGTAAGAAGAATGTCAAATTATAGCATTGCTTTTAATTTGGAAAAGTAACAAGTGAGACTTCATTTGAGAAAAGAAATGCTAATAACAGCTGCACTTGCTCGGCGATTAAGTAACAAGTGAGATTTCATTTGAGAAGAGAAATGCTAATCAGAGTCATGGCTGCCCAGCAGGTGCCAATTGATAAATAGCACATCAGCATGAGCCCACTAATTGTTAGTGAGATCGTGTTGATATTTTAACCATCAGCAAGTGTTTACTCTAGCATAGCCCCATTTGACAAAATTTCAAATTCAGTGAACAACCCAATCCAACGAGAAAAATTCAATAATTAGATAGTACAGAGTTTTTTTTTTTTAATACTTCTGGCCCAAGGTTTATTAAACAAAATCCATTTTGAGATATTTTTTTATCTTATAAACCTGTCCATTTTGCAGATTTCTTTTCATTTCCACTTCTTTGATTAGGGTGCCCAACGGATACTAACCAGTAGGGACGAAGCCAAGATTTCAATGTAGGGGTGGCCATGGTAAATTTAATATGGATGTGTGCAAAATAAATTTAACATATGAAAATAAAAAATACCACTTAATAAAATATACTAGGAAAAAATTAGCAAAATGTTATTTTTTAATACATATTAGGTGATATATCAATCAAAATGACACTTAAAGACACTTTAAATAGCGTTGGTTCACACCAAATAGAAAGCATTTTATATTTTTTTCTTTTAAATTTTGCCCTACATCTCAATTTATTGGTTAACTATGGACCTTAGGCCACGTAAAAAATAAAAACTGGTCACAATATAGATTATACAAAAGGAGTCATTTTATTATGTAAAATTTTTTGGGTTTGTATTTAGTAGTGGGCCATGTCCCTATTTAAAATTTTTTGGGCCTCGGTCTATTAGATATGTGATGAGATTTCTTGGACATTAGGGGGCCATGCCCCCCGTGGCCCTATACTAACTTCGTCTCTGCTAATCAGCCCAGTAAAATTGAACATCATGATAGCCCAGCCTATTTCCCTTTACAAATGTAGGTAAATCAGGTCGGTGGGCCCATAGAACCCATTAATCATTCTCCATAGAAATTGATCCAGCAAAATAACATACATGTCTAAGATTGCATGTTTTTTTTTTCCTTCCTGTTTAGCAGAGAATTAGAAATAAAAAACATCAGGCATCACTTTCTATATCTGGTTTTTCTTTTCTTTTTTTCACAGAAACCCGTGTCATAATGCATTTAAACCAAAATAGACATGTAAATTCGGCTTGAAGCTCATAGGCCATTTGAGCCTGGCCCGAAGCAACCGAGAACCCCCCCGGTGGGCCTGGGCCTATCATTCTAAACTAATCCAAGAGCTTACAATAACCCTGGCCGAAAGACCATTGGAAGGTACTTGATGTAGTCGGTAGGTACTTGATATGTAGTGATGTAATTTTCTCCACTAATAGTACTCTTGTAAATTATAAACTTTAATGTTAATATAAAATTTTTAAAAAATTTCATATAATTTTATTCATATTGTATTTTTCATTTTGCTCATGTATTTATATAGACTATTAATATAAGTTTAATCAATTATAAAAAATATAAATAAAATAAATTTGATTTGTCTAAAAAAAATTGTAAAATTCGGCTTGGACCATTCTGGCTGGCCAAGTTGGCCCAAGTCCAAGCCTGTCCACAAGCCTAGTACCCCTTAGGCCATGGGCTAGGCTTGTGCTTAGAATTATGGGTAATGGCCTGCATCAGCCCATTGGCCCCCAGTCCAGGCCTGACAGGGCCAAATTTACTTTCCTAAACCAGATCGTAACAAGCCCATAGTTTGAGCAGAACATCTATATCTCTCTGTCACTCTCAGCAGCTTCCAAGCAAGAGGTAAACTACCTGCCTTCGTTGAATCTTAATTGGTAGTATAAATATTGGGTTTGATTCGGAATAATCATCTTTGACTGTGAAAAGAAAAGACAAAAAAAAAAAAAAAATAGAAAAAGAAAAACGGAAGATAACAACACAGAGATTTTCCTGGCAGGTTCCAGACTATATATATTTATATGTAATAATGCATGTCAAGCAACAAGCAATTCTTCACAAGAAGATTCAAACAAAAACTTGTGTACAATTTACTATGACCATCAGCTCCTCACTAGGAGACTGTACAAGCATTCAGCCACATTTGCCAGTGTTGCATCATCATGACACAGCAGCAAATACCAAACCTGATTTTATTGGCCCCCCCTTGGCCCTTACACAAAAAAGAAAAGCAAAAATTACAGGGATGATCTATGCATGGATCAATGAAAGTCAGAACTCAGTATATATATATATATATATATAGATTTTAAAATATTGCATTCAAATTTCTCCACTTTTGACAAAGGACTTTCAATTCTTTCTTGAATCTAACTTCCTCTGAAGGGTCAAGTCATTAATTTGTATGTCTCTCTGTCGACATTATATAGATACATATACACACAAAGACATCGTTTAGTTGACTAGTCACTGGATATGCCTAAATAATATTATATTTGGCACACACAGATTGACCACGTTCTTAATTATTGACGATCATGAATAAATTAAATATAATATAATAGAGGTAGTTACCTGTTATACTTATAGATCAAGTGGTATACTTAAAGTCTGTTTACCTTTAAATTAGTTAGCCACTGTCTTCTTCCTTTGAAAAGTCAGGGATCCACTCTAAGTATGTAAAAATTTCATTCAGCAGTTGAGACCGTAAAATAGAAGTATTGCTTATGCAATGTCGGCATTCCATGAGTTCGAATCCTTTGTGTTACACGAAGTATTCTTAGAAAGAAATTACTATATTAGTGCGGTCACTCTAAGAGCAATTTCATGCTTGGATGATTTGCGCTTTATCTATGGATTTTGAGTGTTTGCTAGCTAGAACTATAAAACCAACCAAACTTCTCAAGCTCGACTTGTAAAAACTCGTTCCAGATTCGCTCACTATTTAAGCAAGTCAAGGTTGAATACATTTTAAAACTTGTTAATTTTTTAAGCTCAGCTTGATAAAAGATCATTTGAGATCAACTCAAAAGTTAAATAAGCTAAACTTGAATATATTTTCAAACTAAGTTTGAACAACTCACTACTTGACTCGTTTACAGCATTATTGCTAGCCTTCAAAAGAGTGTACTAGTTAGGGATGCGTCTGAAAGACCTATTTTTGATAAGATCTCCCATGTCATAAAAAATAAAAAAAAATTTAATAGTTAAGCTTAACCCTATTAATCATGAGCTTTGTGATCAAAGCAATTCACATATAACAAACTTATTTGACACATATCTACGCCGATGTCATAGGAACAAAATCTCTATTTATTTCCATCAAAACAATCAAAACAATTCTATTTCTGAAAAGACCACAACAAAACACCAGTGAAATAATAAAATGTTAGTGCTTAAAATAATAAAATTCTAGTATTTCCTCCAAAACATACTAGAACACATTGAAAAGCACAAAAACATAGTACAATATACAGAAACAATAAATTGTGTCGAAATAATTTTAGAACTTGTCATAAATATTAATATCTCGACAACTTCTCTCTCTCTCGGTTTTTTCTCCTCCCTTCTTCTCTTTTCCTTGTTTGTCTCGTAATGGCTTTACACCATTTTGGTATCAGAGAAAAAGATCCTTTGAAGAAAGAAAGTTAATGCAAAATCTTCTAAACTTCTTTATATAATGATGTTCTATTTTGTTTCTTTTAGGACTTATTACTCTATTTTTAGATCTTGGATCTGTCGGGGAAAGAAAAATAAAAAGGAAATGAAATTACTTATACATATTTATTTTTTATGGGTAACCAAATAAAAAAAATGATTTTTTTTGACAAAATACTTATTCCTTTTATTCTTATTTTTCTAACCAACCAAAAAAAATTTTGAATTCAACTTCTTTCACTTCATTTTTTTCCTTATCTTTTCCCTTTCATTTTCCTTTCCCTCCACCAATCTAAGATTAGTGACTTTAGAGAGAGGATTCAAGTCTTATTTGGTATCTATGTTGGATAAGATTAGTTTGAGAACGTTTTCCTACGTTCTTTTGGAGTTATCTATAGCTTAAAAATAGGCTAGAATTTTGTAAAACGAATTTGGTCTCCCAAATATAAATAAAATTCAAATTTGATTGATAAATGTTCTTCTTCTTCTTATTCATCAGTACTATTCTATTCTTTTATTGACTACTTTTCACATCTCTATCTTACTCTCTTGGTTTTTCTCTCTTCTTGCCTCTTCATCTCTTCCTTCTCACTTATCACCAGTCTATATATATGTTCTTTTGCTCATCTTTTCTCCTTGACACTTCTTTGACTTTTTTGCCAAGTCTTCTTCTCTGTTTCAGTGGCGGAGCTATAAATTTTATTCAAGGGGAGCAATAATTAATCAAACCTCAAAAAAAATTTCAAAGTAATGCTAAACAATCAGAATTTTTTAAGGAAATTTCCATACAAATTGGTTTGGTTGTTTGTGATATTTCATTTTAAGCCAAAACACCTAACATTTTGGCTCATAATTTTAAAAATGTCATTCTATAAAAAAAATTTTAAGAATGGCCTGTTTGATTACTGTTTTGATTGCTAGTTTTTGTTCTCGTGTCTAGAATTCGTTAAGGCTACATTTGAAAAACTAGTTCTAGGAATTGTATTCACTGATACCATGTTTGGTAAATTATTTCCAAACTAGTTTTCAGTAAATCTTTTGAAACATCCCAGTTCTAATAATAAAAATAATTGGTCTACGAGTTTCCAAAACTGTTTGCATGCGAAAATAGAAACGATGCATATTTTTTGTTTATAAAAACAAGGAAAATGAAAATGGAACCATAACCAAACCTTCTTTTCTTTCATAATCAACAATAGGTCACTTAAGTTCCATATGTTTGCATAATTTATATCTCAGTTCTAGTTACAAGATTAAGCAGCCCGAGAGTTAATTCGTGCGCCTCACTTGGAGCACTAATCGTCCAAATGTAAGCATTAATAAAGGACACCCCAGATCAGTGACAAAGTTTATACTTTGAAATTGCCAAAAATGTAACGATCATACAGGCCATTTTTCGATTAGGTTAATGTACAATCAAATCTGGTGAGTTAGGTAAATGAGCAATATCATAATTATTTATTGGTGTGATAAAGGTTATTATGGCTCTCTTATTCTATCCGCAAAAGCATGTTTTATTTTTTAATTAAAGAACTAAAGTTCCGTGTATCATCTTCGGTTCTTCCCATTGTAATTCTGTCAAATGACGAATTATATGGGAGTAATTGTGCAAAGAATCAAAGATGCATGCACTTGCTTTCTTAAAGTTCAATCAAACAAAGGATTATTAACATTATCTGACCTAAATCAAACGAATGGTGTTGTAATCTTAGCTATAGTGTAGAGTCATGACCTATAATTAGGTAAATTAGGGAATTCTTTATACCCGCCAGGGCAAAACTCAAAAAAAAAAATAAAATTTAAATAAGTAAAGTGAGAGAATGGATAATTCGAGCGGGTGGGGTCCTAGCTAGAGCAAACTACTACTCATTGTTGTGTTGTCCCAACCCGAGAAAGGACATTTGGCGATGAGCATTGTTTGGAGGGAGCAAACTACCTTGCTTTAGACTCATATTATTTTTAGTACATAATTAGCGGAGGCCTACTCATTTGGAGGCCTATCCGACATGTGGTTTTCAAACTCGTGTTTCAAGTGTTGGGTACTCGAAAAGCACCAAACAAGGACTAAATAGAGCTTCCAAGTGTCCATGTGGCTTACCCGGCCATTTGGGTTAATTATACCTAATAAGAGGATTCTTAAGGATAAGTAAACACTAATAATGCATCGTATTTGCTTTGATGGAGTGATGCTAAAGAATGGGTCAAGGGCTAAGCTCCAAAGCTAGCCCTTGTCCAAAGAATCCTGTGGGTTCATGCACCATTGCCAAAATGGTTCGCTATCAATGGCCCCATGCCAAAAGCTAACATAGCAATTACGTCATACATTGGTGATCAACCTCATGGATTCTAATTCGCTTGACTTTGAAAACCCAATTGGACCACATTATCAGCGTTACGAACAATCAATCTCAGAATATTTTTACCTTTAATTTTTCTCCCTCTCGTCTCCATTTTTGAAATTACTAGGCTTCACAACACAATATTGCTCACCAATCTTAATTAATTCCTAATTAAGACATCCATTATATATTTAAAAATTTTATTATTTTTCCACATATCTGTATATTTGATCCCTAGGTAGAATGGTTGATGAGATTTGATTACAGAAAATAAGCTGGCTGTGGATACCAGCCCGGCGGCGACGTGGACAGCGGCACCAGAGAAGGTTAAGCGGCATTTGGATAATATGAAGGGGGTGGGACCCAATCGCTGGTGGGGACTTTTATTTTGAGTACAATAATGAAGAAGAAATGACCAGGTACCACGAATCTGTGGTGTGGGGGGAGAGACCACATTCAAGGGTCATTGCATATGGCCAACGACGACGTTTGGTCAATATCAAATGACTCAACTTGGGCCACTCATATTTAACCCACGTGGTCAACAACCACTCCTGTCACGTGAGAGTGAGAGAAGAGTAGAAATACCTTCTCTTTGAGTGAATTTTTAGTCACTAGTGGCCTAGCGATTTTATGCCTTTGCAAGTTCATTCTATGCTACCCTTCTAGAGGTTTCTTTGGATCGCCGGGAGTATCGTTCAGTAAGTTGTTTTTATTTATTTATTTATTATTTGTATATATTCAATTTCACTTCACATGCTTGAATTCTAAAATATGAGAGAACATTAAATATAAAGATAAATGACTAGAAATTTTATAAATATACAGACAAAAGGACGCAAGTGAGCGTTGCGTATTGGGTGGAGCTCACGTCTCTAAAATGTCTAAAATTCTATTTACCTCTTATAAATTTGTTATGTTTAGAATAAAATATAGTGTATTAGTCTTTGAAGATTTAAGAAAATTTATATTAACTCTTAAAAAATTTTAAAAATTTTAACTCGATCAACTCAATAAAAATTAAATTACGAGTCCGTAGCTGTGGATTATCTAAGTTCAAAGTGAAGCATGTGCGAGTGATTTATCTTCATCAAGACTATTCCAATCCTTTCTTTTGGGAGGGGTTTGAAGATTCGACTACTTTACATATTTTTAATTTCTTTTCAAAAATATCTTTTCAGGTTATTGAGACTTTGAACGGTGTCAAAAGAGGAACAGGACGGGGATGGGGGCTGAATTTAAACTATTTGCAATCAAATGCCGGTAGCTCTCAAAAATTCAATTTTATTTATGTCACCCATAAAAAAATAACATAACTGGAGATGGAGACTCGGGTATTGTCGGGAGTTGCCACCCATATAAGACTTTCTTCTCTTGACCCTTGAATTAGTTAGTATCACTTTATATATATAATATATGTCATAGTCATGAACTGATTTTGCAAAAACCCACTGCATCGAATATGCCAAAAAAATTTAGTATTGTTGTGCCTCAACTGAAAAAAAGAAAAAAAAGAGGCAACCCACGAAGGAAACCCAATAATTAAAATAGTAACTATTGTTTATGAAATGAAATCCAATCGATTATTGTTTATTTGACCAAAATTTTTGGAAAAACAATGGAGTGAATTAAATAAAATTAATTAAATTTGAGTTGATTTTGAGGTGAAAAAGAAAAGAAAAAAATATAGTGCAATAAAAAAAAAATGCTTGCATCAAACCTGGGCAAGCATGCGTTTTTTTTTTAGGAAAATCATATGCTTGGAAATCATGTTGGGTTGAGGGTGTTGTCAACAAATCCCAAATTTCAGTTATTGGAGTCATGGCATTAAGCCTTATGCATAAATATCTATCTATATTTATTTGGTTATATCTCTGAAAAAGTGGGTTATCTTGCTTCTAATATCCCAACATGTTTTGACAAGAAAAATATATATGCAGCAGCAGTATCTTTCCACACAACCTTGAAATGAGGCACGATAAGAAATAGAGTTATATATATAAAAATAAATAAATAATAAAAAAAACAAAAAACATAGTTCGTTATCTTTCATTTTTCTGTAAATAAAATAAACAAATAAATTTTAAATAATGCTATATAAATATACAAGTAAAAAGTTATATATAATTTTTTTGGGTACAAAATAACATGGCTGAATTGTCGTGAAGATTACTTTTGGTTGCAAAAGCTAAGGCCTCGTTTGGTAATGTTTTTTGTTTTCGTTTTTTGTTTTTTTTTTCAAAAAAAAAACAAAAAACGCCGTTTGTTTAATTTTTTTTTTTTTTTTTACAAAATTTGAAAAAAGAAAACTATAAACACTAAAATGGGTGTATTTTCTCTCACAAAAACATTGGTCTAGTATTATTGGCACAACGATAATCCATAAACACTCATCATCAAACCACAAAAAACACACAGTAAAAATACAAAATAAAAACACACAATAAAAAATAAAAATTGACAGCGTTACCAAACAGAACCTAAATGTTTTTACTGTTGAAGAAAACTCCAACCGGTCTCATTCATCCCACTTGTCAATCGAGTACAAATAATTTGAACAGTAACAGAACCTTTAGTGTGACACGTGGACAAGTTTCCAAATTTAATAAAACTAATTGATTCAGAAGAGAGGATGATGCCTGCCCAATTTGCAATTTTGATTTGGACGCCCGCCGCCGTACGTCATTTAACCCACGTGCTCTAACACCACTCTCTCTCTCTTCCAACTTAATCCTAAATATTGTTTTGATCAAAAATTCTTAATTAAACCTAAAGCATCCTCTTTCCCCAAAAAACTTCACCTTTCACGCTCTTTAATTTAATCACTCATTCCCTTATATTTATTTAATCATTTTTCTTTGTATTTTTTTTTACATTCAATTCCTCCGTTTCGTTTTGGTATATAAAGGGGTTGGGTGTTCACAAACATTTATCAAGGCAGAGCCCAACATTCCTAAATTCTAATATGGACTCACCCTTCATCCAGTACCCAAATTCAGAACACTCGCCGGAATCTTACTCCGGCAGCTCATGGGACGAGCTTCTTTTCTACCATAATTCGCTTCCATTTGATGTTAATGACTCTGAAGAGATGCTTCTCTTCGGAGTCCTAACTGAGGGTGTGTCGAAGGAGTCGTCGGAAACCGTTTACTCCGGCGAAATTAAGGAGGAGGAGGTCACTTCCATTCCGAAAGAAGAGCCCAAGAAGGAGAAGTCCTACAGAGGGGTCCGGAGGCGGCCGTGGGGAAAATTTGCAGCCGAAATAAGAGATTCCACCAGAAACGGAACCCGGGTTTGGCTCGGAACGTTCGATAGCGCAGAGGCGGCCGCCTTGGCCTACGACCAAGCGGCATTTTCGACACGAGGGTCCATGGCCGTGCTCAATTTTCCGGTGGAGAGAGTCCGGGAGTCGCTGAGGGACATGAAGTATGGGTGTGAGGAAGGGTGCTCCCCTGTGGTGGCACTAAAGAAGAGACATTCGATAAGAAACAAGCCAATTAAAAAAAGAAGCAAAGTTAAAGAGGTGAAGCTAGAAAATGTGGTGGTATTAGAGGACTTGGGAGCTGAATACTTGGAGGAGCTACTACTGAGTTCATCTTGAAGAGTCCTTGTAGTTATTATATCATCATCTGTTATTATGTCCCAAGCCCTTTTTTTCTCACTTGATTTTCCTTCCTTCCTTTCTTTTTTTTTCCCCCTACTTTTTTCCTTCTCAATTTTGTTTATCTTCTTCACTCTTTGCTAGTGATCCATGTTTCAGCGGGGGTGAAACCTCATTCAACCTCTTGTTTCCTTGTAAAGTTGAAAATTGTGAAATATTGAAGTTTTGCATGCCTTAATTTTTTTTCTTCTCTTTTTAACGTCTGTTAAGTGTGGTCATTTATGGAGTTTGATATATATTATATGTATTACGTGCAAAGAAGTGATGATTTTACTCTCACCAACTTAAGATTTTTTCCTTCTAACTTTCAAAAGTAGCGCAATGGGTAGAGATATTTTTGTTTCTTCAATGTTCTTTCGGGTTGTTTCAACGTACGTAACAATGTATAATTGTGTGCTTCGGATAATTGTGGAACTCTTTTTTTATCCGAAAGATAAGTTTCAAAAGAAGAACTTTGTCTTTATCGTTAGAGATGCTTCTGTTGCTTTTATATTTTTTTAAAGTAACAGCATCTCGTCACGTGTTTTAGATGATGGTGAGAACTTTTTTATTTCAAAAAAATAAATTACGAAAGTAACGTTATGACTAGAGATGCTTTTGTCACTTTTACATTATTTTAAAATCACGTCATCTAATATAATTGTGGGGACTCTTTATATCAGAAAAAATAGTTATAAATATAACTTTATGGCCAAATATGTTTTTGTTGCTTTTATGTTCTTTTAAAATAGTGTCTAATCACAAGCTTCAAATGATTGAAGGAACTCTTTTTTATCTTAAAAAAAAGGAGGGAGAATCACAATAAAAAATTGTTGCAACAAGTAATATTTAAAATTTATCATAAATCTGAGATTGATTGATTTTTTAATTGCCGGGAAAATTGATTCTTTATTTATTTATTTTTGGTCTGAAAATCTTGATTCATCAAAAGTGGACAGTTTTAATAGGTAACTTGGTGGTAGAGCAGCTTAGTTACAATACTGGCCCAGCACCGATTTGGGTTAGTAGATTAAATCTCCGACGTTCGATTAAGCCACGCGTTACCAAATTGTAAGCCTCGACTTTTAATCAAATCGAGGTGTCCAATCACGCTTTTCGCTGGATCAGTGTGATATTCTAATGATGATGTGTCGTTTAGGGTGAGACCGGTTCGCAGAAATTTGTTTTTAAATATGGGCTTTTGGCCAGCGCAAATATGGGCTTGGACTTAAAAACACACATTGGTCTTGCACGAGGCTTAGCCCATCTAACGATTCAGAATTTCAGATGGTAATCCAACATTTTCTTGGCCAACTGTTTTACATGCTTAGGCCAGAGTGGCAGAAATTCTATTACTTCCACCCCAAACGAATAAAAAAGAAATTGACACAAGTGAAAATTTTGAGGGTGAACCCCAGCGGTGAAGCAAGCAAATTCGTCTAGGGGCAACCGTTAATTAGACTTTAGTTTTTTTTATTTTTTATAATCAATAATAGAGTACTTCACTGTCATATATACATATAATGTATATAAATTCATATATTAAAAAAATTAAAGTAAAATAACTATTTAAGTGTAGCAGTTAAAAAATTTCAAGAGACAAATTGATAAACATTTTAAAATTGAGAGCATTAAGAAATCTTTAGAAACGGTAAAATGAGAACTTTTCAGCAGTTGTAGGTGGTAGCTACCCCTTCGGCCCAATGTGACAGCGCCATTGAGTGCCCTATTACCAAGACGATCTTAGTTTTTACAAGGGTAAATTTTGGTGAAATGACAAAACTCTCCCTCGACTGATATCACTCAGTGAATCACATAAAATATATTTTTATCACTATAAATAAAATTTCAGTAATGCTACACAACCAGAATATATAACCAAAAAATATAACCAGAATGATGTGACTGAGTTATGGGCCTATCACTTAAAAATAAAGAACCCACCAAGATGTATTTTAATTACAAAACTGTCACTGCCACATCATTCTGGTTCAAAATTCTGTACAAAAATTCTAAAAGAATACTATTTTTCATAAATTTCCCCAAGCAAAAGGGCAACTTGGCAATAAGACCATCTAATTTTCGAAGTAGGAAAATAGTAAATGTCACCCAATGAGAATTTTGATACGAAAATATCATACCAAAATAGGATCCCAAGCAATGAGAATTTTCTTTTTTGTATTTTTAAGTGACAGAATACAAAAACAAAACAAAATACAATAAAATAAGGTACTGGCTTTTATAATACGAAAGTTTTATGATTTTTTTATATTTATTTTTTATAATAAAAAAAGATTAATTATACTTTATGCTCTCGTTGTTTGAGTAAAAATTAAATGACCTCTATGTGATTTAAAAGTGAATCCAATAATTTTTTGTTTGGATTTGTTTGTAAAATAAATAAAACCATGATAGATTTGATAAAATTACAAAAATATCTCTGTAAATAATAAATTTTTATTTTAATATAAAATGAATAAAATTGTCTTTTTGATATTTTATTTTAAAAATATCAAATGATGAAAATAATCTTATGACATAATCACCATAATTTTAATATTTTATTTATTTATTTTATAATTGAGTTCAAATCATAGAAATCTTATGCATTCACTTTTTTAACTCATAGAAAGTTATTTGATTTTTACCTTTTTAAAAAAACTGTAACAAATAAAAAATGAGGGAAAATAAATAGTTGTCGGGCTTTTCATGCATGGACAAAGGTTTGTACATATTCAAATCATGCCATGGTGTCACAGGCTGGCAGGCCGGGCATCACACAGTGACAGTAATGCGACCCGCCATGATCATGCGTAGCGGAATACACTTGTGAGACGACTATGCTCCAAGCAATAGTCTCGCCAAACTCAAACACCAAGGCATAAGATTATGCGTTTGTCCAGAATCCATCCGTAATGCCCCGCATATCTCTTTAAGCTCAGACCTCTAATGCTCAAGCCATAAGACAACCCAAGCTATAGGCGAAAGCAACGCCATACTCAAATGCGCGCACACATGACAAGCAATGTGCTTAGCGCCAGTCCCTCTCGAAACACAAGCAATATAGCCATGTGCAACTAGATATGCGCGTCAGCCAAGTATCACCCGTTAGGGACAATGCCTCAATCCATGAAGCTCTTAGCGCCCTGCGTTAAGGTTGCCCGCAAGGAGAGGCACCACTGAATAGCAACTGAAAGCCCACAACATAGTGCCAAGAGCGACACCAATGCTAGCCAAACCAAGCGGTCGTGTGCACAAGCTTGAACCCAACGCGCAAGTGCACACGAGGCACACGGCATGCTAGTATGCACACCCCGTGTGCACACCGAGGCCCAATCCGTCATGGACATAAGCCCCACCACTATATAATTATGGCGTAGCGGGTGCGAATGTCACAACTCCATCATCGACGCTAATGCCCAACATCTGCCCCACCGGGCACAACGCCGCCTATGTAGCCCCTTGACTAGCATGAGGACTGTAGCCACGTGCCACAGCCGACCCCCAAGTCTCGCCCACTCACTTGGGAAACTCACTTGAATGCTGTCCCTTTCGATAAACCAGGGGGTGGTAGAGTCAACATCATGCCCCTCCTTATAATAGCATTCTGAGCCATCTCCAAACTGATAGGAAGAAACATCTTACCCCCTCGAGGAGTCATAATCCATATATCCAATAAATATAAAAAATACAAATTACGAGATTGTCATGTCACCAACCAATCATGCTCAGACATGCTCATGCCAAGGTCTTTCGCGGCCTCAAACGTGCCACGGGTGGCAACCCGTGACACATGGCCACTCCACTGGCTGTTTCCTCCTGTGCTGTTGCAGGCTTGCAGCCGACACCCATTTCATTCACGAGTGAGCCTTCGCTTGCACGGCACCTCTCTCTCTCTCTCTCTCTCTCTCTCTCTCTCTCATTCATGTGGAGGTATTTTCTTCTTCTCCTTTCTGTCCACTTGAATCGCCTTATCTATTTGTTTCTTTTTCTGTGTTCTCTTTGTGAAATGCGATGTTCAATAGTAGCAAGTAGTAACTTCCCAATTGGGACTGTCACCTGTGAGTGCTGCAGCTGCTGCTCTGTATTGTTGAGCTTAGTCTGGAACTAAGGCTGCAATTCTAGACATTGGGTTTCCGAGACTTTGAATTCTTTCTTCTTTTTGCTTCTGTCGCTGCTTGGCTTGCCCCAGACTCTTCGAAAAACCCCACTCTCTGACCCTTCCACTGATTCCCTGTTCTCTGTAAACTTGTGATTATTCCCGTGTTCGGTTCTCACTTTCAGGAAAAGATGCGAAAGAGAAGTTAAGGAACCCCGCTTCTGATGTTTTCCCTTCTCTTTTTTCTCTCTACCAAACGGAGCGTAAACTCAAACTTCGCCCCTCTCTGTCTCTGTTATTTGTTCCCAAAAACCTTTAGACCCATTCGCTTTCTTTGCCATTCCCATGGCGAGAGAAACCCATTCAGCCACTAGATTGGAAGCAGACAAAGAAGTGACTGATAAGGTGGAGACTCTTTGCTTGATTGGGAAGATCATATTGCAGAGAGCCTTAAACAAGCAAGATGTGAAATGCATTACCATTGAAACATGGAAGTGTAAGAAAGACTTTCTGGTATTGGACATTGAGCAAAACACGTTCATGTTTTCGTTTCAAGATAGGGACGATTGGATGAAAGTCCTCCTCGGTGCGCCTTCGACTGTCAAGGGTGGTCTGCTGATACTCTGTTCATGGAGTTCAGGGAAACTCCTGCCTGAATTACATTTCTCACGTACACCATTTTGGGTTCAGGTCCATTGGTTGCCACTAGACTATCTGACCGAGGAAAACGGATACAAGATTGGCAGAGATTTGGGAACACGCATTTGCGTTGATCGAAATGTGTTTGATGGAATGATTGTGTGGGGGAAGTTTATGCGAATTCGGGTGATAGTTGACATTAGGAACCCTTCGAAAACAGGGTTTCGACTTAGGCGCAGTGAATTGCCACACATTTGGGTGGATTTCAAATACGAAAGACTATCTCAATTCTGCTACAACTGTGGCCGAATTGGCCATGTGTACGGAGCATGTAAGTACTCCACAAGCAGTGCTAAGTTTGGGCCATGGTTGCGTAGATTCTCTCTGTTCTGGGGCGGAACCAAGGGCGTTCAGTAGAAGGAGTAGGGAGGTGTGTACTGGTTTGGTTGCATTGCCCCCATCAAAAGCCATAGTGAAGCAATCCATGGTGGAGTTTCATGATCTTTTTCGATTTTTAATACAATAAATGCTTTTGATTTTGCACATTTTTATCTGGGTTTGAGAAGCAATGAATCTTAGTTACTTTCCTGATTCAACAGAACTGGCCCAGGATGGAATCTGGATGCAGACACAACTGTGCTTATGGTGTTACACGGAGGTATTCTTGATTCCCAACATTCATTTTAGCAATGAGGGTTGCCTAGATTTAAATGCTTTATGCTGAGTTTGGATCAATGCTTTGGTGAGGAGAAAAAAAAAAAGAAAGAAGATATGAAATTATATGCTACTTAGAGAAAGTGGAGACTAAAAGAACATAAAAAGGAAAAAAGTAAAAATTTGGAATCTCTCATTTTGTTTTCTTTTTTCTCAACTTTTTTTTGATAAATTTAGATTCCAAACACGGTATTAAGTGTATGGTACTCACACTCAGACACACACTTAAAAACTTATGTTGATTCTTAGGTTTAAGCGTTCTGTCACCCATTGCAATGGTATACTCTCTCTATGCATCCTTATTTTCCTGGCTAAGTTACTGACTAGTTTCAATTTAGTACGCAAATGTGTAATAAGTTTCAAGTTTTATCTACAGTTACCTGTGGCAAAAGTTTGTTATAAATGGCATAGACTAGATGACCATGGGAATGAATACCGCAATCATCTCTTAACGTGTATCTAAAGCAAATGCGTATGAAGGCAAATGGAGGTTGCTTATGGTGGTAGCCAGTTACCTTTTCTACTTGGTATTGAAGTTGATTCGCGAAGTGGGGAGCTCGCGTTGCTTCAGAGGATACAATGTGAGGATTGTCCCTTTAGCAGAGCTGAGCATGATGGCATTTGTAGAAGTCCTCATTTCCCTGCTATTGTTTCTTATGCTGTTTTCTGCTTGACACTTTTGGTTAAATCTTTGTTGAGCACTGACTCCTCGTATAGTTTCAAATCTTAATGTGCTGATATAGTTTTAGGTACAATATGTATCGAACATGACTGCACTGATTTAGCAATTTTGACCAATCTTTTTGCATATATCAAAAAGCTTATAGTATCTGCTGATCTAGACTTTGTTTTTGCAAACCGAAATGAGTGCTCATTGTAGATTTTTTGTATTTTTTTCCTTGAGGAATGTTCAATGTAGTGGTAAATTCTTCTCTTAGTTTGACTTCCCACTGTAATTTGGTTGGATCTTAATCTGGATTGAGAGGCGATCGGGTAGGTTAATGCTGCTTTTCTTGCGGTGGATTGGAAGGATGACGATCGAGTAGGTCAGTCATGGACCCAAACCAGGAAGCCATGGTGGGTCGACCCGATAATTAAATGGGCAAGACAAGTCTATTAGAAAGAACAGGCATGCCTAGTGACATTGGGAGATGCTTCTTGGGTGGGTATATAAATCCATCCTACTCAATAGGTCGATGAAAAATAACTTTATAATATTGAACGTGGTGATTGTTGTTTGTAATACATAATAACGCTCTACCGTGAGAAATTGACAAGCATGAATCATGTTCATGGAGATTGACACACATGTAAGGTGTTTGGACTCAGTTTATTTATTTACTTATAACTTAAACTTATGACTTTTAAAATTGTGTTTAGCTCACCATAAAAAATCACTTTTCATAGCTAAAAAGCAACTTATTATCCAAACACCATTTTTCAAAAAATTGGCTTAAAAAAGCTGTTTTTTAGAAGTAACTTATAACTAAGTACTTGGTCTACCCCGGTGGTCGAGGTTGGCCTCTTCCCTTCCCTCAATTGCCTTGTATAAAAAAAAAAAAAGTTATAACTTATAGCTTTTTAAATTATAATCCAAACACCTCCTATTCTTGCAGAATGTCCACTAAAA
This sequence comes from Euryodendron excelsum, assembly GCA_033060915.1. Classification (NCBI taxonomy): domain Eukaryota; kingdom Viridiplantae; phylum Streptophyta; class Magnoliopsida; order Ericales; family Pentaphylacaceae; genus Euryodendron; species Euryodendron excelsum. The sequence continues at coordinate 4,604,178 of CM065382.1, forward strand.
ACTTGAAGAGAGAAATGTTGAGAGAAATCATTTGCACTGCCCAGTTTTCTCCTAGAAAGGGCTGTGCATTTGCATCATTGTTTTTGAAACTTTGGTTTGGTAGGCGGCTTTCTTGGGCTACTTGCGGCGTTCTTCTTTTTCCTATCTTAAATCCGCTTCAAGCAATATGAGAATCAGAAGCCCCAAATTCTGTTTATTTAGTTATTTTTTAAACACTTTGAAGGTGCTGCAGGTAGAGCCTGTCCGGTGACTTCGTTATTTTTCAGGCATGCAACCTTTGCATTTTGGCCTGCTAGGTCTTGCATTGTGGCCTTCGTTACAAGTGGGTTCCTTGACTAGAAGAAAATTTTATCCTTCTAAAAGCTTGTAATTGAATGATCTGAAGATGCCATAACTTACTTAAAATCATGATGGAGCACTGGAACATGTCAGTCCAGGTCTTTCTCAAGACACTTGAAAAAATTTGAATTTAAAAGTGCACTATATTAAGCTTTTAGTTTTTGCATAAACGTAAAGCTTCCATATTCCCTCCAAAAGCTAGGCTCTTTTGGAGTGTGGGCTGTCGGTTCAGCCTTCTATCTCACTCTTCCGATGCAATATGCGTTTCTTCTTTTACACTTTACAAAAACTTGGCATAAATCCCATGAAGTACTAGCTAAACCAATTCGAAATGGAGTTGCAAGGCTTTGTTTGGTTCTTAGAATTGTTGAGAGGAAAATAAATATATATTTATAAGGAAAATTATTTTCCTTATTTGGTTGTCATGAAAAATAAGGAGGAAAAGAAAATAAGAAAAATAAATAAAGAGTGTTTATTTTTAGCTGTCGTTTGTCCTCCAATTTTTTTCTTTATTTTTGTACTATTTTAGGAAAAAAAATTTAATTTCAAAAACTTTTTTATTTCCTTTCCTTTACCGTTTCTCCAATAATTTTTGAATCCCAAACAAAAAAAAAGCTCATGACAAGTGCCAGGAAGGGGAACAAGTTTAATAGTGATTAGGTAGTACGAAATTTTTTAATATTCATACCTAACAGATTTTGTTATGTGTTATTTGTTTTATTAAAACAATTCATTAATAATAAATTCACATTATTGATGTAATAAAATACTATCCATCATAATTTATTGAGTATTGGATACTAAGTAGTTGATATTACCTAACGACTGTGCTTTTTCTATGCAAGTAATGCACGGATAAAAGTGGGTTACATATTTCATGCTTCATAGTATTAGTAGGGCGCTTATAATTCAAAGGTTTATGAGATGTTAGTGTTGAATTTGAGATTAAGACATCCGTTTAGGATTGTGGGTTTCCTGTTTTATCATGTTGGTCGGCCTGTGATTGCGAAGCTGCCACTTCCGCAATATAATGAAAATAATGGGCGTTGAAAGCGACGGAAGTGCCACGGTTGCACGTTCCTCCTCCACCACCTTCTTTCGAATTCACGTTTTCTCTTTTTTTCAGTGGAATGAGCAGTTGGACATCAGTACGACCCACTTTTTAGGACCAAAAAGAAGAAAGACAGACGACCAATTTGACGCGTACGTCAAATATGAGAATCGGACCGTTCGCCTCCAACTGTCACATGAAACTTAAAATATATTCTAAATTTTTTTTGCAAAATATAAAAATAAAAAGAAGGAGTAGGACGGTCGACCCACTTGAGCACCCAAAAAACACAGTAGGCAAATCTTTGTGAGGAAGGTCGCACGGCGCTACGTTTGTTGTGATTTAAATAATAAAAATATGTGTCTTACTAAATTGCAAAATATAAAATCATATAAGTTGTGGTATTTCAAAAGCTGGAAAAAAAAACTGGTACAATTATAGTTATTAAAATAAAAAGCCGAAAAAGGAAATATTAAAAAAAATAGAAATGAGAAATGCAGTCAAAAAATATAAGGAGATGTGAGAAGAGAAAAATAATTAAAAAACTTATAGGAATCTTATTAAAAAGTTTTTTGTGAAGCTCAAAGAAAATTTTTATGAGACTCAAAAGTTTGTGAAAACTTACGTGAATAATTTCATAAATAGTTAGTTAGAAATTAAGAAAAAAAATGTATAAATTAATTTTTCAAGTTGTCCAAGTATTTTTCTTAAGTTTTTCAAGAGTTTCTTAAATATTTTTCAAAAGCTTCTAAAATATTTCTGAGAAGTTTTTCAAAAACTTTCCCCACATGTCCTAAACATTTTTTCAAAAATTTGAAATAAGTTTTGTATTGATATTGGAAGCGCTTTTCCCAAAAAATGTGTTTCGCTCTCTCAAATGAGTGTCCTAACAACTATGGGTACAACTATAACATTGAATTTTTTCCCATTTTGTCAAGTTATTCCATATGAGCTTTTCAGGCTGTTGTCCTTCCGACAAATTGTACTTTCATGCCATGCCTTCAAAAAATTTTTAAAAAAAAACTAAAAATATTTTGGGAGGGCCATGTATATAAAAAAATATATATATATTATAGGAGAAAAATTATGTTATTATTGTTATTATTGGTTTTGTGTAGTGGATAAAGTATATATGCTTAATTTCCAGGAAATTTAGCACCACGAGGGAGGATTTTGTGCAGTCTTTTCAATACGCACAAACGACTTGAGAAATACAACCGAGCACTAGCCAAAGAAGGCAGCAATGGAGTGCGAATGAATTCAAAATGTATAGTGATATATATTCACATACACAGGAAAGGCACTACGATTCAAAAGGCGGCATCGAATGCTTGTGGACCTAAGCGAAATTGTCCACATAAAGTTTTCCAATAAACACTTTCATTTTCAATTTCCGACCAAAAAGAAATCTGAATTCCAACTTAATTTGTCACTAGCTACGAAATTTCTTTTCTTCTTCTACTAGTCGTATTTTAGATAATCCCCGACCGTGTTTATAATTGGTGATGTAGTAAACTAAACTTGTCTGATTCTAACGAGCACCGATGAGACAAATTTACTGCATCATTAATAATATCAATTAAAACACTTTTTTAATTAAATTGTATTACTAACCCTGTCTTTTTTTTCAAAAACACGAGGAAGAATCTTGATTAATCCTCTATTCAAACTTCTTAAAAACGTTGCTTGGTTTGGGTCCGCTAACAAAATTCCTCTTGAATTTCTATTCTCATTAAGCTCTCTTTGATGCAATCACCAACAAGGACTAGTGATGTGTTTGGTAGGGTGGAAATAAGGGAGGGGAGGGAGGTTGCCCTTTCATCCCCGTCCTGTGCCTAAAAGTGGGTAGATTAGGTGAGAGAAAAAAACGGAAGGACTTGGGTTTCCTCTTTTTCGTAGGATCAGGGAAGGGAGACGCGAGGGAGGATGCCCTTTCCTCCCGAGCCTATAAAAAATTGTCTGCCTATAAGTGGTTGGAGGAGGAGAGAGGGAAACGGAGAAGTTTTTTAAATGGGTGAAGGTACTTCCCTTCCTTTCTCCTTGGGGCTGCTCAAAAATTCACTTGACCCAACAATCTAATCCAAAATCGACCTGACCCGATTCTATTTTGGGTGAATATCTGTTAAAATTTTTGAGACCCAAACATATTTGGTTTGGGTGTCAGACCTTAATTTTGTCAAACCGACTCGGTCAACCCAAACTAACCTAACCATTTTACACTTACAAGTGAATTTTTCAACCAAACCAATCCAACCCAACTCCAAAACGACCATTTATTGAGTCGAAATTTATTTCAATTTTTTTTTTCAACCCAATAAATTTGGATTGGGTGAGCACCAAAACCGACCCGGCCCAACCCTCGAACACCCCTACTTCTTCTCATTCTTCCACAAGATGTGGTATAGGTTCAATTAAGTCACAATTAATGATTTTTTTATTCTCGCTTGCAGACATGGCAACAATTTAGAAAGTTACAGAGACTAGGCTAGATGGAAACACCAAACCCTCGTGTATTAAGCATTCAAAAAAAATTATGTCTAAAAACGGAAAAAATATAATTTAAAAATAAAAAAATGAGAAAAGAGCAAGAAATGTTGATAGAGTTAGTGGAAAAATACCCCCACAAGCATGTCCAACAGTGTCACTATCCGTGCTCATGATCAAGCACCTGTTTTCCAATTCTCTTATTAGAATGAGTTGAAAGAGACATGAGTCAGCTTTCTTCCACAGGTTGAACCCAGGTTGTACTTGGCCCACCATGATATCTTGTAGCTATGTGCCACATGTTCTTACCTTAAAATAGGACCATGGCGGTGGTCTATTGACCCCTTCTATATTATTGGTTTTTTTTTTTATTTTTTAGTTACAAGATTTTTAGGTCTTTGTCAATTATTTTTTTGAGCTTATATAGAGTTACTATTTAACAAATCATGTTAAATCGAATTTGAAATCTCGTACTTAGTATGAGAATAAATCGATCACTGAACCACCTTTGTAGTTTTATATTTTTTATTGGAAGACAACATTAGCCTACCTATGTAGACCATGGTTATGCAAATATCAAACATTGCCCATCATGCCACCCCATGTTTTCTAGGCTCAAATCCTTATGCTCTATTTGAAATTCGATTTTTGGTAGGAAAGGAAAAAGATAAAGGAAAAGAGAATAAAATAAAATAGTATTTTTGTTTTACTTTCCTTCACGTTTTTTTTTTTTTTTACTTTTTCGACCAAAAATTTGAATTACAAACTAAGTGTTAAGTGTTTTTTTTTTTTTTTGAGATTTCAAGAACTCCATTTCCCAATTCCGAGTGCCTACTTTTGTTTGTTAAAAAAGAAAATCTGGGTTTTGTAGTTATTTGGTGGCTTGTGAATGACTCTGTTGGATGTGCCTCTTCATTTTGTTCCCCACTCAAAAGAGTGGGTGGTTGTTTAAAGAAAGTTTCTAAGGAATCATCCTGCCTTTGATTATACATTTCAAGGTAAAAATAGAAGACTTTTACGCTGTTTTTGGGTTGTGGAATTATGGTGGGGAATAAAAAATATGGGTTCTTCTTTAAACCAGAGCCCTTGAGATTGGTCACCTACTCATTTATCAGGGCATTGCACATGGACACAAATATCATAGTGGGGATTGATAAAAGGTGGGCTGATATTTTTCATAGAAAATTGTTATTCTTCTTAAAATTTTGAACGGTTAGAATTAAGGCAATGGGATAGGCAGTCATAATTTCTTCCCCTATAAACACTAGAATGACCTACGCTAAAAGAGTCGCACTTCTTTTTGTATTTTATTTATTTATTTAGTCAAAATAAGCCTACTTGGCCTCCAACTTTGGATTATAGTCGTAATACGAATATGATGATAGTTAAAAATAAGGTTTAAATTAAAGGTGGTGGTGATGGTGGTGGTAGCTTTTGTCATCAACCGATGGTTATAATTGCCCGCTGCCGCCTTTTTTTTCTTAATATTTTAAATATTCTGCGCTTAAAAATACGATATATGGTCACCCAGAAAAAGATAATAACATATTATTCTGTATATGACTTTCAATATTATGTTATTATTGCAAAAATTAGTGCCGCAATATTGCTTGTGGCCAGAATAAATCTTGTAGAATCTTCATGATGACGATCATCACTCGTAATAATGTCGGATAATTATCTTTCTGTTTTTCCCTTTTAAACAAATTATTATTTATAAAAGGACCGCGCAGAGAATCTCGCTAGAGGTTTATGATAAATAAGATGCATACAATCTTACTCTGTAAAAAACAAAAAAAATTACAAATTCTAGGTTTTAAACACATGAAGCTCAAGTTACAATGAAATAATTTTACCACCCTGTTAAAACCCATCTTCAGAATACATTTTATCTATTAAATCACTTGTTAAACCTATTATACTTGCACTCAAGGGCGACTCTAAATTTTTTGTTTAGTAGGAGCAAAACTTAAAAAGAATAGTAGGCAAAACTTGGCAATATATTTTCTTTGATGAAGTAAAAAAAATAATTATATTAAAAATACCCAAAAAAAAGGGTGCGGTCTTTGTACAAAGACTGTATGTAAAAACCTATAACCCTCAACAAAAATATGATCAACTATAAAATCAAAAGATGGGATTTAATGGGGCAAATGCAATGTTAGTAAACTCAGTGGGGGTAATACACTATATTTATAAGATAAGGTCAAATAAATATAAATAAAAAATTCTAAAAAAAGTGAGAGTGGTGAATTCAGTAGAGACAGCTGCATTCAGTGGAGAATACTGCCCCCATTGGGCCCTCGGTAGATCTGCCCATGCTTACACTCATAGATGGAACAATGCTTCCACCGTCTCCCTACTTTGGCAAAATTTAATTTAGATTCTAGAAGTTTTAAATATTTATGATAAGAAAGGGTATATTAGCTCCCAAAGTTTTAAAAAAAAAATTTATGATCGAATTTGCTTTAAATCTATACAGAATTCAAAAATTTTACTTTGACCTTTCAAAATTCAAGAGAAATTTTATTTTAGCTCTCCGACAAAATTAAAAAATGTTTACCTTCACCTTCAAAAAATTAAAGAAAATTTTTCATCTTAGTCCTTTAATAAAATTTCAAATATTTTATATTGGTTTTTCATGATCTCTCTTAACATAATTCATGATTCCATCGATCCTTGCGTGCACCTGGGTTTTTAAGGTTTACTTTGTTATTTTGGCAGCCCACAGACAGAATATAAACTGCATTACTTCATGATTAATGTGTGGAAAAGTATCCCAGTTGTAGCATTTCTTGGCCGACTGGTGGTTGAAGTCAACCAGGGTCGAACTAGCTACAGAAACCAACCAAGGAATTTTAGGTCAATGGACAAAATCATTGCACCTTACCAACATGGGCAATCTAGATACCATGTTAAACAGCTAAAACTTTTCTAGGTAAAAAGTTGGGTGGGTTAGTGAAAGAAACATTGCAAAGCAAGACAACGAAAGAATTATGAGCATGGACGGAGGAAAGATTTTTGTTTAGTGGGCAAATTTTATATGGAATTGTACCACAAATTGTTGGTTAATTGACAATTCATTTTATTTGATATTTAATGAGATAATTGTTTTAAAGACGCCAAAAAAAAGGATGGGTATTGCCTTTGTACAAATGGCGGTATACCCTCAATAAAATTATAATCACTTATAAAATCAAAAGATGGCTCTATAACTTTTTCATAACTTCATAATTTTGATTTACAAATGACCTTTATGACTTCTTGTATTTTGAAAATGATGTATGATAGCCTCATTTGATATGATATTAAAATGTTATTTTTTTTTTATATATAATTAAGTTATCATTCATCAACTGATCATTCGGTTGCAAAGCCTGTTCTACACACCTTTCATGGCAAAAAATGTCGTCTCTATGATTTGGGGTTTGGGCAAAGACTCATGAGGCATTAATAGATAGAATGAAAATGTTGAAGTTTGGAGATTTGAATATTTTTCTAGAATAAACAAATAAAATAGAAAAAGTATAATGGTATTATAATTTAATATTTGGATAGTGGGTTTTATTTGTGTTATTTATTTGGCTAAATAATGAGAGATTAGTGAAATCCGGTTGAAAAAAAAATACAATTTTTTTTTTTGTTACATGGTAAATTTAGTGGGGGCAATATATTATATTTACAACCTAATATTACATAAATATTTATATAAATAATTTAAAAAAATAGTGAAAATTGTCAAGTCAGTCGGGACAGCTGCCCCACTCGCCCAATGCTAAATCCGCTCTTGATTAGGGAATTTCGCTGAGTGTCGCCCAATGCTAAATCCGCTCTTGATTAGGGAATTTGGCTAAGTGTTCTAACCTAACTAAACCCCATGCGTTTGAAGCAACGTGTAAGAAGTTTCACAAACACCTTCATAAACTCGAAATTCAAGAATGGTTAAGTATTGGGACCCTAAATAAATATTTGTACCAGTAATAATAGTGCACATTTGGATCAACTTATTTACCATTTTATTTAATTAGTTTTTTTTAATCAAAATTCAAAAGTTTCTCTGGACTTTTAATATATAATATTAAATTTTTTTTTATATCAAAAATAAAAAGAAGTAGAAAGTCATAAACTACTTGAATAAGTTAACTTGTTAGCTAATCGAAACAACCTTTGAGTAACAAAAACTTTTTGTAAGTTCTTTTAACAAATCATTCTTTGAGTGTTTTTAGAATATAAAGGAAGAGTTTTAGCAATCACATTATTTATTGCGTGTAAATAACTAAGAAGGTATTGCTCTAGAAAAATGTTATTTTTTAAAAAAAATCTGTATAAAATTAGTTGTTTGTCTTTAAAGTGAAAGGTTCTCAATCAACTATCATCATACACAAAAGCTCTCTATGAATTTTGTAATTGTATAGTATTATTCATTGCTCTAGGTTGTAACTCAGGGCATGCAATTTTAGGGTAAGGAATTTATGGCAGTGAGTTGTAATTTTTGGGGGTGGGAGATTGATGAATTTATGGATGCTTTAGAACATATTTGTTTATTGGAAACTTTGTTAAGCTTTTGCAAAAGGGAACATGTTTTTTAACACAACCATTGTTGAATAAAATGAATTAATGATAACCTATTTGGTTGTACTTGTCCCCAAAAAAGTGAATTGACCAACTTAGGATTGCTTCATTTATGAATTTGATAATTCATATGTTTGGTTGTAGATATTAAGCAACTCAAAAATCTGCAAAACTTATTTGTCTTTATGAAAATTTAACTTCGCAAGTTTGTTTTGAAACTTATATATATCTGATCCAAACTTTGGAGATTAATAAACTATTTTGTTAGGAATCTCTCATATCTTACAATAACTCATTACAACTTGAAAAATTATGAATTTGTTAATTTGAAATGAAATGATTTCATCCACACAATGAAACGGACCCATAATGGCAATAATTTAATGTTGAAGGAAATCAAATACCAACTACAAAGAATACAGCCATAATGGTGACAATGATCTTGAAATTAATACCTTCTTCCTTTCCTTTTCTTCCTTCCCCCCCCCCCCCCCCCCTCCCCCCCCCCGCCCCGCGGGCGGATTTGGGGTTAGTAAAATAAGCTTGTTAACAATTACGGTAATACTTTTATGACGGTAAGGAATAATCCACAATCCCACTAAGCCTTATTGCATTAGGAATCTAACACCTCACAGTGTCAATTGCCGGTAGGAAATTTATGTATATATAATTTTTATTCGAAACCACGTATGAAATTAATATTCTTGTGTAATATATGTATAGCGTATATATACAAAAATTCTCTATAAAACCACGTGGCTAATTTGGGACATATGACTCATATCATTTAAAAATTATGATAATTTGGGACATTAGGAAAACTCAACAGATAGTTTATAATTTGGAAAATATCACTATACCATTAATTTTAAACAAAAAATTTACCATAAATTTTTTTATGTTTTAAGAATTAAAATCACACACACACATACATACATATATATATATATATATATGTAAGTTGTGTTTGTCCTTGTATTTTGTCTCTCTCTTTCGCACTCTAAATATTCAGATACTTTTAAAATGCCACATCACAAGGATAATTGATTAGATAACTATTGAATTTATTCTTTTATTCAACTTTTGTAATATATATATAAGATAAGATTGGTTTTGTAAAATAGATAATATACATATATATAATATTAGATTGTCATGACTCTTTTTAAACTTAATTTCTAAAATAAGGTGATTATAATTAAATAAAATACCATATATATATCAATATCTATTTACATTTTAGTGTTATGATACAATTGTATAATTAATTACTAACAGTGAACCTGTGCTATGTACGGAATGTAGAAAATATATTTTATATTTTTTAAATAAAAATAAAAAATTTAAATAATGTTCTTAAATTTTAAATTAATTATTTATAATTTGAACAATTGTTACTCTCTGCATTACACAGGATGTGTTGTGTGATATGTGTATGAGACCTGTCTTTCCCACTCCCGCTGACACAATCCCCTCTCCGGCCCCACCTTGAATTCCCATTACAATGACTATTATGCCCTTTTGCACACCCTTCCCCTATCTCCGCTCAGGTTTTTTTTTTTGTCAATTTTGTGTTTTTTTTAGTTTTGTTTCTTTTTTTTTTCATTGGTTTTGTTTCTTTTTTTTTTTTTAATCAGTTTCTTTTATTTTTTTTATCAATTTTATTTCTTTTTTTTATCATTTATATTTTTTTTTGGACTAAAATTTTTTTTTTATTATATGTTTGTAATCTTTTGTTCATTTTTTAGTTGTAGATTTTGGGAGTCATTATTTGTAAAAATTTTAAAAAGTATAAAAATATGGATCAAAATAAAAAGTATATATATGAATCTAATAAAAATACTAACAATTAATAAGTAGACACATTTATAGCTTGCGAACAAATACTTTTTTTCAAATGAAGAGTACATGTAATAATACACAAAAAAAAGATACACGAAAATATATTAAAAAAATTTTTTTTAATCAATATTGCCTTCAAATTCTGCTCTCAACGCGCTTGCTATACCTATTACTTTGTACCACAAATGAACACATGAAACAAAACTAATAAAAAAAAAAAGACAAAGCTAAATAAAAATTAAACCAAACTGGAAAAAAAAAAAAAAAAGAGATACACAAAAAATATATAAAAAGTTGGGGTGTCGGGTTGGGAGGGTAATTTAAAAGAAGGGAGAGATTTTGGTATGTGTTAAAAATAAAATAAAATAAATAAATAAATAGTGGAAAAAAAACAATAAGCAAAACTGAATAAAAAAAAAAGTAATTAAAAAAAAAAAAACAAAACTATATAAAAATTAAATAAAATTGAACAAAAATGAAAGGGGTTTGAATGACTTGTTATTTCAATAGAAGAAGAGGAATATAAAGATAATTGTAATAAAAGACAAAGTTGACAGGGGGGGTTGTGGGGGAAGCCATTTACTATGTGTATCTGACATTTGTGTAAGAAACATGGAAGGAAGTAACGAGATTGCCCTTGTCTATTATCCACAGCTAAATGCACGCTTCGGCAGTTTTGACTCAAATTCCTATTTTAGGCCCTTAGGTCGATGACAGCCTTTTAATTCCTCAAGATCCAATGTTAAAGGAAATTAGTTTTTATTTATGGTCAAAAAAACATTTCCAGGTTGAGAGAGAGAGGGGGGGGAGAGTGGGGAAACGACGTCGTGGGAAGCATGATAACTTTGGCTAGTGTTGTGAATGTGAGAACAAGCGAGAAGGCAGGGAATATCCGGGAAGATACCTGCTTGCTTGGTGGTGTTTTGCATATAAATTCCAAGTGCAGCATACCATTCCCTTCATCTCGATCTACTCTCTGCCTTTATCTCTCTCTCACCCTCGCTTTCTCTCTCCTCTTCCTCTCTTTTTCTGTTCTTTCCTCCTTGAGAAAGACAGAGAGACAGGTCAGTGTGACAAATACTCTCTCTATAATCTAATCTTTGTGTCTCTTTTCATTATTATTGTTTTAGAAAGCTGCTTCTTGTTATTCTATGAGCATTTCTTAAAGCCATTATTCCACACACCACGTGTGTGTGTGTGTATATATGCTGTTCTGGTGTCTTGTTGCATGCAAAGTTGGTCTTGTTTATGTGGGTAACAGCTTAGTGCTTTCGCAGTGAATTTCTTCTTCTAAATCTGTGTAAAAGAGTATAGAGCTAGAATGATTCAATAAATATAGATAATGAAATCATTTTTTATTCTCTTTCCCTGCAGTTTTATTTCTGTTACCACACACATAATTTTATGTTTTTTCTCCAAGATGTTTTCTCTTTATACCTGTCTTTTGTTGTTTTGTTCAAACAATTTCCCACTCTTCCTTTTTATCCCAAACCCTTGTGTTCATGAAGATCTGCAGGTTTCTCTGAATGATTGGAAGGAATCCTTCATGACTGTTATCTGACAGAAAATAGCCATTAATGTTTTTTTTTTTTTTTTTATTTTGTTTTTTTATCTTTCTCATCAACATGACCATACTCAACAAAATGAGAAATCATCACGCTACAAAAGACAGACAAATGGCAGTTGCACTGTTTTTGTACAAGTTGTTGACGATTTTGGCATTCACAATCTAATTCTTTGTATTTTTCTGGTTTTATTCTAAAGTGGGTGACGGAGATGGGGTTGTATTATCATAGAAAATGGTATAAAAAGAGAAATCTTATCCAGAATTTTTTGGCAGCACACTTTTTCAAATTTTGAGCCACAGTAGCTGGTGTTTTGGTATGAAATGGAAGGGCCATAAAAGCAACATCATTCTGTCAAAAATTCTATATGTACAACATTAATCTAGTTTTATGTAGCAAATAATATAGGAACAAATTTTTTATCCATAAATCTCATCCAAATGTTGTGGTGGCAGTATCTTTTAAATTATGAGTAACAATTAAAGATGTGTTAGTGTAAAACGAGATGACCATTCTATGTAAAAAATCTTTAGAAAATTATGTCCTTATATAATTTTTATACAAAAAATTCTCTAGAATAATGCTGGTATTATTAAACTTATGAGCCAAAGTGTTAGTGTTTCAGTTTGAAATGAAACTATAAATAGTTACATCATTTTGTATAAAAATTATTCCTATATAAGCATTACTCGAAATTCTCTTTATGTAGCAATATTGCTCTTTTATTTAAAATTTCTCTGTCGTGATCGGGTTTAGTGATCCTAGTTACATAGAGTTTACTTGGTTGATTCAGCACACACAAGTTTCCACTGGATTTGCAGGAATTCCATATTGATTTCTCCTAATTGGGTAATTAGTTATGTACTCATATCATCGTTCAATTCTTGCAGATATATTTGCCAGAAGTGGTGAGATTGGGAGAGGAGAGGCCCGTTTTGGAAGATAAGCCAGCCATGGCCGGGGATCAACTGCAGGTGCTTAACGCACTTGACGTAGCGAAAACACAATGGTATCACTTCACTGCAATTGTCGTTGCCGGAATGGGTTTCTTCACCGATGCCTATGATCTCTTCTGCATATCCCTTGTCACCAAATTGCTCGGGCGCATATACTACCATGTTGATGGTGCACCCAAGCCTGGAACTCTACCTCCCAATGTTTCTGCTGCTGTTAATGGCGTAGCACTCTGCGGAACTCTAGCCGGCCAGCTATTTTTCGGGTGGCTCGGGGATAAGCTGGGTAGGAAGCGAGTCTATGGCTTGACCCTCATGCTCATGTGCCTTTGCTCTGTTGCTTCAGGCCTTTCCTTTGGCAGAGACCCAAAGACTGTCATGGCCACTCTCTGCTTCTTCCGCTTCTGGCTTGGGTTTGGCATTGGGGGTGACTATCCTCTCTCTGCCACCATCATGTCTGAATATGCTAATAAGAAGACTCGCGGCGCCTTCATAGCTGCTGTGTTTGCCATGCAAGGCTTTGGAATTTTGGGAGGTGGGGTGTTTGCAATTTTCATCTCTTCTGCGTTCAATGCCAGGTTCAATGCTCCAGCTTATCAGGTCGACCCAATTGCCTCAACTATCCCACAAGCAGATTATGTTTGGAGGATCATTTTGATGGTTGGAGCTCTTCCAGCTCTGCTCACTTACTACTCGAGAATGAAGATGCCAGAAACTGCTCGTTACACCGCTCTTGTTGCCAAGAATGCAAAACAAGCTGCTGCCGATATGTCGAAGGTTTTGCAGGTTGAAATCGAGTCTGAGCAGCAGAAAGTTGAGCAGATAGATCAGAAGCCAGCTGGTGCATATGGTTTGTTCTCCAAGGCCTTCCTCCACCGCCATGGACTTCACTTGCTTGGGACTGCTAGCACATGGTTCTTGCTTGACATTGCTTTTTACAGCCAGAATCTGTTTCAGAAGGACATTTTCAGCGCAATCGGATGGATTCCTCCGGCAAAGACCATGAATGCCGTTGAGGAGGTTTTCAGAATTGCAAGGGCGCAAACCCTTATTGCTCTCTGCAGTACTGTCCCAGGCTACTGGTTCACCGTGGCATTGATCGATAAAATGGGAAGATTTGCAATCCAGATATTGGGTTTCTTTATGATGACAGTCTTTATGTTTGCTCTGGCCTTTCCTTACAACCACTGGACACACCCAGATCACCGAATTGGGTTCGTGCTGCTCTACTCGCTGACCTTCTTCTTTGCCAATTTTGGACCAAACGCCACCACATTTGTGGTGCCAGCCGAGATTTTCCCGGCCAGGTTCAGGTCAACTTGCCATGGGATCTCTGCCGCATCCGGCAAGTTAGGGGCAATGATTGGTGCCTTTGGGTTCTTGTATCTGTCTCAGAACCAGGATCCGGCCAAGACGGATGCAGGGTACCCTGCAGGTATCGGGGTGAAGAATTCGCTCATTGTACTGGGTGTAATCAACTTGTTAGGCTTGATGTTTACTTTCTTGGTGCCTGAATCGAAAGGAAAATCTCTGGAGGAGATGTCAGGGGAGAATGAGGACTTGGCCGAGTTGGATCAGCCGCCGCCTTCCTACAATAGGACGGTTCCAATTGTTGTTTAGGTTGAGTTTCTTAGCATAATGCTGCCGGAATCAGTTTTATGTAATGGGATGAGCTCTAAAAATTTGGTCTTCTCTCACTCTTGCTACTTTTTTTTTTTTTAGTATCCTATATTTTGTATGCTGGTCTTTTTGTTTTCCGTCAAATTGTACCAGTAGCCTCTTGAGGTTCTGTTTTGAATTTGTATTCTCAACATGAGAAAAGCAATATTAGTTTAGCAGTTTGTTACTTTTTATTTCCTGTGAGCACTTGGAGTATGCATGTGAATTAATGGCTGTATCAATCTTCTAATCTTTTTCAGTTGGGCCCTCAAATTATTGCTCATTTTGGTGTTCATGTCTGTGGATGTGAGGGTAGCCCTTTTTGGACTCTATAATTACTCGTGCTAAACAGAATCATCAGCTCTTCACTAGAAGTCTCCGATAGTCCATAAAATCTTTCCCACGGATTGGGTACAGCGGCAGATTTCTTGCTTTTGGCGAACCTATGAATAGATTACTTCAAATGGAAACATTTTCGCAAAAATGACTGCATGGAATCATAATGGTAAGCCATTGCATGTTCCTTCATAAGAACCCCGAAACACCCATTTCCAGGAAATCAGATCCATGCAGGTGTGGGCTTAATGAGAAAAGTGTTAATAAAGATTGAGTGACCACAATGGAATTTTGATATGGGTCAGTCACCATTTTGGCCATACTTTTTTTTGCGTTTAGGAGCAACAAAAAAAAAAGTTGGCTTTCGCCCCCCCCCCCCCCCCCCCCCCCCCCCCCAAAAAAAAAACAAAAAAAAGAGCAAAATATTTCTGCATCATCGGCTTAACAAACTCGAAAAAAAAAATTCACTACTTCCCAATTAAGTAGTCAAAAAACAAAAAATAATGCTCTTTATTCATATAAAATAAAAATATTATTTCCACGTCATATCGGAAAGAATGTCAGGCATGGAAAACCAATAAAATGGGTTAAGTCATGCAGCAGAAAACCGGCAACAAAGGGGGTTTGCATAAAAAAGGAGGGAATATTCCGGCTAATCCAAGTGATTTTATTATTATTTTTTTTGAAAGGCAAAGATTTTATTAAGAGATGAAACAAGAGAAGAGAAGAGGCAAACAAGACTGCCCAAACAAAAAAACTTGGCAGAAAAGTGGGCCAAACGACTCAACAACAGAAGCAGATGGCAAAAAGCCATTACAGAAAGCAACAATAGAAATACATCAAGGATCACAAAGTGAAGACTGATTCTCTAACACCTTCAATACAATAGAGGAAATCATGTAGAGAGAACATTGCACTTGGCATGCCTGCTTTCACCCAAGATGCTAGCCATATGGACCAGATGACAACAATAGACAAACCCTGCCATATAACTTTTTTAATGTTTCTATGCTTGAAGCTAAACCGCCAGGAAAGGTGAGCCTTGAGGTCCTTAGAGCAGGTCCAGTTTGACCCCCACCATAGAAGGATTGAGGACCAGACTCTCCATGAGAAACTGCAAGTAAGAAGAAGGTGATCAACATATTCAGGCTCAGACATGCAGAAGGGGCAGAGAGGACTGCTACCATGCTGCAAGTAGTGCCTCTTGAGGAGCATGATTTTGGTATTGACTCTGTTCTTTAGAGCTAACCAACAAAATATCAAAGCCTTTGGGGGGGTTTTGATTTTCCAAATACTCTTAAACTTGAAATCTGGCAGGCCAAGACTATCTTTAAAAATCTCATAAAATGAGGAGCAAGTAAAATACTCCTTGTGATTTGCTAGGCAAATTATGGAATTTGATCTGTTTGGAGTGGGAGAAATAGGCTGAAGAATGGCTTTCAGATTTACTAGGCAATCAGCTTCCCAGGCTAGCAGGCTCCTTCTAAAGAATAAGTTCCAGGATGAGGTTGAGGGATCAAAAATACTGCTGACAAGAGAATCTTTTTGGGTTGAGAGTATATACAGTCTTGGGAAAGAGAGTTTAAGAGGCTTGGGACCCTGCCATGAGTCATGCCAGAATTTCAGGGTCTCACCAGAGCCTAGCTTGAGCTGAAGATAGTTTGGGAGGATTGAATTAAGAGAATTGGTGCTCAGGCCAACAGATTGGATATCCTTCCATAACATGGAACATGAATTAGTGTTGACATTTGTATGGAACCATCTTGTGTGATTCAAACCATACTTTGCACATATGATTTTTCTTCACATGGCTTGCTTTTCCTTGCTGAATCTCCACCACCATTTTGCAAGGAGAGCAAAATTTCTTTAAATAGTAGACTGATAGGTTGGCTTTTGCAAGCAGACCCCCATGATCATTGCTTAGGGTAACCTGATTCCAACAAACATTCCTGTTCTTCATTCTACCTTCACTGTCTCCCTATGGGAATTTTCTCTTCAGTTTTTCCATTTGCAGGCAAACCTTTTGAGGCATCTTGTATAGGGAGAAATAGTAGACTGATAGGTTGGCTAAAGTTGCCTTGATCAGTGTTAACCTACCTCCCATAATAAGATGGTTCATATTCCATAGGGATAATCTTTTCTTCATTTTCTCCAACAAGCCATCCCAGGTTTTTACTATCCTTGGATTGTCTCCAAGAGGAAGACCAAAATATTTTATTAGGAAATGATCAATCTTGCACTTGTATAAATTAACTACTTGAGTCAGAAATTGATCACTAACTCCAATTCCACTCACTGAACTCTTGTGGAAGTTTATCTTGAGGCCTGATGCTAATTCAAAGCATCTTAGAATCATTTTCAGGTTAGCCAACTCATCTAAATTAGCATCGCAGACTAGCAAAGTGTCATCTCCAAATTGCAGATGGGAAATTGAGAAACTATCATGGTTCTCTGCTCCGAGAACAATTCCTCTTATTAATCCCAGCTCCTTTGCTCTTTGAATCATAATGTTCAGGCGTTTTGCTGCTATGTTAAAGAGGAATGGGGATATGGGATCCCTCTGTTTAACACCTTTTGAAACATTGAACTCTCTTGAAGGGCATCCATTTATCAGCACTGGGATAGTGATTGAGAAGAGGCATTCCTTCATCCATTTTATCCAAGTCTGTCCAAAGCCTAGGCCAGTCATCATGTCAACTAAGTATCCCCAGTTTACACAATCAAAAACTTTTTCAAAATCAATTTTCAAAATAACCCCAGCTTTCTTGTTCCTCTCCAATAATCAATTATTTCATTTGCAATGAGCACTCCATCAAGGATTTGCCTTCCTTTCGTGAAAGCAGTTTGGGCATCACTAATGATTTCACTTAGGACTAATATCAGTCTGTTTGCAAGAGCTTTTGAGAGAATCTTGTACATTGAAGAAATAAGGCTGATAAGCATGTAATCAAGGAGAGAGTTTGGGCATGGAGTTTTAGGCAATAAGTATAAAAATGAAGCATTAATACCTTTACCCTGCTTTCTATGATTGTAGAAGTCATTTAAGAAAGACATGTTATCTCCCTTTAAGATGCTCCAAAACTGTTTGATGAAATTTAAATTCAGACCATCAGGACCAGGTGCTTTGCTGTCATTTATAGACTTTATAGTTTGCCAAATTTCATCCTCAGTGAACGTTGATTCTAGTTGTTCAGAGCTCTCAGTACTCAGCTTTGAAGGGAAACTTCCTCCAAGTTTGGGCCAGTTGCACCATTTTTCTGTGAAGAGATCAGAAAAATGATTTGCAGCTGTCTGTTTGACTTGCATTGGTTCACAGAAAATCTTCCCTTTGTTATAAACTTGGCCGACATGGTTTTTCGTGATCCTTTTGTTTAGAGTATTATGGAAAACAATTGTGTTCTTGTGACCATGCTTGAGCCATAGAGCTCTGGATTTTTGCCTTACAACAGATTCTTTCCAGGAATGAGCTTTCCATATGTCGAAATTAAGTTGTCTTCTAGCTGCAATTTCTTCCTCATTTAAAGTTGGTGTTGGCTGAGCGTTTGGTAGCAAAAATGCTGGGCATATATCGGTGGATATTCCGATTTGTTACTGGAAGTGTGAGACCCCAAGATTCCACACCCTATTTCTCTCTCCTCTCTCCACCAAATCTTGAGAAAGGCACCCAAAAAGATCATTACAAACTTCTCTCACTTTCTCGAGTGACATTTGTATATACAATTTTTGCATTTTTATTATAGAAAAAGGCTTGCTAGCATCAGTCATATCTGTCTAACAGGCACCGGCTGATGTCAACATTTTTCTTATGAAAATCTTATTTTAAGAGTTGCTAAAAGGATTTTACTATTCAATTCTAACTAAACAGTCATGCGATAGCTCCACATTGAAAACTGAAAACGATGAAAGCAACAAAAATATCTCCCCTAATCTTGAAGTTCTCTATTTCTTTCTTTTTATGTAGCTAACCAACCTCTTAAGTCCCTATTCTTGTTGTAATTGGTGTTACCCATCTTTGAATCGTGTTGATTTCACATCCATTTAATGTTTTTCTTGAATGTATATGGAGGTTTACAGGATTTTAACGATCTTGGATGAATAGGGCTTGCCCTATTGAAGCTATGTACATGTGAAAAGGCTCATTAGATGATGGTATAGGGTTAGCCATCGGATTTCAAGAAATCTCCTATTCACAAATCATTCAATTTCCATAAGACATTCAAACACATTCTTAAACAGAAACATAGTACTTTTCTCAGGTCCGTTCATTTTTATTCTTTACTTTTTTTCCTTTTATTTCTTGATTTTTCTTTGTCCAGTGCCGAAAATTAAATTCCTAATGTTGTATTTCTAGAACTTGGATTTATCAAAGAAAAAATAAAAGAAAAGGAAAAGATGAGTAAAATGAGAACAAAATGTTTTGTTCTCTTTTCCTTAGCTTTTCTTTTTCCTTTTATTTTTTATCACCAAATCGTTAATCCACACACAGTTTAAAAGAAAAAAAATTCTTGGAAACATTTGGTTGTAAAAGTTTTATTTTTCTGGAATTTTCATTTATTTGGTAGGAACTACAAACTTTTTGAAGAGGAATTATTTTACGCCTAGTTGTTATTTTGACAAAATATAAAAGTAAGATATCTTTTTATAATATTACCTAACTGATTCAACATTAAGATATTGGGAGAGAGTTGAACAAATTTGAACTTCTCTTTGAGTCAAAATCATAGTGGATTAGAACATGGATACAGAGGGAGAGATTGAGAGATCTGAACTTATTTTTAAACATTTGATCCCCATATTCTTTCATTTTCTTCTTAGTGAAAAAGCCCATAAGTTTCGGATGTTATTTTTCAATCTTTTCTCAATGGTTCAGAATATTTGTACCTAAAATTTAAAAATTTCGAAGCCAACAAATAACCAAACTTTTTTAATTTTTGAAAAAATAATTTTTTCGATATTCTCTGGTATTTAAAAAAAAACGTAGCCTAATAGAAGTACCTTATTTTTTTTATTAATAACCTGGTGTCTAGGCCATTTAGTGCATACTTCAATTAATTTTGGAGTTTGTATAGTCTCTAGTCCTACACAAAGTGGATAATTATCTTGGAGGTAGCTCCAAGTAATTAATAGCATCTAAAAAATTTCAAATTTAAAACTTTAAAACAAATAAATTCTCAAGCTCATACCTTAACCAGTAGACCAACCCGTTAAGGCTCCTAATCCGTTAAGGTTACTAATGGAACCACCTGTGATGTAAAATTTCAGCTCGTGTCTTCAATTTTGGTTCACACACAAATACTTGCCGACGTGGTGGGAAACACGATAAGTTTGGCTAGTATTTGTGAATGTGAGAACAGGCGAAAAAGCAGGGAATATCCGGGAAGATACCTGCTTCTCGGTGGTCTTTTGGGTATAAATTCTAACAATAGGACAGTTCCAACTGTTGTTTAGGTTGAGTTTCTTAGCGTAATGCTGCCGGAATCTTCAGTTTTATGAAATGGGATGAGCTCTAAAAATTTGGTCTTCTCTCACTCTTGCTACTTTTTTTCTTTCTTTCTTTGTTTTTTTTTTTTTTAGTATCCTATATTTTGTATGCTGGCCTTTTTGTTTTCCGTCAAATTGTACTAGTAGCCTCTTGAGGTTCTGTTTTGAATTTGTATTGTCAACATGAGAAAATCAATATTAATTTACCGGTTTGTTTCTTTTAATTATTTGGTGTGAGCACTTGGACAATGCATGTGAATTAATGGCTTTTTCAATCTTCTAATCTTTTTCAAGTGGGCATTAAAATTATGGTGCAATTTGGTGTTCATGTCTCTGGATTATGTAATGGTAACCCTTTCTGGACTATATAATTACAAGAGCCAAACATATTCCTATTAGCAAAAACATTTTTCTCTCTGTTTGATTTGCTGTAAAATATTTTACACCAAAAAACTTTATCATCATCTCCCACACTGGATGGTATTATAAAGAAAAATTTGGAAAACAATTTTTAAAGGGTGGTAGGCGATGGTGACAATGGTGGTACCGGGTAGCGGCAGTGGCGTAGTGGCAATCGGTGGTGATCGAAGCGTGGTGTTGAGCAGTAGCGTTGGTGGATGGTGGTGGCGGCCGGCGGTGGGCAGTGGGGATGGTGGTGTGTGCTGGTGGTAGGCTGTGGGCTGTGGGGATGGTGGTGGTGGCAACAAGTGGAGGTAATGGGCGGCGACAATAGGTGGGGGCGACAATGGTGGGTGATGGTGATCAGAGCCTGGAGGTAGTGGGTGTGGTGAGTAAGGACGACAGTGATAAAATAGTTGAAATAGTATCAAATGTTCAAAAGACTTAAAATAAAAAAACGTAATGTTTTTCGGCCTTTTGATGTAAAATAAATTTTCAAACAAATTATTTTCCTTTTATCAATTAAACAACAAAAAATGGGTAAAATACTTTTCAAGAAAACTATTTTACATAAAATCAAACGAATCCTAAAAGTCTCTGATCGTCGATAAAGTATTTCTCACAGAGGCTCAGGTGCAGCGATGGATTACTTGCTTTCGGTGAACCTAGTAATGGATTACTTCAAAGCAAAATATTTATGCGACATCATCTTAACAAACTCAAAGAAAAAGAAAAAAATACTTTCCCCAATAAAAATTTCAAAAAAAATTTCTCTTCTCTAACAAAATTTTCCTTTTACATTATTACATCGGAATAATTACACTTCATCCGATTTGAGTGAAATTCAGATGAATCCTATATTAATATAGGGAAGTGTATAAAAAAGTGATAAACAATTTATGATTCGTTGATTCACGCACGAATATAAAAAAAACTAAGCTTTGATGCCAGCTGATGTAATGAACGGTATTAAACATCTCTGATGATCTGTTGAACTTATTCATAAAGATGTTGAACTTATTCATAAAGATACTAGAAAGTAGTGAACTATTGTTTGTAGTTCTTCACCAAGAAGATAAATAACAATAGGAATAACTAAAAAAAGTCTCTTTGAATATTATTAATTATGGGAGAACAGCACACGGCCGAACCTATTTGGTGAGTCCCAATCCACACGAATTATAGTTGGACTGCTTGGTGGCCTAAATTCAGAACTAAGGGACGGTCCAGCTTAAGCAGCAGACCTCATGCCGACCTTAGCCCAAATCACGAGAGGCGAGCCCAAACCGCTAACAGTCTTTGAACATTAAGTGCGGAGTTGACCCACATTAAATGCGCCAGTAGTTCCCCACACAACGTCGACATGCACGTCCAGTCAGCCGGATTCCTCAGCGGCGGTAAAGCAGGCCCTGCACATAGTCAATCGACGGTATGCAAAAGGGCCTACCCGGCAGGCCATGATGATCTGCTAGTAGGCAAGGAGCGAAACACTCCATCGATCACACTATAAATATTCAAACCCTCAAGAGCCAGGTATAGACAACTGACTCCAAATATACATAACTTTTATTCATTCTAATCTTGATTAAGTTTGCTAACTTAATCATTAGAGTGTGATCGGCCCAACAAGGGTCGACTTATTCTAACTTCCATTTATTTCAGAGAGTTGGGACTCATTAACGTAGGCTTGAAAGTTCGGCACAGCCTTTCCGAAAAATCCCACTCACATTAACCAAATCAAAGCTGCCTAGGACGAAGTACTTACATTGTATTTAAAGGGAAAATACAAACCCTAATCCTAATTACCAAGATCAAGGAAAAATAAAGAAAATAAGAAAATTATCAAAAATAAAAAATTCAAGTTAGGCTCAAATTTGAAAACTAAAAACATAAAGAAACTATCAGAAAAAAAAAACTAAACGATATTAAATTCATATAAGCCAAGATATTAAGCAATTAAATTTTCTGAAAATGATAGAATCGCCATTTTCGAGGCCTAAATGGTAAAATCTATCCAAATATTGATAAAGTCCATAATTTACTATAAATTTTGATTTACATCACGTTTCTAATCAGATCACCTAGTTTCATATAATTCTGACCTTGAAATTCTTGATTTCAATTCTGCATTGCTTCAAAAAAGAATACATAACCCCTTTTAAATTAAACTTAGCTGTAAAATAGATTGAAATTACTAAAATTAATGATAATTTCATAATAATATTATTTTTATAATTTCATATCTTCAAATTGAGAATTCTATTTATTTTATTGGTGAGTCCAAAAGATAAAGTGATTATTTGGGTCATCTGACTTTCGCGGTCCTGTAAAGTTAATTATCACTATTGCATATTCTTTCTACATGTATCATACAAAAAGAGTCAGTTTCACGTCATATGCGGAAGAATGCCAGCACTGCATCCAAAACCAATAAAATGAGTTTTTAGTCATGCAGTTGAAAACCAACTACAAAAGGGTTCGCTGAAAAAAGGAGAGAATATTCCGGGCAAGACAGATGCAGGGTATCCGGCTGGTATTGGGGTGAAGAATTCACTCATTGTATTGAGTGTGATCAACTTGTTAGGTTTGATGTTTACTTAGTGCCAGAATCGAAAGGAAAATTTATGGATGAGATGTCAGGTGAGAACGAGGACTTGGCCGAGTTGGATCAGTCGGGGTCGCCTTACAATACGACAGTTCCAACAGTTGTTTAGGTTGAGTTTCTTAGCATAATGCTGCCGGAATCTGTTTTATGAAATGGGATGAGCTCTAAAAATTTGGTCTTCTCTCACTATTGGTACTTTTTTTCTTTTGGTATCCTATATTTTTTATGCTTGTCTTTTTGTTTTGGGTCAAATTGTACTAGTAGCCTCTTGAGGTTCTGTTTTGAATTTGTATTCTCAGCATCAGAAAAGCAATATTAGTTTAGCGGTTTGTTTCTTTTTATTTCCTGTGAGCACTAGGAGTATGTGACCCTTTTTGGACTCTATAATTACTTGTGCGAAACTTAGTCATCAGCTCTTCACTAGAAGTCTCCGATGGTCCATAAAATCTTTCCCACAGAGGTTTGGGTACGGCGGCAGATTTCTTGCTTTTGGCGAACCTACGAATAGATTACTTCAAATGGTAACATTTTCGAAAAAATGACTTCATGGAATCATAGTGGTAAGCAATTGCATGTTCCTCCGTAAGAACCCCGTAACACCCATTTCCAGGAAATCAGATCCATAAGCCTGTGGGATTAATGAGGAAAGTCTTAATAAAGATTGAGTGACCATAATGGAATTTTGATATGGGTTAGTTACCATTTTCGCCATACTTTTTTTTGTGTTTAGGAGCAAAATATTTTGAGATGGTATTAAGAGTTGAAATGTCATATCTCCTTAACCAGAAGTCCTATTGAGTTTCATAATATATCGGTTTCATAAATTTTGATATGGCGTTTGAACGGAAAGTCTAGGCATTTAAATGCATCGGCGATAAAACAGTTACAAATTTTGTTTCTTACTCTGTTTTGAAAGTCTAACTCGTACCAAATTAGATGTACATCTTGAGGAGGCCTATGCTATTATAAATAGAGTGCAAGGGATTGTTTTTGGATAGCATATAGATTATGAAAGATATACAGATAATCAACAATCCACATATTATTCAAAAATCACATTCAGAGAGTTGTGAGTTTCTTTCCATTTTGACGAGTTATTTGGTGTTGAGTCTCTCTACTCCGGCCTTTGTGTGGTTTGCTTTTGTGAGCGTGTGTTGTGTCTTTTGATTTGTCAGAAGTAGTAGAAAACCGACAACAAAGGGGTTTGCTTAAAAAAAAAAGGGAATGCTCCGGCTAATCCAAGTGATTTTATGGATGTTGACTGAGCATTTAGGTGCAAAAATGTTGGGCATATACCGGTGGATATTTCGATTTGTTCTTGAAAGTTTTGAGAAATGCGGATCCATTACGCCTTCTTGTACCCCTTCCATGCCCCATAAATTTTATTGGGTTATGTCATTAATTGTGATGACATAGATGGGAGATTAATGTTAACTTTTGTCATTTATTATATTTAGTAAATGTAAGAATAAATTCTTAATAGATAATAAAATCACAAAAGAAAACAGAAAAGTAAGATCTTTCCTAAATTAGTACGCATCTTTATTTAAAAGATTGCAAACCCCAATCTTCATCTTCTACTTCTTCTATATACAAGTATGTATATATTAGCAGTGAACCAGTGCTATGCACAGATATAGAAAATAAAATTTAAAAATAAAATATTTATAAAAATAAATAATAAAATTTATAATCTTAAACCTACGATTATCACATAAAGCTAAAAATTTATCAAGAAATAATTTGAACTTTAAGTAAGAGAGAGGTGACTTGTCATTAATGTTTAGATTATTTGTAAGTTTGACTGAACTAAAAATGCTAAATATCTAACTTAATATCAATTCAATTTTATGTAAAAAGCATACATAAGGCATCCTTTAATTAAATAAAAAGAAAAGAAAAAAATAATAAATAAGCTTCATGGAGGTTCGTTAATGTTGCTGGTGATAAATTTTAGCCTAACACTGTGCATATATCTTAAAAATTTCTTCTCAAAATGATTGTACTATTCACTACCAAGCTTACTAAAAAATAAAATTATATTAGTCACATAATTATAATACTTGAAATACTTTTTATTTCCTTATTATTTATAAACTACTTCGAGGTCACAATAAACTTCTCTCACTTTCTCTAATGACATTTGTGTGTACAATTTTTGCCTTTTTATTATGGAAAGAGGCCTACTAACATCAATTGCACCTGTCTAACAACGACTAATGTTTTACTCCTCAGCTAGGACACACCCTCAACTGGTGAGACCCAGGTGAGGTGTAATGTATTTTTCTTATGAAAATCTTATTTTAAGAGTTGTTAAAATTTCTAAACAAGCAAACAAGCGAACCTTTTGAATTTATCTAAAACAATTCATTTTTTACCGACGTAGCCTAATGGACCTTAGGTGTAAAATTTGAGCTCGTGTCTTCTATTTCAGTTCACACACATATATTTACCGACATCGTGGGAAGCGCGATAAGCTTGGCTGGTATTTGTGAATGTGAGAAGAAGCGAAAAAGCAGGGAATATCCGGGAAGATACCTGCTTACTTGGCGGTCTTTTGGGTATAAATTCTATGTCCCGCATATCATTCCCTTCATCTCTCTCTCTCTCTCTCTCTCTCTCTCTCTCTCTCTTCATCTTCCACTTCTTTTCTGTTCTTTCCTCCTTGAGAAAGACACAGAGACAGGTCAGTGTAACAAAAACTCTCTCTCTCTCTCTCTCTCTCTCTCTCTCTCTCTCATCTAATCTTTGTGTTTCTTTCATTATTATTGTATTAGAAAACTATTTCCTGTTCTGCTATGGGCATTTGTAAAGCGTTTATTGCACACATCCACGTGTGCATGTATATATATATGTATATGTTGTTCTTGTGTTTTGTTGCATGCAAAGTTGGTCTTGTTTCTATATGATGACGATTCGCAGCTTTTACAGGGAATTTCTTCTTTTAAATCTTTGTGAACGAGTACAGAGGTATAATTAATTTATGTTTTTCTCCGAGATGCGATCTCTTAATGTTTAACATTTCTCTGTAGTGATCGGGTTTAGAGATCCAAATTACATAAAGTTTACTTGTTTGATTAAGAGCACACAGATTTCCCTGAATTCTAAGAAATTCCATATTGCCTTCTCTTAATTGGGTAATCGGCTATGTGCTCATATCATCCTTGATCAATTCTTGCAGTGCAGGTGAAAGGGAGAGAAGAGAGACCAGTTTTAGAAGATAAGCCAGCCATGGCCGGGGAACAATTGCAGGTGCTTAACGCACTTGACGTAGCGAAAACACAATGGTATCACTTCACTGCAATTATCATCGCCGGAATGGGTTTCTTCACCGATGCATATGATCTCTTCTGCATATCCCTTGTCACCAAATTGCTCGGGCGCATCTACTACCATGTTGATGGTGCACCCAAGCCTGGCACTCTGCCTCCCAATGTTTCTGCTGCCGTTAATGGCGTAGCACTTTGTGGAACTCTCGCCGGCCAGCTATTTTTCGGGTGGCTTGGGGATAAGCTGGGCAGGAAGCGAGTCTATGGCTTGACCCTCATGCTCATG
This sequence comes from Euryodendron excelsum, assembly GCA_033060915.1. Classification (NCBI taxonomy): domain Eukaryota; kingdom Viridiplantae; phylum Streptophyta; class Magnoliopsida; order Ericales; family Pentaphylacaceae; genus Euryodendron; species Euryodendron excelsum. The sequence goes on from CM065382.1 coordinate 4,631,019, forward strand.
TGCCTTTGCTCTGTTGCTTCAGGCCTTTCCTTTGGCAGGGACCCAAAGACTGTAATGGCCACCCTCTGCTTCTTCCGCTTCTGGCTTGGGTTTGGCATTGGCGGTGACTATCCACTCTCTGCCACCATCATGTCTGAATATGCTAATAAGAAGACTCGCGGCGCCTTCATAGCTGCCGTGTTTGCCATGCAAGGCTTTGGGATTTTAGGAGGTGGGGTGTTCGCAATTCTCATCTCCTCGGGGTTCAATGCCAGGTTCAATGCTCCAGCTTATCAGGTCGACCCCATCGCCTCAACTATCCCACAAGCAGATTATGTTTGGAGGATCATTTTGATGGTTGGAGCTCTTCCAGCTCTGCTCACTTACTACTCGCGAATGAAGATGCCAGAAACTGCTCGTTACACCGCCCTTGTTGCCAAGAACGCAAAACAAGCCGCAGCCGACATGTCAAAGGTTTTGCAGGTTGACATCGAGGCTGAGCAGCAGAAAGTTGAGCAGATAGCTCAGAAGCCAGCGGGTGCGTTTGGTTTGTTCTCCAAGGAATTCCTTCACCGCCATGGACTTCACTTGCTTGGGACTGCTAGCACATGGTTCTTGCTTGACATTGCATTTTACAGCCAAAACCTGTTTCAGAAGGACATTTTCAGCGCAATCGGATGGATTCCTCCGGCAAAGACCATGAATGCCATTGAGGAGGTTTTCAGAATTGCAAGGGCGCAAACCCTTATTGCTCTCTGCAGTACTGTCCCAGGCTACTGGTTCACGGTGGCATTGATCGATAGAATGGGAAGATTTGCAATCCAGATATTGGGTTTCTTCATGATGACAGTCTTTATGTTTGCTCTGGCCTTTCCTTACAACCACTGGACTCACCCAGACCACCGAATTGGGTTTGTCGTGCTCTACTCGCTGACCTTCTTCTTTGCCAATTTTGGACCAAACGCCACCACATTTGTGGTGCCAGCTGAGATTTTCCCGGCTAGGTTCAGGTCAACTTGCCATGGGATCTCTGCCGCATCCGGCAAGTTAGGTGCAATGATTGGTGCTTTTGGGTTCTTGTATTTGTCTCAGAACCAGGACCCTGCCAAGACAGATGCAGGGTATCCGGCAGGTATCGGGGTGAAGAATTCGCTCATTGTATTGGGCGTGATCAACTTGTTGGGCTTGATGTTTACTTTCTTGGTGCCCGAATCAAAAGGAAAATCACTGGAGGAGATGTCCGGGGAAAATGAGGACTTGGCCGAGTTGGATCAGCCGCCGTCGCCTTCTAACAATAGGACAGCTCCAACTGTTGTTTAGGTTGAGTTTCTTAGCGTAATGCTGCTGGAATCTTCAGTTTTATGAAATGGGATGAGCTCTAAAAATTTGGTCTTTTCTCTTGTTTTTTTGTTATCTTATATATTTTTTTTTATGACTTTTTGTTTTCCGTCAAATTGTACTTGTAGCCTCTTGTATTCTTAATAGGAAAGAAAAATTAGTGATTTAGTCGTTTGTTTCTCTTTATTTGGTGTTTGTTTCTTTTTATTAATTTGGTGAACACTTGGAGAATTATTATTTTTTTTGACTAACTTGGTGCTGGCCAACTTTAGCGCATCACAACTAATTTGAGATATATGTAGTCATCTCATTTTATATAAATTAAATAATTATCAAGTCAAAAATTCTATGATATCTTTAAAGAATTTATAGAATGTAAGCGTTTTTGAACTTTAATGGCTCTATCAATCTCCTAATCTTTTTCCAAGTGGCCACTAAAATTACGGCACATGTTAGTGTTCATATCGGGATGTGATGTGACGGTAACCCTTTCTGGACTCTACAATTACCTGGGAAACATAAAAATTTTGGCAGATGAGGTTTAGACAATCATTAGTTCTTCACCATAAAATCTTTCCCATAGAAACAGTGACAACAACATAACCTTGCAACACTCGAATTATGTTAGCCCAGAGCTTCAACATGCTTGTATTAATTCCTGTAGTACTTACCAGTTATTTGTACATGTTTTCCTCTATTTAGTTGTCTGTGTATTTTTGTGAAGTTAAAATAACATCTCCTCAACTTCAAGCAAAGCAAAATGAGAGATGGGAGGGAGGAAGTTACGGTGTAAGGTGTTGCAGTGGTGGAAGGAGGGGTGTCAGGAGAGGGCAACTTCGTTCTTAAAATTTTGAAAGAATTTGTTTTTGAGTTTTTTATGTATCATTTTAAACTTATCATGTCTAAATTCGAGATAAGCAATTATCACGAAACTAATAAAAAATTCATTTTTTTTATTTAACACCTCCGATTGAAAAATATTACTGAGAAAAGCTCTCATCCATTTTTTGATGTCGGTCGATGGATAACTTCTAAGAAAATAAAATAAAATTGTTTCCTATCCCTCGTGATTATTTATTAAAAGATAATACCATTACAGTATGACCTTAAAAAATTTAAAACATAACCCCAAAAATTATTCAATTATTTTATTTATTATTATTATTGAAATATGCGGTCAGAGTGTTTGAATTAACTTCATTAATCCTTTCTTTCACCTAGTTAAAGACAGATTATCCACGTGAAAATTTAATAACTTATATTAATTTGCTAGAATCTGATTGGTCATCAGAGAATAGAAAGAGAGCGATCAAATGTAGAGAAGCCGAACCCGTCTGTAACGTGGACGTTTCGAAATTCAACTATAAGCCAGTCAGTGATCAAAAAGGTTTTAGAAACTAAAGACTCAAGAGTGCCCTAGGTATTTCATCAACGTTTGATCGTTCCATTCACTCGTTGATTTTAAACTTTGGTGCCCGCAGACAATGGAGCAAGAAGGTAGCCGTTAAACCACCTCTCTCTTTTGGCTTTTTTGGAATTTGAAATTTCGTTCAGAAGGAAGTTTCGACTATACTTTCTGACCGTTTGAAGTTTTTCAGGGCAACGAAACAATTCGAACCCATCGGCAATGCTCGCGGCTCTTCTCTGCAAAAGAGCCAAACTTCATGAGGAACTCCGCAACATCGAAAAGCAGGTGATATCTTTTCTGTATTACTTTGTCTAGTTCTAATTATATATATTGGCTTGAATTTGTATCCTGATTTTCTGGCTGTTTGGGTTTTTGATAAATTTAACACCAGATTGTTGGTTCTGTCACGTTTCGAGTTTGTGGAGTTGGGTTTGATCACAATGTTATGGGTTCGTATGTATTTGTGGAATTGTTCAAGAAACAGAGCTTAAATTTTTACTGAGAATTATTTTCTTTATTGGGTATGCTCTTGCTCAGCCGAAATAGTGGAACAAGATTTTTGTATGCAATGGGGCTAATTGGGAAAATTGACTGGATATTTCTTAAATTATTTCCAGAATCGAATTATTGTTTTTTGAAATGTCGTGTTGCTGTCACTCTGGAATGCTCTATTGCTGCAGATGAAAGACAGAACGAATTTTGGTTAAATGACACTGGTGCTACATGATTGTAGTGCCTTTGTGACCTGAGTTGAAGATCACTCGATCAAAGATATTGGCCAATATCTTAAAGATTGAAACTGGGGCCTGTTTGCACATCATTTGAATTTGAAAAGCCCCAGGATTTTTCATATTTACCTTTTAGTAGATTCTTTTATGGTAGTAATATGCCAAAACGCCACACAAGATTATAAAATCTTGTAGAAATGGGATTTTTTTGGAGAAATTGCAAAGGCAGTAGGACAATGTGAAGATAGATGTTTTTGGGCTATGGTCATTAGTCACAAGTCCTAATTTGTTTAGTTGTTCAAGTCTTGAAGAATAACAAAATAATGGCAAAAACTTTTGAAAACTAAACCCACCATACTTTACACAACCCATATTTTGTGGCACAAATTTTCCTATCTACACACTGTGTCATTAAATCTCCAGTTAACGAACCAAATCATAAGATAACTTTTCATTTTGTGTGCATAGAATAGAATATAATCAATGAAAAGTTGATGTTTGGGGAAGGTACTATGAGGATATGGAAAATGACATTGGGAACGTACTAAGAGAATATGGAAATAACCAATAGAGAAAATCAACCTCTACTGATGAAGTTTCTTGTACCATCTTCAAGAAATTTCACACGTCAGTTTCTATGAACATTTTTGAAGACATATACTTTAAAGGAAATGCCATTTCATTTCCTTGTACGTTAATATACAAACTTAATCCTGGTTTACTGTCAATTTAGCTTCTAAGGAAAGTAATGTGCATAAATGGAACAACAATAAGTGCATGGTTTCACATAAGCATTTGCCAAAAATAATTCAAGGCATCCTTGAGTTGAAAAAAAAATGGATAGGATATTGTTAGAAACAAATGTGCATCTTAGAACTTAGAAGATGTATCCATTATAGCATCAGGTTGTCTTGGTATACCATTATCAGCACATTAACATGTTGTAACATCCGTAGCAAGATTCTGCGAGCTTCACCAGTTGATAAGCATTGCCAAAAACCTTATTTGTAGGTGTCTTGGTAACACTTTGTAAGAAGTTCTGTACTTCTTTCTTTTCCTTTTCATCTTTTCTGATTTTTTTTTTATAAAATTTGTGGGTACCCAGACATACAATGATGTTTTGCCTTCTACATTAGCAGGGGCGGACCACAGGGAGGGCGGGCGGGGGCCGCTTCCCCCCCCCCCCCCCCCCCCAACCCAAAAAAATAAAAAATAAAAAAATTTTCCTTGATTCTTACCAAAATTTAAAAATTTTACATTGGCCCCCCCTCACCACAAATCTTGGGTCCACCACTGTACGTTAGATTAAATGATGATTCAAGAAATTTAGGATTACAAGCGAAATAACCTGGCTTGCACACCCTATTATTCTTTGAACTTTTATCTGCCTGGAGCCTAACGCATCATTTTAATTCCAGGTATATGACATGGAGACAACTTATTTACAGGATCCAAGCCAATGTGGCAATGTATTGAAAGGTTTTGAAGGTTTCCTATCATCATCCAAGAACACTACCCTGTAAATCCATGAACTTTTCTCTTCTGGGTTGACAATTATTTCTGTCCCCTCACTTTTATCAGTATGTGAAGTCATATATCTGATGTGTATTGAGGGATTGACAGGTAATATCTGTTGTTCATAGCTGAATGCATGAATATGTTAGCGAAAACACAAGGTCAATTATTTATGAATGAATCATGTTACAGACTTAAAGCGCATTATGGACCAATGCTTAATTAAATATGTTGTTTTACATTGTTTCATCTTGTTAATATAATTTTCCTTGTTTATGATTTCATCACAAATTTGCTTCATTTAAATATACGTTATCTATAATCACCAACAAATAAGTCAGGAGTTGTGCATTGATTCTCTTCGTTTGGTTATAGTAATTTGACATATTGCATTTCTCCTGCTAACCTTTTACATTAATTATGGGTAATGATATTTTGTAGCCATTCAAAGAAAATTGTTTCTCCTATAAAGTTGAAGTCACCCAATTGTGTTTTTCATTTGATTTAATACTATTGGTGATTTAATTAGAGTCATCATAATAATCTTCAAAACTCCAGTATAATGGTGCTATATTGGTGAGACCATTAACTGTTCCTACTAGTCACACTTTTTTGACAGTTTTAATTTCTGCTCAAACACTTTTTTGTAGATTGCCAAGTCTCACGTAACATATTAAGTTTACAACGGTGTGCTCATGGGCAACAAAGTCAACTGAATGCCCAGAAAAGAGAGTGAATCAATTCAAGTTGAAGGTGCTACGAAGAAGAGAAAGGCCAAAAAGAATTGGTGTTTAGTCCATAACGAAAAGAGAGTGAATCAATTCAAGTTGAAGGTGCTACGAAGAAGAGAAAGGCCAAAAAGAATTGGTGTTTAGTCCATAACAAAAAACTTGATTGATGATGGTTTGACAGAGGATATGGTTTTATAAGAAGTTGAATAAAATTAAGGAATCCTTGTAGCCAACCTCAGGTTGTTGCCATTCAGGTTGGGTTGTTTAACTGACCACATCTACTCCATGTGGAAAGAAAATAAACTTGTTGAGCATATTAAATTGTGCACTAAAATCAGACAAGTTTCATTTTCTTTACTTTATCTGATCCTATTTGAAAGAAATTGGCTCTTCTTTTTGCTGTTGTTTTTCCTTTGAAGAAAAATTGTGTGATCTTCATCTTTTAATTTACCAGTGTTCAAAAAAAGCAAAACATGCAACAAATGACTTCATTGGCAACATTTACTTTTATATAGGAGGTGTCATTCACAGAGAACTCAAGTTGGAGAAACCTGGAAAGACAAAAAGCTGCTTCTTGACAGCTAATAGACTTTAGGCATCAATCTCCATGATGTGCATGGAGAGGATTTTTTTATTCTTATTTTTTTGATTGGTTTCTTTTGGATGTATGTATTTGTTCTATAAGAAACCCGAACATAGTACTGACTTGCTCCAGATGTATTATAACACAAAATTAGTTTGTTGGTACATACGTCAACAGTAAAAGATTTACATTTACAAACAGAAATGCATGATGTTAATGTAAATGCTATTCATGAACATTCCAAGTTTCATTTTAGTTGGATAATAATGTTTATCGATTATCAATGACAGAAACTTCTTCCAAATTGTGGCTGCAGCTTGAAGCGGTCCAGGAAGTTTCTGCCTGAAGATAGGCTCTTTTCATTATCTTCAGTCACCTCACCCGCTGTATGTATTCTGGACCTATCTATTGCAATAATGGGGGCACTTCCAATATTTTTTCATGCTTATCCTTTTTTTTTTTTTTTTGTTATTGCTTTTTCTGGAGAATTTATCATAGTTTTATAATTGCATAATAAACGGTAACAGTTGCATGTGTATTGCTACGTAGCTGTTATAATCTTGTTTATAGAAGGAATGAATGCAGGATCTGATTGCTAAGGGGAGTGGTTGCACAATTTTTGGCTACAGATGCATGACATTAGGATGATTATGGTATTAGGTTACAATTGACTCATTCTTCAAGGGTGTGAGATGATTATACTTTTTGGTTGGTTTGGTTGTTGGGTTGGGGGGGGGGGGGGGGGGGTTTGTTGTTGGGGTTTTGGAGAAGGGATAGAAGGAGAATAGTAGTAAATGTAGCATTTTCTTCAGGTCTAAGTTCGCTGATACCTAATCACCCACAAAATACAGTTGAGTACACCTTTGATTGTCCAACAATTTTATATATTATAATCTCCTTTAGTTCCTGCAGAAGTAAGGCCATAACCTCCTCTACCTTGTGAGGGATCCCTCAGGGTGCATTACCGATTAATCTCCACCACAATTCCAGGAGTTCAGAACAATCCAATGATCTTTTGCACAATATTACTATGAATGTTCTGCATGGCGGCAAACTATTTCTTGTATATGGCAAAGATGAAGTCCTTCAGTTAAGCATATCTCACATTCCTAGAAATGATCTTCATTATGAACCGATCTGAATGCCATTTTAGAGTTCCCTGACTTCCTCTTATTCAATATATAGAGGTGTTAGTTTCTGTAGTTCACAGTGTTGCTTATTAAGTTTTGTTGGCATTCCTTGCCACAATGTAATTATGTCTAACATGCTATTGCAATTACTGTTTCAGGCAGAAGAGCATGCTGTTGGACGAGATGGTCCTATTTCTGCGAATGGACAGTGAGTATTTTTATGTTATTTTTATATCTTGGCATCGAAGTTTTGAAGCTTGCAAAAAAAATCCTCTTTTCTAGTTTCTGCATGGTTATTAATTGTCTATATCATCACCGTTGCCTTGCAAGCTTAATACTGGTTATGCATTCCTTGCACACATTGGTGAATTTTGCAGGGGAAAACCAAAGAAGGGAAGAGGAGGGCCAAGAGATGCAAAGAGAGTCAGGCAATCAAGTGATGCAGACTACGACTATGAAGATGATCCTGATTTAATCTTGTGAGAACTTCTTCTTCAGGACAATATGCCAGTGGACCTTGCAGGAAGAAAGCTCCATGTGGCTAATGAATACTTCGATTGATTAATGTTATTGGAGGCTTGAACTGCAGCCATTAATCAAACCCTTTGTTTTTTTTTTTTAAAAAAAAGTCCCTGTATGTAGGAAAAGGTGTGGTTTTGAAAATCTTCTAGAGGAGTAGAAACCTTCATTCCTAACTCTCAAAATCTTCTTCAGGAGTATGCATGGTGTCATACTTGAATAGGTCACACAGAAACCCTCCACCATCAATATCCATGGAATGACAGGATTTTTGAGAAATTATTCCTCCGTTAAATGTGTTTATACATTAATCTCCATATTTTTTTTTTTTTGGTAGGTGGTTCTTGCTTTTCAAAGTATGTTTGAATTTAGTTTGTTTATATTTCTAGTCGATCTTAAGTAAGTTTTAATTGAACCGATCAAGATCAAGAGCTGAGTTTGATTGGTTTTCTTTATATAATCTTAGAATAGATTTAAATTTATTGAACTGAGTTTTTTTTTGTTTTTTGGGTCTGATTGAACTGAGTTCAAGTTAAAGTTAAAAAAAATAAAAAAAAATAAAAAATTTGAGCTTTGGAATTGGGCCCAAGTTGCCCCACCAAGGGAAGGGTTTAGTTGGCCCAAATCAAATTCCTGGGACGACACCGTTTTGCTGGTTACTGCACATGACTGCTCTCTTGTATCGTAATTTGCTCCGGAATCGAATCCCGGCTCTGGCGGCGGTTGCTATTTATTTTATCTTCTTCACATTTCCTCTTCCCTCCATGAACTTGCTGGTAAGAAGTTGTAACGAAACTCTTTTGTTCTTGCTAGTCTTCAATTAAAAGTTCTCTGTGTATATTTGCATTTGTTTTTGGGCTCTCTCTCTCTCTAGACTAAATCACTCTCTCATGGTGGTGTCGGGGCTTTTCTGTGTTTGCTTGAATTTGGCTTAGGGTAAGATAACGATGCAGAAGAAAGAGGCAGAAGACCCGCCGCCGCCGCAAAGAGGCCCAGTGTTCTGGATCGAAACCTCTGAGTCTGTCTCTCGCCGCTATCAGTTCGATCCCCAGGGTCAACTCTCAGTAGGTCTTCCCAATTCCATTCTTTAATACTTCCAGAACTAATCATAATTATTTTAATTGGACGTTCTTTTGACTCATTTTGTCTTTGGATTTTGGAACCATAAATTGAACTCCAAACTCCTTTGAAATCCAAGAATGTTTGTTGCGTACAAAAGAAATTACCGAAGACGGTATTCCATGAATTCTCTACTAACTAGTAGGGTTACCAAAACATTGTTTTAATTTTTGAGCCCAAAGCTGTCAGACCCAAACGTAGTTTGCTTATGTCCAAGTTATAATCTGCTATGCTTCAAAATGTGGTAAGTATGGGTCTGAGCATTTGTCCTGTATGTACTGGGTAATCAAGGAGCCTGCTGTGACAAAGGAACAGAACACAACCTACTGCTAGACTATTCAGATTATTTTCTTGGTTTGTTCTTTTGTGACAAGAATTAATTTGGTTCTTAGACACATTGATGTTTTTGTCTTGAGGAGTGTACCCATATTGCTGTGGTATTTTATGTGAACGTTTCTTTTCAGTCTAAGAAATAGAAGAGAAGTGATGCATTGGAGTAATGAAGATGAAAATCCTTACACAAATATAAGTCAGTACCAATTCCCAGTACAAGTGTTGCATGAGATTTTAATTTATGGATTTTGTGGTAGCTGGTGCTGAAGTTCGTAGGATGGACTTTGTATTTTTCAAATTAAGAGAAGCATTTGAAAAAGAACTATTCAGATTGGGCATTATATTGAGTTGTCCTTGTATCATTTGCCGTTTTGAAAAATACAATCTATTTGAAGTCTTAATTGCCATTTCGAACTGTCGTTCCAGAATGGTATCTATATCATCTTTGCAACCTTAAGCTTCTTCTCATGGTATAACTGAGATAAATTTTTATTTATTATTTATTTTTTTGTTTGGGAGAAAGCAGGGTCTCCTTCCTTTCTTCTTTTAGCTTGAAAATTTATTATTATTTATATAGATATATAATGAGATACAATCGAAGGTTCTAAACTAAATGTTAGGTCTTTCAAATTTTTTGGTTTTGGATATGTTACTGGGAAATATCTGGTTGCATTCCAAAATTTAGGATGAATAATGATGACTAGACTAATACCATTTTTTTTTAAATTTTAGTGATGAGTGCTAGGTTCTTTGTAAACTAAATGCATGACCCAAAATTCACATTTTGTTGTGAATTGCAAAGTCTCATCAGTTCAATTGAAGCTTTTACATATCAAAGACCAAAACATTCAGAGGGGAGATCACATAGTACTCAGGGCATTATACTTGCCTGCAATTTGGTCAATGGAATCCACTGAAGTTTTCTGATGTTGCTTTAATCCAAGGGATTGTGTCACTTTAATTATGATTCTATTGTTGTTGTCACTTTCCTAGATCGGCTTGATGATTGCACATGGCTCTAGAATTTCACCAGTAGTTGTTACATCAAAGGAAAGATTTTTTTGAAGAAGCTATTTTATTAAAATCCCTCTCGGGATAAGGGACTGACTGAATAATTGTCATATTATATAGTACCTTTCACAATTACGCTTCACAAAGAAGCCATTACCTTCTAAACTTGGAAGAACCATCAACACTGATTTTTCTTGTCACAACCCCAGCATCTAATAGATTTAGAAAAGCATCAATCCCCCAATTTAAATTGATGGACACCCTTTTTTCCTCTGATTTTTATGTTATGCTTGTCCCTTGGATATAATATTTTAAAAGAGGGTTTGTGTAAGCAGTTATATTGCTGGTTGCTATTACTGATTGGCGATATTGCCACTCTCTCTCTCTCTCTCTCTCTCTCTCTCTCCGGGTGTGAATCCTATAATGTCCTTGTTGTCTTGTGGCACTCTTATGAAATGCATCTTTCATGACACAATGAGACGAATCATAATGTCATATTATGAGTATTTGATTGTAGGGTATGCTCATAGTGGGAGCTTGATTTTCAGCAGAAATGTTGTTAAAGGGCTTAACTTGTTATATATGCATTATTAGACTTGTTTGTTTCCATTAAAGTTTTGCTTCCTTGAACTTATTGAGCTGGAATTATTTTTTTTCATTTTGGGTAATTTTTTATTTTTTATTTTTTATTTTTTAGGTGAAGGTGGTTGATGATTCAAGACCAGTAGTCAACAGAGTGATTGAATCCTTCGTGAATAAATTTTTTCCTTCAGGATATCCTTATAGGTGAGCTAAGATGATTTATTTTTTTTTGGATTACAAGCTCTGCTTTAGCATGCCAATATGTCAAATTGAGCTGCAAGTGTTTTGCTTATGCAGTGTGAGTGAGGGGTATCTTAGATACACACAATTCCGGGCTCTGCAACACTTTTCCAGTGCAGCATTATCTGTATTATCAACTCAGGTCTTCGTCTAAACCTGCAAAACATCTTGAGCAACAGGAGCTTTTTGAATATCACACATGAAACTCATTTCGTACTTTTTTAGAGTTTCAGGAGAGATTTTTGTGTATGTTCAGCATAATGTAATATTTTCAGTTCATGGCTGAGTTTCCCACATATCTTCTTCACTTTTGTGTGTGTGTGTGTGTGTCTTATTTATCATAGTCTTAGTGAGACTCCATAACTTAATCTGCCTTTTAGCAGCATTTAGATTTAAAGTGTTTTCACAAATTAATGCTTGAAAGGTCACCCTCCTACCATGTTGTATTTTTCAATGTTCTTACTCCTTTGCAGTCACTGCTATTTGCTGCAGGTTTGAAGCCTACCCCTGCACAGGCGACCGCAGTAAGTTGGGTAAGTTTTTTTTCATTTGTTGGACAGTCTATGGATATCAACTCCTGAAAGCCTTTTGTTTAAGTTGATTGTGTTGATGACATGCAGGTTTTAAGGGATGGTATGCAGCATGTAGGAAAGCTCATATGTAGCAATTTGGGTGCAAGGATGGATTCAGAGCCCAAACGTTGGAGAATTCTGGGTTAGTATCTTGGCTCTAGAACATCAGATTTTCCCTCTATAATATTTCTTATGCTTGTTTTCTTTGGATGCTACTATTGTTTAGTCATTGAAGATGCATAATTTGTCTTACTATCTATCAGTTCTGCAAAATCTTTTAATGAATGAGCTTTCCACATTGCAGCTGATGTGCTTTACGACTTAGGCACTGGATTGGAAGTTCTTTCCCCCCTATGTCCCCATTTATTTCTTGAAGTGGCAGGCCTTGGAAATTTTGCCAAGGTGAGAGACATAACTCAAAGGCCTCCTCCCACAATATAATTTCTTTTGCTTTACGTCAAAAATTAAAAATAAAAAATCCCTCTGTACGAGAAAGATTGAAAAATCAGGTGGATAACATTTTGTCCATGGTTTGGATTGACAGGGAATGGCAGTTGTTGCAGCAAGAGCAACAAGATTGCCAATATATTCTTCATTTGCCAAAGAAGGCAATCTGAGTGACCTATTTGCAAAAGGGGAGGCCATCTCAACTCTTTTTAATGTTGTTGGACTAGGAGTAGGGATTCAGTTAGCATCTACTATTTGTTCATCAATGCAAGGAAAGGTACAATTACCAGTACTTGAGTCATATTCATGCCATCTGGATTTTGATTAGTTGTGATGCATTTTCTCTCGAAAAGTAGTAATATATGTGATCATTTCTGAGGTTTGTCATATTTAGGAAACAGTTAAAAGAAAAACCTTTTTGACATAGTTTTATGGTTACTGGTACCTGTTTCTGGAAAAGATGACACTTGATAGGACCGAGTTTCTGTAGAATCGTTGGAGACTGATGCATGCTATTACATGTATTGTATATACATATATGTGTGTGATGCTCGGTCATTCAATTAAGAAAAGAAAATGCTTTAAACCCTCTGCCATTAGAGCTTTATATTTGTGAATCCCATATAACTATCTTATCCTATACATCTCTCTCTCTTTCTCTTCTGTCTCTCAATACAATTGCAACCCCCACCAGCCCTCATCTTCCCACAGTGGCAAGCCCCACATTGTGAGTCCCTCGGTATTCCCAATTCACTTCCTATTGTTTCTCCAGGCTTTCCTTGGTCTTCTGATTTCTCTCTCTCTTTCTCTCCTCACTCTCCCTCTCACATGCCCAGGTATATGTGTATACATTTGTGTTTGTTAATGCAATATGTTTTTATGGCATCAACCGACATTTCTGCTGTTATTTTTTCCATTTCTTGATTAATCAACCTGTTCTATTTTCTTTCTTTTTTTTTTTTTTTTTGCTAAGTATGAAACAGCATTCGTTTCAAAATCCAAACCCAGGACTCAGCTGTTATTTTGGCTTCAAAAGGCGTCTGGAAAAGCTTGTAAGCTTTGTCTGCTAAGGAAATGAGAGAGACTACCCATTACAGGGCTACCTTGCATTTTTTTCCTATTTCATGAAACCGACGTCCTACCCGACCCAAGCACATTAAGTTTAGCTTGGTTTGTCTTGGGCAGGCCTGTAGAGGCCACAACGCATCTCAGGCTGGGCTTGGGCGAGCTCCAAACCTGACCAAACCCACCCAGTTTCTGCCTATACATGGCTGATGCATCTCCAATGCCTGCTTGTGGTTTTTCTTCTCCTCCATTGTCCGCTCAGCTGACAGTTAAACAAGATGAAAAAAATCTCACAGCTCTACTTGAGAACGCTTAAAGAGCTTAAATTCTGCAAGCATTGAGCTTTTGGCTAACAGGTTTTTCCCGAACAAGGATTCACTAAATCTGCCTGAGACTCCCTCACTATTCAAAATGCTTCTTATTGATGTAACCTAAGAAGCACCGACACAGACACGGGACATGGATACGACATGACACGGACACGCCGAAACGGTGATTTTAAAAAAATGCAGGACACGATACGACAAAAATATGTAATATATATATATATATTGTATATGTTATAGATACATGTAACTATATTATACAAAGCTAATAAAAAATACAATATAACACTAATTAAAATTAAAGAATCATGTTTTCCATAATGTAATTATCAATAAAATTGCCTTATGTTTTTGTACAGAAATCACATAATAAGTCAAGGACAAGCATGTCATCTGCTAGTATAAAAATATACCCCGTCTTTTATTTTCAAATCATTAGAACTCCCGCCGTGTCCACAAAGTGTCTAAAATAAGACGCGTATCCAAGCCTGTGTCCATAGTGTCTGAAGAAATTTTTTTTTGAAAAGATTGGACACGTCTAACAGCGTGTTGGACACGTGTCCAACATGTATCCCATGCCTGTCCGTGTCCTAAAGGTGTCCGACACGCATACGGCAGCTGCGGCATAGTGTCCGTGCTTCCTAGGATGTAACTATTTTCTCTTCCAAATATGACTTGCTGGAATTCTGAACTTATTTAATCAATAAATTCATTACACATCCTGAGAAATAACTTACAAAAACTATGCCACTATACATTTATAAGTTAATATCCTCTTGACATGTCTAAAACCCGACATATGGAAAACCAAACATGTCTATGACTGGATTCAAGTGTTTTTCTTCCTTATCTTTTAGAAATATTTTTTGGTGTAAGCTTTATTTTGATACAAGTGACAATAGCACACTTGGCTTCAGTCATTCAATATCACCAAATCTAGTGATTTGTGAGATATACACAATATATGGAATGGCATATTCAAAGATCTCAAACTTTGGAACTTATAATGGGTGTAAAGCTGCCTGCGAAATATGGGAGCTGGGCACATCCTAAGTATTGCATAATAGCTAGCTAGTCAACCTTAGAAATTATCGCAAAATTCTCATCATGGATGGCATTCTGCAGTTGGTGGTTGGACCTCTTCTTTCTGTCATGCACGTCTATAGTGTCTTTGAAGAAATGCGCGCTGCTCCTGTCAACACATTAAATCCACAGAGAACTGCAATGATTGTGGCCGATTTTCTTAAGGTGTGTATTTCCAATGCCCATCTAAATGGACGATTTTTATTTGGTTATTCATTTTAGTTAATCTTCAACTGGAATTTAAACCAGACAGGAAAAATATCAAGCCCTGTTGATCTGAGATACCGCGAAGATCTCCTATTTCCTGGGCGACTCGTAGAGGATGCTGGGAATGTTAAAGTGGGAAGGACCTTGCACAAGGTTGTTAAGCCGTCAAAATTTCATGTACTTAAGGAAGTATTCCATGATGAGAAATTTATTTTAAATCGTGGAACTAGATGGACCGATATGGTGTTGGAGCACAATGCTACAGGTGAAGATGCATTGAGGGGGTGGCTAGTCGCTGCATATGCTGCAAACATGGAGAAGTCTTTTAACGAATCAAGTGCTAATGTCTTAGAACAGGCTTATGAGAGGATGAATGGTGTGTTCTCTCCATTTCTGTCTGAACTACGGTCGAAAGGGTGGCATACTGATCGTTTTCTTGATGGGACCGGAAGCCGTTTTGCGTGGTAATATCACACGGTTTCAGGTTATCTCACAATGTAGTGGGACAATTTTGCCTTTGTGATTTTAGTACTATTACAGAGTTAGGGAGGAAGGCATTAGCTTCTAACACACATCTAGCTTGTACTTTCACTCCCTTGGGCTTCATTTAATTTTTCAAGGGAATGCTCTTTCAATAGATATATGTTATTAATATCCTTATAGATAGAATCAATGTGTGATGGCAGTCAGATTTTTAACGTCAGTTTGGATTTCTTCTGTTCCTCACATTAGGTTTTAAAGCCCCACTTGTAATTTAAGGTAGAATTGTTATGTTCCTCAATCCTCACCATTAACCCATCGTCCCTTGATTACCTTGGGAGAAAGTTACTCGAATTAATTCTATGTAACAAGTGTCTGACCATGGAAGGGCAGGACTTAAGAGTATTTCTATCCTTAAATGGTTGTGAAAGGGCATGTGAATTGTTGCTCTTGTATCATCCACATGAAGTTTCATATAAGAATGGTTATTATATAATAAATGGTCTGATAGATAGCTAAGTGAAATTCATAGGCCTTGCATCTGATTTTTTGCTTTTACCCCACATTATGATTTGATTTCTGTTGAGTCTTCCTTAATTGGTAAGACAACCACCGATCAAATGGCTGAAACTGGTTCCTTGACTTTTGTCTGAATAAGCAAATTAAGGTCTGACAGATCAAAGCTAAAATCCTAACACATTGACTTCTGATTCTTTGCTGGTGCATTACATCATGCTTCAATCGTTGCCGTGTCTGTTTCATGTTCATATTACTGGGGTAAAAATGATGCCGTGTCTGTTTCATGCTTCAAATGATGCCGTGTCTGTTTCATGTTCATATTCTGTGTTGAGGTTTGAGAGAATTTAGGAATAAGTGTGTGTGTCAAATACTTGTGTTACTTGTATGATTTAGCTTTTCTTCCATCCAATTTCTCATAAGATGTTAGTGAATCAGACTAGTCAACATGGGATGACTAGTCAACATGGGATAGCTAGTTAGATGTCAATTTTGCTGCACTTATATAAAACCTGCCTGAGATATGTTATTTATAATCTGATCTAAAGTCCCAATGAGTGGTGTAGTTGTCAATGTCATTCAATGCCCTACTGACTTGCTAACCCTTTTTTTTTGTTTTTTATGGAGATCAAAGTGTTTATGCAATGAGATATAGAATCGAGCAGCCTTCTTACTGCCTGTTCAAGCCGTGACGGAAGAGAATTTAGATTAGCAACTGGTGAAACTTCTTGGACTTACAGACGGTATTAAGGCATGAATCTTGATTATAAGATAGTGACAGTTTTAGTTTATTATTGATGAATGAAATGAATTTGTCTTTTTATACTGGCAATCAAGAACAAAATTTGTAGTTGTTGTTTAGTTTACACGAAAGGAGATTTCCAGATCCTTAAGCCATTATACCGCCCGCCTCTTTGGAAGTTTATGATTTAATATTTCCTTCTCGAATATCAGAAGTAGTTTGCTTCACTCTAATCTCACCAGTTCAAGTGCTTTAAAATATCATTATCTTCTAAAGGTTATGATAGACTTTTACTTTGATTGTTCATCTCTGAAGTCCATAAGTAATGTGTTTAGATTAAATTAAAGCACTTGGAGATGACAATCTGTGATTTTGTTTGTTGATATATTGTATCATGACTCAGAATCCGTGCCACCCAATTGTTTGACCACTCTGAATATTGTTCTATTTTCTTACTGGACGATTTAAGTTTTATCATTGCTGCAATCTTATGGTACCTGCTTCAACACTGAGCTACTTAATGGTTTTACATCTTTGTTTGCTTCTTGAATGCTTCTACTCATAATATTATTGGCCTCATTGTTGTACTTATCACTGCAATCCACATGTTCTTAAAACTACAAGATTTTGTATTTGAGATCTTTGCTTTGTTTGTCCAGAATGGCGTGAACCATATATATATATATATATATAATGATTTAAAGGTGGGCCCGTTTCATGTATATAATCTGTCTCGTAGCCAGTCATTTTTGATGCCTTAAAAGAGAGTACAAGGCCTGGTGGTGCAGGTGGAGCTCGGAGAGCAAGAGGACTTGCTCTTGGTGCTCTTGGTACATGAATAATTTTTCTCTGGATTGCATCTCTTTAAGCACTCTGGCCACCGACGTAATGTACGGTCAAACTTGAACGTACGATTTGGTAAAAGGTTTGCAGCGGATTCTGTGCCCCGTGTCCAAAGTCATGTGGCGGACCCTAGAGGCATTCTGGTTTGAGATGAATGTCACTGGTTCAAGAAAAACAGCGGTAGACCCACACATATTTTTATATTGTCATTTGCATATCGTTATTTCATTTATGTGTTTGTTTTGGTTCTTTTCATTTTTCTTTTATTAAATGAGGAGAACAAATTAAAGGCATATGATTTACAGGTGTCCCCAACTCATGTAGCTTGTTTATCTCTCAGCATGATATTTTATAATTTTTGTCGATTTTTATTTTTATTTTTGTTATGTAGTTGTTTCGATAACTTATGCATACATCAACTAATTATTTCTCCGGTCCGATCAAATGCAAGTCATTTATGTTAAAAAATTTACAAGAGATTCATCTTTTGCATCTTGGCTCTAAATAGTTGTTAAATTTTAAACTCAGGACGTTTGATATTAAAAGTTTATCCTTATTTTTACTGGGTTATCTCTTGAGGTTAATTACAATTGATTTTTTTACGCTCAAACAACATTTTAATATATATTCAAGTGCACACAATTCTTACCCCTACAAAATTTAAAGGGAATTAAATGTACATAATCTTATTGAGTAAATAAGTTGTTTTTATATTTCGAGTTACGTTACAATCCTATCATACGGAAAACAGCGGTAGACCCACACACATTTTTATATTCTCATTTGCACATCGCTATTTCATTTATTTATTTTTTTGGTTCTTTTCATTTTTCTTTTATTAAATGAGGAGAAAAAATTAAAGGCATATCACTTACAGGTGTCACCAACTCACTAGCTTGTTTATCTCTCAGCATGATATTTGATAATTGTTGTTGATTTTTATTTTTATTTTTATTTTTGTTATGCGGTCAAAGTATTTCGGGATAACTTATACATACACCAATTAATTTTCTCTTGGATCCGGTGAAATGCAAGCTATTAACATTAGGAAAGTTACAAGAGATTCATCTTTTGTAACTTAATTTTAAAGGGCCGCTAAGTTTCAAACTCTAAACGTTTAGAGTTAAAATTTCATCCTTGTTTCTATTGGGTTATCTCTCAAAATTAACTACAATTGATTATTTACACTTAATAATCTTTGACTATATGTTCAAGTGCACGAGATTAAATGTAAGTTAGTTTCTATATTTCGAGTTACGTAACAAAATTTCGAGATCTTCGCCACTACAAAATTTAAAAAGAATTAAATGTACAAATCCCTGTTGAGTAAATAAGTTAGTTTCTATATTTCGAGTTACGTAACAATCCTGCCATACGGAAAGGCCGGCAGTCAATCAATCATGGCTTAGTGTATATATATGTAATGAACTCTTCACTTCTTTCGGGTCCCTCAAGATTTAATGTCGGTAAAGTCCAGGATTGCACATTGACTATCTTTTTTACTGCTGAAAGTGGTCCTCTACTTTAAGAGCTTGTGGGCTCACTCACCCCAAAGGACAGAAAAAAGTCAAAAATAGGGAGCAAACGTCCAGTCCTTTTGAGAAAAGATCAATATTTTTAGGTATGATTGGCTTGAACTCAAATTAGTCATAACTAGGTCCCAACGCTCCTCACTGGAGAAAGGTTGCTAAACATTATTATTTATACATACATATGAGTCACAGGCAGCTCCCCTTTTTCTTCTGAGTCGGTGCAGGTCATTCCAAATGTTTTAGTACTTTTTAACTTCTAAAAGATGAGTGAAGATTCTGATAGCTGTAGCATTTGTATTTAAAAAAGAGTGTGATACACGTGGTGATGAAAGTTGAAACTACAGGAGGTAGAGGAAGAGAAATAGTTGCTTGTTTAAATTTATGTTGTAGATTTTGGATGTGAAGATTGAGAAAGTGTTTAATTATGCTAATTAGGTAGATCAATATAGATTTCTGAAGAGAAGTAACCAATTACACCTCTTTTGATCGAATCTTGCATTTCATTTAAATGATATGACCTTCTCTAGACTCATAGTGACGAGAGTCTCGTGTGCATTGGACCATACCGTATAAAATTAACATAATATTTTAAAGAAAACAACCTATAGTTTGTTTTTTAGTATTCATTTATGGTTTAGGATTTTTCATTTCCTCCCTCATTCATAAAATTGTTTGTCTTTCCTTA
This sequence comes from Euryodendron excelsum, assembly GCA_033060915.1. Taxonomy (NCBI): domain Eukaryota; kingdom Viridiplantae; phylum Streptophyta; class Magnoliopsida; order Ericales; family Pentaphylacaceae; genus Euryodendron; species Euryodendron excelsum. The sequence continues at coordinate 4,650,733 of CM065382.1, forward strand.
ACTTAAATGGCTGCATTCATAGTCTCTCATTTGATGTAAAAAGGAGCATTGTGATGCTGCCCCAAGGAAATCTGTTGAATTCTATTGTCAAAGTATTCAAAGATTAAATTAATTGCTTAAAACACAAACTTATTATGCACTATTTTGGTAAAAGTTAAAATTGTTTTGGCAATAATTGCTGCCTTTTGTGCTTTCATTTAACAAGGAAAAATGAACCAACTCTTTTCTTACCCAAGAGGCAAACTAAGTGGCCTGTTTTTCCTACTGGTATACTGACTTGATAGGCTAAGAGGCATGTTAACCATCCACTAAAACATAAGTAGCTTGAAGCTAAACTTGGTTCAGTTATCCAAATTGCAACCCTGTTTTAGAAGAATTTATTTCGGAGCTCTCTCTTTCATTTTAACATAAAATCCAAATTATGCCATCCAACTCCCAAGCAGTCGCCTGGGTCTCACATCTACATTCTACAGCCACCCCATATGATTTCTCAGAGGACTTCACATAATAAGTTTACAAATAAATCACCTACAGACAATAATTGGGAGCAGCTTTTTTAAGCCAAGTATTGCTTTCAATTAAGTGTTGCTGGCCTGGATTCAAGAATTTACACTGAACCAGAAGGGCTCAAGCCTCTTTCTTTGAACCCACTTAATTCCTACCATTGATGCTAAGGTCCAAAACATAATCTAGAATATCAACAATAGACGCAATTAAACCCATCACACGTGCGCATTAATTTGGTTTTTTTTTTACACTAATGCACACATCTGTTTGCATTTATATAATTCTGTCTTAGGCAGTCAATGGAGTTCGAACCCAGTCATGTTTACAGCACTTTCTATGTTACCATTAGGCCTTAGTTAAGACTGTTTAATAAAGTGTCTTAGTATATATATAAATACGTATATGTGTAGACATCTTATCCTTTCATAGTTTCTTTGTTCACATGTGGACCCATTCATTCATATTGGGCGTATCCACGTTTTATTTGACCATTGAATCCAATTATTATATTAGACACCTCGTGGGGAGAGAGAGAGAGAGAGAGAGAGAGAGGAGAGAGAGATTTGCCTGGAAGGTGCGGGCGGTACCTGTCTTTTGAAAGTGTACTTGGACTATTGGAAGCAGCTAGCTAGCACCCCTTATTTGGTGGAGTCTCTACCTCATGAATCTTAATAAATAGCCACTCATGACCCTGAAATCGTTTCAAGAGCTTGGATAGGAAACGAAGAGAGAGAGAGAGAGAGAGCAGGGTTCGATAGGTCTCAAATAACTTTTGAGATCCAATTAAGGATGGGAAGAGCTCCATGCTGTGAGAAGATGGGACTGAAGAAAGGTCCATGGACGCCTGAAGAAGATCAGATATTAATCAACTACATTAATCTCCATGGTCATGGCAATTGGCGCGCACTTCCCAAACAAGCGGGTAATAATTCCAATGTCGCATCTGGGATTTCAACTTCTATCAAACTCAGTGATTTCTTTCGTTCCTTTTCCGGTTTTTATATAAGGTCCAGTTTTAACATCGAGTGACAAAAAGAACTAGATGATCTAATTTCATTTTAACATATGGTCTTTATAAATAACTTCATTGTAATTTTTCTTGGTTTCTCAGGTTTATTAAGGTGTGGAAAGAGTTGCAGGCTCCGATGGGCAAATTACTTGCGGCCGGATATTAAAAGAGGAAACTTCAGCAGAGAAGAAGAGGAAACTATAATAAAGTTGCATGAAATGTTGGGAAATAGGTGTGTCCAATGGTAGATATTGCGATGAGGATGAACAGCTTTCACAGACAGTAGAATATATAAAACTTGTGGAAATTTAAGCTTAATTGCTTCGATACATTCAGCATTGACTGATTATTTTTGCTTAAACATATTTCATGAAAATGTAGAAATATTTAAAAGTGCAGATTCCAAACTGATATATATTATATTAATACATGTTCAAATGCATGCTGAGATACAGACCAATTAAGTTCTAGCTCTAGCAATATTTTCAAATACTGCATGACAAGATTTAGCACATTAATAGTTAGCTAATGCAAATTTTTGCATAACCTTTCATCTGCAGATGGTCAGCCATTGCAGCGAGATTGCCAGGGCGCACAGACAATGAAATAAAAAATGTGTGGCACACCCACTTGAAAAAAAGGATCAAGCAAAACCAGGCCACCCCATTAACCCAACAACCACACACTATCAAAATGCACACAGAAAAAGAACCAGAACCAATGAATTATTCGAATGAAGTGAGGTTTGGAAGCCCACAACATTCGTCCAGTGACATCTGCTGCTCGGCCACGGCCACCAGCTACACCACTACCACCGCCGTCAACGCCTGCATGAGAGCTGATGCATTCGATAACTTGCCTGCGATGGATGATAATTTTTGGTCAGACGTACTCTCCGCTGACAATTCCGGCGTGATGGTTGATATTCCGGCAGCCGCTGCTGACCCACTACTTCAATGTCAATTTTCCTCACTTCATACCGTGGAACATTTTTATAGCAACAATTCAAGCATTCATGATGGCATGGACTTTTGGTACAACCTCTTTACAACAGCTGGGGAATTACCAGATTTTTACGTGTAAAGGTTTCCATTAGTTGTATATTTCTTTCTTTCCTCTTAGATTTTAGCTCCTTGGTGTCCAGTTTTTGACCGTTAAATATCAAGAAAATAATTGAAATCTGGCCAAAAAGTGTCCAACAGGGCATGTTGATTATTCATGAACCATACAAAAACTTGTCATTATCGTGTACAGTATTTTTCCATAAAAAAAGGAAGGGAAAAAAACGAGGAACATTGTGGCAGTGACTCGTGGAAAAAAACGATAATCACAGCTCCTTCCTCCACATCTCTATTGATTTACGATGATAGTGATACAGTAATGGTGAGGAGATGAGGAGCATGATAATGGAGATTCATATGCATGTTTAAACATAGCACAAAATCCTTTATAATCAAGCATGATTATCCATAAAGTTGCCCTATGCCAAAAAGAAAGCCATGCTCAATAAGGAATGATAGATATCGTCAGTAAAAGACAACTCTCTACTAATACTGTTTGATACCAAAAGAGAACATCAGTACTAATAGTTTTCTTTTGCTGAAGATTAAAGGAAAAAGGGAAAAATGGCCGAGGGTTTCCTGCGGAAATGATTCAGAAGTAGAACCATTTTAGTTTTTGAAGCCAGGCTTGTTTGATTTTGTACAAAATCCCATGTTTTGGGTTTTATGAGAGGAGTGCCTTAATTCCCAATCAAAAACAAAGGAAAAGAGAATAATAAAAGGAGGTGCCAACCAGTAAATTATGAGGGTTGAATCGTAGTACTCCTAAGTTCTTTTTCAGGTTTTTCATATTATTTTGTTGGATTCAAAGTTCATTTAGTTGGCCAACATAGCTGTCTTGGAACTTCATTTTTTTTATGGCAATGGTGAATCATGTGAATATCGTTTTGTTTTGTTTTTTCCTTTCTAATTATTCTTTGTGCTTTAGGACATGCACAGCCGAGACTAAAGTAAGCAACTCGTGTTTAGTCGATGTACGATACTATTTTCTCACTACGAAAGCAACTCTCTCCATCTCTGTCTCTCTCTTTTTTAACATAAAAAAGATAAAAGTAAATTTACACATCCGTCAAAGAATAAAATCTTACCAAACATACATCGGCCGAAGCTTAGGCCCCATAAAGCATTGAATAGCAGTTTTAGTCTCCACTAAATGGTTATGAAGGTTCGAATCCAAATATTAAACGAGAAAATGAAGATGTTTTGATGAGAACTTGTATATTCAAATTTCCAAGTATAGTGTTGTTTTTTTCTGTCTACGGGAGGTTCACTTGGATGCCTTCTTTCTAAAAGATTTACCAATCAATTTTCAAGAAGTGATTAGTTCTGAAATCTCAAGGCAGTGTATAAGGCCATGAAATCATGAGGTCAACAGATCCGACACATTTATATTCTGCTCATATGATGAGGGGTTTGGTGTGAATTTTCCTTCTCCATGTATCGGTGGAGACAGCCCAACTCCAACTTTTTTGTCTGGGAATTGAAAGTCGTTTGTATGGTATCTGGGGGAAAGGAGAAAAAAAACAGAAAAGAGAATCGCAAGTCAATTTGGAAATAATTGATTTTATTGAGTTTATGACTTAATTAGAAGAGAGATCCTGGTCTCCAAAGCTCTCGAGAGCTTGGGGACTATCTAATGGTTTTTTTCTTTTCCCTTTTTATTTCTCTTTCTTTTTTCTTGTCAAACAATTGAAATAATATCTACCCACTTGTCACTTGACCCAAGTTAAACACTCCCATATGAGTTCACGCCTATTAGACTTCTTTGATTGAAATTAAAGTACATTAGAATGGTGAGTATTTTTTTTTTTTGTTGGGGGGGGTGGGGGGTGGTTAGTGAGAGTGCTAAGTCCATCAACCCTAATTCTGAAATCCTCTAATTATTTTGCCTAATAGATAATTAAAAAAAATAGAAAATAAAAAAGATAAAATATATCAACTCCTCAAGCATGAGATAATGAATGTGGGACATGAGTTTATACATGCAGTAAATGAGATAAATATTCACTGGCACGGTAATACTAATTACCATCAAATACATTAAGGGTGTGTTTGGTAGGGCTTAAAAATTAAGTTTTTTTTAAGCTTACTAGTAAAAAAGTTAAGTTTTTCTAGCTTTTTTGCTTTTCTGATTTTAGTTTAGATAAAAATAAACAAAAAAGCAAAAAAAAAAAAAAAAGCAAAGAAGTTGACTTTTGTTGACTTTTTTTGCTTATAAGCTTGCAAAAAAATTAACCAAAAAGTTGTACCAAATAGACCCTAAAAGGTAAAAATTACAATCAAATAAGGTTGCTACTTTTTCACTGGATTTTTTTACCCTGTAAAAGATGTTGAAATTAAAAGTTATTGAATCTCATATTTGTCCTTCATTTCATAAATGCAAGTTGTTGAAAAATATTAAGGTGGGAACTTGTTAAAAAATATGCAGATGACAAGGGGAAAAAAAAGAGTTGGGCTAACCCAGGAAAAAAGCGCTAGCGTACCCACTGATATTGGGCTCAATATAAATGGGCAATACTTTCATTAACTGTTGTTCTGGGCTGCATCCAAACCCATTTAAACCGAATCAGAGCCTATCGCCCCATGAACTGACTCGGTATGGGCCATACTGCAAGGTTTCCTAATTACCGCCACATCTAGGCCTGTCAATTGGATGAGACTCTGATCCTAACTCAATCCTAATGCCTGAGGCGGCGCCTAATATTATTGCTGCTCTTTCTTTTTTTTTCTTCGAGTCAAAAAAAAATTGCTCTCTTTTAATTTTTTATCAAGAACAAAATTCAGAGCAACAACTCTCTCTGTAGATTGTACTTTGTTTATATATTTTCTCTCTTCAGGAAATTTAGGGTTCTTTTCTTTTTCTTAAAAAAAAATTCTTGACATATGCATCTTGCAGATATCCTGTTGAACTGGACTTCCATACTCTGTATATCGTACTTTGTTTTTTTGTACTTGGTACTTATCCTTTTGTCTTTGTTTAGAAAAGAATTGAGGTTTTTCATGGAAACTTTTGAAATGGGAAAAAGCCATTTCTATGTATTTCATTTTACCTTTCACTTGTTATATCCGAAAGCTAAATGAAGCCTTAGGATCCAATATATCTTGTTATGTTAATTTTAACAAGTTATGGACAAATTCTGCATTTTTCACTGTCTTTTATATTAATTATGTATGTTACATTGTGGGACTTGTAGTGGCATTCAAATCTAGGGAGGACCATAGAAAGCAGCTGGAATTGGAAGAAGCACGCAAGGCAGGTCTTGCTCCAGCCGAGGTTGATGAGGATGGAAAAGAAATCAATCCTCATATTCCTCAGTATATGTCATCTGCACCTTGGTATCTTAATGCAGAGAGACCAGTATGTCGTCTAATTTTTCTTTTTTGCTATATGCTCAGTGTTTTACAAAGGCTGGAGATTGAAACCTCTTGTTATGTTTCTGCTTGTTAGAGTTTAAAACATCAAAGGAAATGGAAGTCAGATCCAGATTATACAAAATCATGGTACCACAGAGGTGCAAAAATTTATCAGGCTGACAAGTTTAGGAAGGGTGCTTGTGAAAAGTAAGTGAAAGCCTGCTCTCTTAGGCCTTGTATAGCTAGCCAAAAAGAATAAGGCATATGTTATTGGCTATTAATACTCATTAGGCCTTGTATAGCTAGGTAATTCGGAATTGGGGAACTGATGTTCCAGATGATTTGGTTCTGGACCAAAAAGTACTAGCTGAAGCACTAAAGAAGGTAAATTTAGGTCAAATTTTGTTTTTATAAATTCTTGCTTCTGCTCCCTATCATTATAACTATTTTGGTTTCTGTTTTTTACAGCAACTTTTTTTTCTTCTGGATAAGTAACTTTTTTTGTACGACTTCTTTAAATTTTGAAGGCATGTATCACTTATTTGTAAATATGGAACGACAGATTACAGAATTTTTGCCATGTCGTTTATATAAGAAATTAATTGGGTACTGATTAAATATATTTTTTGACGTAGGCTAAGCTTCTAAGATGTATTTCTGGTCAGATTTGAAACAACAGTTTTGATTGTCCTTTCATATACATGTTTATACATCTCGTCACTGATATGTTATTGGACTGGAATATTTGGTCTGGACAGGAGAAGATAAAGATGAAAGAAAGCGCAAATACAATGTTAAATGGAATAACGAGGTATGCTTTCTTTCATTGTAACATTACATCCTAGTTAGTAAATACTTGATTAAACTCGTCTTGTACTCATATGCTATATTTATTTTCAAAGAAAAACTTATAATGTTCTAAAAAACACTAATACAATTAACTTAAGAAGTATTAAAACCAAATTATGCATAAAAGGTTTAACACGCATCCATGAAAGCACATCTAGATAATTTAAATCTTTATAAATCAGACTGGCAAAAATCCTATAATTTTGGGTAATATTCTTTATTTTAGGATGAATGCAAAAATGATTAAAGAATTAAATGGCATGAGAGTTGAAGTCAATTGAACCTTTATGTACTTGCTACTTATATTGATCGTAAAGAAGATGAGCGTTGTCCATTGTATTCAACTAATAGTAGATTTTCACTTTGATGTCTTGTATGATTAAATGGTGGGTTAGATTCATAAATTTATATGAGTTAGAAACTTTGATATTTGTCACAAGTTTTTCACAAAATTTCGTACTATACTACTTGTATCATACTTTTGACGTCTAAGTTTTTTTATGCTCAAGCACATCTATGCTAAAATTGCTTTATATACATCACTAGAGCTCCACTGTTTATTGATTCATCCAATTCTTGCTTTTCTAACTGCAAACAAGCCAAAAGAAAAGAAAACCAAGACCATAGTAAACAGAAGGTAAACTGCTAACTAGCTAACAACTACAATCGACGAGCCATCATCTCCTGAAGCTGCATCTCTGCCCGGATTCTAGAAATGAACTCCTCTGCTCTCTCATTTATTCCATGCATCTGTGGTGAGGCCAACCCCAATGATTCCCACATATCATCTGCTGCACCTGCACGCATCTCTTCCTGACCTTCGACAGCTCCTTTGCTTGTCCCTGGAACATCATCGGCAGGCTGGTCGGGGAGTTTGGCTGTCTTTGAACTTGTCGAACACTTATCTGTGATAAGTCCCTTGCTTGTTGCTACTGTGCCTGGTGGCTGCAGGTGCTCCTTCAGAGCTGACGCTGGCTCTATGAGGAGCTCCTCGATATAAACTGGTGCTGGTCTTTTCTGGAGACGATAACAGTGAAGAAGTTTTTGGGTTGTTTGGATTGTCCGTCTTTTTCGCTGATGGCGTGGTTGGAAGATCAAGGCAGGCCATGGAACTGCTTTGTTTGGAGTTCTGAGTAGGTTTCTTGGTTTCTTGATGGCTTTGGATCTGTTGAGCTTGTGGAGTTTACGATGGAGCTTGCTGCTGAAGATCTTCCATGCCTTCTTAGCGGGTTGAAGCCTCTTGCACAGTTTCAAGAAAGACATGAGAGAGAGAGAGAGAGAGAGAGAGAGAGAGGCAAGAGTGTGCTTAACTTAGCAGTGCATGGGGAGACACCAGAGGATTGCTTCTTTATAACATGGTGAAGCTTAGATTCGTTGTGGATATATGAATTGCTATTATATTGGACTCATGTGCTTACTGCAGTTTAGTCGGCTTAGTTCTTACGCAATACGCACCAGGCAACTCGCAGTTGGTAAGGAAAGCATAATCGTGGAAGACCCCTGCTTTTATTCTCATTTTTTACTTTCTTATTATGGAGCTATACATATTTATCTATATCTATACTATACTATATGTAAATGTAGTAGTAGTATGTAAAGCTTTTAAAAATCAATCTCTATTTTTTTAAAAATTCTAAAAAACTACGATGACACGTGGCATGCTTAACTCTTTCAACCAATCAGACTTCTCTCTCTCTCTTTTATAAAGTACAAAAAAACCAAAAAAATAATTAATCAAAGAAAATAATTAAAGGAATGAAATTCTAACAAGGAAACACACACACACACACAAAAAAAAGGAAATAGCTAGATTGTCGGAAAATTATTGAAAAAATCTCTCACTAACAAGATTTGATTCTCAAAATCTCTATGAATCTACATATTCTCTCTATATATCTATTTGTTTGTGTTTTCTCTCACTTTTTACATCCAAAGCAAGGTGAGATTTTTCACCTTTTTTAATTGTTGTTTTTCTGTCATTTTTGTATTAAAATCTTTGTATCTTATGTTTCATGGCCTATAAGAACACTTGGGACCCGAAGCGATGGTGAAAAAGTTAAATAGATGTTAATATTCACTTTTTTAATTGTTGTGTTTTTGTAATTTTTGTATTAAAATATTTGTATTTTATGTTTCATGGCTTATAAGAACACTTGAGAAAAATGAGATTTTTCACTTTTTTAATTGTTTTTTTTCTTTCATTTTTAGATTAAAATCTTTGTATTTTATATTTCATGGTTTATGAGAACACTTAGGACCCGAAGCGCTGGTGAAAAATGTCATGTCGTTACAAAGTTGGCTTGGGAGCATGCCAAATTCAGTTGGTGCATACAGGTTCGCTTGGAAGGACAACATTCAGACTTGCCGCAGGAGTGGTTAACTTGGCTCTTGGTTAGTTTGCGTTGGGGTTATTCTGCCGTTATCATTGACAAACCCAAAAAATAATGGCTTAATCTTTATGTGTAGTGTTGTCTTTTATCATGGGTAATTGTTTTCCTTTAATGAACTTTTTTACCATTAGTTTGATTGCTATGAAAATGTAAGAAAAGGAATAGAGAAGTTTCACTTCGTTTTTTTTTCTTTCTTTTTGATGTAATGGATAAACTCAAAAGATTATAAATCTATATCTGGTTTTAGTTCTTCTTCACTTCTGAATTGGGAAACAGATTTTAACTTTGTTTTTCATGTTTTCGTGATTCTCTAAATTTGCTCTTCTACACCACTAAACAAAAATAAGTAGAAAGAAAAAAGTTAATGAAAAGGAGGGTACACAATGGGTTTTGATATCAGAGGAGAGGGACATAGTTTGTTCTTTAAGGTTGGAAAAGTGCATAGGTACGAATCTCTACAAGAAAGCATGCAAGAAGGGGAAAAAATAAAAAAATAAAAGAGAGATGAGAGGGCTGAGGGTTTTGTTGCAGTATCACCCAAAAAGAGGAGTTGTTTGGCTATAGTGAAGTTATAAATTACAGTTATGCCATCTTACTAAATGAGATTAGTTTTTCAAGGTCAAAGAGTGTATGAACAAAATTTAATGAAAACCTCTTCCTTTTTTTGTTTAAGAGGATCACGTAAAGATATTAGATTTACACATTTTATTTTTCATTACATTTTAAAATTGGATTGCATTTTTTTAAACCCAATTGAGGCAATATACTTAGATTAGTGACAATTCACACTAAGTTTGGTAAAGATTTTATTCGTTAAATCTCTCTTTAGTTGAAAAATTAAAAGAACCCAAAATTGGCCTAATATATTCCTTTAAGAAAGGATACAAGTATGGAATATAAATTCCGTGCATATAATCAAATCTGACTAGAATATATTTGAATAAACTTATCTATTATAGAAAAATGGCTTCTTTTGTTTTCGCATAGAGGCATAAGTGAAATTAAGAAAGTATTTTAGGAATGTGATCTTTTTGGAATTATGGACGGATTTTAGGAATGGATTTTAATTTGGCATTTTTAGATGCAAATGTTATTCCTAATTCTATGATTAATGTGTTCTCAATATAGTATTGAATTATTAAATTTTCATCTTATAGAAATTTCGTGCATTGCACGAGTCAACGCTAGTTATACTATATGCAAATGTAGTGGGAGCTTTACAAGTTTCCAAAAATTAATTCTTATTTTTTTAAAAATCTTAATTCTTTAAGAAGCCACATGGCACACTTAGCTTATTCAATTAATTAGGCTAAAAGCAAAACAAAATAAAAAAATAATTAAACAAAAAATTAATTATAGAAAATAATTAAAGGAGTCAAATTCTGATATCAAAACACAAAATTAACTAACACTCGGTTTGGATTGATTAGATTTTTTTATCTCTAAAATATCTCTAAATCCTAAAATTTCTCTTCAATTTGGAAAAAAACTAAGACATCCCTAATATCTCTCAATTCCCACTGGAAAAAAAGGTAGGGTGCCTTCAAAATTCAAATCAAGGCTAACTTCTCTTTTTTTCATTTTAAATAATCTCTCTCTCACATGCATATGTTTTCAAAAAAAAAAAAATTTGTCTTGTGGGTTGAAAATATCTTTATAATGTATACAATATAAGCGACTAGCCTAATCACATCAATGAAGGCGCAGCTCTACCATCGCCGACCACTGTTGTTGACATCGTCAACCCAGCACTGGCTCCACTGTCGCAGACCACACCGACCCCTCCTTGATCTTGAAGGTAATCTATTGTCTATCTATGATTTTTCAAGTCTTACGTGTGTCAATTGTTTATTGGACTAAACTTTAACACCCTTGGCAACAAACAACACCATCTTTGCGTGATCAGCAGCAGCCTCAAGAAGGATTGGCTAATCATGTAGCTACAACTAATAGTGTTTGGCGTTCTTCAAGGTCAATCGGATGGGTCTGATGGTTCTTACAATTCTTTCATTGGTGTTTGGTAAGATTTCTTGCAATTCTTTCATTCGTGTTTGGTAAGATTTGTACTGTGTAAGCAACAACACCATACGAAGGTGTTAAGAACAGAAGTTGTTTCGGTGGTTTAAGGGCAGATGTCTACGGTCATGGGTGGTGATGTTGAAGGATGGGTTTTAATATATATATCAATGGCTAAGAATTTTTTGTCTTAATGTTTTATTTGCTATGTAGAGGCATTTTTTTTTTTAATCTGTTCGTTCTTTTCCACCTCTTTTCTTTCCTTCTTCTTCTTTTTACTACACCCACCCATTTTCTTTTTTCCTGATTGGTTTTCATGTTCATCAGTGGTTTTCATGTGTTTCTTTTTTGTTATGTATGAAGTTAGCGAAATAAGATATACGTTGTGCCGTTTGTTTATTACGCAATGATTCTCATATTGGTTAATGTGGAGTTTTGATGGCATTTGTCAAAATGGATTCAAATGTGAAAGCACTCATGGCAGTAAGCATCAGGACCAAAGGCAATCACGAATCAAATTTACGTAACAATTGCTTCATGGGTTTGCCTATAATTAAAGTTCATTCTAAAAGAAGGTAAAAACGGTGAAAAGATTGAATAGCAACAGTTTGTTTATAAATTTTCATCATAGTATTTATTTGTACGTTTTTATTGGGTGGGTTACCAGATTTCAAATGATCTTGGAATGTAATTGACAACTACATTTTCATATTGTTATTTTTTAAAAATCCTATGGGAATGTATAACGACATACTTTTTCATAGGCCTATTTTTTTCCTTTAAAATACGAGTTTTTTTTCTTAGCAAAAGAACCAAATGCATGGAAAAACTTCATTTTTGAAACCCGGTCTCTCTATAGTATTTTGTTTTTCTTTTCGAGAGCAATCCAGATTCTTATTTTCACGGGCCTCTTTAGTATTTTTAATGTGCAATAGTATAGTCATTTGAATCCATGGGAAACCAATAAGATGTGATTGTTTATATGCGGTATTTTGTTTTTATGGATAATATTCACTATTCAATTTTAAATACCTCTATATTTGGGTCTCCATTAAATATATCATATTTATCTTATCATACCTCAATATTGTTGAAACGATAGTCAGGGTTTTGATTGAAGTTTAGAACTATTTCTACTGTTATTTTCTTCATTAAAAATAAGCCTTTAAAAATATACACTTTTTCCAAAAGAAAAAAAAAGCCTTAATGGAAAGTTTCTTACTTATAATTATTTCACTCTTTTAATTTAAAGTTAATAAAAAGTCCTAATAGCCCTAAAATTACATATTTATATGTATCTTGAATAAAGATTTCATTAAAATCTTTCCTAAAATCACTCACACATTTCTAAAATCTGTCTTTATTCTCACCATTCACTCATTCATTATCTTCAAATTCAAAATGAGATAATCTATCAATATTTATGCCATATATATAAAATGAGACTATCTATACTATATGTATAACATGCAAAATGTTATATGTAGATATGCATATAACAGTGCAAAAGACATTCAAATGTTGAGTAAGTTCATAACAATTGATGCCAATTATGTACTTTAATTTATGTGTCACCTTAATCTGCACTCTCTCTTTTTTATGCCACCTAAAATGATAAATATTACGTAATATGTAGTATTATCATTTTAAGTTATATAAATTTGTGCATAACAGAAGTTTTAGGTTATATAAATTTACGTGACACCGATTATTATTGTTACTAGGCTGAGCATAAGCCTTTACACAAATATTTTTAACTTTATATAATAAACATAAATCTTATAAATCATGTGCATCACACGAATCAACGCTAGTATACATGTGTACGTAAGTGTGTTAGGCACTTTGGCTAGGTGCTAGTTGCATCTAGAGGCTTATCTTCTGTTTCTTATTTAATTCTGCGATCTTTGATTGGTGGTTTAGTTTTAAGTTCAAAAATCTGAAGAAGAGAATTTGGCGAGCTTTATTTCTAGCAGTTATTTGGTTTATTTGGAAAATGAGGAACAACTCTATTTTCAACAACATGAAGTCAGATTGGATGGAAGCTGTTTTTGAAATCAAAATGAACATTGCCTTATGGATTAAAGCTGAAGGTGCTGCCTCTTCATTCTCTGTTAATGACTTCAATTTGTGCATTGAAGGTGTGAGAAACAGCTATCTGTGATACCCTTTCACAGCATAATATTCCATTGTTGATTTTTCTATGTATTGAGCTCAAAAGGATGCTCTCAGCTCTATTTTGCTGCTAAGTGTTTCTATCATTGGTGAATTCTCATCTTGCTAGGTGTTTATTTAATTTTGACTCTCTCTGTATGGCTGTGTGCTCTTTTGGTTGCTCTTTCTTAATATTGAGCTCCCGAGATCACCTCCATTTGTTGTACTTCTCTTCATTTTCTGAATGATATTTTGCTTTTCAAAAAAAAAAAAGTATATGCCTTTTGGCCTTCTCGTTCCGTATGAAATGGATGTGGGAATCCTGAATTCAGGACCAGAACAAGTTTAAGTACATATAATAGTTTATCCGTTCGTGTGGTCATTTTTGTATATAAATTGATGGCCATAAGCTCCTATCTCTTACTTAAAACAAGAAAAATGTGGAGAAGTCGACATAAGTTGTGAGAACTGATCTTCAAGTTTGAAAATAAACCTTCACTCGTATCAAATTTTCTTGAGCCCTTCTCGTAATTTTGCGGAGCAAAAAAATGCAGGGTCTCTACTTTTTGCCAAAAGAGAGATTCAGTGCAAGAGGAACCTCAAGGATGGGTGTCACGGGTCGCTTCCTTGCGCCCTATGACGTCCCACGCAAGTGCCTTCGCACTTGCCCTAAGGCCCCAAGGTGTGCCAAGAATGATGGAGGACGGATGCCCAACAACGTGCCAAGAGGCTCCAACAAAAGGCCAAGGGGTGCTCAACCAATGCCCAAGGCAATATGCTTCAAAGACGGGTCAAATGGTGCTTATTTGATGGCCAAAACAATGCCCAAGCATTGCCCAAACAATGCCCAAACATTGTCCAAAACAGCCCTAAAACAGTCCCATTTATGCCCCATGAGATGCCCCAAGACAGCCCCTATAATGCCCAACATGGCAGCCAAGACAGCCACCAAATGCCCCACGTGGCAGCCATGGCAGCCAGCCAAGGCAGCAAGGCAGCAGCCAGCCGTGGCAGCAACAAGGCAGCAGTGCAGGCAGCAGTGCAGGCAGCAGCGGGCAGCAGCGGCGCTTTGGCGTTTGAGGGACGTTCCGGCCATATTTTGCCGCACAACCTAGGGTCCAAACCCTTGTAAATATGTAGGAGTTTAAGTCCTAGCAAGCCTTTTGATGTAATTCCCTCCGTGGCGACGATGAAGGGCCAATGCCAAATTTACACATAGTACACCTTTTTGGTGCATCTTTGGCATGGCATTTCTCCTAGCTCCGGAGGGCAAATCAAGCTAGGTTTTTTTATGTACATAGCGTTTATGATGTATTTTCCCATTCCTAGAGTTTAGGATTTTTGGACAAGTGTAGAATTAATGAGAGTCCGTTATGACTCCTCGGGCACACACTATGTTTTCACTTGTCAGTTTGTAAATGGCTAAAAATGCTACTATAAGGGGGGTATGTATGTCAACAACCTCCCCCACCACTTTTCTTGTAATCAACCAAGCACTTGTTTTTCATCTTCTAAGCATTGTAAATACCTTCTTAGCAATGAAAATGTACTCTTTTGTTAATTTCTTGTGTATTTCTTTCCATCAATTTCCAATGTAAATGCTTGTATTGTGCCATCAAATTGCTTTGCTTGTAATCAACCGGTGGAGACTTGAGCTTGGCGGGCTTGTCAAGGGAGCTTGGCGGGCGCCACACGGGGGCATTGTGACATTCAACTTGCTCACAAGTGCCGCCCCGTGACAGTTGGTATCAGAGCCACAACGAGACTCGTGGCCTTTGTAGCTGCAACTCACTAGTGCAACCGAAGCAACCGAGGATGGTGACTCATGCACAGAGGATTGAGGCATTGGAGGGGAGGATGGATGGAATGACCATGGTGGCCACAA
Organism: Euryodendron excelsum; assembly: GCA_033060915.1. Lineage (NCBI taxonomy): Eukaryota > Viridiplantae > Streptophyta > Magnoliopsida > Ericales > Pentaphylacaceae > Euryodendron > Euryodendron excelsum. The sequence goes on from CM065382.1 coordinate 4,665,958, forward strand.
GATTGGAGGATCGGGTGAGGGCACTCGAGCAAAGGAGTGATGGTGCTGTGGGTTCTGTGTCAGAAAGTGGCAGTCATGCCCAAGACGTCGAAGCTCTTCGAGCGGAGATTGTGAGTCTACGGCAAGACTTGGAAGACTCCAACAACCGTGTCAATGTGTTGACACGCCTCGTAGCCATGGGAGGCAATGGGGGTGATGGGAGCACAAGAGGGCCAGCATTGGGGGCAACAGTTGGGGTGTCACACATGCGAGTGCCAGAGCCGCGTGCCTATGGAGGTGCCAGGGATGCCAAAGAGTTGGACAACTTCCTCTTTGACATGGAGCAGTACTTCAGGGCTGTCCAAGCTGAGGAGGTGCAGAAGGTGTCAATGGCAACCATGTATTTGTCCGGCGATGCCAAGCTGTGGTGGAGGACAAAGTATGATGAGATTCAACAGGGCTTATGCAACATTGCTACATGGGAGGAACTAAAGAGGGAGCTCAAATTGCAATTCTTTCCGGAGAATGTGGAGTATAATGCCAGGCGTGCTTTGAGGAGTTTGGAGCATACAGGCACCATAAGGGACTACGTCAAGCAATTCTCAGCCCTAATGCTTGACATTCGAGACATGTCAGAGAAAGACAAGTTGTTCTCCTTCCTTGAAGGTTTGCAACCATGGGTAAGGGTCGAGTTGCATCGGCAGAGGGTGCAGGACTTGTCTAGTGCCCAAAATGCAGCGGAGTGCCTTGTTGACTATGCCGTGGAGCCACAACAGCAAGATGAAGAGTCATCCAGCAAGGGTGTGAGAAGCAGCATGTCCCAAGTGCATGGCAAACCCAGAAATGGGGGAGCCGAATGTGGGTCAACCAACAAGGGAGGCGGGTATAAGAACAACAACAACAACTCCAAGGGCAACGGAAAGGACTCCCATCGAGAGAGCAAGCATAAGGGGCCTATTTCATGCTACTTGTGCGGTGGAGGCCATAAAGTGGCAGAGTGCCCACACAAGAAAGCTATCAATGCCTTAAGGTCTTCGATGTCCGAGCCACCCGTGGATAGTGGAGGCAGCAGTGATAGTGAGGAGGACACAAGGTCGAGAAGAAGTGCCAGACGGAGGTCTAAGGCCGGTTCAAGGGTTGGTGCACTTCAAATGATGAATGCCATCAAGCAGGAAGCATCAAACTCCAAAGTCAAGAGTGGCAAGGGTGTTGATGTCCAGCCAAGGCATGTCATGGAGGCGTCGAGTTCCAAAACTAATGGTAAGGGGGCTGACACCAAACTGAGGCAAACCAAGGAGTTGGGGAAGCCTATGGAGAGGAGGAGAATAACCACCAAGGGTCTTATGTTCGTGGACATCAAGGTCAACGGCAAGCCCATCCGTGCACTCGTGGACACTGGGGCCACCCACAACTTTGTGGCTAGCATGGAGGTGGAGAGATTGGGCTTATCCTTGGAGAAGGACACTTGTCGGATCAAAGCGGTGAATTCGGCGGCTCAACCGGTGTGTGGCATTGCAAGGTCAATCTCCGTGAAAGTGTGCTCTTGGGAGGGGCGTCTTGACTTTACGGCGGTGCCCATAGATGACTACCAAATTATCCTTGGGTTGGACTTCTTGAGGGAAACCATGACTGTGGTGGTGCCATATAACAACGTCTTGTGCATGCAAATGCCCAAGCCGTGCATTGTTCCAACCATGTCAACCAACAATGCTGGAAGGTGCATTTCAGCCATGGAGAAGTTGGGGGCCAAGAGAGAAGAGCCTGGGAGGACAATGGTGGGGAAAATTGAGGAGATTTTGGAGGAGGGGCCAATCCCCAAGTCCAATGAGCTTGTGTCGGGGGCCAAGCCGGGTGCCCCATTTCAGGCGGATATCTTCGAGAGGCCAGGGTCGAGGGAGGAGCTCACCAAGTGCCGAGATAGTCCGAGGGGCAAAACCACTTTAGCCTTGCAGGGGCAGGGCCAAACAAAACTCAAACCAGTCCAAGAGTCACCGAGGACGGTGACCGTTCGAGTGGGGGAGAATGTCACGGGTCGCTTCCTTGCGCCCTATGACGTCCCACGCAAGTACCTTCGCACTTGCCCTAAGGCCCCAAGGTGTGCCAAGAATGATGGAGGACGGATGCCCAACAACGTGCCAAGAGGCTCCAACAAAAGGCCAAGGGGTGCTCAACCAATGCCCAAGGCAATATGCTTCAAAGACGGGTCAAATGGTGCTTATTTGATGGCCAAAACAATGCCCAAGCATTGCCCAAACAATGCCCAAACATTGTCCAAAACAGCCCCAAAACAGCCCCATTTATGCCCCATGAGATGCCCCAAGACAGCCCCTATAATGCCCAACATGGCAGCCAAGACAGCCACCAAATGCCCCACGTGGCAGCCATGGCAGCCAGCCAAGGCAGCAAGGCAGCAGCCAGCCGTGGCAGCAACAAGGCAGCAGTGCAGGCAGCAGTGCAGGCAGCAGCGGGCAGCAGCGGCGCTTTGGCGTTTGAGGGACGTTCCGGCCATATTTTGCCGCACAACCTAGGGTCCAAACCCTTGTAAATATGTAGGAGTTTAAGTCCTAGCAAGCCTTTTGATGTAATTCCCTCCGTGGCGACGATGAAGGGCCAATGCCAAATTTACACATAGTACACCTTTTTGGTGCATCTTTGGCATGGCATTTCTCCTAGCTCCGGAGGGCAAATCAAGCTAGGTTTTTTTATGTACATAGCGTTTATGATGTATTTTCCCATTCCTAGAGTTTAGGATTTTTGGACAAGTGTAGAATTAATGAGAGTCCGTTATGACTCCTCGGGCACACACTATGTTTTCACTTGTCAGTTTGTAAATGGCTAAAAATGCTACTATAAGGGGGGTATGTATGTCAACAACCTCCCCCACCACTTTTCTTGTAATCAACCAAGCACTTGTTTTTCATCTTCTAAGCATTGTAAATACCTTCTTAGCAATGAAAATGTACTCTTTTGTTAATTTCTTGTGTATTTCTTTCCATCAATTTCCAATGTAAATGCTTGTATTGTGCCATCAAATTGCTTTGCTTGTAATCAACCGGTGGAGACTTGAGCTTGGCGGGCTTGTCAAGGGAGCTTGGCGGGCGCCACACGGGGGCATTGTGACATTCAACTTGCTCACAAGTGCCGCCCCGTGACAATGGGCCTTGCACTGATCTTGAAAAGGTGAAAGATGCCTTGCTCATTTGTCCTCTTTTTTATTGTTTTTAGCTCTTCAAGCCGTGTAGGAGATAGTGGAGCAGAATTCAGTTGCCTTTCCTCTTTTTCAACTTGCAAGATTCTTGTTGTTGCTTAGGACTTAAGTTGAAGTTCTCGTCTTCATTGCCCCTTGCCCAGAATTCATAACTTTTTTCTGCTGCTTCAAATTATGACATTGTTGCATTCTAGTGACTCTCTCTTTCTGGTCTATGGTTTGGGAAAAAACGTGTACTCTTGCCCAAAGACTTGATATTAGAGATTTTGGAAAAAAACAACTTTTAGTAGAACTACCCTCGTCAGCAGACTCCTTCAAAATTCATGACTTGCGAGTGCTTGTGTGCCATGTGTTATTTCTTGACTTGGTAGTAATCAATTCAAATTAATCTACCACACCTCCTTTTCATAAAGAACCACCATTCTGGTGTCGACCATTATGAGAATAGGTTACTGAGATAAGTGAATTGTAGGTATTTGGCAGCCCCTGAGAAAGTTTAGTCACTAGGTAGATTCAAAGGGCCCTGCCTTGAACATGTTCTTCTGTGTTGTCAAAAAAATATATGTGCATATATATATATATATATGAAACACTTGGCTTCTCCACGTGTCTTTGTTTCATGGGCTGTAATCCTATGATGTGAACTTCCAGTACCCTTAGCCCTTCACCACTCCTTTGGTTTTTTTCTCCTTGTTGGTAATGGGTTGGAGACATAACAAATGGTTGGTAGATTGCAGAGTTGTTAGCATGCAACTGCACTTCTTCTTCACACCCACCACGTAGAAGAATGCTATGAACAACACATGTAAAGCCATTGCAAGGTGGCATATCCTCTTCATGCAGAAAGAAACAGCCTCCATTGCCAGACGCCTCACCATTTCTCACTACACTGTCAAATTCTCCAATACTATATAATGGGCTCAACATCCCAACCCATTTCAGCACATCTCTATTCCTCTGATCTGAATTGTGAGCTTAAATTCATGGCTACTAGGCTACTGCTAGCTATATGTCTCTCTCTGCTTGCTTCACTAGCAATTGGGCGGCCGGACCCTCAACTGACCCAAGCCCAGCAGTGCCAGCTCCGACAACTGACGGCGAGCCAGCCCTCTCATCGGATTGAGTCGGAGGGTGGGGTGTCTGAGGCGTGGAACGAGAATGAGGACCAGTTCCAGTGTGCCGGAGTTGCCCCAGTCAGGAACATCTTGAGCCCCAAATCCCTCTCCTTGCCCAACTTCCATCCAGCCCCTCACCTCGTTTACATTGAGAGAGGTGAGATATATATAGTCTATATATATATGTATGCATATATAATGTAATGTCAATTGACTAACATGAAGAAGTGAAACACTACAGGTCAGGGCTTGCTAGGGGTAATATTCCCAGGATGTGCAGAGACATTCCACTCTGAGCAATCCTCCAGGAGCCTAGAGAGAAGAAGGGAAGAAGAGCAACAAGAGCAGGGTGACCGAAGTAGAAGAGACCGACACCAAAAGATCCGCCGGATTCGCCAAGGCGATGTCGTGGCCCTTCCTCCCGGAGTAGCTCATTGGTGTTACAACGACGGCGGTGAGGATCTTGTCGCGGTCTCCATCCACGACCTCAACCACCAGGCCAACCAGCTTGATCAGAAACTCAGGGTATTCACAATATATATATATATACATGCATGCGTGTTACGAATTCTTTTAAGGCTGAGTTTGTATAGATAATTTAGTGATAAAAAAAGAAAATGTAATGAAAAATAGAATAAAAATATTCTTTTATTTTGTCATTTTTTTCTCACATTTTCTTTTGATAAATTTAGGTTTCATGTTATGTTTTTGTACAGGTATATTACCTAGCTGGGGGGCCGCCAAGGCAAGGCCACCAAGGCCGGCGAAGCCAGCACGGAGAAGAGACCTTCCAGAACGTACTGCGTGGGTTCGACAAGCAATTGTTGGCCGAGGCCTTCAACGTGCCGGAGGACGTCGTGAGGAGGATGCAAGGAGAGGACTACGACCGGGGACTCATTGTCAATGTCGGAGAAGGGATGAGCATGATTAGGCCCGACGACGAAAGGGAAGAAGAAGAACGAGAATACGAGCGGATGAATCCAATATCAAACAGCTCAAACGGGTTAGAAGAAACTTGGTGCACCATGAGGCTTCACCAGAACATCGATAATCGCGGAGAGGCCGACATCTACTCCAGGGAAGCCGGCCGACTCCACATTGTCAACCAACATAAGCTTCCGATCCTCCGGCACATGGACATGAGCGCCGTGAAAGGCCACCTTTTCCCGGTAATAGATGAGACCTATATATATATATATATACTCAAATCCTGGACTTAAAACTGCAAATTTCATATATATAGTTGAGTCTAGAACTCTGATTTGTTAACCCATGTTGCAGAATGCGTTGTACACACCACACTGGTCGATGAACAGCCACAGCATTGTCTATGTGATTCGGGGCGAGGCTCAAGTGCAGGTTGTCGAGCACAGCGGCAGAAACGTGATGAACGATAGGGTGCGTGAAGGCGACATGTTCGTGGTTCCTCAATACTACGCAGCAACTATGAGAGCAGAGAGGAATGGTATTGAATGGCTGTCTTTCCATACGAGTGGCTCGCCAATGACGAGCCCTGTTGCTGGTTACACTTCGATTTTCAGAGCAATGCCCCTGGAAGTCATGACCAACTCGTACCAAATCTCCCCGAGTGAAGCCCAGAACCTGAAATATAACAGAGGCGGCGAAACTTTCCTGATGTCTCCGAGGAGGAGGAATTCTTAAATTTTGCTATATATAAATCCCTACTCCTAGTACTAATGCGTAGGCTACTACTGCTGTTCCTAGTACGCTCGCCAACGTTTAGAGAAGCCTAAGTAAGTATCAGATATGTCTGATCACAGGCAGAGAATAATGACTTGTGTACAAGTGAAGTCATCAATAAAATGAGGCCTTTGTTTTGTTTGGAGTTTACATTGCACTGTCAAACTGACTGGTTTCTTGCCATATACTCATTGTGCATATAAACAGGTGCTTTTATCAATATTGTTAATCAATCTAATCTTAATATATAAAGGCACGTCAAAAATGTCTTTAAAATTTCTGTGTTTTACTATTTGTTTCACTTTATCAGTTAGAAACAGATAAGGGTAATTTTGGTAGTTCAAATTCTTTTTGCAATTAAATGTCAATTTTTCTCTTCCCTCCTTACAAGTGGTTTCTTTCAGACCAACATCTGAAAGCAAAAAAAAAACAAAAACAAAACAAAAAAAATGCCAATTTCTGTGGAGTTTGGCTCCTCTAAAGTTACTTTGTGCAGTGTTTTGTAAAGTAGATGTCTAACTGGCCAATTTTGCTCCTTGTAAGTGTAGTCTATTGTAGAGGAATATTTTCATGCTTATTATTTATAAAAATAAATCGAATGAACATTAAATCCCTACAAATCTGTGGGTTACCAAAAAATTTGTATTTTAATTTTACACAACACTTTTTTGAGTATTTCGCAATTACATTTTCCTCACAGACAATCAAATTCAGCCAAAAGAAAGCCTTTGAATCTCTTATCTTCATCTTCTATATCTTCATTTTATCCTCACGTGCCATCCGTGAATTTGATTTAACTCCATACTTGAAGTTATGTTTCCTGTAATGTTTACATCATCACATTGAGAAATCATAGACTGGGCTTTTGTTCAAATTATAAATATCAAAAGGAATATAAAGGGAGACTTACTGTAAATTCTCTCTTAGTACTTATTTCTGTTACTTGTTGCTTTCGCATTCTTCTCCTCAGACTTACAGTAGAGGTCCGCCATTGTCAATGGCTTTGGAGACATTGAAGGTGTCCGAGATCTTACAACTTTTATTTTTGTTCGGTAGACAATTTAAGAGAAAAAAAACACCCTAATTTTTTACTCTTCAACACAAACCCTAATTTGTTTGTGTCTGATTTCTTTCTTTTCTTCTTTTTTTTCGTTGTGTTTCTTTTCGTTTTTTTTTTCTTTCTCTGCTTTTTCTTCATTGTGAGTTGAATCAGCAAAACAAAATCAAACAAGAAACAAATTAAAAGCAGTCTTCTTGAAGTTCACTTCCAGTAAATTATCAAATGCAGAGAATATAGATAAGGGATAGAAGTTAGAAGGGCTGAAAGAGGAGGGGAATTGGACAAATGCCGAAAGAGATACATAAATTACGGAACGGTAAATACAGAAGTTTTCTCAGCACAGCACTACATCAGTACAGATGTGTTGGGGGAAGAGAGATAACACGAGGGTCCATGGTATTATTGTAGGAAGGGGAAGATGGACCAATTAACATCTTACTTTATAAAGAACTGCACACCAATACTTTAGCGGATCTGGACTCATTTATGTTGACGGCGAGTTAAATATATATACAAGACCCACCATTATATAGAGTTTGCCTAAATGATATACATTGCCCTTAAAAATTTCAGTTTGCTGCAAAGAATTTTAACTATTTGATTCCTTAAGCATTTTGTTGGAACAATTTTCAAACAATTCCAACAGTCGATAGCAAAGCTTTGCCCTCTGCATTTGCCTCCAGAGCGGGAGATTGTGCGTTCAAGTCCCACCCTGAACGTCTACAACTTCGAGGTCGTTCATGCTACTAATCAATGTTTTAATGAAAGTTCTAGTGTATGGAAGTTGTTAAACGAATCATTGCATTTTATTCAGAAGGCTTGAGAATCTTTCATATACTTAATCTGCATAGCTAAATTAAATTTTTTGATCCCCAACCTGATGGGTAGCCAAGCAGAGATAGGAATAAATGTAAACTCAAACATCATGAGTTCAAAACTTAACAACTATTTGGTGTTGGCCCAAAAAGCAACTCAAAAGGGGGTGAATTAGATTTTTAAAATTAATTGCAATTAAGATAAATTAAAACTAATTTAAGACTATAAAACAGTGATTTAAGATATATGCAATGCAATTAAATCAAGTAAGACATGAAATCAAAGCACAAGAAAGAAACACCAAGAATTACAAAAGTTCAACCATAACTTGTGGTTTACGTCCTCACCCCAATATTCTCTTAAAGTCTTCTTCTATTATGCAATCTCTAGTTACAAAGTAGAGGGTAATTGAAGTGTCTAACTCACTCTCCTTGAAACTCACATCCAAGCTTCAATGCTATGAGAGTTTTGTCCAATCTCTCCCAAACTTATAAGTGTTTTTCTTTTACAAGAGAACACTCAAACTCTTACTCACAAGTGTATAAAGGATTTACAATTGAAGTACACACTCTTTATGAAGAGTAGATGAAAAAATGAATAGCTCACGAAATTCCAAGTATTGAAGACAAAGAGAATTTTCAGTGAGTGTAAGAATTGTCAGCTCTTGGTGATCAGAGGATGAAATAATCTTGTATCTCTCGTCTATAAATGCATTTGGAGGCTTATATATATGACCCTGAATTGATTTCACCCGTTGGAGATAGTTGGAGCTTCATTAAATGCGCGCCCAATTCAATATAACATTTAAAAATATAGTCATTAGTCCCTAGATGTTGACACATAACTTCATGTGTCGACACATCAAGCTTGCATTTTTCAATAGTTGCTCTCTGTCTCCATGTGTCGACACTTGATCCTCTATTCTTCAAGCATTGACCTCTGTCCTCATGTGCCGACACATCAAATTCATGTGTCGACACATCATCCAGAAAATCTCTTCCATACTTTACTTGATCAAACTTAGCTTTAAAAACACTTCAAGGAATCTTCTATTTGGGGTATAGTAATTTTTCAAAACTTTCAATTTAGTGTGGTTATTCAATAAAGTTTTTAATTCAATTTGGATTGAATTCATTTTAATTTCTCCAAAAACTTTTCTTGGATTCTTCATAGAGTCTTTGCACACATGATGAATTCTGCTTTTGAACACCTTCAATCTATTCGAATTCTTATTAACTTCATTGAGTCTTTATAGGCTTAATGAATTCTTCTTTTGAGCACCTTCAATCTCTGCAAATTCATATCATTGATTTGACATGTGAATAAGTGTCATTGCTCTGTCTTAGCGCATTGCTTTGTTTTGGTGTATTGTTTGATCCTTGAGATGTTGTGCATCTATTTTGACATTTATTATACTTTAGATGTAAAATATATTTACTCATTGAATTGCACATTAATTAAAATCATTAGCAAACTAATACAAAGTTTAATTTTCATAAAAATCAAGGTGTGGAGTCAACATTTGGGACAGATTGTGAGAAATTTATATTTTTGTGTATACCCTAATTTTGGCATCCAAAAATGATATTAGTTAGTATGCGCGTAAACTTGCCCGAACAACACTGATCGCACCAAAAAAAGAAAACAAAAGTTCTTGATCATTTCATTTTTTTTATTTGGATTCTTGGGATAACTTGCGTGTACCACGACTAATTGCTTTCACTAAAAGAGAATTTGCTAAATTTATGTTCCTCTCCCGAGGTGACTTTTGACCATGTATGATATGTTACACTTGAAAAAATGTGACAAGCGCTCGTGAATCTCATTTTAATATGTTGCACTTAAAATGTAGAAGGCATGCGTGTACCACGTTTTTGTATATATTTGTATAAAAAAAAATTAGACTCTATATTAGTGGATCAAAACTAATCTACTCTTGATGAAAAATTCTATTCTAAATTTTTGAACAGAAAACTCTACCAAATTGAAATGATAGTTGCATTTTTTTAAAGAAAAATACTATTTTTTCAAAAAATTTGTATAAAAAGTTTCAACAATGATGTGAGCGGTATTTTGGTAAATAAGAGTCACTATCATGAATATTTTATTTTAAAGTGAATCTCTCTCATTATACCACATCATTATGATAATAAATTATGTTTAAATGTTTTATTTGTATAGCATTACCCTTTTTAAAATTATGAATGAACATAATGAGTGTTTTGGTTTACAAGCAACCACAAAAATTTGTACATACATTTTTATTTGTATAGCATTACACCACTAAAACTTGAATAGGGATGACAACGGGGCAAATTTGGTTCAGGAGACCCCTACCTCATCCTTGCCCCTCCATGGTAACCCTTCCCAACACATTCCCTCCCAGTTTAACTCCTTCCCACACCCGCCCTACATTTTTATGTCAATGATTTTTTTAAATACATTATGGACAAAGCAAAGGATAAAATTCCAAAAGTAAAAGAAAAATCATTATAATCGTATTTTAGTAAAATATGTGAATATCAAAAAGGGCTTTTTACCAAAAAAAATATTGAAACCAAGTGTATTTACCTAGTTATTATTGAAATATGAGAAATTACCATTATGATATTCCTTATGCAATCTCCAAATTTATTGGACAAACCTGCCCTTCTCTTTTATTATAGGAATTCATATTCTTCTTCATCTCCCATATATATATTTTTATAAGGACCGCACCCCTAAAACTATAAAATAAAAAATGCCATAACAAGTAATGAACGATTTTGTTTGAGTCAAACACTAGATTTTGTAACCGTTTTCCTCTTTCACCTCACTACCCCACTACTAGTTTTGATCCCCAACCTAGATTAGTACCTACTAGATTTTGTAACCCTTCTCTTTTTTACTTAAGTTATGTTTGTATCAAGAATTTAGAGAAAAAAAATAAAAAAAAATTACTCTTTCATTTTGTTCTCATTTCTTTTACCTTTTCCTTTTTCTTTACTTTTCTTTTGACAAAACCATATTCCAAACACATCATTAATAGTCATCGTACAAGCAAGGTTTTAGAGTTTTCTTAATTATCCAACAGATATTTTATTGTAGATGTGTGCAGTGATTTATTATAGAGAGTACATTGCAGAAATACATAGCGTTTGAAATCTATTTTTTGCCTGCTCAGTTGAGAATAAGAATAAATGAACAGAGACCTATTGTGGCAGATGACCAAAATCTTTTCTCTACACTTATTTGGCTGACATGAGAAGAAAAGGAGCTATTCAATTGCAAGATAATTTAATAAGGGCAACATTGTCCACTTGAAAAGAAAATGTTGATTCGGATAGTAGATTGGTAATTTTTCAAATTTCAATATCATTTTGGTAAATTCATACTTTTTGAATATTTTTCTTTTGTAAAAAGCCCTATTAAAAAATAACAAAAATGTTATATGTAATTTATTTTTTCAAGTTATTCTCTTACTCCTAAACATAAGTGTATGAGTTTCACATAAATTTATTGATGTGAGTATTACAACCTTGTATGGATGAGTAAAAAATAAAATTATATAAAATATTACTCTATATATCTAAACATGTGTAGATTATTGCAACTTATCTCTATACCCGGCTGCCCCGTCCCTATTAGTGGGATGAGACGGGGATTTGAGGTGTCAGGTTTGCCATCCCTAGCCTTGATGGACTCAGGGTTCATTGCTGATGATGCACCTGAAACCCACTGGAATACCCACCCAAAGATCTCAGATAGAACACACCACTTCAATATTACTCTGAAAGATGAGGCCACCTGCCCTAACCGAACCCCTTAGGTGTTAGGTATTAGGTTTCAGTAGGCATGCAAAGTGAAAGCTGGCTGAAGGTGCATCACAACTCAGATCATATGTGGCGACCCACAACCCTCCCCTCTCTCCTATTAATACCCAACACTCTCCATTCTCAGCTTCATCCGAAAACCAGAAGCAATACTAGTCATTAGAAACCCACTGAAGTGTTGCTATGGCTAATCCTTCCTTGCTCTCTCTTTTGCTTTGTTTTCTTGTTTTGTTCCATTGCTGTGTTGCTCGGCCGGGTCGAGAGCAGCGCCACCAGCAGCAGCAGCGGCAAGGTGATAAGTGCCAGATCAGGAGTCTGAATGCTCAAGAACCCCAGCACCGCATCCAAGCAGAAGCTGGGGTTACTGAGTTCTGGGACTATAGTGACCCTCAATTCCAGTGTGCTGGTGTTGCTGTTTGTCGCAATATCATCGAACCCAAAGGCCTTCTCTTGCCCTCTTACACCAATGCTCCTTCACTCATGTACATCGTTCAAGGTAGATAAATCTTATATATATGTACATTGCGTGTTGTGGAGTTATATATAACTACTTGTGTTCTTATGTTTATATACGTACAGGTAGGGGTTATACAGGGATCATGATGCCTGGTTGTCCCGAAACCTTCCAATCATCCCAACAATATGAAGGAGGCAGTCGAAGAAGCCAAGAAGGACGAGGCCAGAGATCCCAAGACATGCATCAGAAGATCCGTCACTTCCGAGAAGGCGACGTCATCGCACTGCCCGAAGGAGTGGCACACTGGTGCTATAACAACGGCGATAGGGACCTTGTTGTTGTCATTATGGAAGACACCGGCAACGAGCACAATCAGCTTGACAACAACCCCAGGGTAATTAAGAAACCCACCAAACAATTAACCTAATATAGCTAAATAGAACTTCCAAATTAATCATTGTACTCAGAAATTTACTAAGTAATCATTGTATTGTATTATCAGAAATTCTTCCTTGCTGGAAACCCACAACAAGGACAACAACGGGAGAGGGAATTATACGGCCGTAGGCGTACTCAGCAAGAGAACCTAGGCAACGTTTTTAGTGGATTCGATCCCCAGATGATGGCGGAGGCATTAGGCGTGGACACTGAGACGGCAAGGAGACTTCAGGGGCAAGACGACCGAAGGGGCCATATTGTCAGAGTCGATCGCGAGCTTCAGGTGATAAGGCCACAAATGTCTCGGGAGGAAGAAGAACGCCAAGAAAGAGGCCGCCGGGAATATTACGGGGGGCGCGACAATGGCCTCGAGGAGACCATTTGCTCCGCCAGACTTCACGAGAACATCGACGATGCATCACGAGCCGACATCTTCAACCCACGTGCCGGACGCCTCACCACCGTGAATCGCTTCAATCTGCCCATCCTCAACTTCCTCCGACTCAGTGCCGAGAAGGGAGTTCTCTACAGGAATGCTCTCATGGCACCCCACTGGAAGTTGAACGCCCACTGTGTACTCTACGCAACAAGGGGTGAAGCCCATATGCAGGTCGTGGACCAGCGAGGGCAGGCCGTATTCGACGACACGATCCGGGAGGGGCAGCTCGTAGTTGTGCCGCAAAACTTCGTGGTGGCGAAACAGGCCGGAAACCAGGGGTTCGAATGGGTGGCCTTCATGACCAATGAAAATGCAATGTTCAACACCCTCGCCGGCAGGACTTCGGCCATCCGGGCCATGCCGGTGGACGTCCTGGCCAACGCGTACCAGATTTCACAAGAACAGGCGAGGAGGCTGAAGCAAAGCAGGGACGAGACTGTGATGTTAGAGCCACGTTCGAGGTCTGGAAGGAGGGAGAGGGACATCGATGTAGCTGCTGCTGCTGCTTAAGCGTGTAATGTAATGTAATGCGGGAACGACGTAGTTTTGTTTTTAAGCTAACTAGTACCAGTACTAGTACTACTACTACTGCACTACTGCCGTAGATCGATTAGAATAAAAAGCCTTTTGGAGAGAAGGCTCTGTCCTCTCCCGTGTAATAGAAGAGTTTCGACTACATATATCTCTACCTTGTGGATGCAGAGTGCTTCTTGGATCCATTAATATTCTTAGACTAACGAGAATTATTTGGTCTATAGATAATATAATTATTGGGTAATGTTATACAAGTCAAAAATTTATACAGTTAATGATGGTCTTTCACTTCAAAATAAAGTTATCTATCATAACTATTTTTTATTAAATTGTTATTGTCACATTTTTAATTAAATTGTCACTATTCTATCACTCTAATGGATATATTTCCTATAAGAATAGCAAACTATTATTGTCACGTAATTCTAGTAAAATATATTTTCTGTAAGAATAGCATTTTTCAAATCACAAACTTAAATTTTGCTCCAAAATGAAATTAAGTAGCAAATTACGAATGAGAGTTCAATTTTTGGGAATTAGGATCCTCTCTCTATTCTGTTAATTGAGTTGTTGACTTTCTGTTAATTGATTTGTTGACATCTCAGCAAAAATAAGGGTTCAGATAAATTGACGTAAATTTTATTTTAAAATAAATGATTTTGTACATATATATAAAAAAATTAATTTTAATATAAAACGATATGATTTTGATAAAATATTTAATAATACTTCAAGAAACTAAACTATTGATCTCCATTAGAATGGAGAGAATCCAGATCTAATTTTGGGATATGGATTCAAGAATACAGTTAATTTCAGTAAACACATTTAACTCAATTTAGTTACTTTTAAATTAGAGCTAACACCACCAAGTACAAGCTATCCCTTAACTTCTATACCATGTTTGGAAGGAAGTTTTTGTTCTCATCGATCCACTGACGGCCTCATTGATAAAGAACCTTTGTACAGCCAGCTTTTAAGAAAATTATTTGATGTAAATCTTTTGAGTTATTAAAGTAAACCTGCCTTCCATATTAAGAGCATTTGGATATGTAGTTTGTTTGTTGATGCTTTTTCCTATAAAAGGACCATATTATATATAGTAATTCCACATCTGTTACATCGAAGCCTAACCCTTTGTAATGGATAAAAAAATTAAAAAATCGTATGCCAAAGGTCAAGTTTACTACAGTATATTGACTGTCATAAAAAGGAGTGGGAGTGGAATTAATACGGTGATGGCAGTGCATCTACCATGAGGTTACACGTTTGACTTACTTTTTTATTTTTAAAATTTTGGCCTTCATTGTAACAAAAAAAAAAAAAAGACTAACACCAAATAGCCAAACCCATTCGAAGCTAATGCTGTAAGAAAATAAGAAAGAGAAAAAAGAAATGTCACAAACATTTCGTTGAAGAGGTTGTACTCAAAGAGGACGAAGTTTTAACAACAGAGGATGAAGAAGCTATAACAACATTGGCCGAAATAATGGAAGATTCCAACAACAATCTTTTCAAAGAAAATGAGGACGAGATAAAAAAAGGTGGTTTCAATGATCATCAGAATATTGATAAAAGAAATGTGCAATGCTATAGATGTTAGGGCTTTGGTTATTATAGCAACAAATGTTATGCACAGACTTCAAAAGCTGTAATTAGCGAGCAAATCAATCTGGGTGCAATAAGTGAGCCAAAGTCCACGATAGTAATGGCTCATAAGACGACTGTAAAAGATGAAGATGTATGGTTCTTAGATACAGGAGCTAGCAATCATATGTGCGAGAAAAAGCATATGTTTGTAGAGTTTAACAATACTACGGAAAGACATGTCTCTTTTGGCGATCTTTCAAAAGTTCTAGTGAAATGAAGAGGTAACATTTTTATCAAGCTCAATAATGGCAGTCATAATTATATTTCTGATATTTTTTATGTATCGGATATAAAGCATGACCTGTTAAGTCTAGGACAGCTCCTAGAAAAAGGTTATGATACACAATTGAAAGATTCCCACCTCTCAGTTACAGATGATTGTGGTACTTAGCTTATACATGTCAGAATGTCTAAGAATAGAATGTTTGCTCTAAACATTCAGCATGATTCACCGAAATACCTCAGTGCCATTATCACCGACAAAAGCTAGCTATGGCACTTCAGGCTAGGATATCTAAATTTTGAAGGCTTGAGATTATTATCAACGCAGATGATGTTGAAGTGGCTGCCATACATCAATCATCCTAATGAAGTTTCTGAAAGTTGTGTCCTCAACAAGCATACAAGAACGACTTTGCAAGACAGATAAGCTGAGGAGCAAATAAGCCACTGGATCTAGTGCATACCAATGTATATGGTCCGTTGAAACTAATATCAAATGAACAAAAAACGTGGGTATATTTTCTCAAAAGAAAATCTGAGGTGTTGAATATATTCAAATAATTCGAACTAGTATTAAAAAGCAAAGTGGATACCAAATAAAGACATTGCGGTCCGATCAAGTAGGAGAATACACTTCTAATGCATTTAAAGTTTTCTATAAAGAGCATGGCATCAGACACCAGTTCACACCAAGATACACACCTCAGCTAAATGGCATAGCTGAAAGAAGAAACCGTACAATCTTGAATATGACAAGGAGCATGCTCAAAGACAAGAAGTTGCCTAAAGGTTTTTAGGCTGAAATAGTATCAACAACAATATATATGTTGAATCAATGTCCCACCAAAGCTGTATGAGATGTAACACTAGAAGAAGCTTGGAGCAAACACAAGCCTAGTGCCAACCATCTACGTATATTTGGCTATGTTGCATACGTGCAAATTCCGAAAACAAAAAGGACCAAGTTAGATGACAAAGGACAAAAATATATTTTTATCGAATATGAAGACAAGACAATAGGGTATAAGTTATATAATCCTGTTACAAAAGAAGTAATTATGAGTCTTGATGTTATTTTTTAAGAAGATAAAGCTTGGAGCGGGGACAATGCAAAATAAATTAAGAAAATCAATTTAATTATTGAAGATGAAGAATCTCAGCAATTTCAACAATCAAAAATAAAAGAAATGGATCCACAGACTCTCTTACCAGGGTCACCTACATCAGCAAGAGCATCACCAGCATCGTCAGCATTATCCTCTGAAGAAAGACCCAGGAAAATGAGAAGCCTTAGAGAACTATATGAGGTTACTGAAGAACAAGAATAAAGTGATATGTTTGAATTATTCTGTTTATTTGCTGATAGTGAGCCAATCTTTTTTGAAGAAGTAGCAACAGATGAAGAATAGAAGAAAGCAATGGATGAAGAAATAACTTCTATTGAAAAGAACAACACATGAAAATTGATTGATCTTCCAGAAGGAAAGAAACCCATCGAAGTCAAATGGGTATACAAAATCAAGAATCCAGTCTTCCATGAACGAAGCAAACATATTGACACACAGTCCCATTTCATTTGAAAGCATATAAAGATTAAGGAAATAAAACTAATGTCATGCAGAACAAATGATCAAGCACCGGATATCTTCACTAAACCCTTGAAGCCTGGATGTTTTACTAGACAGAAGATCTTACTTGGTATGGTCAAGTTTAAGGGGGGATGTTGAAAGTGTAAACTTAACCTGAGATATAGAAGCCTCCAGAGTTGAGACGGAGCAGCCATGAAAACTTAAAGATGAAGCATTTGAAGATTCAATCATGGAAGGTTGCAGAAAGATCAAGAAACTTCAGACAACTGAAAATCAAAGTCGTGTACGCTGTATTTGCTACAGTGGTCCACCATTAATGACCAACGGGGAAGAATCTTCAACCTTCTTGATGCTTCATCTGAGTAGTATAAATATATGTATTAGATTATGCTTGTAAAATATATCAATAAGAAAAATAGGGTATGGTGAGAGGGCTCTGTAATTGTTTGAAATAGGGTATTGTGTTTTCTATCTCCAATTGATAGAATAAATTGTTCTCTACCCAACAAAAACTGCAGCAATGAAAGCGCGGCGAGTTTTTTTATTGGCATATTTAAACATAATGGTAGCAGAAAGTGGGTAGCCACCCCCAATGCCAAATCCAAGCCAAAATCGAAAGCAGCACACGGATACCATAACAACTTTGGGGCTTGTCCTAAAAGAAAGGCCGCTGGAAGCTACGGAGCAAACAATCATGAGTAGAAGGGTCAAGTCGTAGAGTTGCTTCTGTCCCATCTTGTCACCAAGCCAGCCGAAGAAGAGCTGACCGGCCAAAGTTTCGTATAATGCAACACCATTAACGGCGACTAATACATCAAGAGGTAGACTACCAAGCTTGGTTGAACCTTCAACATAGTAGTAAACACGGCCTAGCAATTTGGTGAGAAAGGATAAGTAGAAGATGTCATATGCATCGGTGAAGAAACCTATTCCTGCAATTATGATTGCTTTTTAGTTTTGTTGTATCAAGCGCATTAAGCACACACATTTGTCCCCTGGCCATTGGGATTATAAGTTGCCTTTGCTTTCTCTTTCTATAATATATATTTGCAACAATGGAAGCATAAATTGTTGGAACTTGACACCCTCATCACTAGTATGTGAATAATACACAAAAGTATATGCATATCCATATATAATTATATATATACACATCAATCTAATGTAATGAGCCCCTTCACATCACATGTGGATTGTTTCAATAGGGTAATTCATGGAAGTTCTTTAAAATTCTGCAAATCTCCAAGTACATTCAAGGTGGGTGCAAGAAATTAAAAAGAAAATTACCAATAATGCTAATTAATCTGTGTTTTATAACTTTGCAAAGCATGAGTAATAGCATGAAGAAGAAGAATAGGATGGTTACCTACATAAAATAAAGAAAAAGAAGAGAAAATTAAGAATATCGAACATATTTTTGTTGACTTTTTATATAGAGCCATTGAATAATGAATGAATAAATTGTTTTGTATTTATTCGTAGGGCAACAAAACAAACTCTTAGAATAAGATCTTCCTAATAAAAATGACAAAAATTAGAAATTGCATGAATAATTTCACTACAGAGCGAGAGAGCGAGAGAAAACTGATCTCTTTCTATGCCCTTGTCAAGATTTGGTGTGAAGAGAGATTGAGGTGTGGAAGGCAGGTGGAGCGCCAGAAAATTGACCTATTTCTGTGCCTTTCTCAAGATTTGGAGTAGAAAGTGTTACAAAAAGCAAGACTCGTGTGTGAGTGAAGAAAGATTACAAAAAAGATGATTGAGATAGATAGTAAGTGAAGAAGTTAGTAAAGTAGTGAGTTAAGTTATATAGGTTATGCCTCTATTTATAGAAGGGGAAAAGAGTCTAGTTCTCTATCCCAATCGATGTGGAATAGAGTACCTCTTGACTTTAACATCCCTTCTCAAACTCAAGTACGGAAAATAAAGAGCTACTTGAGTTTGGAGAGAAAACAAAGCAGAACCAAAGCAGAACAAGCGAAAACAGAGGTTAGAATCAAACTCAGCATGAGGAGCAAGATAAGTAGAAACAGAGCAAAACTAGTAAAAACAGAAGCCAGAATCAGACTCAGCAGGAGGAGTAGGATCAGCAGACATGGACTCCTCAGGATAGACCGAGTAAAATGACGAATAATGGGCGCATCAGAAGAAGATGGTAGAGAAGATCAGATAAGAAAAAGCCAGTAGGAGGAGCAAGATTAGCATATAGGGACTCCTCAAGATAGACGATAACAGGAGGCGCAACAGATATAGTGGGCGCATTAGAAGAAGATGGTAAAGAAGATCAGATAAGGAAAAGTCAGCAGGAGGAGCAGGATTAGCAGATGGGGACACCTTAGGATAAACAGAAATAGAGGCCAGAGGACGACTAGAGAGACGCCGAAGGAGACTAAGGGCAGAATTAGACTTAGAAATAGCAAAAACAGCAAAACAGAGGCTAAAATCAAACTCAGAAAGCCCAAATTAGTCAGTGAAGGGGCAAAAAAGGCCAAAGGATGATCGAAAAAATGCCAGAAGGGAGCCAAAGTGACGTCATAAAGTCGTCGAAAGTTGATCGAAAAGGTGTCAAAAGTTGGTCAGAGGTCGTCGAAAATTGGTCAAAAAGTCGCCGGACAACTAGATAGTGGCCGGAAAGGAGGAAAAGAACCTTTGGAGTTCTGATGTGAAAGATCCCTCAAAAGGCAACCACAGAGTATACTTTCTTTTGGTTGTGATACCATGTTAGAAAAGGCAAGAATCATGTGTAATCATAATGCATTATAATGTAAAGAAATATTACAAGAGAGATGATTGAAATAGATAGTAAGTGAAGATGTGAGTAAAGTAGTGAGTTAAATTATATAGGTTAAGCCTCTATTTATAGAAGGAGAAAAGAGTCTAGTTCTCTATCCCAACCGATGTGGGATAGAGTACATCTTGACTTTAACAGAGAGAGAGAGAAGACAGAGATTAAGGTGTGGAAGGCAGGTGGGGGGCTATGGGATTTAAATACGTTTAGGATCTTAGTATTCAATAAAAAACTAGAATGTTGACCGGTATATGCCCAACATTTTCGTTCTTAAACACCCAGTTAACACAAATAAAGTTATCCGTCCCTGGATTTTTCATCGCTAGAATATTCTCTGAATTTTTTTTGGAATCCCTGGGATTTGAGTGAAAATAGAGATGTGTGAGAGGGTTTTCCTCTCAAAATTGATCTTTGGAAAGATTATTTTTCCCTCAAAATTATTTTTCTCTTTCTTTATTCCTTTATTCTCCCCCATAGTAGGTCGTCCATGGCTTCAACCCTCATCTTTCTTCTCTTCATCACCTTCTTCATCAAATACCCAGTGTCCACCACATCCTTCACCACCAGGACACCCAACACTACCTCACACCAAGTTAAAGAAACCAAGCACATCCCTCTCTCATCCCCCTCCCCTTCTCGGTATGGGTTCATAATGTTAGAGAACTAGACTTCTCTCATCTTCTATAAATAGAGGCTTAACCTATATAACTAAACTGACTGCTTTACTCACCTCTTCACTTACTATCTATCTCAATCATCTCTTTTGTAATCTTTCTTTGCTTTATAATGCATTATGATTACACATGAGTCTTATCTTTTCTAACATGGTATCAGAGCCAAGAGAAAGTATCTCTGTGGTTGCCCTTCGAGGGATTTTCTATATCAGAACTCCTAAAGTTCTCTTCTTCTTCTTCGGTCACCCTCCGGCCATCTAGCATCTTTTAGGCCGTCCTCTAGCAACCTTCCGGGGACTTTCCACCGTCCTCCGGCATCTTTCTGACCACATTTCAACTAAATTCCGATGACTTTCTGACCAAATTTCGGCAAATTTCCTACCCAATTCTAGCCAACTTTCGACGACTTTACTACGTTAATCCCACGCCCCTCCTACATCTTTCCAGCCATCCTCCGACTGTTTCTATCTGGTTCCTGACTTATTCGAGCCTTCTATATCTGTTTTTGGCCTCTGTCCCCTATGGCGTCCCTCTGGCCATCCTCCGGCCGACCTGATTTCTTTCACTCATTTCTTTGCTGCTACTATTGCCCCTTTTTCCCATTCTACTGTTGACATTGATGTCCTTACTTCCCTTTCTACTATTATTACTGCTGCCCTTTCTCTACCGCTACTGCTGCCTCTGATTCTCTTTTTACTGTTACTACTTTTGCTCCTTTCTCTACTGCTACTACTGTCCCTTCTTCTCCTTCTACTGTTGTCATTGTTGTCATTGTTTCCCTGTTACTATTGCTACTCGTATTCTCCTTTTACTGTGATTATTGCCCCGTCTTTTCCTTCTATTGTGACTGTTGTCCCTTCGACTATTCTCTTGCGTTCCTCTGGCCATCCTCCAACCGACCTGATCTGGTGTCCCTCTGGCCAACCTCTAGCGTCCCTTTGGCTATCATCTTGCTTCCCTATGGCCATCCTCCAGCCGACCTGATCTGGCGTCCCTCTGACCATCCTCCAGCAGACCTTTGGCGTTCCTCTGACCGTCCTTTGGCAAACCTCTCGCGTCCTTCTGGCCATCCTCTAGCGTCCCTCCGGCCGACCTGATTTGGCATCCCTCTGGCTATCTTCCGGTCGACCTCCGGCCTCCCTTCGACGTTTCTATCATATCTTCTCCAAACTCAAGTAACTCTTTGTTTTCCCTACTTGAGTTTGAGGGGAAATGTTAGAAAACTAGAAGTTCTCTATCCTATATCGGTTGAGATAAAAAACTAGACTCATCTCCCCTTCTATAAATAAAGACTTAACCTATGTAACTAAACTCACTATTTTACTCACCTCTTTACTTATTATCTATCTCTATCATCTTTTTCGTAATCTTTCTTTACTTTATAATGCATTGTGATTGCACATGAGTCTTTTCTTTTCTAACACATAGGGCTCGTTTAGGAACAACTTATTTTGTGTCTTTTTTAGCTTTTTGCTTAAAATAAGCATTTGGTGTTTGATAGCAAGTTTTTTTAGCTTATATTAAGTTAGCTTTTTTTCCTTTTTTTAGGCTAATAAGCAAAAAAGCAAAAATTTTAAAGTTTTTTTTTGCTTATTCTACTGTAATAGAAATTTTGTAAGTTTTAAATAATTAATACACTACCATAATTAATGTTGAAATTTTGTTTAGCTTCACAGATAGCATTTTTGTCTAAAAAAGGCTATAAAAAAAAAAAGCTTTAAATTAGTACCAAACACCTCAACCAAGTTTTTTTTAAATCAACTTATTCTTTATATTTTTTTTAAGCAACTTATTAAATAAAAAAAGTTGTTCCCAAGCAGGTGCATAATATATATATATATATATATATATGTTTATATGGAGTATGCACATTTTTAGTTACAATTCTTGATTTGGCTAGAAGATGAGAAAGAATAAAACAACTAAACAATTCCTGATAGCATCATCTAGTCACCCAATTCCAGTCACTATAACATTATAATAGGCGCAGTTTCATCCTGGTTTTGGTAGGAAAATCTGTTGTTGCAAGTTATTAATTTGTTATTGGAAGTTTCAACCGTATAATATACATTGATAGATTTTGCGCAACCAAATGATACGTATGTGGAGAGATTGGTTGTTCATATGTAGAAAAAATGTGAGAAAATGATTGACGCCCAGAATGTGTTCGATAAAATGTCTTAGCGATGGTAGAGAGAGGGAGAGAGAGAAGTAGATAAAGTTGGGGTAATTTTGTCTTTTGAATAAAATCGTCGCAATCCATCCATCCATTTTATAGAAGTTCAAACTATATAAGAGTTATGTGTTTAGTAAAGTGTAATTACTTTTCTTTTTTTTTTTAAATCTTCAGCCCATGAAGTCAAAACCCCTTTGTGGTCGGTTTTTTATTCCATGGCCCTCCCTCCTTTATTGGAGAAATTATTCTATGAGTCCGGAACATCACGTCAGCTTGCTGACGTGGTGTGCCCAACCAATTAAAATCAGCCACTTCACTTTATTTGCCATGTCATATATGCATACATGCGATTAACGGCAAAAGAGGTCCGTCAAAAAAGGCAATTCTCTCATCCTAAAATCTTGGCAGTATCTCCACAGCAAAGGAACTGTATCTAAGCAGCTCCATTATCAAGAAAAGTTGCCTTCTCATTGTACCATCTCTGACAAAGGAAAAAAAACCCTAAACTGAAAAGCTTTTCACCCCTTTTTTTTTTTTTTCTATCATTGTTATACTTTTCTGGTTGTTACAACTTTAGTTCATTCTTCGAGAAAGTTGCACCGGTTCTTCAATTTTTCTACTGTTTGGATTTGCAATGGCTTTAAATGGCAGTAAAGGTCGTGTTGAACAAGAATGTAAGTTTTTTAATTTATTTGTGTATTCGAACATTGCTTGTTTGTCTGCATATACTTATACAAATATATATACCGATTGACTTAAGGTCTATTGAGACTGACACATACTACATCCATTTGTCTTTGTCAGCAAAAAGTTTAGAATGTCGTGCATGAATACTACTCTAGCTTGCTTTTGATGGAAGGTATTGTAAATGAATTATTGCTGTTATTTATGTATTAAGTAAAATGCATGATACCTATTTTCTGGTTTTGTATATTGTAAAGGGAATGAATATTTGTATAGCCTAGTTAATTTTTAAAAAAAAGATGTATCTAGCATCAAATAATCTTGAAATAGATGAAAGTAATGTATGCGCTGTCCTTACAAATATATAAGGGTGACAGTTCGAGACTAAATATATGTTTGGTTTTTATTTGATCAATTTGAATGATCCTTTTGCCATGTCATATATTTTTTCTGATAGATGTATGATAATATTTCAAAGTGCATTTTTATATTTTTTAATTTATTAGATTTTATTGTTGTTTCATGTGTGTAGACTTTAATAATTTTTCATGTGTGGATATCCAGATATTGATTCGGTTAATATTGTGCATCATCAAAACAATGAATTTGAATTAAAATTGAGGATGATCGTTTACAGTGAAGATGAAGCTTTTAAGTTGTACAATGATTATGCCATAAACAAAGGTTTTAGTATTCGGAAAGACAGATTCTGATATAAGCACGGGACAAATAAACTGCGTGAACGTACTTTCTATTGTTCAAAAGAAGGATTTAGACAAGATGATCCCCCTTTTATGGACAAAAAAGTTGAAAGATTGGACACTACGACTGGTTGTAATACTAAAGTGAAATTTATAGTGGAAAATGGGGTGTGGGAACTTGTTAACTTTGTTTCTGAGCATAATCATGTGTTTGCTCCACCAGAGCAAAGGCATTTATTAAGATCCGGTCGAAAGGTGTCAAACACTAGTGGAGATGTAATTAATTCTATGAATGCGGCTGGTATAAGGGCTACTAAGACATACTCATACTTGGCAAAAGAAGCTAGTAGGGTTTAAAATGTTGGGTTTACGAAACGTGATTGTCACAATTATTTGCAGACTCAAAGGATGAATAAATTTAAAGGTGGAAATGCTCAAAGCCTTATTAACCATTTTAAGAATAAGCAAGCTAAAGATCCAATGTTTTTTTACACAGTGCAAGTTGATGACAAAAATCGAATGACAAACTTTTTTTGGAGAGATGGTTTATCAAAGGTGGATTATGATTGTTTCGGAGATGTGGTAATATTTGATACTACTTATCGAACTAACAAATACAATATGATTTGTGCTCCATTTGTAGGAATAAATCATCATTGGAAAAATATGCTATTTGGATGTGCATTTTTGTTAGATGAGACTACAACTTCTTTTGTCTGGTTGTTTGAATCTTTTTTGGAGGCGATGGGAAACAAGGCACCAAGAACTATTTTCACTGACCAAGATCATGCAATGGCAAATGCCATTCAAAAGGTATTACCTACTACACAACATCGCCTTTGTGAGTGGCATATTTCAAAAAATGCTGCTCAAAATATTTCTCATCTTTATGCAAAACCTGGATTCAAGGATAAGTTCAACAAGCTTTTGTATAATTGTGAAACAGAGATAGAATTTGAGTCTATTTGGAATGAACTAGTTGAAGAATGGGATATTGATGGCAATAAATGGCTTAGCAAATTATATGACCTACGTGGTAAGTGGTGCCCAGCTTTTAGCCATGATACTTTCTCTGCCAATATCAAATCAACCCAAAGAAGTAAAAGTACGAACAACATTTTTCAACAAATGGCATGTAAGACAATGACTCTGGCAAAATTTGTTAGTCACTATGAAGAAAATGCAAATCATATGCGTGAGGCTGAAAACAATGAAGATTTTGAATGTGCCCGAGGTCGACCTCATGTGTATATACGTAGTAGTGGAATTTTAATGCATGGAGCTGAAATGTACACATGCACAATTTTTAGAATGTTCCAAGATGAGTTTTTGCAAGGTGTGTCAAAACAAGTGCTTGAATTGAATAGCAATAAGACACTTTGTACTTACAAGTTAAGAAGAGAAGGTCGGCAAAGAGAACACATTGTGCACTTTGACTCTTTTGACTTCACTATCAAGTGTAGTTGTAAAATGTTTGAATCAATGGGGTTGTTATGTTCTCATTCTTTGAGGGTGCTAAATATAAATGTTGGGATTTTTGAAATTCCTTCACAATATTTATTGACGAGGTGGACCAAATTTGCAAAACAAGGGCTTATGGTGGAGACTCCTGGGTCATAAAAAATAGGTGGAAAATCGTCAAAGACAATTCGTCTGATCAAGCTAATGCGAAAAGCTTTTAGTGTTATGAATATAAGTGCAGAGGATGACAATACAAAGGCAATTGCAAATGAGAACTTGGATCGAATTGTAAATCAAATTCAAAGGTACAAGACTGGTTTGAATGTCAAGGGTAATTTGAAAGTCAATACAAGTGATCGTGATAGAGATACTCAATGTTCAAATGGCGAGAGGACAGTGCTAGATCCCCCACGTATGAGGGCAAAAAAGATAACAAATGCTCAATTGAAGAGTCATTTAGAGAAGTCAACTCGTAAAAGAAAGCCATCAAAAGAAGCAAGCAATTTTGAAAGACAACCTATCAATACAATGGCTGGTAAGAAAATTATTTATACATTATTTAAGTTATGTCCATGCATTCCTATATCTCTATATAGAAATTCATTATATTTTGACATGAGTATTGAATTATACAGGTCAAACAATGCAAACAGCAAGTGCATGGTCTTCACAACAAATACCAACACATATTTATCCAACATTCAATCCATTTCATGTACCTGCGCGTGTGAATTGGCATAATCAGGTTCACGTAAAAAGTTGTATACAATGGTATAAATTTTTTTTTCCTCTTATACTCATATATACCAATTGTACATTTCTATGCAGTTTCTTCCATTTTCATGAGATAACAACTAGTGGGAATACAAATTTTTGCCTAATCCCAGTCAACTTGTGTTTGTCCCAATTAATATTTCTTTGCCACATCCAAGTCAACTATGAATTCACAAGGTTCTTTATCTTTTTAATGAATATGATATCAATAATAAAAATTATAAAATTAACAAATTCACATCTTTGTAGACCTCTAATAATGTAGCAAGAGATTATAGTTCTCATCATTCTACAAGCTTGAGTTGGGTATGAAGTTTTCTTAATTTTAGTGTTGTGTTTTGAAGATATTTTGTATTTCTTTATTTTTAATTTTTTGAATAGGCATGCTAATGTTGTTTATATTCAATAATGCCTAGGATTTGCCTACTGGTTGATTTTGATGCTGAAGAATACAAGAAAGGTGGCTCGGGTTACAATTGGCATGAGACGGTTTCATGGTTGTGTTCTTAAACAATTTAGTATAAACATTAAAGAACTCATGCTTGATGCTCACGTTATTGTCCAAGGTCATTTACTGTATTGACAGTCATACCTTAAGAAAGGCTTTTAATTATGGTTGATGGAGCTTAGTCATTTGTGCTGTAGAAGTTCTGGACATGTTTGAAGCCTCATTTTCCAAGATTAGTTTCCAAGCAATTGAATTTCTCCATTTAGTAAATTATTGTTTGAGTTTATGTTTAACAACTATTCTCTTTTTAGTGATATTGACCTACAGAAGTGTTGTGGTAAAAAATTTTTGTTATTTGCATCTTCAATTTCGGATTTTTATTAAGTGATGACATCATATACAGGAAAACTTAATCGATGGAGTGGCTTTTAGCTTTTCTAGTGCTTCAAGTATGTGAAGAGGAAGGGAAATGTCAGTGTCCGCGAATAGAAATTAATTTTGCCCTATTGAATAAGTAGCAGGTAGGAACCAATCACCAAAGAAATTTCAAAATAGAAAATAAAGGTGACTCGCTCCGAAAACTACAAAATGGAGTTAGTACCCCGCAAGAGTACGGGGGTCGCGATGAAGTATAAACCGGTAATCCGGTAAATTTTTCTCATTCCCAAGGGACCTAGCCAAATATTCTAGCACTCAACTCACAAACCTAGCCTAGGATCGAATTGCAATTATGTGGGGAATTGAATCTAAAATAAAAGGAAAAATAAAAGAACCGAAAATCTTTAGGTTTTTGATGGGATTTTGATTTACTAAACTAGTACAATGAAAATTAAATTAATTAGTTAGGCAATTGATTTAAATGTAAAGCAATTAAAATAGAAAGCTTGGATATGATTGATTCAATCCACCAATTCACAACAAGAATTTCAATTTTTTTCTTTTTTTTATAACTCAAATCAATAATCACACCGTGGATTTTTGATTCGGTCAATATTTTGACCATAAAACCTTAAGTTCATATTTAGTTGAGTGTATAAATTGTGATAATTAATAGAACCATAGAAACAAACTAGAAATGTGCAAGATTTATACCAATTGTTGAATTGTGCATGGACGAAAGCTATTACCAAATGAGTTATGAATCTAAGTTTTCTAAATAAATCCAACACTCAACCGAATAGAACAATTGAAATCTAGGAATAAAAAACTTTGAAGTTTAAATAAATCCCCATTAAAATACTTGAAGATCCTTGGTGGATTTTCACAATCACACCCAAGAGATGTTTAGCTACTAAAATCCATTATAAAGTAGCATAAATGAAGTGTGAAGTAAATCTAACTTTAAACTAAGTAAAACTAGTGTTTGGTTGCTAAGAAAGTGAGAGAAAATGGCAAGAAAGTGATGGAAAATAAATTACAATGTAATAAAGTTACAATTTCTACTCCTACATTAGCATCACAAACTGTTAAATCTAAGCTAAAACTGCTACTGCACTTATTGAATAAAAACCAACCTTGGATGAGCTTTTCACACCACCTCCTTGGCTGCTACAAACCCAAAAAAATCTTCTGCCCCCTCCATGTTTTTCGGACAACAAAGCTTTGATAAGCTCCAGATCTATATCGACCGACGATGATTATTCAATTAAACTGATCGAATTTTAGCGTTCGATCGGAAAAAAAAAAAACTCTCCTTTTTTACTGTTCACGGGTACTTTTCACTATGGTTCGATCAGGCTATACTTAATCACCCATCGATCCCATGTTCATTTCGGTCATTATTCCCGATCGATCGGGTTACTGTTCACTATCTCGTCAGCAAAGTGGATTTAAGTTACCAAATTGCTGTAGGTCTAAAAAGTCCCCCTCTCTTAATAATTTGCCAAGCCAATCGATCAGAGGTTGAACTATATCCCTCCACCTTGAAGCTTGATTTTGACCACTTTAGAGGCTGATTTTCAGCCGATGCTTGTACATTAGAGTGACAAATTGTAGCCTTGTAAAGTTTCTTTCCCCAATGTTTGCAGCCAAGAAAAATCAGCTCAATCGGACTGTCGGAGTAAAAAGCTGCAAAACCGAGACGGGTCTGAATTTTCATGAACAAAATTATTTCGCATTTGAACCCGCTTTTGATTATTCTTCTCTTCTTTTTCCTTTATTAGCTTATATAACCTACAAAGCACAACAAAACATAATCAAACAAATGTTCTGGCAACTAAAATAAGGAAATTAACACTAATATGAAATCTAACAAAGTGCGGATTAAGAGCTCTATGATTACACTTTTAGGGTGTAATCACCACCCCCAACTTACATTTTGCTAGTCCCATAGCAAAAAACTATCAACAATACAAAGGATAATCTCCACTTTCGTAGGTTTCAGCCACGGATGAATTTAGCTGCCATGCACCAAGCCTTTAAACCCCTCAGGTTACCCCTATATACTACCACAAGTGGTGTCTCGTGAAGGTTTACAGTGATGATACCCACAAACAATTTTTTGTGAATTGCCAATCAAAGAATAAGGAATGAGTGCAATAATCCTACTCAAGTTAACATTGACTGCCACTCCAAACTAAAACGGACTTACTAATATGCAACAAGTCATGCAAAAGAGAGGTTCATGTGTGTGAGTGAAGAATCATGCTAAACAACACAAATGAACTCATTTACGCAAATCCAAACCTTTAAACGTTTTGATTCAAATCTCACCGGACATACACTCGCAATTAAAGTTCAACATGGTTCTCACAATGGTGTGCTCAACAATGGAGTAAATGTAAAGAAGGGGTATGATCTTGTAAAGGAGGAGTTGAGTGGTAACCCAAGTAAAAGGAAGCACATTGAGTATGAAGCTTCTTCCTCAACCTCCTCATCAACAGGAGAAAGAAGTACAAGGACAGACATTTCTGTCATACCTTCAAAGCAGTCTAGGTGGACTAAGAAGTGGGAAGCATTCAAAGAGAAGGTAATTGTTAGGGTTACAAACTCTACATGAATACATTGGAAAGTTTTGATTGCTTTATTTTCTTGTTTTTGGATTTGTAATGTTTCTCTCTCTCCCAGATGCAAGGTCATCCTATTTTCAAGCGCATCAGTGGCTTAAGTGAACCCGTGGTGGTAAAGAGTTAGGAGGTAAGAGATCCTAATTATATGTCATTTGTATTTGTTGTTCTGTTCTGCTCCTATGACATAATTGTCCCATCATTTTGTGAGTTTTCTCAATCATTCCAGGATATTCTGAAATGAACAGGGCTCTCAGCATTTAGCTTCAGTCATAACAAGCCCATCCTTGAGATTTCCACCATGTAAATGAGTGGATGAATAGGATTAGATCTCCATTGCTGTTTAGATCATGTTGAAAGCTTCTTCAGGTGAAAACATGTGGCTGAAATATGTTAGTTTAATGCCCTAAAGAGTTCAATTGAAGGAATAGTTCAGAATTATTTTGTAGGATAGTCTATTGATCACGTCATATGCTTTAATTGAATAAGAGGAATTTAGTCGAGCTGTAGTGAACTTAATGAATTGAAGGATACATGTAATGGAATTTGTTCATATAGTTTATAAATCATTTTTAGGTCCCTATATGTTAGACCACAAAAGAAAAAGAAAAGGCTGGAATTCTGTTAGGAAATAATAAATTACTCATACACTTGCTTTTGAAGGCTCCCATCCATTTGGAGCCTGTTGTATTCAACCTTGTGTTCTCTGTAAGTAACATTTAATTGTGTGAATGTGATAACTTTGCTTTTTGTGGTTCTTATGATTGAAAATGCAATTACTTTAATATTATTCCCTATGGAAATTTCTTGTAATTGCTGTTGGTGCGAATTGGCAGTTTGCAGAAGATGTCCGGGACAGATGGGAAACTACCGATAATCCAGTTGTTCATAAAATTCAGGAGTATGCTGCTCAAGTTTTATTCATCCTACTATTCTGTGTATGATTTACTATAATAGGCAGAGTTGTGAGTAATTCTTTGACCATCCTTTCTTTGACAGTCTCGGTGAAAGTGTCTTTGGAGAGACTGCTGCCGCACTGTCATTCAAGGAAATACGCCGCCGTGATCCGTATGCTTTTTTGAATTATTTTTTATTTTTCTACTGGTTTCTGCTTTAGAATAGTTGGTCTATTTGTCAACAAACTATTAACTACTACGCTTGGCATGAAATTTGCACCCTTCAGGTCTTTCTCCCTGCCAGAATTTGTGGCTGATGTTCAGGAAGTGATCAAACCAGTTCTTAATGCTTACTTCAAGGCAAGTGCTTAATAGGATGGCCAGGAGGGTTTGTTAATGCAGTGTTCTTAAAATCTATCTGATAACAGATGCTTCACTGAATACAGGGAGACGTTGAAGTTTTGAAGAAATATTGTAGCACCGAAGTGATTGAGCGGTGTAAACCAGAGCACAAGGCTTTTGAAAGCCAGGGTATCTTTTTTGATAACAAGGTGAGACAACTGAGTTTTTAATTTTTGTTTTTCTTCTCCAAAGGTTCAGTTGTTGCCATGTATGTTGACAAGTTGGAGAGAATTTCACATTCTTACCACTAGTTTCTTTCTTCAGTGATATAGCTTGATATCTTCCAAGCACGTGAAGTTTAAAAAAGATGCCAGACTTCTCATAGCACAGTGGTGTTAGTGGGTGGCCGCTTTTCTCTTCTTCTCTTTTCTTTTTATTTACGTATTTATTTATTTATTTTTGGCGTGTTTTTGGTTGGGTGGGGGGAGGTTAAATACAAAAGATGCCGGATTACAGAGGTTGAAGCGCTGATATATTTTAACATTTGAGATGCTAAAAAGCTATGGTGAATTAAATAAATAAATTGGTGTGGGTACACATCCATGTATATTCCCACTGTAGCTATATTTATTTAAAGGATATGGCAAAGCAGTTATAACCGAGTGGGCAAAATCGTAGGGCACTTACCTTAAATATCTATTCATCAATTTTATGTAAATTGACGGCTTACATAAAACTGGATGTGTGTTCAAATGTATTACATGACCTTAATTAATGTTCACTAGCAATAAGTATCTAATACTGTTAACGTAGTTAGTTTGCATCAGTTTCGTTAGTTGCTCGGAAAAATTATTTATACGTGTTTCATTCATTGCATGAATGAGTTCTCAAGCAATTCCTTGATAATGAGAATCGCTGAATCACCCTGTAATATCAGAGTAAGTACTTTGGAAACTAATGTTCATGGCTGACGATGTTGCTCTTATGGTTCCAATCCACTTTTTGATCTAATCTCCTTCACATTCTATTATATTTCTTTCTGTTTCCAGCTTTGCTTTTGTCATATTCATTTTCCTCTTGACAACCATGACATACGCACTTATCTTGAAGATACATATTAGCAGGCTTTCATAAGAATTTTTCCTGGAGTTAGATAAATTTGGTAAAAATAATTTTAGACCATCTTCGTTTTAAGTTTTAAGGTAGAGAGAGCACGCAGACAGTACATACTTTTTTTAATGCACTTTGGTTTGTTCATAAAGCTGTCTTGGCAGAAAATAATAAGCAGGTTATTTACGGCAAACACCAAGTCATAACATTGATATACAAAGTTGGATTTACTTATTTGTATCTTCTCCCTGATGCAGATTCTACACATTTCTGAGGTGGAAGTAAGAGAGACCAAGATGATGGGGGACACTCCCATTATCATTGTGGCGGTACGCACTAACTGTGTTTGAAATCCGGATTTATCAAGGAAATAGCAAAGGAAAAGAGAAAGGTGAGGAAAAGAGAACAAAAATTTTTGTTCTCTTTTCCCTCACCTTTTCCTTTTCTTTTCTATTATTAAATTTTTGATCCACGCACAGCCTAAACCTTCTTTTTTTTTGGGATCAAAGGCTGATATTGATGGCCTCCTCTATTCCTTGTAATTGTTGCAGTTCCAAACACAGCAGGTCTATTGTGTACATGATAGACTTGGTTCAATAACAGAAGGGGGCAAGGTAAATGCCAGACCTTTACTTTCTTGCAATTTAATGCAGAGTCTACATTTGCATAGCAATGCTGTAGTATAATAGTTACTATTTTCTTTTACTGTTCATTCTGCAAATTTACCGGTACAAATTTGAATCTTTAGTCTAAAAAATAGCACTGCTTAATCTCTCATTTCTGAATCCCTTGCTCCATATTGAATATTAGGATCTATAGCGGAATTTAAAACAATATCTATGTGTACAATTTTTTGATTAATGTGCAGCATTTTCATGAAAAACAAGTATAATATTCTTGTGATAAGCTTGCAATGGAATTGAGAAATAACAGTAATCATCGATTTTGTGCCATTTTGAAGTTTTTATTTATTTGTGTTTCTTTGGAGCTTTAAGGTGCTGGGTTCTCATACTCCCCTGTTTCATTTCTCTCTCTTGTAAATTTCATTTCTCTCTTGCATGGGGTTCAATTTATCTCTTATTTACATTTTGCACTCCAGTTTCCAAAGGAAAGTGAGTGATATTGGTTTTGCTTAATCAGGATACAATCCACACTGTATACTACGCATGGGCCATGCAGCAAGTTGATGTAGAAGAACTAGGAGAAGGTGCTCTCTTCCCGATATGGAGGCTGAGAGAAATGCAACAACTTGGCGTTCAGGCCCTCATTTAATTTTTTGTTTTTGTTCATCTTATTTATAGATGCTGTTCTGTGAGTATTCTCTCTGGGTTTTTCTCATTGCCAGGGAAAATCTTTACTGAACATTTCCATTTTTTTTTTTGATAAAATAAAGTTTAATTCATTTTAGGCATCCCTCTTGGGATTCAACTCAGTTGAGAGTTGTGAAAATTGTAGTAGAGATGTAGAGTTGAACTGGAACAGATCAAATCTCAATCTAGCTGCACCTTTCTTCTTAAAGAACAGGACAGAACAATATTGTTTGTTTAAGAAGGCTACACAAGTGATAAGGTCATTTATTTTGAAATTTCCAAAATTAATCTCGGTATAGATTCTCTTGACATAAATTTCCAAAATTAGTCGATATTCTTGTTGCGTTCTTTGACGAATCTATAAGAGCTTGCAATATGACATCTCACTTCTCACCTATTAAGAGCTTGCAAATATGACATCTCTCTTCTCACGTGCTTCTGCCAAAGTTAGTTTAGCTGCTGAAAGAAGCTGCTCTGCTGTCAAATAATTGATCAATCGCTGTATTCTGGAGACGGTCCAGAATACAAAAAGGCACTCCAGTTTTCTAGTGTCTTCTATTTGGTCATAGCTAATCATTGATGGCTTGAACACTTCTTCATCCATGTCTGTGTTGAAAGATGTAGCAGGTGACTTCATTTCTCTTAAAAAAATCCCGCCAAACATTCACAAATTCAATTACTTGGTCTAGCATTGATCCTCCATCCTACCAAAGAGATTAACTCCCAGCCCACAGAAATGAGTCCAGAGTATTCAAAATGGAAAATCCCGTAGACTTGTTTATTCATATCTAGATACATCTATATATATATATAGGCGAAACTCTTCTCTTACATAGCAGAGAGATACAGAGCCTTCTCTCTTAAAAGGCTTTTTATTCTCTTCTACCGCAGTACTAGTAGTAGTAGTTAGCTTAGAACAAAACTACGTCGTTCCCGCATCTCATTACATTACATGCTCAAGCAACATCCCTCCTTCCAGACCTTGAACGCGGCTCTAACATCACAGTCTCGTCCCTGCTCTGCTTCAGCCTCCTCGCCTCCTCCTGGGAAATCTGATACGCGTTCGCCAGGACGTCCACCGGCATCGCCCGGATGGCCGAAGTCCGGCCGGCGAGGGTGTTGAACATGGCATTTTCGTTGGTCTTGAAGGCCACCCATTCGAACCCTTCGTCTCCTGCCTGTTTCGCCACCACGAAGTTCTGCGGCACCACCACGAGCTGCCCCTCCCGGATCCGGTCGTTGAACACGGCCTGCCCTCTCTGGTCCACGACCTGCATCTGGGCTTCGCCCCTTGTTGCGTAGAGTACGCAGTGGGCGTTCAAGTTCCAGTGGGGTGCCATGAGAGCATTCCTGTAGAGAACTCCCTTCTCGGCGCTGAGTCGGAGGAAGTTGAGGACTGGGAGATTGAAGCGATTCACGGTGGTGAGGCGGCCTGCACGTGGGTTGAAGATGTCGGCGCGTGGCGCGTCATCGATGTTCTCATGAAGTCTGGCGGAACAAATGGTCTCCTCCAGGCCATTGTCGCGCCCGTATTCCCGGCGACCTCTTTCTTGGCGTTCTTCTTCCTCTGGAGACATTTGGGGCCTTATCACCTGAAGCTCGCGATCGACTCTGACGATGTGTCCCCTTCGGTCGTCTTGCCCCTGAAGTCTCCTTGCCGTCTCAGTGTCCACGCCTAATGCCTCCGCCACCATCTGGGTATCGAAGCCACTGAAAACGTTGCCTAGGTTCTCTTGCTGTGTACGCCTACGGCCGTATAGCTCTCTCTGCCGCTCTTGTCCTTGTTGTGGATTTCCAGCAAGGAAGAATTTCTGATAATATAATGATCAATTTGGTAAATTTCTGAGCATTGAAAGTCCTATTTAGCTATATAAGTTAATTGTTTGGTGGGTTTCTTACCCTGGGGTTGTTGTCAAGCTGATTGTGCTCGTTGCCGGTGTCTTCCATAATAACAACAACAAGGTCCCTATCGCCGTTGTTATAGCACCAGTGTGCCACTCCTTCGGGCAGTGCGATGATGTCCCCTTCTCGGAAGTGACGGATCTTCTGATGCATGTCTTGGGATCTCTGGCCTCGTCCTTGGCTTCTTCGACTGCCTTCTTCATATTGTTGGGATGATTGGAAGGTTTCGGGACAACCAGGCATCATGATACCTGTATAACCCCTACCTGTACGTATATAAACATAAGAACACAAGTAGTTATATATACACACACCATATACATATATGACAAGTATCTACCTTGGACAATGTACATGAGTGAAGGAGCATTGGTGTAAGAGGGCAAGAGAAGGCCTTTGGGTTCGATGATATTGCGACAAACAGCCACACCAGCACACTGGAATTGAGGGTCACTATAGTCCCAGAACTCAGTTACCCCAGCTTCTGCTTGGATACGATGCTGGGGTGCTTGAGCATTCAGACTCCTGATCTGGCACTGATCGCCTTGTTGCTGCTGCTGCTGCTGCTGGCGCTGCTCGCGACCCGGCCGAGCAACACAGCAATGGAACAAAACAAGAAAACAAAGCAAAAGGGAGAGCAACGAAGGATTAGCCATTAGCAACACTTCAGTGGGTTCCTAGTGTAGGGTACTGAAGATTAGTATTGCCTCTGGTTTGATGTGAAGCTAAGAATGGAGAGAGTTGGGTATTTATAGGAAGAGAAGGGAGGGTTGTGGGTTGCCACATTTGTTCTGAGTTGTGGTGCATCATCTTCAGCCAGCTTTCACTTTGCATGGCTACTGAACTTTCATACCTTACACCTAAGAGGTTCAGTTTGGGCAGGTGGCCTCATCTTTCATGGAAATGTTAAAGTGTTCTGTTTGTATCTGAGATCCTTGAGTGGGTATTCCAGTGAGTTTGAGGTGCATCATCAGCAATGAACCCTGAGGCATCAGCCCTGATGATCTCTGTTTGTATCTGAAATCTTTTGAGTGGGTATTCCAGTGCGTTTGAGGTGCATCATCAGCGATGAACCCTGAGTCCATCAAAGCTGTCGACAAGATTGATGACCTGGGGTCAAATCAAGGGATTGAGTTGTAGTGGAATGAATTTTTGTACATAATAATGTGGTTACTTGCAGTTCAAATCACCTTGTTAGTTCATACTTTCAAAAATACATTTAGATTTTTATACAAAACTTATGCAAGAACACAACTTTTCATTCTACAATAATAGCACTAGAGTGCGTTTAATTTTGACCTACTAAAAATTTTACATCGTCTTCTTGTGCTTTTGAGAGGATGATCCTGGCTATCGTCTGTAGTGCTGGATTAGAAAGGTAGCCACATCTAGTTTTAAGGTTGGCCTAACCTAAATTCAGGACACACTTAACAGTTTTTCAACCTGAAATACTCTAGTTTTTCAATTTGAAATACTGCATAAAGCGTCTTTCTTACTCGGTGATCAGTTAATAAAGTTATTCTGGATCCCTGACTCGTCTTGTTCTGAGCCTTTGGCCTGTTTGACATTGGTTCAAGTCTATCTGTATATCATCCTAGCCCTTGATCTACTTCGGTTACAACTCAATAGTGAGTTATCGAGGAGCAAGTAAGATATTGGGTTGAGAGGGGGTCACAGTCCTACTATATACGAAAGGGGGTCACATTCTTATTTGGATCCTCTCCATTCCTATAGTAAAATGGAGAGGTGTATTTCATTTAATAGGATTTCGACACCTCATAAATGAAGTGAATGAAAGGCTCAGATTAAATCACATCTTTCATTTAAGAATTTGACCTCGTACTGTGTTGTTTTGATTTTATAAATAAACGGAGAAGAATTCCTCCGTCAATTATTACCCTCAAATTTTCTTCTCAAAATCTTAACGCAGCCAGTAGCTCTGATTCCCTCTTATCCCTCGCCGCTCTTCTCATTTCTTTGTTCTCCCTCTCTATCTGAGGATCACAACTTGCAATTTTTTCTCTGCATCGTTACACATGGTCCGAAGTATTTGCAAATGCTCAATATGTATATATATTATCTGATACTTGTTCTTAGTTTCAAATGCAAAATATGCCTCTGATAAAAATGTGACAGTGCTAATTTTTCCAAGAAGATGTGCATTGCTCTTTGTAATGATCTAATGAAAGAATCCTTAGAAATATATAATGTATATGTATATATATAATGAGACAGAGATTAGAAGAGGGGAGAACGACGGGAGAGAGAGTTGCTGACTGTTTTAAGATTTGGGGATTGAGGGCATTAACTGACGGAGGGATTTGGCTCCGTTAATTTATTAAACCAAAACGATGCAATTTGGGCTCAAGTTTTTAAATGAAAGATGTGGTTTAATTGGACTCTCACTTCATTTATGAGGTGTCAAAATTTCTGTTAAATGAAATGGACCTCTTCATTTTACTGTAAAAGTGGAGAAGATCTAAATCCTTATTTTAGGAGTCATATATGCCCAAGAAAAATATAATTAGTCAACACTTAGAATTCTTTCAAAGTTGAATTCTTTCAAAGTTGTTCCAAGTAAATGCTTCAAGGAATCAAATGGTTAAAGTCATTTTGATCAAAGTGATTTTTTGAGTGCTATACATTTAGGTTAATTCTATGTAATGGTGGGTCTTGATTTTTGGAAATAAATGGAAAATAACATAAATAGAGAGACAGTAAAAACTGCCATTGAAACAGTCCTCTCTCGTCCCAAGTGTATGCAGTAGCCACTTCTCTGTCGTCATTTGGTCCTAGAAGTTCATTCATCAAAATTGCAATTCCTTTTTTCTGGCTGCCCTCTATCTAGTATCTTCTGCTGACTTTTGCTGCATCCACCAATGTTGTAGCTCTGCCTTCATCCTTTATAGAAACATAAATTTTTGCCAAACTTCATTTCAGTTTTAACTCCCAAAGATTACTCTCTCTCTCTCTCTCGCAGAGAAAGAGTTTGGCCAAAAGTTGGCCAATTCATGTGGGAATTAA
This sequence comes from Euryodendron excelsum, assembly GCA_033060915.1. Lineage (NCBI taxonomy): Eukaryota > Viridiplantae > Streptophyta > Magnoliopsida > Ericales > Pentaphylacaceae > Euryodendron > Euryodendron excelsum. The sequence continues at coordinate 4,704,273 of CM065382.1, forward strand.
TCCATAACGACTGAGATCAAATCATTTCAAAATCAGTTTTTCTGCATTGGGTTAAGTACTCATATATCCTCTCATCAAAAGGCATAACAATCTGGGCAGTGTCTCAAAGAGAGGCTTGGTGGCAATAAACATGTCTGTTAGGGTGTTGCACCTAGACAGAAAACTATACTGTCTCTGGGATTGGTTTCGGCTTTTCAGGCGGGTGCAGCTTAAATGGAGAATGAAGAAGAAGCCCCCATGCACTACTTGGCATCTGCTTTTCCATGATAAAACAGTATTTCCATGGCTTTGCCAAGAATCGTATCCAAGCCCCAAAACATATTATATGCCCACTTTTCCCAATCCTAAAACGTACGTCCGAGAATGTCAGATCCCCAATGGCTGAGAGAGCGTGCGAACGAAATATCCACATAATCCAGTGCGGTCACAATTCCCCTTGAATGGGTTATCAAGAAGGATATTTCTTTAAGTTCTAACATATCCAAATGATGGGACGAAGACGACCTAAAAATAATTTCACACTTCTCTTAGTCACCTCCTCTCAGAATCCCTATAAACGTACCCCAACTAAAGCTTCAGCCTTGTCGTAATTAAAGCTATCCTTCAGAAATATCACAATATTCTGGAATCATTGATCGAATAAATCCAGTAACCTCAGCAACATCCAAATTATCCAATGCATCATCCACTTCATCCAATATAATGAAAATTAAGGTGATGGCCTATAACAATGTATAACTGAAATTTTTCATGAATAGAAGTATTTTTTTTTTTTTTTTTTTTGGAAATTGATAGAGTGAATGGAAGTATTATTAGAGTCCCCTCCACGTGTTAAAATTGTGATAATTTTAAACATCATTCATAAGATTACTATACATTTAAAAGATATTTAAATAAAAATATATATATAAATATATTGTTCAATGGTATGCCGGCACGTACGGAAAGCAGTAGAGAAATGCTAAAGAGCATAGCTTTTTACACTGGTTAATGTTAACACAAGACTATCGGACTGTCATCACATCTTCAAGATATATACATGTCTGGACTCTGGAATGGGACGAAAAGCTCTCCGTTCTGTACGAATTCTCAAGTCTCAATTCTGGTGTCTAAATAGAGGAAATCATTGCTTGAAGTCCGATTGAACTTGTGACAGATCATGAGACATGAATGTCTCTGTAATTTAGTCGTGAAAACGTGCACAGAGAGAGGAGAGCCGTCCCACGTCCTTTATTTTTTGGATTGTAGGAAATTAGTCCTTTGTTTTTTCAAACAGTGACCAGCCGCAAAGAGAGAGACACATAACTGCCGCAACCCCAGTGAGTCCAGCAGAAATAGCTAGCTGTCAAAAGACTTATTTATTTTATGTATTTCTGATGATTTTTAATTTTTTTCTTCACTTTTAACTCAATTGCAAGACTGAACAGTGGCCACGTTTGTATGCCACGTCAGTTGATCACTATATAGCAGGGCTCCTATCTATTATTCTAAGAATATTGCAATACAAATAAAAAAATTCATATAAAATGTATCATCACAATATCAAATTTATCACCACAACAATATAATTAAACGAGAACTATTTACTTAAAAACAAAACACATATTATTGTTATTATAGTTCTTTCATTTTGGTGGGTGTTAAAGAATAGCATTTTCATTATTATATACCACCACTTCTCGGAAAAATAAGTGCAAATTGAAAAGAAAAATGCTATTCTTTTAAAATTTTTGTACAGAATTTTAAATTAAAATGATATGACAGTGACAGTTTTGTAATTAAAATGCATCTTGATGAGTTTTTTATTTTAAAGTAATAGACCCACAACTCAACTACATCATTCTAAGTATAAATTTTCTACATCATTCTAAGTATAAATTTTGTATAAATTTTTTAGATGTATGGCATTACTCAATTGAAAATGGCAGCACAAGAAATAATTGTAGCATAAAAAGATGCATGGGTATCTTCAGAACTCAAAGCATCTCTGACTCCACTGCAAGGAATATACAAACTTAAAATAAAATCCCGCAGACTTATTTATTCATGGATAGATACATATACATATATGCATATATGTAGTAGAAACTCTTCTCCTACAGAGCGGAGTAATACAGAGCCGTGTATCTAAAGGCTTTTTTATTCTCTTCTACCGCAGAAGTAGAAGTAGTAGTAGTACTAACAGCGATTACGTAGTTTGCTTAAAATAAAAATTACGTCCCGCATCTCATTACATTACATGCTCAAGCAAGTTAGCAACATCCTTAACAACATCCCTAACAACATCCCTCCTTCCAGACCTTGAACGCGGCTCTAACATCACAGTCTCGTCCCTGCTCTGCTTCAGCCTTCTCGCCTCCTCCTGGGAAATCTGATACGCGTTCGCCAGGACGTCCACCGGCATCGCCCGGATAGCCGAAGTCCGGCCGGCGAGGGTGTTGAACATGGCATTTTCGTTGGTCTTGAAGGCCACCCATTCGAACCCTTCGTCTCCTGCCTGTTTCGCCACCACGAAGTTCTGCGGCACCACCACGAGCTGCCCCTCCCGGATCGTGTCGTCGAACACGGCCTGCCCTCGCTGGTCCACGACTTGCATATGGGCTTCACCCCTTGTCGCGTAGAGTACACAATGGGCGTTCATGTTCCAGTGGGGTGCCATGAGAGCATTCCTGTAGAGAACTCCCTTCTCGGCGCTGAGTCGGAGGAAGTTGAGGACTGGGAGATTGAAGCGATTCACGGTGGTGAGGCGTCCCGCACGTGGGTTGAAGATGTCTGCGCGTGATGCGTCGTCGATGTTCTCGTGAAGCCTGGCGGAGCAAATGGTCTCCTCAAGGCCATTGTCGCGCCCCCCGTAATATTCCCGGCGGCCTCTTTCTTGGCGTTCTTCCTCCTCCCGAGACGTTTGTGGCCTTATCACCTGAAGCTCGCGATCTACTCTGACGATATGGCCCCTTCGGTCGTCTTGCCCCTGAAGTTTCCTTGCCGTCTCAGTGTCCACGCCTAATGCCTCCGCCACCATCTGGGTATCGAAGCCACTGAAAACGTTGCCTTGGTTCTCTTGCTGAGTACGCCTACGGCCGTATAGTTCCCTCTCCCGCTGTTGTCCTTGTTGTGGGTTTCCAGCAAGGAAGAATTTCTGATAATACAATACAATGATTAATTTAGTAAATTTCTGAGTACAATGATTAATTTGGAAATCCTATATATTTAGCTATGTTAGGTTAATTATTTGGTGGGTTCTTAATTACCCTGGGGTTGTTGTCAAGCTGATTGTGTTCATTGCCGGTGTCTTGCATAATGACAACAACAAGGTCCTTATCGCCGTTGTTATAGCACCAGTGTGCTACTCCTTCGGGCAGTGCGATGACGTCGCCTTCTCGGAAGTGACGGATCTTCTGATGACGATCTTGGGATCTCTGGCCTCGTCCTTCTTGGCCTCTTCGACTGCCTTCTTCATATTGTTGGGACGATTGGAAGGTTTCGGGACAACCAGACATCATGATCCCTGTATAACCCCTACCTGTGTATAAACATAAGAACCCAAGAAGTTAGCTATACATAAATATATACACACCAGTAAGAATAGTAACACTTAAGACAACATCTATATATGACGTATATATATATATATGTACCTTGGACAATGTACATGAGTGAAGGAGCATTGGTGTAAGAGGGCAAGAGAAGGCCTTTGGGTTCGATGGTATTGCGACAAACAGCAACACCAGCACACTGGAATTGATCGTCAGCATAGTCCCAGATCTCAGTAACCCCAGCTTCTGCTTGGATGCGGTGCTGGGGTTCTTGAGCATTCAGACTCCTAATCTGGCACTTATCCCCTTGTTGCTGCTGCTGCTGGTGGCGCTGCTCTCGACCCGGCCGAGCAACACAGCAATGGAACAAAACAAGAAAACAAAGGAGAAGAGAAAGCAAGGAAGGATTAGCCATAGCTACACTTCAGTGGGTTTCTAGTGACTAGAATTGCTTCTGGTTTGATCTGAAGCTGAGAATGGAGAGTGTTGGGTATTTATAGGAGAGAAGGGTGGGTTGTGGGTTGCCACATATGATCTGAGTTGTGATGCATCATCTTCAGCCAGCTTTCACTTTGCATGGCAACTGAAACCTAATACCTTACACCTAAGAGGTTCGGTTTGGGTAGGTGGCCTCATCTTGCAGAGTAATATTAAAGTGGTGTGTTTGTATCTGAGATCTTTGGGTGGGTATTCCAGTGTGTTTGAGGTCCATCATCAGCATTGAAGCCTGAATCCATCAAGGCTGTCGACAAGATTGATGAAGTGTGATCACATCAAGGGATTGCGTTTCGGTGGATCTATACAATTAGTATTTTTGCTCGTAACTTTCATACATAGCAATGTGATTTTGCTTGTGGATCAAAACATCCATTAGATTCATTTGTAATTTGAAAAATATATATCATTCTGATAGAGTTATCCACTTTAATAAGAAAATAAAAAAATAAAAAAAGAGATTATATATAGTACTACTCAAAAAAAATTATACATTATCAATAAATAAGAAATGAACTCTTAGAGATTGCTAAATCAAGAGTCACCTCGGGAGAGGGACATAAATTTAGCAAGTTTTCTTTTGAGTGAAAGCAATTTTATGAAGAATAACCATTGAAACAACACAGAACGCTCAAGAATTTTTTTTATTTTTTAGTTATGCAGTCAAGAATATTTAGGCTAGCTTAGATATATCTTGACTAATCTCTTTCCTATTCTGGTTAAAAACAGTTAATCCATGCCAGAATTAGAAAATTCATGAAAGATAAGCCTCTCGCGATTTGACTTGAAAAAGTTACCATATTTTGAACGCAAGGTATCTAGATTTACAATTAATCATCCCTCCACTTTTCTTCCCCTCAAGATTGAATGATCAAGAAATTTAGCTCCACACATAAAGTATATGAAAGAATCTCGGGGCTCATAAATCAAATGCAATGGTTAAAAATATACACTAGAACTTTCATTAAAACATTGATTAGTAACATGAGCGACCTCGAAGTTGTAGACGCTCAGGGTGGGACTTGAACCCACAATCTGTGGCTCCGGAGGCGAATGCAGGGGGCAAAGGTTTGCTAGTTGCTACAGTGATTATCCATGTGACATGTACTGTTTATAATTTTTTGACATGCAATTTAAGTGTTTAAATTACCATTTGATGATTGTTATTTTAGAGGTCATATATACTAAAACAAAAGTCAATATAGTCTACCAATTTCAGCCATCTATTCCTGTACAAAACAGTCGGAATTGTTTGAAAATTGTTCCAAGAAGATGCTTATGGAATTAAATAGTTAAAATTCTTTGAATCAAACTGAAACTTTTTAAGAGCAATGTGTTAGGCAAAATTCTATAACTGTGGGTCTTGATTGTTGAAAAATAAAAATAAAAATGACATAATATAGAGACAGTAAAAACTCAACCAGAATGCAATTGGAACTCCTCTCAAGTCCAAGTATGTACAATATCATAGGTGCTATTAATTCTTTTAATTCTTTAGAACCACCCCTGGATATTTGATCCGTTAATTATCCAATTTCTATGAAATAGAGGCACTGCACAAATTCGCGCAAACTTATCCGAACACCCATTAGCCAAATGCATTTTCTTGGCATCTACTTTTCTTTGATAAAAAGTGTATTTCCATGGGTTTGCCAAGAATTGTATCCAAGCCCAAAACATATTATTGGCCCACTTTTCTCCACCCTAAAAGCTCCCAGAGAATGTCCCATCTCCAATGGGTGAGGGTGCAGGAATGAAATAGCCACATAATCCTGCAGTCAAAATTTCCCTTGAATGGGTCATCAAGAATGAGTTTCTTGAGTTCTAACATATCCAAATAATGAGATGAAGACGACCTAAACATAAATTCTCACTTCTCTTGATTCCATCCATCCTCCAAATAAAAAACAGCTAGAAGCCTAGAACACGATACATGTGAATCAACATATACAACAACGTAGTGCCTCATGTTAAATGTTGCTATAAACTTGCAACGAGAGAGAGAGAGAGAGAGTGAGCAATCAACATACTTGGAAGTTTAAAACACGGCACACCTGGCAGAGAAGCACCATTGTATTTGCACATCCTCTTGAATAAATGGAACTAAATACAACACCTACTGCAATTTTTACAAGCCTAGAGAAAGAAACAGATCATCCTATTGCTGTCCCAACCATGTATTTACAGTCTAGACGGCACATCAAAGTAAAAGGGACACTGCAACCTATTGTCGAACTTTCATGACTCGCGGTACTTGGTCAGGTCAAATGTCAATGTTCTCGAGCAACTGCAAGAGAAAAAAGGAGAGAGCAAGAGGACCATGCGTAAGCACAAATTTTGCAGAGCTGGTCCACAGGGTTGACATGCTAGACCACAACCTAACATTTTTCTGTCATTCAGCAAGAAAATGAAAAAATTCAAACAAGTACCATAAAGAAACTCACCTCCTCTCGGAATCCCTATAAACACCAACTAAAGCTTCAGCCTTGTCGTAAAAGCTATCCTTCAGAGATATCACAATACTCTGGAACCCACTTCCGCCTTCGACGTCCTGATTACCATGAGCTCCTTCGCTTGATTTTGATCGAATAAATCCAGCAACCTTAGCGACATTCAAATTATCCAACGCAGCATCCACTTCATCCAATATAAAGAAAGGTGATGGCCTATAACTGAAATATTCCATGAATGGAAGTATTATAACCACCGGTTCTTGGAAAAATGCGTACAAATTGAAAATATTGAAGAACAGCACAAGAAATAATCCTAGCATAAAAAGATGCATGAGTATCTTCAGAACTCAAAGCATCACTTGACTCCACTGCAAGGAATATGCAAACATGATGTATTGAAAATAAGCAACTTAAAATAAAATCCCATATGAAACCTCGTAATAATAAATATGTTGGCAAGATTAGAAAAAAAGTGGGAGAATGAAGAAAAAAGTTGGAAAAATCTCCAAAAAAGGGTGACTATATATAAGGCTCATATTAGATTAAGCACTGACAATGCTGTAACATCCACCCAACCCAACATGTTCTTTAGAAATGTTACCCCCTAAGCCAAAATCTTAAAAAAGACGGGGGCCAAATAAAGCAAACACTACCTCAGGAGAGATTAAAATCCAGCTGTCCAACCAAAAATGTTGTAAAACCACAAACAAATAAAGGTAGTAGTAGTCACATCGCAAACATGAGTATCTACAAACATATGGATATGCTCATGTATAGGGGCCATGCTTGACTGTATCTGAGAAGGTTCCTACAAAACACATAAGCAAACATCCACGTATTCCTATGTACCTGTGGATGGAGAACAGCAATGCAAGTGCTGCAACAGTCTTCTCCCCACCAGATAGCTGTTCCATATCTCGGAAGCGCTTTGTTGGGGGCATAGCAGTGTATTTGATGCCATGTAAGAAGGGTTCATCCTCATTATCTAAATTCAAATATGCTGTTCCACCAAGCTGATGTGTGCTGCTCTTCGTCAGTTGTTTGTAGATTTTGTCAATGTTACCAGAAATATGGTTGAAAGCTTCCATAAACAATTCATACCTGTGTTCACCAAATTAAGATGATCTATAATTCCATAACAATATAACATACAAGATAAAACTGAGTTTACAAACCAATATAGAGCATTTTATCTATAACATGGGAGTAATTCATTTTAACAAGTATAAACAAAGAGAGTATTATTTATATAGTGAACTCAATTACTTAGACATATTCTGGTGCATGCCCAACAAAGCATGCCGGACACACATCCAATACCCTTACTCAAGTGTCGATTGTCTGACACACATCCAATACCCTTACTCAAGTGTCGATTGTCTGACACAGGTACTTCACAAATATATAAGAGTCCATCTAACATAGCAAACAATAAAAACAAACAGCTCAACAACTTCAATCCCAGTACTTGCTTATGTAAAATGGCACATAAATTAAAGTATCCTTTCTACACTCGTACAAGGGAATGAAAAGAAATAAAATGAGAATGGAAATGGAATGAACATAAGAATGCAATAGAATGGAATAATTATTTTTATTATCTTGTTTGGTAAGACCAATAAACAATTTTAAAATAGAATCAAATGAAATTTACGTATGACATGGAAATTCAATATTATGTCAATACAAAATATTAATAATATATATTATTTAATTATTAAATATTAATAAGCATTTGTAATGGTGGTGGTGGTGACGACAGCGGTGATTGGTGACAGGGCGGTGGTGGTGGTTGGTGGTGGTTGGTGGCAGTGACGGCAGTGGTGGTGGAGTAGCGGCGATGACCAATGGTGGGTGGTGGTGGGGTGAACGATGACAGCGGCTAGGGTAGCGGTGTCAGTGAATGGTGGGTGATTGTTGCTGACGGTGCACGATAGTGGTGGTGATTAGTAATGGCGGAGATGGTGAAAATTTTTAACTTTTTAAATTTTAAAATTTTTTTTTTATTTTTTTATTTTAAAATAAAAAAAAATAATTACCATACATATTTTATATTTTTTAAAAGAAATTTGACAATAAAAATCTTACTAAAATTTGTTTTATACTGTTTCATGTGGGAATAAAATGATCATTTCCACTCTTAAAGTAGGAAATGATCATTCTAACAAAAAGTGGGAATGATCATTCCATGGGAATGGTCATTCCACTTTTAAATAGTGGTACCAAACAAGAGAATGAGAATAAAAGTTGGAATGGCCATTCCATTCCATTATATTTCCTTGTACCAAACATAGCATAAATATACTCCATAGACGCAAACCAAACAAGGAACCAGAAGCATGAGTCCATAAACACATTGGTGTACTATTCAATTTGTTCACAAGCAGCCTGAATTGCAAAACTAGATTTCAGACAACTCGACACATATCATCTGATTATAAAGCAGGCATTAGATTGTTTTTTTGTTTTTGTTTTGGCTTCAGTAAAGAAGTTAAGAAAATTTTGAGGACAAAGGCCTCATTTGGTAACGTTTTTTGTTTTCGTTTTTTTTTTTTTTTTTCAAAAAAAACAAAAAACGCCGTTTGTTTAAATTTTTTTTTTTTTAGTTTTTTACAAAATTCGAAAAAAGAAAACTAAAAACACTAAAATGGGTGTATTTTCTCTTACAAAAACATTGGTCTAGTATTATTGGCACAACGATAACCTATAAACGCTTATCATTAAACCACAAAAAACACACAACAAAAACACAAAACAAAAACACACAGCAAAAAACAAAAATTGACAGCGTTACCAAACGGACCCTAAATATTAGTATAATTTTCAAAAATACAAAAAAACATGTACGTCTTATAGATTCGGTGGTTAACATTCTTAAAGCTTGGATACTTTTTTTCCCTTTAAAAAGTAACGCTTAGATGTCTGACACTTCAAGTCCCGAAAGTCTTAAGATCTTCGAAGGAAAGAAGTTTCCAACCTCCAATCAAAAGAATGTGGGTCCACAGAAATTGCACTTGCCCTTTAGCAGTGGAGAATTGTATTTAAATCTACCTTGCAGATTCCATCTGTACCTCAATGTAAGGTAGTGTAATAATTTTGAGGCTTGACCTCTTCCACTTGGTATATACTCAATACATATTCAGGTCTGTCCTGACTTTCAAGTACATTGTATAATTAAATAACAAACAATGAAAAACTGATATATAAACTACTATAAGAGAGAACAAAAAGGCTTTCTGCTCATTCATTTTCTACTAGTATATAAGATCTTTCCCATTTCCCAAGAGATAAATAGATTTTATTTATCAACCTATCATTTTTCTCTGACCTGCTTAACACCTAAATAGTTTATACACAAATTTGACAACTATTTGCATCTGTGTTACCATAATACTCTACTACCCTAGCGATTTACGTATTTGAAATGACATTCCAAAACATGGTACTCTTTTTTTCTATTTATATCTTTAAAGGTTACCTAACAAGAAAAAAATCAATTATATTAAACCAAAATATAGGAAGAATAGAATTTTGACATAACAATACACAAAAAATAGGCCATAATACTCCTACAATGTGTTTTTAGATGATTAATTTGACAAAAAAATTGATTATAGTTTATTGGATGCCTAATTGTTAAGAAAATTGTTCTAGAAGTACTTTAATTCTAATAATGTAATTTATACAAAGTCTACCCCTAGTGTATCATATTTTAGAACATGGCGTACCACGTTCTCGTTCCACGTACTTGAAAAGAACCGAGTTCCAAGTAACATAGATCTGCGTAGTAACAAGCATAAGCATCTTTCCCTTTTACATCATTGTCTTTACTTTCCGCTTTTACTTTAGGAGTACTTATCCTTTGCTCCTTTTAATATCTTCATAGCTCCTAATAAGATGTCTTATAAAAACATCAGAGATATTACATAACACAGTTCCAAGTTGGAATTTTATCCATAAGAGAGCCAAATATAGTATAACAATGAGTATTACCTCCTCTGCTTCACTGAATTGTACTTGTCGGCTATTCCTTTCTCTTCTTTCCTGGCAATTTCAAACTCCTCGGTTACAGCTCTTTCCTTCTCCATCAGAGCCTCATATTGGTCCAGGGCTTTCAGATTTGGAGCTGTTCTTTCAATTTCGGATATCAGGGCACCAATTTTTTGCATAAATTCCGCCTCAAGCTTCTCCTTCTGAGAAGGTCTCATGTCCTGCAGATGAGCTCTACTTAGCTGACTAAAATCAAGAACTGGACTTGTCGATGGTTCAGTATCCATTGGATCAGAGAGAGTAGGAAGGATTATGTGCTCCAGTTCACACTTCTCCAAAATCTCTTGCTTCCGTGAATTCAGCTGCTCAATCTGTGTCTCCTGTAAAACCAAGTAAAAAAAGTTGGTGGCATACTATTTAAGTGATATAATGCTTGAAAAAAATTTATTATTGATACAATGTCCATTAACTCGGAATAGAATTACTATTTGTACTAACCTTTGATTTTATTTGACGATTAAGTTTGCTTATGCTGGTTGTAGCATTAGAAATCTTCTTCTTCCATTCCTGTATATCCTTCTCACACTCTTCTGACTTGGACTTCCACTCTATTGCAGAGGCAGAGGAGAAAAAGCCATAAGCAGTAATTATAGTAAGCCAAATTCAAAAGCAAAATTAAAGATTAATGGTAATTGGAAATAAAACCCTACAGGATGAACATAGTTGAAATAAAACTGTAACTTTTTACACAAAGATGAGAAGTTCAGTCAATTTTTCGGTACATAAAGTAAGACCACTGCACACTTCAAATACTTTTTTCTGTGAACGTGTAATGGACCAGGACACCAGCTAATGGTACTGAAATAACATAAACTCAATGAAGTAAACACAATCAACATTCAATCCAACAATTTTAAAACATTGAACGACTAGGTGAACGGTTGCTTCAGTAATAAGATAAGGCTCGTTGTCAAAGACTTGGATGCAGGATCTACTCCACGAGGAGTGGTACTGATGTAGATGATCTCTCAGGTCATGGACCTGATGAGTCGAAGCAAGACTTTACTAAACAAGCAAGAAAAGCCCTTTCTATCTTATTAGTAAAGCGCTAACGCGCGCCCCTGAAATCAAACTAAAGTTTCGCCTTGATCGATAGCTTTTCCAACCTATCGGTCGAGTCACTTTCCTTCCACTCGCCTTACAAGGCAAGATAAAATTAATAGCAGAGTTGACTAGGCTATGATAAGGAAAAAGAATAGGGGCACTTAAAACACGTATCGAATACAGAGCAGCAACGCACCATGACAACACAATATGAATAGTAGACTCGACTATGCTATGATAAGGAAAAAGAAGAGAAAATAACAACTTCCACTGTTTCACACATTTCACTAAACATTGATGCAACTAGCAGCATACGTTAAAACAATTAACAAGAAAATGATAAGGCCATTACATCTAAATATCTAACATGGTTTGACAGCTCACTATATGCGTGTTCTGTTGAGTAAGAGTGACGGCTAGGATGTCAAAAATACAAGGAATTCATTCCAAGGTTGTTCTTGCAGAAAAAGACCCAAGAATCCTAAATTTTTTAGGCAACTCAAAATGATATGCTTCACCTAATGTCAACACCCAGTCCATAACATGGGATTTACCAAACTGATGATTTTTAGAGTCTCAATGGACCTATTATTTCGACTCCTGAGGCTAAGGCGGATTTTTCAACGGCTGTGCTGCTAGCAATGACTATAATAGCTATGGCCTTTGCTCAAAAGAAAGATAAGGTGCCTCAACTTAGCCACCTTCAGTTCCCGAATAGAAAAAATAAGGATGTCAGGTTTCAAAACCCCTAGATATAGATGTCTGGGAAGTGCTTCCTCGCACCAAAAACTTCTATTGTAGGCTACAGCTGTAAAGGTAGACCATCACCAGTCCCCATTTCACTTACCTTTTGCCATTTGTGATCTGCAACTGCTATTGTAGGCTACAGCTGTAAAGGTAGACCACCCCTCCTCTTCTTTGTGGACTGGGTTTCTGCTGCAACTTGCTAATATATATTACTTTCTTCAAGATTTCCTAATTTTGTGTAGCTGTCACACTAGCAAAACGTTTTGCAAAAGCTCTACAAGTTCAAAAGTTTTCTTTTCTATTACTCTGGTTCTCTTCACCATTCCTTTGCTCATCCTGCAGATGTCTGGCAGATAGCTTCCTCATCAAGGAGCTACATAAATCCTCTTAGACTCTCCCATTGAAACACTGACACATTATTGAATTGGTACTCATCCACAATAATATTCGCACTGAATAGTTGCTTTTATTTCAAGCAAAAGTATTATCAGTTCTCAGTTACAATGCCTGAAACAACCTATTTTAGAAAGTGCACTTTCCCTAAACGTTGGGGATATGAACCCATGATTTGCAATTTTTATTTCCAAAATATATTAGCTACAGTTCAGAATAATACAGTTTATAACAGTACCTGAGGAAGCTGTTGGACTTCTAAATTAACATGCATCTGGTCGTGATTATGCAGAATTTGTTCAAAACTTCTTAAATTAGTCACATATGTTGTTACACCTCTTTTCTTATTTTAAGAAATGAATCAGATGAAATAAATTCCAATATTTCTAAATCTTAGGTTATGCTAGTTTTCAGAATTTGATTAGTCCAGTCATGAGAACAAACGCAAAGAGTGGTGATAGAACAGGAGGAAGTGTGGGCCATATAAAGCAAAAGGTGAGCCTTGCCTTTGAATACCAAGAGGGTGGGAATCAGATCATCTCTTCTTACAGAGGAAATTATATACGTAAACCTTACAAGTGAAACGTCAATTTAAGCATGGTTACATGTCAACATTAATTGGACATGTCCTGGAACTTGTGTGTAGCCATCATTGGAGGGGCCCAGTGTTAATAAAAAGTGGGAACACGGATAACTATGATACTGCTTAGTCTAGAAGAAGAAGATTGGTTTGGTCATAAAATTGAAAAAGAACGAAAAAAAAATATCTCCGATAAAATTAACCTACTGATCAAGTGTTTCACGTGATCAATAAAATCCAATCACAACAAATGCAGGCAGTTACATTTCCACATTTCTGGCTACTAGAAGAGCAAAATCAGTCTATGGAACTCAAACAGGATGCTTTTATGCTTCCCATGTCCCATTAAAGTACAGTGTTTGCAAGCCCCCATACTACTATCTATCAGCTGCCATTTGCCAAGCCATGATATTCTATAAATTGAAGAACAGGAAGAAGTGATATGCCATGAGAGAACTTCAAAAGAATTTTGCCCATACAGAAAACTTTCTTTTTACTAGGTAGATGTCCTATTTATTACCCACCCAGTCATATGATCCAAAATTTGTTGTAAATGTAACAAATTATCATAAATAGTGCCCCTTAATGTATGTACCTTCACAATAAGGAGTTCCTCTATTTTTCAACTCAAGTATTCGCCTAACCACTTTGTGTGATAGTTATGTCACCAACTCAAAGTGACAGAGTGACGCTCAGTTTGGTAAATATAATACACAGAGGCCCTACTAATTTTCAAAAAGCTGAAGTCGATTACCTCCCTTAACAGCACTTGCTAGAGAACGAGGAAATAAGAAACCAATAAAAAAAAATAATGACCAAAAACTATCTTCACATCAACCAATCCAACTAAAAGTATAAGGGAGAGTGGATATATTTCACCAAATATAAATAATACCTATTAGAAATTTTACACATGCACACCAATTTGGGCTACTTTTTTATCTCTACAAAACATCCAGCAAGATATGAATGCAAGCAGTAGAAAGCAATTGGATAATTGGATTCAACCAGCCTGCGACAACTGGGACTATAAACCCAACTCTTAAGAATTGGAGTTGCCTTAATGATACCTCAGCAAGATCTATATTATGAATAAAAACAAGGAGGCAAAAACTCAAGACTTTGAGACAGGCCATACCTTGTTAACAACCGAGTAAACTTTGTATACTATTGTGAGGAACTGAAAACATACCCTGTACTTCCATTTTCAAATGATCGATGTCATCAGTAGCTCTCCCCATGGAGGACTTGAACTCATCCTCTTTGAGCTCAACCTCCTTAAAAGCATTTTTTAAAGCACTGAGAGAAGATTCCAACTTTGTAATTCTTGAATCCATGTCCCGCTTTTGCTCATACTCCAACCTGAGAGGAAGGGAAAAAGCATATGAAACCAAATAATCTGGGCACTGAATAAGAAAAGCATGTAAACAAAGAACACCTGACAAGCCCACACGATACAAAGAAAATTATCATAAAAATTAGAAGACTCATTTGTTTTGGCAAGCAAACAATGCATAAGTTTTGGCAAGCTGTAAAATTTCTATCAGCAATATGGCTCTTGATGTCGTTTGAGACCCCATTTATATTTCTTGAATCCCACAACCAAATCAGTAAACACTGGCAAAAAGCCAAACAGCCCAAATGGTGAAGTAAAGAGTAAGACTACTATAAAAAAACTGGACTAAGCACTTCTTTTTTGTACAAAATAAAAAAGGAAAGAAAAGGAGAACATGAGAATGAATAAGAGAGAAAAAAAACTACATCATGTCATACCAACCCCCAAAAAATATGTTACCGAATTGTTTCTTTTTTTGTACCAAATTTAAGAAATTAAAACGATCTTAAATTCAAAACTATTTGCTAAAGAGTACAGTCGATTCGCACTTTAATAACAGCTCACACACAGGATGTCTGTGTATCTTCAACAGTCCATGCATTTTCAATTGTCTAGCTGATGAGAACCACACTTCACACCTAAATGCCCGTCTTAGTTGTCTGAAATATATACTCCAGAAAAACACAAAGTAAAAGGCATGACATAGATTCAGATTTCAATTCTCCTGTGGTACGTTACTAAATCTGCTTAAGCTCATGCTTCGGCTTGTATGTTACTTGGATTCGCCCGTCCATGTGGCAGGTCGCGCTGACGCCACATCATTACCAACCTTGAGCTCACAAAAGTATGCTTGAGACATCTCCTCGGCTCGGTAAAGGTGTCCTCCACCTGAGCAAAACAAGTCCTTTGGCTCAAGCATCAGGCTTCGCTAGCTCAAACTTATGCTCCAAAGGGCACTCACTCCTCAAGAGAGAGAGACTGGCAGTGGAGAGAAAGCCTTAGTCCAGGAGGTGAGTCTCAAGCTTTCTTGCTCTCTTGTTTATATTATGTTGAGGCAAGAATGGCTTATATAGGTGAAAGGACCTAGGAGGGAGAGCCAACCCCCGAGTGTTTAGGGTTTGATGGCTCGTCCCCCTAAGCCCAACAAGCTGGAGGCGAGTTCTGCAGCCAAGATATGGTAGATGGGATTTGGCTAAGCATTATAGAGTTGATGTGCATTAAATGCCTTTGACCTCTTGCTCTTAAATGCTTTCTCAATATTAAGTATATCTTTGATGGACATCTCTATTATTAAGATCGGTAAAACGGTGAGCCCTCGAGGAGTGTGAGACCAGCTGCTTTGATGAGCCCTCAACTCTAGCGTCCAATCCATAATCACTAAATGGTCTCACGCGAGGATGACCCCGAGGGGGTCCTACTCCCAACCTAGGTTGCATGAGGATGGCCTAAGGAGTGATCAAGGGAGTGCACCTTGAAGTGCAAGTTCCAAGAAGTGAAGCGTCCTCTCTTCAATGAGGAAGGCAGAGCATGATGCCTTAAGCCAAAGGACTTGCCTTGCTCAAGTGAAGGCCACTTCAACCGAGCCAAGGGGATGCCTCAAGCATAATCTTGTTGGCTCAAAGTTGGTAATGATGTGGCGCTAGGCTGACATGCCACATGGACAGGTGAACCCATGTACCCACAAAGGGTTTGGTTCAAATAATCTGAACTAGTCATCCAACCCTTTTATGAACATCTCACTCCCAAAGTTAACGACACACCCTCATAGGATTACCATTTTATTGTTTTCTGCAAGTAAAACTATATCTATTAAGAAAGCATCAAAGGGATGCTACCCATGTACAGAAGGAAAAAAAAACTACAAACAACATCAAAAAGCTCATAAAATCCTCACACCTGTATGCTATCGACAAAATTAAAAAAATTGGCTACGGTTGGGCTCACCCTACCCGACAGCCAGCTATAGAAGATAGACAACAATAAAAAAGGCTTTTTAATCTATGCAGCCTGAAAAGTCCTCTTGTTCCTCTGTAGCCATAAGCCACATCAAGCAAAAGGTGCTAAACACCATGCCTTCTTCTTCCTCCTCCTCCTCCCCACCCTAGCTCCCTACAAGCCTACAAAGCATCAGAAACCCTTCTAAGAAACACACAATACATCCCAAAAATAGTCACAACCAAACCCAAAACTGCCTAAACCGCCTGAAAACTGCACAATGAAACAAGATGTGTGGAGCCAACTCACCAGAAAGAAACAGAAGCATAAATAAACATGGAGCAACATTTTATCACCTTCAACTAGAAACAGATGCATTAAGAAACAGATACACATACTGGTACTTCAGCTTTGACTGCTGATTTCTCAAGCTAAGCCTTTCGTCACCCATCTGTTGAGCAGCCTTGAGCTGGTTTTCTTCATACTCGCGAATGTTTTTGACCCCAACAGACTCGCTGAATTTCTTGTAGGTCCGGTCAATGATCTCGTTGATCCTCTTCTCTAGCGACAAGATCTTTGAAGTCCTTTCAGTAATAACACTTTTTAACTACAAAGTAGAAGGACCCATTATAGTGAATTGTGGGAATGGTCAATACTGAAGTAAACTAGATGCAGAGAATAGTTATAAATAAATAAATAAAAAATCACCTTATGAAATTCAGGACTAATACGATGAATTTCTTCTTTGATGTTATGCTTTTCCTGCTTCAATTTTGAAAGTTTGTCCTCAATACTTTTCTGCAACAAACTGCCCAAGTAAACAATTGTACCAAAAGAAGCATAGCCAACAGATATAAAATAGGATGTTATCTGCAGTCTGCAGGTCGAAT
This sequence comes from Euryodendron excelsum, assembly GCA_033060915.1. Taxonomy (NCBI): domain Eukaryota; kingdom Viridiplantae; phylum Streptophyta; class Magnoliopsida; order Ericales; family Pentaphylacaceae; genus Euryodendron; species Euryodendron excelsum. The sequence goes on from CM065382.1 coordinate 4,721,729, forward strand.
CACAAAAGTAACTAACAAGCAAGAGTAAGAATTACAAAGTAAAATAGGACATTATCTGCAGTCAGCAGAGTGAAAATCCAGTCAACAAAAACTCTACCAAGGCAATTGGTTACCCAAGACCTTTGGTACCACCCAGCTCCATCTAAAGATTATATTTTAAGTCACCAGACATTATGTACTCTCTCACAGCCTTGACTCTCATTTCTTTTAGCTTCCATTCATCCTCACTCTCCATCTAAAGACCATACTTTCTGTCAAGTCATCAGAAATCATGTGCTATCTCAAATTTCATTGCATTTCTTCGGCCTGTATCTTATCCTAGTAGCACCTCGACCACAAACATGTCACTAATCTATCACAATGATGATTACGAAGTGCCCAGCAGGCACTACGAGAAGCATGGTCAGCCTTAAGCTCCCTTTGCAAATCTTGGTAATCTCCCTAATTCAATAAATAGCAATAAATCAGAAAATGCTCAAAAAGTACTTCTACTCTGTCCACCATACTCAAATACTAGATTTAGGCCCGTGTGATGCATGGAATTTTTTTTATTTTTAGGTCTATAAATTTTGTTATAGTGGTTTTATATAAAGAAATGAGCTGTAGTGTTTTGTTATATCATATGGTTAACATGCCTCAAGCATACTCTTGTGGTTTTATATAATTTGTTTAAGTGAGGTCAAACATGAACACAATAACCATGTACTATAGGAGTAGTCCCAGAGTAAAGTTTTGGGTCTAGGCATGTTAGATATAATAAGAGTTATCTAGACGTAGCAACAAAAGCCACTCTTGACCGTCGACTCATCATTCAGGTTGGATGGAAAACATTCGATCTACTTGACAAGAGTTTGGATGCTTCACTAAGAGTTCAGGTGGTGTAATGGGGAAAGGGGGTGCGCGGCAAGCTATACTGCTAGTCTGCTACTAGGGTTGATGTACAATGGTTGTGGAAATTGAGGGAGTTCAGCATCAGGGGAGTCCCATATAGAGGTGAAGCCTATTCTTGTGAGGTTGTTCATGGAGAAATGCTTAGTGGGCAGACTCGAAGAGTTTGGTTACCAGATTCCGAATGCAAAATCTATTTAATCACGGGTAGATCATTTGTGGCAGGTATCAGCAGGTGTTTGAGTGAGCATTCTATCTCTTCCTTTTCCTTTCTAAGGAGGAGGCAGCGAAAGTCTTGGCCAAGGACTGGAGGTTTGATGGTCGTTCAGTTTTGTTCCATCATTGCACAGCAGCAGCGGGTAAGCTCCATCCCTGGTGGGCTAGGATTAAGGTGAGGGGTGACAGAAGTCGAATTCTGGCAACAATTTCAGTAGGCATTGGGTCAGAGAAGTTTGTTATGCCAATCTGCACTGAAATGAGGGCATACAGAGGGGGTTATTGAGGAACACTTCCGATAACTAAAACTCTAATAATTTGTTATAATCCCCCAATTATAGTCATCTATATATAATTGTCTACAATAAACCAAGTGGAGCTGCCATAATGAGACATGTGTCAAAATCATGGCTCCATTTCTATATTTTATGTGTGTATAGATTAAACGCAACTCATGCCACGACTACCCTCCTCAGAGAAACTATTCTATATCATCTCCTCATAGTTGACAAAACAAAGATAAAGGAAAGTCACATTCACATTTCTAATAACCATTATTCCCCCAGCCAAAATCCTTGTTGTTATGATATAATCCCATATATACTGTATCAATCCTGATAACCAATACCACTCCAAGCATTTATTTATTATTAACTCAAGTGTTTTGCAACTCTAGCCTCATCAACTAAAATTATATTTGTATCAAACAAAATGCACCATGGAACTCCATCTTGAGAAGGACATTTCAATTCATCCTTTGTCACCATAAAATCACAGGGTGCAAGATGTTGACCTGATGCAAGCCTACTGCATATGAAAAATTCAGCAGTCTCCTCCAAAATTTTCACACCACTCTTGTCACCTCATTACCACTCCTAATAGGGGCACCAAAAAAAAAAAAAAAATGCATTCCATATTTCATTAGTGATCACATTGACATATCTTCCATATATTCATTTTTTTTCTAAACATCTACTGCATTCTCTATTCAAGGATCCTCTAATATGCTCAAGTCAATAAAAATCATGTGCTGTATTTCTTTTATTGTTTAAAACTTACCACAATTTACATAAGTCATATAGAAAAACGTGAGAGAGATGAGGTTGACCATTGACCTCAATACCTTGCTCGGTGCAGTCGTTAGAGCTCAGACCTTTCAAGGGTGTGGATGCACATTCAAGTCTAAGGGCATCCACTTTCTCAAAATAATGCCAAAAGTTAGCTCTACACCCAGTCTGACCATTCCAACACCCAGAATTATCAAGACCTGTAATGTCAATGGCCTAATGTGGTTGACCCCCTTGATATGAAGCCAAATCCAAAGTACCAAACAGCACTTTCAACCCTAAACAGGACTTACAAAACAGGATGTTACTCGAGATTTCACATTTATCATTTCAGCATTCGCGTTTTCCACTATAAGGTAACATTGGGCTTCACAATGAGCAGTGAAAGTAACACTAAACCCTGCAAAACAAAATGAAGGTGGGGTTTAAGCTAAACCCCCAAGTTTCATTTTTTATGTTTATTCCAGGAAAGTGAGCTGATGGTGTAAATTTTCTTGCATTTCCATATAGGAGTAAAATGTACTTTTTTAACAGGCCTAGAACATGGGCCTCATGATAGATCAATAGATGTAGTTGAAATACAACATCCTATAAATTTCTTCGCACTCTTTGGAATCAGTATATAGTTGAGTTCTGAAGATTGAAGGCAAAGGGATGTGTGAATCTGACCTATTCTTATGGGGTAAGTCCAAGGGTTTTCTAGGTTCCCACCAAAACCAGCCCGTTAATATTTTTAGTTCTTTCTCCCAAATCATAACTCCAAAAGCTATACACAACCTTAGCTTACCACAACAAAACATGACCAGCAACATCTACACTTATTTAATACTATGAAACATTAGAATGCGATCAAAGCAAGCAGGATACTGTTTCTGAGCACTTGCCTGACATCAACATAAAAGTTAAAGACTACTTGCTTCCAACTTTACTGCAAGAGCCTAATAACACATTTGTTTACTTCAGAACATATGTGGGTAGGTTCTTTTAGTAGTGTTACTTCACAGTCCCAAAAAGATCTCACACAGAAAAGAAAATCAAGAACAAGAAAATGAACATCAACAAAGAATAAGAAAAATCGGATTCCATGTGCAAGTCAAATTTAGACCATGTCAACTCTATAAAAGGTGCAAATGTGCTCATGTTTTTATAACACAATATTACTCATTTCAGTTACCTTCTCGATCTCCGCATACTGAATCTTCTTTTCAAGTCCACTAATTTTCCCTGATGCTTCAGACTCTTTCAGCTGCATCTCTCTAATTGATCCAAGTTCGTTCAATTCCAACTCAAACCCCTCTTTCTTCTTTTTAAGTCCTGCAATAGGGAAAAAGTCAATATCACTGCAGTAAAGCTTAAAAAAGCACAGATACATCATTCCACCAACCTTCAATTTTTTTATCATCCCATTTATGTGATCTTGCTTCCATTCCGCCACTTGTACCACCAGTCATTGTACCGGACTTCGTCAGTAGAGTCCCATCCACAGTGACAACTAAAAGCAAATAACAATCACTTTTCATGTGTAACCAAATAGAAGTAATTCAAAAATACAAATCAAATAAATTGTAGTTTACCTTTAAACCGCTCTCCACTCCAACTTAGAGCCTTAGCTTCATCCAGATCATCACAAACTAAGGTATTCCCAACAGCAAACAGGATAGCCTTCTCCAACGCTGGATCAAATGTGTGATTGTTAAGAACACAACCTTACTCCATATGTTTTTATGTCATTCCACCACACTTCAGGATGCTCTTACACGAAAGCATAAGCAAGTATAAACCAGATAAAACCTCAAGCCTTCTCCAAGCCTGGGTCAAATGTGTGATTGTGAAGTACACAAACTTACTCCACATATTAGGACTGTCATTTCAGCATTTCAGCATTACGTAGTATCTTCACAATAGCATGAACAAGTCTAAGACAGATAAAGCATCAATACAGGAAGAGAGGACATAAACATCATCAAATGAGTTGAAGAGCTCCAGAAAAATCAAAAATATCACTGAGGGATGTCAAGTATCAAGTATCTGAAGTATGACCAGCATAAACGAAAGGACGAAGCAAATTATAGTAAGTATATATATGTATGTACTTGTGTATGTATAGGAATGCAAGTATGGTTAGTTCTGCAAATGAATTAGGATGCTGCAAATACACATTTTTTTACCTCGAAGTCTTGATCAAGATCATCCTAAAAGCAGGCAGTGATTACCAGGCTTTTTTCCAGTTATGTACAATCAACAGTAAGTAAAGCGTGATGCACTTGAACTTGAACAAATAAAATTAAAAACAAATCTGAGTATTTGTATCTAGTAAACTCTTCCTTTTAGTAACTCTGCATTTTGCATTTTCTCGAGTTGCTGATTTGGTGGCTCTCTTTAATCCAGTTGATGTAGTTCTGCAAATGAATTAGGATGCCGCAAATACACATTTTTTTACCTCAAAGTCTTTATCAAGATCATCCTAAAAGCAGACAGTGATTACCAGGCTTTTTTCCAGTTATGTACAATCAACAGTAAGTAAAGCGTTATGCACTTGAACTTGAACAAATAAAATTAAAAACAAATCTGAGTATTTGTATCTAGTAAACTCTTCCTTTTCAAAAAAGGAAAAAGTACATGAAATGTGTTGAAAAGTGCTAAGGTGTAACACAAATACATCAACTGGATTAAAGAGAGCCACCAAATAAGCAACTCGAGAAATGCAAAATGCAGAGTTACTACCATAAGTTCCTGTTAAATCCATATAGATCCCAATGATGTAAAAGCATAAGAAGAAAATGCTCACAATCCCACTACTACCATAACTTTCTGTTAAATCCGTATAGATCCCAATGATGTAAGAGCATAAGAACATGCTCACAATCCCACTGCTATACAGGCAGTGGGATACAGAAAACTTGAAAAGAGAGGCATTGCACACAAAGAACTTTACTAATTTACAAAGCTTTTTTATGCAAATAAACAGGATTGCAAACTTGAGATGATAATTTATTTAAGTGAACTGCCAAGCTAGATAAAAGGATATTGGATTACATCAAAGACCAGCTTTGCACTACCACGCAAGGTGCGCAACTTCTCAATGATTGGCTTCACACGGACTGACTGAAGAGGTATAAATGTCTGAGGAGGAAGCCTCCGTTCTTTCAAATACTGACAAGCAAGCCAAATGAGTTTCATCATCATTATAATTGTACCAATTTTAGGAGCAATATAATAATACAATGAAAACACAAAGAATTAACCTCAATTTCCATAATTGTTTTTCCTCAAAGTAAAGGAACTTTCAAACTTTGGATTTAATCTTGAACAAGTGGTGAACAAAATCCAACTAAATTCAAAATGTTAATATTGGAAGAAAAAAATAAATACACCATAACATTATATAGCAGACAAAAACAACAGTTTTCCTTCTATTTTTTATTTCCTTCCTCAGTGAATATGATGCCCCCTGGTTTTTTTTTTTTTTTTTTTTTTTTTCGGTCCAGAAAAAGAGTGCTGCTTAGGGACACCAACACCCCACCAGGGCAACAGTGCCGTTCCTCCCACCAGCCATCTGATCCCATTAGGCTCGGTACACCAAAGGTCCTCTGTTCCGATACCAAAGCTGGAGGCGACAAACAGCTAGGGGATGACCCCAATGCAAGGCTACGGAGTTTCGAACCCAAGACCAAAGGCCTTGGATGTTGAACCTTAACCGCTGAACCAACCTCACGTTGGTCACCCCATAGTTTTAAAATTCACCAAAATTAGCGAATAGCAAATTCAGAGAAAAGAATGAACCATAACTTTTTAGTATTTTAATCCAACCTATTAACAGCCTTACAATAGATCTATACCTATTAACATTCCCAAAACTGATACAGGAAAAACCCACTCAATCCCAAGCAAACCCAGTAAGAGAGAACAAATCTCCCTACCCACTCATGATTAAAAATAAATAGATCAAGTGAGGTAAGAGGCATAATTATGATTAAATAGAGGGCAAGGGAAAGTGCGTGTTGGTCTACGTTTGACGTGGCTAAGTATGCGTCCCCAATTTTTTACAAGCAGTCTGTGTGCCAAGAATCTGTATGTTAAATGTATTTATGAGAATGACTGATTCATATCATCAACCAAGGATGAACACACGGGGGCACACTAAGCCAGAAGCCAACGCTATATCTCTTTCAATGTCTCTTAGCTCATAGCTGATGGTTTGAAATTGATTCTAAAAGAACCCACTTCACCGAGTAGTGCTAATTTCTCCCTCTGGTATGAACAAATATTATACTACCAATACCTTGATGCATTCCTTTCCCGTATGTTCATCTTCGACTACTACTGCATCCATAAATTTGCCCATAGCCACAGTGACAGCAAGGTTATACTTCTTCTGCGTTGGCCTGCAAAGATCAGTCATGCGCCCATGGACACCTGGAAACAGGCTCTTGAGAGTCTCAACTGCTTCAGAAAACTTGGCATCCCTCTCATTTTCATATCTATCGGCCTTCAATTCACGTAGTTGGTTTTCAACTTCACCAATTTTGGCCTTCAACATTTCATATTTGCGCCTGTAACAGAAAGAGTAATCTATTATAAATGCAAATACAAAATAACCAATCAAAAGGAAATGCAAAAACGTGCAGCACAAGGATAGACAAATATAAACCTATGGCAGAAGAGGTGGACACAGGAAATAAGCTGAAATTTTCAAAACCTGGTGACTAATGTCATACACCATCAAGTTGACTAACCTGGAATTTCCAAGTTTTTCTTTCATCTCACGCTGTTCCTTTCTCACTCGTGTGAGTTCTTCCTTATGCTTTCCAACTGCATCAAGAATCTTTTTCAGCCTTGCTTGCATCTGTTCCTCCTGTGACTCCAGCTCTTGCTTCCGACTTTCCATCTGTTGGAGATTTTCCTCCAAATTCGTTTGCGCTTCAATATCAGCATGCTGTTGCCTATCCTGAACCTCTTTCTCATCCCTTAGCTTTGCAGTTTTCATCCCAGCTTCCTCCTTGCTGCAATATCAAATTTCCAATGATTGCTTCAGTTCTTTTTTTAAAATCGTTATAAAAAAAGTTAATTTTTTAAGTACAGATATACAACAAGAGTGACAAACATATACTTGGACACAAATGAATATATACAATTTTTAGAAGTAAATGCACATGTATATAAGCACAAGTCTCTTTGTGTACATGTGTGAGTTTCTTCTTCTTTGTTATACATTATAATAGCAACGAATATTAGTTTTATTGAAAAGGAGCAGATATATTCTTGTCAATGACACAGTCTTATGGAAGTATTTTAGTACAAGATAATTCTCAAAAAGCTTTTTACATATCCACGATTCTTTACTATTACCATTACTCTTCACACACAATGCAAGCTTCACCCCTATTCCATGAAATCTAAATATATCCTATCCAAATGGCAACTACAACTACCGAGATTATTCACTCCGACATTCATCAAGAATTCATAAGCAAAAAAACAGTTGCCCCTCAACAAGTCAAGGATTTTAAGAGGAAAAATGTCAAGCCGACAGCAGGCATAAACTCCAAACCAGTATGGAGAATTAAGTCAAATAGACACCCAGCCAAAATACTAATGCAGAAGTAGACAACCAAGGACTTACATTCGATGGTATATCTCTAATTGACTATCCTCCAACTGAAGTTTTTCACCACCATCTTGAACTTTTTCCTTTAGGTCATCCAGTCGCTTAGTCAGATCCTGTAAGTCATTCTGTAGCTTTTTTATTTCATCTGCATGCTTCTTCCTTTCTTCTTTCTTTTTCTTGAGCTCCTTCTCACTACTTTTAATTTTTGAGGTAATGCGAGACTTTTCTTCCTTTAGTTTTAGAAGCTCAGGTTGCTGCAAAGAGAAAATGTACCAGTACAAAATATAAGCCATTATCACTGGGCTGTCAATGAAGTGAAGCTCAAATAGGCATATGCCATTTGCAACAAAACAATGAACCATTGTAAACTAAAAAAGAAAAAAGCCGAAGTGATTCATAATTGATCACGCCTCCACCATAAACTTTTATATCCCGATAAAACTCTTACTAAGGTGCAGGAAATGGCAAACGAGGAACACAAAAGAAAATCATGTAATTTACACAATACCACATAAGACCTAGGAAGCATGTTAGCCAATTTTTTACCACTTGATTTGAATTTTTTATGAACAATTCAATCTTTTGTTTTTGTTTTTGGTTTTTATTTTTATTTTTTTGGGAGAGTGGGGGGTAAGTATAATGGGAAAATCATTCATATATATTAGAAGGTCAAAGTTCCATCAGAATCACAAGAAAATAATCCAAATATTTTTGCTCACGTCAACAAAATTTTGCCAAAATTTATTGGAAGGAGAACAATGAAAAGAGCTATAAGGTCTCCCAATCTATATATTTTGGAAAGTGTGATAATCATACACCTGCCTCACGAACGTGTCTCGTTACTTATGGAGGCTTAATACAAATATACAAACAGAAAATAAAACCCTCACTAAGAATTTTTTTTTTAAAAAATACTCATAAAATGCCTTTCATTGAATAAAGTTGCTTAGACACAGCAGCCCAAAGTGAGTATGCAAAGGTATTATAAGGAATTTGGCAAAAATGGTAAACCACAAATCCACCACACTGTCCACCAACACCTCCACTCCTCCCCCCCCCCCCCCCCCCCCCCCCCCCAACCACAAAAAAAAAATAAAATAAAATGAAATAAAAAAAGAAAAAAAAAGAAAGAAAAGAAATAATATATGGATATTTTTATAAAATGAAGCACACAGATAGAGCAAAAGCTATGCAACTTTTCGTGTTCCAATTCATTGAAATGACATCTTATTTCCTCAATAGCATACAATAAAACAATCTTCGAAACTGTTCAATGATGCATAGCAGACGTTTCTATCAGGTTAAGTAATGATCCTACTTATTCTAACTCAAAGCATATATACTAGTGCACATGAAAATCTAGTGCCAATCTCATAGTCAGATCGAGTAAAATAATATGATCTAGACCAAAATCACATAAAACTGTTTGGAGTACTATCCTCGTCGAGCAACCCAAAATGCCCCCACCCCATCAGTTTCACAATATCACAACTGGATCATTCAGAATACTATCCACATCAAGCAACCCACAATGCCCCTACCCCATCAGTTTCAAAATATCACAACTGAATCATTCAATCCATTTCTGCCCTTGTAGCTTTGCTTCCAAGCAGAAGCAACAAAAATTTTGACAGCACCAAGGGGCCCAAACACAAGTCCCTGCAATTTAAGTGGATGAGCGCCAACTATGCTACCTGAACTCTTCTAAATATGTTAAGTACTCGTGTCGGACACTCGACACTCGACACCCGATACTCGACGCTAGTTGGACATGCATCTAATAAAGATGTATAACTAATTGAGTTTACTATAAAACTAAGACTAGGACTTCCATTTTATGTATAAAATACTATATTTTAGCTTGTAAATGTTATTTTACCTTAAAAAAACAAAAGAAGTATTTAAAAAATAGAAAATTTAGCCGTGTCCTAGTGTCCTTGGACATGAGAATTAGACGAATTCGACACTTGGACACGTGCCCGCACCCGACACCTATACCCGAGTCCAGGTAACATAGAGCGCCAAAACTTCCCCCAAGAACAGTGTGAAACCACACGTGTCAATCCATCTATACGAACTTTGCTTACCAGACTCTTAAAATGGAATGTCAACAAAGATCACAAGCTAGCACATAAAAAACAATGATAACCACTGGGAAGGGGTGGGGACTCACATTCTTTTCAAGTCTACTATTTTTTTCAGCAATCTTCTTTTCACATTGTGCAACCTCTTTTAAATATTTGGCCTGCTCTTTTTTCTTTATGCTTGCTTCACGTTCATAATCTGTTACTTCTTGCACAAGTTCTTCGCGGCTTCCCTTCTCAGTTTCGAGGTCCTCATTAGCCTTCTCAATATCCTTCTCTATATTCAGTAGTTGCCATAAAAAGTGCTCCTTTTTCAAAGCTTTCTGCAGGAGAGAGGGAAAGTAAGATCCCATCACAAAGAAAGTAGTTAACTGCCAAAGATTTCAAAAATGAGCTTCTATGGAGAGCATCAAACCATCTTAGTGCACGCAGTACAACAGTGTAAAATCCACAAGTTTTAAGAGTAAGATTGAAGGAACCAAACTTCTCTCCTAATGCATAAATATTTCTAAATGACAGAGAGAGCAATGTATGCATGTTTGTCTGCAAGTGCGTGTGTGTGTGAGAGAGAGAGAGAGAGACAGAGAGAGACAGAGACAGAGACAGAGTATTCTCTCTCCGTATGAAATCACAAAACTTATCAAACAAAACGAAAGTCTAAGGGACGTCCATCCTATATTCTCAAGAGTTAAGAATAGACAATTAATCAGTCGACACCCATCGGAGGACAAAATAACTAGTCAATACCAAAGCATGTTTTCAACATCAATTCACAATTTCACCCCCATAGGATGGATAAGGAAATATCACAGGTAAAGTTGAAACTTTTTGTTATAAGTAGTAAAAGTTTGCATTCAACAGTATCAAAGGGATGCAGCCCATATACAAACCAAAACATAAAGTTAACAACAAAGCCTATACGTCAGTCAGCTCTAACAATTCCGTAGCCATCTAAGAAAAAGGAGCTTGGTCCACCGTGTTCTCTAAGTACCCTCCCCTTTTCTTTATATTTACCCTAAGTAGCCATCTTAGAAAAAGGGAAAAGCCAGCACATAAAAAATTTGTAAGGAAATAATTTCATACCAATAAAGGACAACAAAAATAGAAAAGAACAAAGAAAGAGAAAACTTGACCAGTCTTTAATAAAAACAATCCCAGAAAAAATAAGAAAAGGTAATTAGTCATCTTTCATGTGAAATAAAAAATTAGCTATGAACTTTAGCGCTACAGACAAGTCATGTGTGCTGGGTAAATAACACAGGAAAAGCAAACATTGAGCCTAAACAAAATATGTTTTTACAACTGCCGCAGCCAATCTGCTTCAATCTGTTGAAGATAAAGAAATACTTCAATAAAGCTTTCAGAAAGAAAAAAATTTAATTCTATAACGAAAGAAATAAAGGATCCAGTTGGAAAACTTGACCAGTCTTTAATAAAACAAACTCGGAAAAAATAAGAAAATATAATTAGTCATCTTTCATGTGAAATAAAAAATTAGCTATGAACTTTAGCGCTACAGACAAGTCGTGTGCTGGGTAAATAACACAGCAATAGCAAACATAGAGCCTAAACAAAATATGGTTTTACAACTGCAACAGCCAATCTACTTCAATCTGTTGAAGATAAGGAAATACTTCAATAAAGCTTTCAGAAAAAAAAATTAAAAATTCTATAATGAAAGAAATATACGTAAACATAAAGATATCAAGTTGGAAAGCAAACCCAAACACAGCTAAAAAATTTTAAAAAATATTATCGTGCATACCAGTTGGTCTTGCAAGCGAAGATGTTTTTCTGCCTCCTCTTTCTGTTCTTTCTTCTGCTTCCTCTCCAACACAATAGTTCTCTTTTTCTGATACACGAGTGCCGATTTTTCTTCAGCTTGGGCTTTTTGTTCTTCTAGTTTCTCATAATCTCCCTTAAGTTCATCAGATCCAGAAATTTGCTCAATGAGTGCCGTAAGTTCTTTGGGATTTTTAGATGCAATTGACTCCACATCACCCTATACGAAAATAGTTGATAATTAGTTAGGAATAAACTGCGACTTCCATGTACTCAATTAAGACTATTAAGAAGGCTTAATCAGTATAATTCAAGACTTCTTCTTATAATGTAGTAACTATAAACCAGGGGAAAAAAAAGGGAAGGAAGAGGACGGGGAATGATGGATTTGCATAATTTTAAGCATTAATTTCAAAGACACAAATGTATGTTGGATGTGCGTCCATTCTTGGCATAAAAATAGATATATAAAATAACATATACGAGGATATCTATATGTATTGTGCTGTTTTCTGAACATTTTGAAAAACAGGAATGAAAATTCTTTGAGCTCCAAGAACATGATACATATTATAGTTACTCTATAGTTCTTCTACATCTATCTTATTAACCTTCAAGGTTCTTTTGTAGTTTATCTAGCCATAATCATTGTTTCTTCATAGTTCTTCCTCGTTAATCTTAAAAAAATAAACAAATTACTTTGTTAATTATTTATCCAGACCTTTAACTTCTTCACAGTTCTTTTATCTCCTTCTCCCTCAACGATTAACAACTTTATTTCCAATAACAATAATCAATTCAAATATCAGTAAAAAGTACTGTATCGAAATGAGAGAGAGAGAGAGAGAGAGAGAGAGCAAAAGCAGAGTCCACCAAAGCACCTGAAAAACAAGAAAATTGCGCGCCTTGACGAGAATTCCTAGCGACTTCAACTTCGAATTGTACTCGTCCCAGTTCACAACTCTCCCATCAATCCGGTACTCGCTACCCCCAGAACTCGTGATAGTACGCGTGAACTGAAGTTCGGTCCCATTACCCAACTGATACACCAGCCTAACGAAGGCCCTTCGTCCCTTCTGCTCCTTCTCTCTGTCGTCGAAGGCGTAAATCAAGTCCTTCAACTGCGAGCCCCTGAGTTGACCTGTCCGGACGCCGAGTACAAAGCTGATGGCGTCCATGAGGTTGGACTTCCCAGCGCCATTGGGGCCGATGATGGCCGTGAAGTTGTAGAACGGGCCAATTGTCTGGTGACCTTTGTAGGACTTGAAGTTCTCGAGTTCGAGCCGGATGATTTTGCCCGGAGAGGGAAAGGACGGCATGGTTTCTGGTTCAAAACCCTAGGTCGGAAGCTAGGGTTTGGGGTGCACTGTGATTGGAATTAGGGTTTGGCGGGAGGAACGGGGGTTTTGGAGGAATTGAAGTTTCGAGGGTGTGGAGATTTGGCGGGATCTGAGTTGGAGAATTCACGTATTAGAAGAGTGCGCTTCCATTTGAGAGTAACAGAAGACGAAACACGAAATTAATGGTTTATACATACATACTGTCTAGACTCTACTCCATTAACAAGTACAGAACGGCTATTTATTTTTATTTTTTTCCCAGCAACGGCTATTTTTAAACCGGCATTTTCTCTTTCCTTTTTTTTTTTTTTTTTTCCAAGTATAAAACCGCTATTGTAAATTGTTCAGATTTTACACTCTTCAAATTAAAATATGTTTACAACTTATAAGTTGATCCTAATGAGTACAAAATAGTAGAAAACCCTACTGTTATGGTTGTTGGTTGGATCTTTATGTGCTATCTAGTGAAGTTTTCTATTTTAATTTTATTGTACTGTTAATTTATTTTTTTTATTTTTTTCCAAAAAACAACCTAACTCGTGTTTGGTAACTTATGAAAATATGTGATGTAATATGTCATTTGAAAATAAATAATAGCGGTAAGATAGAAGAGGGATGACAGTGCGTGGTGGAGAAGTTATTGGTGCATGGGTGCACGGAAAAGGGTGGGGAATTGTAGGGAAGAAAAATATGTAGAAACTGTAGTTGGGTAACGGTGAGGATGAGAAAATTGTAGATAATGCAAAAGTAAATATCATAGAAGTATAAGTGGATGAAAGTGGGAGGGTTTTTATTATATTTTTCAATGAAAGTCCAACGTTGTGTTTGAATAAAGAATTTGATGGAAAAAAATAAAATAGACAATGATAATTAACTAATATGTTTGATTGTTAAAGCAAATAGAGGGTAAACAAATATAAAAATGAAATAAATAAATATTTGAAATATCTTATGTAATTAACTTTTTTCTATTTTTTTTTTTTGGTAAATTAAAGTTCCAAACATAGTATAAAAGAGATTAACTGTTTAAATACTTAAAAAAGCTAGGAAGGCCACCAACATGGAAGACAAACCATTGTTACAAAAAATAGAAGGCATAAATGGGAAATGTTACGAGAAACATAAGTGGGAAGCGCAACTAAAAACTATAAGAGAAATGGGAAGCAATAAACGATTGAAAAACTTATCTGTTGAGTAACGCTATCAGTTTTTATTTTTTGTTGTGGTCTAGTGATGGACATTTGTAGGTTATCGTTCTACCAACAGTGCTGAAGTAATATTTTTGAAGCAGATAACACATCCATTTTAATGTTTTTTATTTTATTTTTTTTAATTTTGTAAAAAAACTAAAAATAAAAAATTTAAACAAACACTATTTTTTGTTTTTAAAAAAAAAAATGTTATCAAACAAGGCCTTAAAATCTTATTAGGAAGCTTTCGCATAACTTAAAATGAGATATTTAAAAAATTTAGCGAAAACCTTTGAAAAACTTGACAGAAATTTACATGAATAATATTGTAGATACTTAGTTAGAACTTAAGAGAAAAAAATATATAAAAAATATTTTTTGTTTTTGTTGTTTGTTTTTTTTCAAAAAATTAAAAAACAATAATTGTTTAATATTTTTTTGTTTTAGTTCTTTACAAAATTTTGAAAAAGAAAATGAAAAACACAAAAAATAGATACAATGGTAACCTACAAATGTTTGTCACCCAACTACAAAAAATACAAGAAAAAATAAACAGTAAAAACACACAACAACAAACGAAAACTGACAGCGTTACCAAATAGGACATTTAAAGTTTTTATAGTGTTTCTCACTAATTTTTCAAGAGTTTTTGTTAAGTATCACAAACGTTTCATAATCATTTGTTATAAGTTTTCAAAATGTTCCACTCATGTTCTGAAATATTTTTCCAAAATTTTCAAGCTTGATATATTCCAATTTGGCTCTCAAAATGATGCTAGATGGAGTTACACAAACTTTTCTCAATTGTAGACGATTATAGTGGGCTACTGTACGACTTTGCGCAATGGTGCACAATTAAACACACTTTAGTGTGCATATATTATGGCAAAACTTGGAGTCAACCAAGCTGGCAATCTAGTGGTTCTAGACAATCCACCTAAGCATGTTAGACTTAGCTGATATGGTAGGAATTATAATGTAAAAGTGTTAATCTCCTATTTTGTACTTCTTTATATGTTGATTACGATGGATCAAAAGAATAAAATATACCAAAGTTATAAATTATTTTACCAAATATTTATTATTTTTACTTTTCAAAAAATAAAAAATAAAAACAAAAATGTTACCAAAAAAGCCTGATACCATTATTGATTATACCTCTGACCCCAAAAGCCCATTTAAAGAAGAAAGAGAGGCCCAAATTCAGCTGTAAGTTAATAGAGGTCTGGACCAATAGATCATGACCGTGTTAAAGAGCCCACGAATTGAAGAAGGTCAAAATAAAATGTAAAAAAATATAAAGAATTACAAGGGGTTTAAGGGGAAGGGGGTTCCCAAAGAAGCTCATGCTCAGTTGCCTTGACTGGTGATATCTCCAACCGGCGATGGCTTCTCTCTCGACTTGGGCACGATACATTGCCCACAAACTCGATTACTCTATCTCTCTCAGCTACAAGGTCACCCCTCTCTCCGGTCCCCACCGCCTACCTTCATCTCTATGTATACATATATATACATAACCATTTCACATATTTTGTGATTTATTCGCATGGGTTTTGTCGATTATTGAATTTCGATTTGTACTTTCCAGATTGGTCTTCTTGGCAAGGTTGGCAGATTTTTCCACAATTCATTGATGTTAGTTTTGATACAACATGCTCTACAATATCACAGTATTTTGGATTTTTTACGTAAGGGATTATTAGGTACCGTTGGATGTGTATACATTCGTAAAATTAGTTGTTATATACAGAAGTTTCATGTGTCTGCTCTGGTTATTTTCTTAAATTTGTTCCGTATATTTTTATTTGTATATTTATTTTCTGGAGGTGGGGGATGTTCATTTATTGTTATAGGTTCCTCACTGTATCGATAGGGGTCGATGTGTGTTCATTCAACTTATGTTGTTCTGTTTATAGTTATTGTTGCTTTATTTGCTAAATATTTATTAGTGAAGTATGGCTGCTCCCTTTGTTGTTTGTACTCACAAATAAAAAATAAAAAATAAAAGGAGAAAGGAAGGAACAAGGGGACTCAAATTGGATTTGGATTTTTGTTATAATTATATCAATGGAATACATTCTCAAGAAGAAGACCTATGATACTGCTAGTATGACACAGAATGCTATCATTAATGCATTTTTTGTTTGCATCCAAGATTCTAATATAAGTTGCACAATTTGCACAATTAAGTTGATTGACCAACAAAAGGCTGATCTGTTTATTTTCCATCACTTTTTATGATTCTAGATGCTAGCTAATCAAATTCACACCCCCTCAAACTCCCAATCACAAGATAAAGAAAAATAAAGGAAAATTTATTGAGTTGCTGATTAAAAAGGTTGTGTCAGACATTCAGTAAGCGTGGAGGGTTTGTCTTACCTGGTTTTGGCAATGGTGTCCTGATCCAAAGCATATAATGTGCACAATGTGTTTGCTGATGAACTATGACATGTTTTAGAGTTTGTTTGTTGGAAACAAAATAGAGAATATGCTGTTTTTAAGTGAAGTAAGAAGATATTGCTTTTTAAAGTATGGAACTCTCACTTTTTTCGTGTCACTATATTCATTAGTGTAAATAACACCACCACTGCCACAGCCACTGGAGTATCACAATGTTGCCAACTTGCCACCTCTATTAACCTTCACACCATCTCTGCTACCAGCATGATCACAATGAGTACCACTACCATTATCTCTATAACTCTATCACAACTAGACAATAATACAATGAATCCACCACCTTAGCTTCTACAGTTTGGTTGAATTGCTATTAAAATAATTGCAATTACTACGTCCTACATTTGGATTACGGCCCGCATCACCAGCCCCAGAAGATGTTCCCATCAAAACCATCCCACACGAACCTCCTCTTTTATTTTTTTTTCCTTGCTACATGTCTTCATGTTTTAGTTGGACAACTAATAAATGTACTTCAATTCTGCTTTAGAAGAAGAGGGGAAAAGGGAAATTATTTCCGTGATTTGCATTCTTGCAGCTTAGTTTCTGGTTGCCTGGATTTTGCATCACTAAAGGACATTGGGCTGTATATAATTCTACAGGATACCCTTATATCTCTAGGAAAAAATTATGTTGAACGATCTATGTTATAGGTGCAAACATGTAATTGTTTTGGATTCAACCTGATTTTCTTAAAGTGAACTCAAGCTGCTTGAATTTCGAGGGATACGATTTGAGGCATCTTCTTTTAGGCTCAGCCAGAAAATGATGCTTTCATAGTTCATTTATGTATACTTTTATCCTATAATTTATTCTGCTTTAACTTTGCAGGTATTTTGTTGTTGTTATTTTATGTGCAATTATGGATGTTAGAACTATTCTTTTAGGAGATTATATTGAGAGTATATTCACTACGACACAGAGCTATAAACGAGGTCAAATCACCGACAACGAAGTAGGTGTTGCCCTGTGGAAAAATTTATTTCAGGGAAAGCTGACATACTTGCATTGGAGCAAAGGAGAGGAAATGGCCCCAACTATCGCAGGGCAGGGAGGAACTCTTCTTGTGCGCAAAATACCAGCAGCGGATCCAACGTAATATTGCTATTAACAGACTGGAAAAACTAGATAAATACTTTCCATGCTTTTTTTCCCTTCCCATAAATAATGATGATGTCTTTTGAACATTTGATTATTCAGATAAACTTGATGACCTGTTATGCTGTCATACTATGCATCTCCAATAATGAAAATAAGTTGAAATTGAAGTGATCATATATAATTCAAATGATTGTGTGATTTCAAACTTGGACATTTGTTTTTGCATATTATATATTTTACTTGCATAGTTGGAATCTGAGATCACCTATGGATGGCTTTTTTTAGTTAACTCTGGTATTTAGCAGGACATCTTATAAGCATAAGTGCTTGAAACTATCAGTACTGGTATTCTATTGAAACTACATGGGGTTGGCATCACAAATGCTGTTTGCCAGTTCCGTGTCTTCTGGACGTTAATTTCTGGCATTCCAAATGTACATGCACACGTGCAAGCGTACTTTCTAGGTTATGCTTATTGATGTGTTTATGTGTGAAAGTCTTCCGATAATACCGATATAATTGCACTAAATTACATGAATATCACAAATACTTTTGGGATTCAATAGCTACAGATTTCCATCTGCAGAGATTCAGCTTTTACTAGTGTGTAATATAGGGATCAAAGTAACTTGTCCAAGAACTTGCATTGATCTACTGAAGCATCTGCGGATCTATTTTTAAATTCACCACTGTATCATAGATTTATTCATTTTACTGTGGTTGTGGATTCCACGAGAATTATCATAAACTCTAGTCCTGTTAGCTTGTACAGATTTAATCGTTATTCACGTGCTCTTGGTTTAGTCAAATCCTCATCACCGATACAGTTTATTAGATATAAAAATGTGGTCATGCGCCTTTCTAGTTTCTGTCCCCGGTGAAATGTTTATTGTTGCTTGCTGAGTCATGTAATGTGATTTATCTTTTTAAGAATCTGTTAATTTCCTTGCTCTTTGTGGATGTGACAATTCTTTGAATGTAAAAAATGTCTCCAATGATAAACTTGATATAATCTTGTGAGTATATATACGTATATATTTTTTGATATGATATGTAAGTATAGCATTTATTTTTTATTTTTGGGCTGGGTAATCAAGCTCAAATTCGATCATCATATGGGCATTCAGTAACAATGCAGAGTAATGTCAAATTGAATGAATTAAATTAGCTGTTTCAAGCGCTGTTTGCACATTCCATTGACATCTGATTGCCTTGTAGCAACTGATTGTGTTGTGGTCTATTTGGTCGATTTGGTTCGCATAAGGCTTGTCAATAAATATTCACTAAATAATTATAGCTACGAACTGATATCTCTTTTTTAAGTTGGGAAGAAAGTTGTTTTGTTGTATTACCTATTAGGATTAAAACCCAGTCTACATGGCTGCATTTGCACGCTGGTAGTTTGATGTCAAACCAGAGTTTGCACCCATTCACCAAAGTACAGATTATGCTGCTGGTTACAGGCCTTGACAAGGGAGGGCTGGGCTATATTGGCACCATTTAACCAAGGCAAAAATTTATCAAATTTGCTGTGGATCTTGGTGTTTCAATCCATTGTTTGTTTGAGTCTCTGCGGAATGCCTGAACCTCTTCATGCTGTCGTCTGGTTGAGTTCATAGAATGGCCGTACCAGAGAATGGGCATTCTGTAGTATTTTGGTCGCTGCTGCTGGTACCACAGGAATTGTTGTTTTGCTAACCAAATAGTTGGGGTGAGGTTCATGGATAGTTACTTATTTTATGGAAAGAAATTAGTAGTCACAACCTAGGCTGCAAAGAGGAGAAGCCTGAGTGTGAAATTGACAAATTCTCGAAAA
Organism: Euryodendron excelsum; assembly: GCA_033060915.1. Taxonomy (NCBI): domain Eukaryota; kingdom Viridiplantae; phylum Streptophyta; class Magnoliopsida; order Ericales; family Pentaphylacaceae; genus Euryodendron; species Euryodendron excelsum. The sequence goes on from CM065382.1 coordinate 4,741,281, forward strand.
GGATTTTTGTCCGTGGTGTCAATAGAGTCGCTATATATCACGGGCCAACATTTTGTGAGCTCGGCAGTCACAAATGAGGCTCGTGCGGCGCTTGCCAAGTCCTTCTGACAAGCTAGCTAAACCTGGATCATCTCATTTGGAAGTTAGAATCGAGCATTGATGGCTAACCATCAAGCAATCTCAAAAAACGTGCCTCATTACAAAGCTCTCATTATATATAAGACGTGCCTCAAAGCATACAAGAAGTAATGGAGTAGGAGGAAGATAGGAGCATACTCCTTTCCTATAGTAGCATTCTAAGCCATTTATGAACTTTCAAGGGGAAATGTAGTGTGTGCCTGATGAGTCATAATAGCCTCCTATAAATTCTACAAAACTCAATAAATAGAACCCTTTAAAAGCGGTAAACTAGGTCCTAAGAGGGTCCTATAGAAAAAAACCTAGCTACATTTGGATTTCGGAGCTCCAAGATATGCCATGCCAAAATTTAGGTCAAAAGGTGTATTGCGTGTAAACTTGGGCTGGGCAGCTGGCACACATGGCAGGCCAAAGTGAGGTTACCTAGGACCTTGCTGGGCGCCTGATGAGGTTACCTGCACGGCATCTGGGCGCTGGCCTTGCACATGGGCATTGTTGGCTAGCGGGATAGGGCGCTGGTGAGGTTAGCTAGCCCCTCACCCTGCTGGCTGGCTGGCTGGTGAGGTTATGTTGTCCTCACCTGCTTGGCTGGCTGCCTTGCTCACTGCCTGCAGTTGTTGGTGGCTTTCTTAGCTGCCTCGTTGGGTCATTCTTGGGATGCCTTGGTGTTGTCTAGGCCATTGGTTGGACAATGCTTGGACAAGGTTTAGGCAATCCTTAGGCATAAGTTTGACACACATTTGAGTTACCTTGGGGCGCGAAGAAGCGAACCATGATGCTCTCCCCTACTCGAACTTGTCACCGTCCTCGGTGACTCAAGAATTTGATAATTTGAACTTGAAATTGATGTTGTGTCTCCCATCGGACTATCTTGGCACTCGATGAGCCTTTTCTTTGGCTTTTGCCTCTCGAAGATATCCGATGAAATGGGGCACACGGCTTCGCCACCCCCGACACAAGCTCAAACTCGAAGTCCACTCCTCTTGGTGAAGTGGTTGGATTGGCCTCCTTGGTTAGGCGTCTTAGAAGTCCGTCTCCAAATCGCCTCCTCAAACTTTTAAATTAAATTAGCCACATTGGCCGGATGCCGTATAAGTCTATCTCTAGGTTGCTACCACTATTTGGCCACCTTGGGCGGGCATCTTAGAAGTCTGTCTCAAGGTCACTACCACGAACTCTGGATTGATTTGATCACCTTGGCTAGGCCTCTTGAAAGTACGTCTCCAAGCTGCCTTCTCGACTATTGGAGCCCTAACCCCTTCTTGCAAATACTTCTCCATAATAGAAGTCTATGCCCCTCATGGGCTAACTCTTTGTTGTCATCTCAGTTTAGCCTTGAAAGTCCATCTCTAAAACCCCTTTGATGGATTTGGGAACCGCTTCCTTCTCTGAAACTTCACAGTGCTTGCTTGAAGTCCCCACCCCTTCTAGGTGAGAGTTGTTGATAGGCACCTTGAGAATTCATTGTCCCAACCATTGTCCCTTCGACTCTTCACTCTTAGCCTTCAACTATCTCATGGTTGAAAACAAGCTTCTAACCTTGTTGGTGGGCATGGCGCGAACAATATACAACTTGTGCTGTGTATCGCACAAGAAGTGGAATGGTAACATGGCAATCACCAATCCAAGGCGATTATGGTCTTTCTCTTGAAGTTCAACCCAAGCATAGCTACAATTTTCTATGGGCACCTCCGAACATACTCCCTCGTGAGTAATTTTTGATGTTGGGATTGACTTGAACACACCACTGATATCCCTACGTTGAACCGGCTAAAGCAATCTCTTCCAAGACTTCTCGGTCCCATTGATACGGCCCTGATTTGGTGTCAACGCCCTTGTCATTCTAGACTTGGAGTCCAGCACCGGTTCCCTGTGTCTAGGCTGAAACATCTCCCTTCTTGCCACTCTAGGCTTTGTGAGTTTGATGAATCCGACCCATCAACAATAAGAAATAGGCATCAGGAGTTCTCAAAGCTGTTTTAGGCACCACTGCCTCAATGGTAGTAAAGTGACATCTCACAAGATGTGGCTCACAAGACAACCGTAGCCTTGACGGCCCTTCACTCTATCGCCATAATCCAATTGCTTTAAGATACTCCGCTAATGACAATGCACCCTGAACTCAAACACGAAAAAACATTAAGTCCACACGAGCTTTGCACGGTCCTTCGACAACTTTGAAGTCAAATCCCTTTATTGGCACTCTTGCCTAATTTGGAGTACGGAAACACCCCACTAGGTGTGGGTCATCGGCCAATCGTTACTTTTTACGGTCCTTGACTCCACTTCAAATATTCAACACTTGCACACCACGTGGTGCGTTGCATGGGTGACAAGAAATAGGACCCCTATGCTGGCTCTCTCTTGATGAAAGTCCTTTCCGTACCTTTAAAGTTGTTGTTGTTTCATCCGTCTTCCTTAAAAGATAACCTGACATTGGCTCCCACACTCTTGGGCTTGTCGGCACTTGTGGCTCCCCTACTCTTGGGTTTATCATGCACTTCAGATGATTCTTGATGTGGCTCCCCCACTCTTGGGTTTGCTATATACTTGAAACTTGTCATTTTTCACGTCCTTGTTGGTTTACACTTCCTATACTGTTGTGGCTCAAAGACATAGCCTTCAAGGCATTCCATTGCACTTTTGGGCATCCACGCCCTAGAGTCAGGCTCTTTCAGGAAGTAGAACAACTAGTATGAGGCCCACCGGCCCCTATTCTTGTTGTTTTGGGAAAGGATAGACACTTGAGTTCCACTTGAACTCCTTCTATCTTAGTGTTGCTATGTAGGCCTAATCGTTGCTCCATGTGCGTCATTCTCCACCTTTGTAGTAGCTTTGGATGCCTTCTCATCCTCTTTGGCATTCTTTGTACTTCCATTGACATGTTGGCACAAGAACTTGGCACTTGCATGTGGCGTGTCTCTCACCGATACTTTGGTCTCACTTTGCTCCATTGTCCCCTTTGCCACTTGCTATTTAGGGGTGTGACAATGCGATGACACAACCGTTGGAGCCTCCCAAGTCTTGTCCGTTCTCTTGGGCTTGTCCACCACACTTTTTGATGAGGCACCATCTTGTCTAGGCTCGAGTACTATTACCTAATCCCATTATCTTATGGCCACCGCAGCATTTCATCCACTAAGCCCACCGGTATACACTCTCCGTACTTGAGTCTCCATCCTTTGCTTCTTCATTGCTTGCTTTCATTTTTGCAGCTAGACGGCAACAACTATATTTTCTACGGTCCGTTGTGGGGCATAGGGGTAACCACTATCTCGCCGTAGCTTCCTATCAACCATGCTCTGATATCAATTGTCACGGGTCAACATTTTGTGAACTCGGTAGTCACAAATGAGGCTCGTGCAGTGTTTGTCAAGTCCGTTTGACAAGCTAGCCAAATTTGGATCATCTCATTTGAAAGTTAAAATCGAACATTGATGACCAACCGTCAAGCAACCTCCGAAGAGAATGGATAGAAGTAATAACACATATTTCATTGATAAAACATCATTACAAAACTCTCATTATGTACAAGATGTGCCTCAAAGCTTACAAAAAGTAGTGGGCTAGGAGGAAGGTAGGAGTATACTCCCTTCCTCTAGTAGCATTCTAAGTCATTTATGAACTTACAAGGGGAAACGTAATGTGTGCCCGATGAGTCATAATGACCTCCTATAAATTCTACAAAACTCAATAAATAGAACCCTTTAAAAACGGTAAACTAGGTCCTAAGAGGGTCCTATAGAAAAAAAACCTAGCTACATTTGAATTTCGGAGCTCCAAGAATGCCATGCCAAAATTTAGGCCAAAAGATGTAATGCGTGTAAACCTGGGCTGGGTAGCTGGCACACATAGCATGCCTAAGTGAGGTTACCCGGGGCCTTGCTGGGCGCTTAGTGAGGTTATCCGCACTGCATCTGGGCACTGGCTTTGCACATGGGCACTGTTGGCTAGCGGGGTAGGGCATTGGTGAGGTTATGCTGCCTTCACCTGCTTGGCTGGTTGCCTTGGTTGCTGCCTACAGATGCTGGTGGCTTCCTTGGCTGCCTTGTTGGCTGCCTCATTGGGCCATTCTTGGGACGCCTTGGTGTTATCTTGGCCATTGTTTGGACAATGCTTGGACAAGGTTTGGGTAACCCTTGGGCACAAGTTTGGTACACATTTGAGTTATCATGGGGCACGAAGAAGCGGACCATGACAATATGGATATGCATTTGTAAACATCAACATGTCATCACTAACAAATAAATGTTGAGATTTTATAGAGCAACAGACATGAAGCCTAACTGGTATAGTCTTCTGGCTCTGTTGGGGCCAAAAGTGGGTTGGCTCCCCCTGCAGCGAAATTTGTTTTTCAATGTAAAAAACACCTGAACAGGCTGCAAAGTCAAGTTGGCTATTGACTTTGTGACTTCAACCTGTCAAATAACAAATTCCTGCAGATTGCTGCATAAGACACCTAATCTGCATATTTGAGCAAATCCGTCCTCCATTTGAAGGATTAGTATCTTAGCTTGTGATCTGCTTCTTTTTCAGCTTCATGATTGCAGCATCTGTGGTTAGTCCCATTTGTATTTCACATCTGTTTTCTTCCTTTTTTTTCTGTTTCACTCATTGAAAATGGGCTGCACGACCCACTGCCCGTGCGGGGGGTGGTCACGCTTCCCTGCTCATAGTTTCCCCAATCTAGACAAAGGGGGAATTCGATCTTTGGGGTCTATTGTATGGCTACCTGGCACCTTCAGTTCTAATTTCTTCATATGTTCTCTTTTGAGGCATTGGATATTTTGTCTGGTGGTGGCAGCATCTATTTGTGTGCTTGCGTGTTCTACTTTTCTAGTTTCCCTGACTGCATATACATTTTTGAGTCTTTGACAGGCGTGTTTTTGTTGGAGATGTTGTGGTCATGAAGGACCCCGAAAAGTCTGATAACTATCTGGTCCGAAGATTGGCTGCTATTGAAGGTTATGAAATGGTATCTACTGATGAAAAAGATGAGCCATTTGTTCTTGAAGAGGATCAATGTTGGGTGTTGTCCGACAATGAAAATTTGAAGCCCAAGGTATGCCATGTTATTGTTTGTATATTTTTGATGTTACTATTACTGAGATTTTTGGTACATACGCCGAATTAGTGTGCTTCTTCTTCTTCTGAAATTGGCATGTTTTCAAACATGCGTGAAACAATGGAAGTTCCTTCATACCATATCCATGTTGCATATCTTGTATAAAATTTTCCCCATCATTAAATGTTCAATGTTAAGAGGATTATATGCTTTGGTTAAATACGTCAATCCCTCCCCTTGTTTTCTGGTATGACATCGTGTCTACATGGGTGCTGTGCCATGGTGCGTTTTGATATTATTAGAATCACTAATCAGAAGAAAAAAAACCCTACTTTCTTTAGTACTTCAGGTAGATCTGATTCCACCTTTCCCTGTATCATGCTACTTCTTTTGTCACTGGAGTTGGGAACTTTGAACAGGCTTCCGGTGAGAAGCCTATCACCGGAGGAAGATGAGGACGATGTCAAGTCATCATGCCCTGGGCAGCACATGTGCTACAATGCCCCTGACACGGGTGCGATCCCATGAGGGTGTGCTAACCCCAAAAATCACATAGTAGTTCGGATTGCGGAGTGCAACTTGCTTGCATGAAACTGGAATCGCTATTAATCGCCAGTCGATATGGCGGTGAATTCGTTCTCGTCATGAACCAGGTTGCTCGAGAAGATTGTTGGTTATACCAATCATACCCAAAGCGTCTTCATTTTCTTTCTTTGAAAAAAGGGAGAAAGGTTTGTGTGGGGTTTGGGGTATTTGGTCAGCCCAGTGTATTAACTCGTGCACCAATGGGGCTGATCTAGCATCTGGTTGATTAGGTTGCTGACCATGATCACAACATCTATTATGCACCATGAACACACTGTCATAAGCTCTGTGGACAGTACCTGTCTACCAGTTACTATCTATGTAGTGCTTGGCATGTGGTTAATGTTTGACTCCTTAAATGGGGGTGGTAGATCTTATCATAATTTGCTTTGCCTTTTATTTTTTCCTTGTTCCCTTGTTAATTGCAGGAAGCCAATGACAGCCGAATGTTTGGCCCCGTACTGATGACAGACATAGTTGGTAGAGTCATATACTGCCTGAGAACGGCAGTAGATCATGGACCTGTGCAGAACAGGTGTGCTGATCTAATCAACTTAAACTAAATTTTATATTGGGAATAAATGGTGATATTTAAATGATTTGTTTCTCTTACCAGTCATTTCAGCATGCGAAAGGATTCACCTGTGTTGGCAGTTGAATTGGATGTTGATGAAATGGCAAAAAATCACAAAGCGTAGATGGTGAGGACAAAGAAAAAAGCTCTCGACTATTGGGCGTATGTACCTTTTTTTTAGCCCATTTTCTCATCAGATCAAATTGACCAGTAATGGTCGGGCCTGGTTGTTGGATCTCTCTGGCCCTCTCTTCCCCCTGGCTCTCCTCTTTTTCTCATCTACTAACTGAAGACTATGATGCGGCCTTGTATTGAGATTTGAGTTTTATCTGTATTTCATACTGCTTCCAATGATATTGTAGTTAAAAACTAGCATTAGACACCTCAAATGGCCAGTGACTAGTGGATGCTTGTATGGGGATCTAAGCTTCCCCTTCTTGCTATATTGAGCTTCTATTAGGTTTCAGCAATCTAGGCGTAGTATTTTACTTTGGACTATTCCTAAGCCTGATTTATGTTAATGTATTTTTGGTGTATACTTTGTGCGGTCACTGCGCTTAGGCATCGGGTTCATGTTACTTCGGATTTTTGAGTGGTTTGTTTTCTGGTGCTTAATCATATGTCACCTGATAACACTAGCCACGCTCGGCCCATAAGTAATGCCAGACCCATAGGCAATGCCTGAGGTGCAAGTTAATGTTTATAGAGAAAATCTAGTGCAGATATGTGTGTGTGTGAGAGAGAGAGACTATTATATGGTGGTAGTTGAGTTAGTTTCAATAGCTGAGCTTAAAATTTCGTATTTTTTTAACGGTTACGTGTTTAAATTTGTTTGCGGTAATAATTGTATGAACTATATACTATTAAGAATGGGTCGATTTTTGTATTAAAAACATTAGCCGGAAAATGATAAGCAAACTAAAGATCTCAGGAAGTATTTAAAAAATGGCTTGGTTTCATCCACTTTTCGTATTGTGGACAGAGACTAGGTTCTGCTCTCAGATGCTAATCCAGAGTCCAGACGACACAGTTTCCATGAAATGGCGTAATTCGCTCATTCACAGGTCCTATATTGTGAACAGATTAACTTCTGCCTTTTACAGCTCACTTTTTATGAGGTGGCCAGCTTCTCCCTCTCTCTCTCTCCCTCTCTCTCTCTCTCCTTTTTGGCCCTCAGCTTATGACAGCCCATGTATACAAGGTGCTCAACAATGTTTTTGGTTTTATGAAATGCATAACCAAAACAATGAGTGGAGAAACGTGGGCCAAATGAATGCTTGCAGCCAACATCCATTTACTCTGTTATATTAAGGCGGCGCAAAAATTTATTCGAGCAGCAGTTTTAAACTTTTAAGACAATTGACAAGAGAGTAAGAAACAGCAGTAGAACAAAAGACATATTAAGTGAACATCGGGTGGTTTAGTTAGTGGGTTAGAAGTCAGATTTTTCCTGCCTAGTGTTTTGAATAACCTGTTAAATATGACAAAATTTACTTTTTAACGTCCAAAGTAACTTAAATTTTGGCCCAACGATAGAAATTTGATAGAGTCTCTGCAGATAACTGTGGTACTAAGAGAAAAAAATATGATAATAACGTATCATCCCTCGAAACCACTTTGTTATTCGCATCAAAAATCATTTTAACCAGCTAATCAAATAAAAATTTATTGCAAAAAGAAGAAAAACATCCTACCGTAATTCTTGATAAGGGAAATATGATATGTATTCATAAGATTGATTTGAATTATGCATTTTTTCCTAAAACCAATCCAAGTATAACTCATAAAAATGATCATTTTAACCAGTTAATCAAATAAAAATTTATTGCAAAAAGAAGAAAAACATCCGAGCGTAGTTCTTGATGGATGAAATATGATATCTATTCATAAGAATGATTTGAATTATGCTTTTTTTCCTGAAATCAAACTAGATATAACTCATAAAATGATTCAACCTCCGTAAGCATCAGGAGAATGTGGGTTTGGGCCAACCCGAAAAAGTATGTCTCGGATACCCATACATACAACCCTACTCAATATATATCGACCCAAAGCGGACGAGCGTCTTGAGTATTTGCTTGCGAGTTGCGACCCGTGTCTCTGCCGCGAGAGCTCCATCTTCATCAAATATGCAAAACCGCCATTGAGTCTCATTGCCGAACTCGAAGTAATGTCTGCATCAATCCATTGCGTCACGAAAAACGTTCCTGGTACATCTTAGGGTTTCGTTCTTTGTACTTCTGCTCAAATAATAATTGTCCAACCATTCGATTCTCCATTGGAGATTTTATGGTTATTGTTCTTTATTAACCCCCTATCCGCTTTCTCTCTCTAAATTTTCTATCTACTTGGAATTTCTACGAGTATGTGTTATTTATCGTTTATTTTCTTGGTTCTTGTAACTTTTTTGCTGCAAGTAAATTCTATTTTATTTTTTTTGGATTTTTGCTTACTTGCGAAAATTTAATATATTGGTCTCTGAAGTTTGGTTGTTTGCTTTGGTCTTCTGTGTGAAACAATATACATATATATGTGACTAAATCTTCTATGTGAAACTGTATAAGTGACGTCCTCTATCTGTTTGATAAAATGACTTTATGTCTGGCATGTAGATTCTTTATGCTAATCAATTTCATTTTGAGTTAGGAAATATGATTACTGAGAACTTTGTAGGCCACCGAGAACCTTTGTGTGGTTTATTTAAGAACTGTTAACGAAGGCAGGTTTGACTGTGAGTCTATGACAAATATACATGGTGTGGTGGAGGGTTGCTCTTTTCTCTGTTAGCTCAAATTAGTACATGATACTTTTACTCATTATAAGTTTTGGTTCCTACTATTTTCGTTATTTTGACAATGAAATTCTCGCTGTTGGTTAAAAATTGTTTGGTGAGTTGGTTTTTAACCTGTGAGGCCATGGCCCCTTTGGAAATGTAGTTTAACTTAAAACACTTGGAGATGATAGTTCTCCAGGCATTGTTGCTACTTACCTAATCTATAAAGGTTGTGGGTACACATGTTTAGATCTTCTATGTGGCATACCGCACTAATGCAACCTCATCACCATGTCACCATCATCTCAATGGGATTGGGTTAATGTACGCAGGGCTTTAACCACAAGTTTAGGCATTGAGAGGCTCTAGAGGTGCCTCCACACTGACTCTCCAGGTACGGTTGAAGCACCCCTTCAACTTGAGTGAGGGAACCTTTGCTTGAGCATATCACCCCATCTCAAGAATGGCACAATCGATACTTTCTCGAGCATATCACCCATTCTACATCTTACTCCATTTTCTCCAAGGGTCTCCATAGTTCAAGGTTATTTTATTCCAGCCATGTCCAAAAGGCACTATGATGCTCATGCCAATCTAGACTAGGAATAGGGCTTAGGAACCCCCCTAGGGTTGGTGCCAGGGAGCAGAGTTTAGAAACCCCTCAGGGTTGGTGCCATGGTCATGGGGTGCTCGAGTGACCCCATGATACTCGCTCGGGATTATTAGGATCTTTTGGCTTGATACCTAGAGTTAAAGGTTTGTCAAAGTGGGTCATCCCATCCTTTCTCGAGGGGTTTGCACCTTTACCCGTTTTAGTGAGAAAGATGTCCACTGGAAGGCACGCGGATGTAGATAATGGACACATGTTGGTCTTTGTACTTCTCCATACTCGAGGAGACTGCCCAACCACCTCTATAGCATTTCTGCCACGCATCTAACCACCGCTAAGGCCCAGGAACTGAAGAATTCAGAGCTTGTAGTGACTGTTCGCGAGTGAGTCATATGTATGTGCATATATATAGAGAAGAGGTAGGGGAGCAAAAATACAGTGTATAATATGGACTAAAGTGCAATAGTTATGGATCTATACACATGTATATACATGTGTATATAAGGATATATATGTATAGAGAGAGAGAGAGAGAGCTTACCTCGATGCATCTGCTAACGGAAAACCAGGGAGATCACGTGATTGAACTTGTAAGAGATCTCTCAAATATTTGTGGATTTTTCATGATCAGGAGGATCATAGGATAAGTGAAATAGATAAGTCATAATCTTCTTTCCAATAAAAAGCAAGGCGATGATGTTGTGCGTTGAGGTCTCTTGTATATTGACACATGGCTTTCTAGGATTAGCTCTTTTTTTTGGTTCACGGACCATTTCTAGATCTAAACCAGTAGGATTAGGACATATTGCTTGACTAATTGTACTTAGCCTTATTTTAGTGTTAAATGTCCTATGAGCCAAACTTGAGCTCGGTTCATGTCTATAATGAACGAGCTACTTACTTAGCTGAGCCTGAGCTGTTCATGAGCAACTCGGTTCATTTGCAACCTTATTTGAATGTGACTTGAATTGATGAAGAGAACCCTTTTTGGGTACATCTTTCCACTTCTCTTTTTCAGGTAGAAAATAAAAATAAATTTAGGTTGGTTAAAAGAAAACATGAGGTACATGTGTTGATTGTAGTAACATAGATACATCATACATGATGTGGAACATGAATTAACATTTCATTCAAAAGTGAAAAAGGTATGATTGGGACCTGTGTGTTGCTTGCATATAACTAGAACTATGAAAGAAATTGATTCAAGTTTTTGTTTTACACGTTAGAATATTTTTTAGTAGGCTGCATGACTTTCTCCTCGAAGGTGATTGATATAATGCCAGAACTTTATCCTTCTCCTCGTTATTTAGACACTTAAAATCATTAGACCACCCTATCTATTTACCATTGGACTTTCTCAGTTCAGATCCATTCTGTTGGTGGGTCTTGGTCTTCTTCTTGCAGACTATTACTTATTATGTTGTGGTTCTCTAATTCAAGTTCTTCACATCCTAAACTATTATATTTTCCGAGCATGGATCCTGACTTCCTTACAGGTTATGGACTGACAGATGGAAGATGTCTGCCCTGGTCAGGAGTTTCTGGAAGAGCAGTCAGTTTACCTTGTTCTTCTGGTGGTGACTATAAAACCCTTTCACCCATCAAGATTGCATTGCTAAAATGCACTTCCAGGGGGATGCCTTCGGTTTGCAAGGCAGGTTCCAGTGGTTATAGAAGAAACCCAGATTTCTCAAGGCAAAACAAGCATGGGTTTTCCCGAGGCAGGAACAGGCAAAGTGAAGAGAGAGATGCTTCTGAGAGCTTTGAAGAATCTGAACTGTTGTCCTCAAAAAATGGGCCATTACTTTCTGTCTCCAGCTCCTCAAAATTCCAAGCAACGGCAACTCCAGGACCAAGAGAAAAGGAGATTGTTGAATTGTTCAGAAAGGTCCAGGCTCAACTTCGGGAGAGAGCAGCTATCAAGGAAGAGAAGAAGACAGAGGAGTTGCGGGGACAAGGTAAGGAGAGTGAAACTGTTGATTCTCTCCTCAAACTTTTGAGGAAACACACCACTCAACAAGGGAAGAAAAATAGCAGCGGTGGTAACAGCAGGGACTTCATCTTGGACCAGCCTGAACAGAACGGTGCATTTGATGAAGGGAAAAACACGAGCTTGGTGGATTCAAATAGCACTGCAAAGGATGAGGCCCAGGGACGTGAATCCCCTTCCTTTAGCAGGCCAGTATCAAATTTTCGACGTAGATCTCCAGTCCCTCAGGTCAAATTCCAGGCCATTCATTCTGATCCTGTTACAGATACACATTTATACAGTAAAAGAGAGGGGACTCGCTCTGAGCCTGAAATTGAACATGAGCCCAAGCTTGAGATTGAGCCTGAGCCCAGTTTTTCCGATGGCGATGTGTTTGATGGGATGTTAGATGGTGAACCTTCTGATATTGATGAAGGTTATAGTGACGATGACGCAGAAGAACAGAAACCAATCTTAGAGAGGGATTTAAGTGCAATGAAGCTGCCAGAATTGAGAGCACTGGCAAAGTCTCGTGGCTTGAAAGGGTTTTCAAAGCTCAAGAAACGCCAGCTCATGGAGCTGCTAAGTGGTGGCTCAACCTAATCGTATGATGCATAAAAGAGACAAATGCCTACACCAATTTTACATCTTGAGAAACTCTTGAGAACATGCATCTTTTTGTCGTCATACTTCCCATCTTTGTCGATTTAGTTAGGACTGAGAGTGTCCTTGCTGATCCTTCCGAATATTTTTGTAGTGGTGGATTTTGTAACTTATTTTTGTAGTGGTGGATTTTGTAAGTTATGGTGCGATCTTGTGATCCTCGGTTCAGTAATAGACTCCTTGATTGGGGTTTGATGTACTTCTTTTCTTGTTCACCATTTCCTATCCATTTTTCCTGGCTACTCTCTTTTTGATTGATTGTCATTGCAGACTCCTTGATTGTCATCTTTGCGGGTAATAATGATCTCTGGCTCCTAATTTTTAGTACTTGTTGACCAGGTTTAGGCTTTTATTTGTTTTTACACTCTTCATAAGAATGGATTTGCGATAAGAGATGTTACTATGAAGAATGGTTTGACTTTTGTAAGTTTCGCACTCTTTACAAATAAATAAAAGGTTTCTTTTCCACTTTACAGTAAAAAATGACTGGCAGTAATAGAACAATTTAAACTCTCTCTCATTGCTGAAATTGTTTCACAATCTGTCACCTTTCAAGTTATATTCATTTCATTTTCCATATATTAGGCAGCACCTGGACGAAGAAGTTTGCCAACAAAATAGAAAGGTCAGCCAGGCGAAGTAAAAATGTGCAATTAACTTCCAAAATTTGGGGGAATTATATCAACTTGAGAGAGAGTCGAGACTACCCGAGTCCGTGGCGGCACACCATAGCCCGTCCACAGGTCTAGACAAAAGTCCCTTCTCTCTCCCTCTCCCTCAATCTCAAATAATCCAAACGTTCGAGATTCTTCGAAGTTTCCTCCGACAAATTACACGCATCCTTCTCTGTTAAGGAATTCTCTCTTTTCTTGTCAACACTCTTGCGGTATAGACGCATATGTAAGGACTACGGAGGTCTTCTGTAACTGAAACCTTGTTTGAAATCAAATTCAATGGGGCAACAACAATCCAAAGACGAGTTATTGTATGAACAGGCCATTGATGGAAACATTGAAGCTATCAAAGCTCTTTGCGGTGAAGGTGCAGGCCTCGAGGTATGTATACATAGGTATTGTTAAATTTTTGTATATATTTTCTTTATAACTTAAAAACCCCATGAAGCAGCACAAAACAGAAACTGGAAATTGAGTATTCTCTTCTTCTCAGCAACCAAATAGACCCAAATAATGCTCATCATTCAAATGCTAAAATTGGAAAGAAAAAAGGAAATTATAGATCTAATTATCCTACTTTGTACTGAATTGGCTAGAACCAAACGTACCAGGGCTCTGTATGCATTATAGACCGTGGCGTACTCAGTGGTATTGTGGTTGTGGTAGTATACAGAGAAGAAAAGAACCCACTAGAAATTAATCATTTGGAGTTCATGTTAATGCAGTGGATTGACAAAGAAGGAAAGACCCCACTCATTGTGGCTTGCATGAATCCTGAACGATACATTCTGGCCAAGACTTTGATCGAACTAGGTGCAAATGTCAATGCTTACCGTCCAGGTATGGAATGTATTCTTCATGTCCAAAGCAATGGCCTTGGCAATTACTATATACATAGAACATGTGAAATTGCTCAATGCTTATTTCAGGAATCGTGTGAGTTTGACCCATTGTTTTTCTCCATTATACTGACCCATAAATTCTTCAGGCCGTCATGCTGGTACTCCTTTACATCATGCAGCAAAAAGAGGCTTGGATCATACTGTTAGGTTGCTTTTATCCCATGGAGGTATGTCTCACCCATTTTCTCGATATGGGCAAGAAAAGTGTGGCTATTATGGTGCTTCAATCTTAAGTTTGATGGAGGACCAGATTTGCGTTCAATGTTTAACCATGTGTGCGAAGTCTGGTGAATTTACTTGTGCTTTCTGTAATCATTATTGTTTTTTTTATGCTTCAGCAAATCCTTTAGTGAGGAATGATGATTGCCAAACTCCACTTGATGTTGCTAGATCAAGAGGGTTCACCAATGTAGTTCGTGCTATTGAGGTATTCTCAAGATCGACTGATGTGAAAAGTTGTGTAGTTGGACATCCTTCATGTGCATTCAAAGGCTTTTCCATGGTTGACTTCTTATATTTGCATTTGTTTCTTTTACAGAGTCATATTTGCTTATTCTCTGGCTGGTTGAGGGAGTTTTATGGTCCAGGCTTTTTTGAAGCATTTGCTCCGCAGTTGTTATCAAGGAAGATGTAAGTGTAGTCTTCAGATTCTATTTTGTCACCGCCTCTAATTTTCATGTCTGATTTTTTTTAAATGTATTTAAGCCAGATGGTTGAGAAATAAACTCTGCTGCTTATTTCAAAGTTGAAGTGTTATTCCCTGCAAAGCATTAAGTGCACATGCTAACTATTCCTTGACTGCAGATGGGTTGTCATTATACCTTGTGGCCCTCATAATCCTATGAAGCCGCTGAAATTGGAGCTAGCTATTTATTCCACTCTGCAGGTATAGGGGTTTCTCGTTGTCAGCTTTCATTGGCATTATGATCTAGATGTCTATTTTGGTTATATATTTTGTAGATTTTTGCCTGTTAAAGATTACAGTTCCATAGACACTTGCAAAAGATATTTTACGACTCTGGTTTTGGGACCAGTATGTTGTGTCTACTCTGTAGGTTATTATACATCAATAGTTTCTGCTGTTTGCAGATATTAGTCTTTGGAGTCACTTGGCTTGTTGCCTGTTTTGTGTTTCCAAGCGTATGCAGAAAGTGAAATAATTGTAGTGCTAATGTTGCATTTCTGTCTACTGGACACTGTAATATATGGATTCAAGGAAGGGTTTCTTTTACAATTTTTTTTTTGTTTCTGTCAGTTTTTTATATTTTTTAGGAGAGAGTTTTAGGTAGAAACTCCTCATATCTTGCTTATATCCTATTATTAGCTGTTATATTACTTTACTAATCATCTCTCCCAACTGCGTGGGCAGTATGGGAAGGTTATCTTCTTTCATTTCCCTGTATGCAGTATGTTATACGTCCCTGTCAAAGAATGAGCTGTCTTTAAATCAGATTTATCTGTAATTCTGTATTTCTGTGTCATCATCAAATTAAATGTTTGCATAAGGGACTGTGTGCTACCTTGGGATTTCACATATTCATATAATCCTTTAATGGTGCTTTGTACTTCTAACTGTCAACTATTGCACCGTTATACCTCTGCTCGTTTGTTGAATACTTGTACTCTACAATTATCTAACTTAAAAAGGAAAAAAGTTAGTCATTCCCTGGATCTGGTCGCCAATAATCTAGGGTAGCTTTTCAAAGTTATATGAGGTGGCATGAGTCATGGTTTGAATGGAGTTACCTGTTGATCTAACTGGATGCTTTTAAGAAAAACTATATTATTAAGGATAGAAAATTAGAATCCAAAACAGAAATAGACAATTTTAATAGATTGAATGGTGAAAGCAGGGCCGGCCCCGACATTTGGGTTGTCCTAGTCCGAACCCGAACATGGTTGTCCTCTTACTATTAATTAATTACAAAAAAAGTCATACAAGTTAAAAAAAAAAAAAAAAAAAATCCAAACTCAAGGTTACATTGTGCGTTTAGCTTGAATTACATCAATCAAAATCAAAATGTAACCTCAGTTAATTAGTTATGGTGCTTTATGATTAGCATGGTTCGATTAAGAAAAAACAACTTCTCCTTGATTTTTTGAAGCAAATTCTACAATTAAGTCATCTTACTTTAACTTATCCAAGAACTCATTTTCAATTGATATCATAACCATTCTACTTAATCTCTCTTGTAACATGGTAGTTCGAAGGTAAGTTTTTATCAATTTCAATTTAGAAAAACTTCTCTCCGCCGAAGCAACTATAACCGGTATAGTCAACAAAATTTGATAATTAACCCATGCCATTTGGAAATCATCCTATTTTCAATAAGACCTTATAAAATCGAGGATGTCAATCGCTTTTGTCACTTCCCTCGGCAATATTATTTTCAAATGTCTAAGTTGTTAGAATAGTTCATCCCCATAAATATCTCTATGTTCATTATGTTCTAAGAAACTTTATAATTCAATGCACTGCTCCATCTTATGCACTAACAGTCTAGCAGTACAATCTATGGAGAAAACCTATAATTTATTCAACCCATGCATTGCACTTGTCTGAATTCAGCTTCCAAGATATAAAACCCCAAATTATTCAACAAAATCTTGATAAAGCCCCATTTTTAATTCGATAAAATGTCAATGATTAAAAAAAACTCTACTTTTTATCCAACAAAACATTCACCAAATCACAAAGAGGGAAGTTTCAATGCATTTGGGATTCTTCTCTTTTTTATATAGTTTGTGTGTAAAACTTGAACTTAAAAAGATTCACTGAATCACTATATCTATCTATCTATCTATATATATTGTATACAAGAAAAATATAATATTATAGACAAAATCAAACGCATGCCGTATTTCTTCTTCTGATCAAACCTTCCATAGCTCCACTTTGATCATTTGGTAGGACTCCAAATCAGACCCACTCAGCCAATGGACATTATAATTGTAAACTATTCAATTTTATTAGGTGCAGAAGACCCACTGAATAAAAGCCTATTCTCTGTCATATTATTGGGTAAGATGTACAGTTGTACAGGAAAAATAGGTAAGACCCACAATTTGTTATACAAAAATTTTAAAAATTTTGTTGCTCTGACCTAGGGGCTTGCTCAAGCCCAGGGGCTTGCTGGGCTTACCCCAGAGCCGGCCTTAGGTGGAAGATGTGGCTTTCAATATTGAGGTTCTAATTTGGGCAGTAAGATATGTTTCCACCACTTTAGATATTGAGTTAGTTAATGAAACCTTACTTGTCTTCATGAAGAAGAGGGGATTAAATTTTTGTGGTGAGTCTTAGTATTATTGCAATGCTAACTGTGATTTGTGTTGCAAATTTAATTGGAAGCCAGTCCTATAGTCCAATCCTGTTTAACTCCACTACTGTCATTGGGAAGCTTCAAAATGAAGCATGCAAGGAAGCTTCAACCCCAGTCTTAATCAAAATCGAGTTGAGCAATTTTTTTTCCTGGGACAATTATAGACAATAACATGTATTTAGATAAGATGCTTGCTTTGAACCTAGAATATTAAATTGCGATGTCAACTTTGCTATTTCATATATGTGATCCTAATAAGTTGCATTTCTTGGTTGCCTTCGGAAAGAAAAAACCAAATATTAGAAGGAAAATCGATAGAATGAAAAAAGAAGACAAAAGTGTACACAAAATCGCAAATAGTATTCATGAATGGTGAAACATACCACAATTATTTTCTGCCTAAGGGTAGTTCTGGCTTACTAATTTATTCAGAACTTTTCTTTGATTAGTCTTACTTTTAAAATTGTATTCTGTGTTCTAGGCATTCATTGGTGTACATTGTAAAATAATTTTGTACTGATACAATTTTATTAGTTACCTGATGCGGCTTTTTTTGTTTATTGAACAGGATGCGCAGCCTCGTACAGTTGTTGGTTTGTGGAAAGCTGACATTGAGGAACCAAAATTCCACCTGCCAGATCCCACGCTAATAATTTTCAACAAGTCCACCAGTAATTTCTTTTTCCTGAAACTAGTAGTTGAAAGTTCTTATGCTTTCTAACTTTATAAAGGGTGTTTGGGCCAAAAAGGAAAAAAAAAAAAGAATCAAATCCCTTATGCTGTTATATGCTTGTAAATGTATGGCTAGTCTCTTCTAACTTAGATACAGAGAAGATGGACCTTAGGTTTACTTGTGTTGCAAACAGGGCTTCTAGCGTGTTTGGTTTTTGCCTTCAGACACCTTGATTTGAGGTTTTTCACTACCTCATCATAGGGATAGATTAAAGGCCATAATCCACGTTGAGTATTAGCTGTTGCTTACTTCATGGCACTAAGATTTGGGATTCATATAACTGACTTGGTAGTGCGAGTGTCCCTCAGCATTACACACAGCATTGTAACTTTATTTTGATGTTGGTGTATTCAGGCGTTAGTTTTTAGAATATGCATACATGGCTATATTATGGAGTATACTTCTCCCCAGTGATGATTGGCGTCTTATCTTTTGTTTGCATGACAACCCTGTCCACCTTGTGTGAATCTCGTTTGGACACTTGTACAAGTTTTGCATCTTGATGCTTAAAAAATGTGTTAAATTACAATTGTATTTTGCCTTTTTTTTGTAAGGAACTTAAAAGTAGCCTTATTTTCATTGTCATTTTACTTTTTATATTGACCACCTTAAACCCCATTTATGTTTCAAAATAGTATATATTTACACACTTGCGTGCGCAGAGCTGTGCCCTGTGTCTCGAGTTGCCATAATTTTTTTCCATGTCTGTATTGGAATGCAACCTCATATCCTTGTCCACATATCTTAAGAATATTTGGAGCTTGTGATCTTGTGCGCCTTGGTTAATAGATTATGTTATCTGGTTATTTTTGGGTTCATTCCATGTGGGAACTCTGTTTAACAGTACCCTTCTATGAGTTTTTCATGACAGTACAAAATGCAATGCCAGACATATAGGATGAAATCTAATTACTTCAGTAGTCTTGACATAAAGGCATGACGAAAATGTTTTTCCTAGGTTATTGAAAGTGGACTTTTCGAAAGTGTCCAAGTGAGTTTCAGATTGAAATGTCATCTGGGAGAAGTGTCCTGCATGCCATGGTTTTAGCTACAACATATTGATACCGTCAAGGTGTTAGTCTTTATTGTTATTATAAAGGAAATAATTTGTGCATGGCCAGAGTTTACATATTATTAATTTTTTTCATAAATTGGAGAATGTATATTATTGTTGCTTTTGGTAATAAAAATAAATTTTGCTCGTGCTAAAGACTGGCTGTCATTGCTGAGCTTCACCCTAATGATAATGTTCTTCCATACCAGAAACTCGATACAAGTTTGCGTCTGCCAGTGACAGCGACAGACAGCATATTCAATCATTATACAATGCATGCAGAGGAATTCCTCAGGTACAATTTCAAAGAAAGTTTGTTCAAGTCTTGAGATTGTTCTTTGCTGTGTGCATTTTTCATGGATTTACATATCATGCCTGGTAGAGGAATCGAGATATTTTATCATTTGTGTTTGGTAGATACCATGTGGGGTGTGGGGAACATTACACATGATATATATTTTTTAGGCACTGAACCAAGATAAAAACATATGATTGTACATCTTTGGATAGTAATGGACCTAATGATGGGTGGAATAATTCAATAGAAGACACTAGCTGATTTCAGGGTAGGAGTAATATCGTCCATAGATACCATACGAGGTTTTAGAGGCTGGAAATGCTCAAGCTCGTCACGCAAAAAGTGTATGTAAGCTGTGGGCCAAATTTTTGTGTTAATTTCGTTTTTCTTTTTCAAATGCTTAGCTTATTCTACAGTATGCGTATTGGAAATGCTATGGCAAAGTTGCAGTAACTTTTACTGTTAAATGATTTAGAAACTCTGCCTGGATTTTATTCTCTTGTTTAATGGCATTATTCAAATGACTTCAACTGCAAGAAGCTTGTGATTAACAGATGTTGGGGTCTCAACATCTAAAATGGTCACAATGTGATAAAAATAGCAATATTGTCTGCTCAAAGGAATGATAGAAAATGTTTAATCCGCAAGACCATTAATGTCTTATTCTGTTATTTGCTGAATTATAAGTTTTTTCACATGCAAACAATATCTGCCCTTCGAACCTTTTGGCAATATGCCATCAGGGTCAACTAATTTAAGAAATTGTGGAATGAAACAATATCAGTTTTTTTAAGACAAATTTGTTCTGTGCTTAATTTTTTAAACAGGGAAAACTCATTTTCTTCATCTTTTCTTAATGCATTCAAATGCAACATCAAAAATGCAAAATCCACCTTGCTCACTATTGATCACCCCTATGGTATTTCAGGTTATGCCTCCCCCAGTACTGCAGGATTCTCAAACTTCAGCTCCACCAACTGCAAGTCAAACTGCTGCAGAAGCAGTGGAATTAGCAATGGGAATAAATGCTTCAATTCAGTCTGCTATGGAGGATAGACTGCCGTTTCACCCCAATAACCACCCAAGCTCTGAAGCTAACAATGTGAATGGTTGGGCGAACGCTACACATGACACCAGTCAAAATGGATGGGGCTCATTTGGTGGACCTCCAGCTCCAGAAGCAAGCAGCAGTGGATGGATGGATGAGCCAAGTAGAGAAGAATACAATGGATGGAGAGTGTCTGAATCGAGGCCTACTAATAATCCAATTGAAGCCACTTATACTCCACATAATAGTCCTCCGGTCCAGACCACCAATGCAATTCCTGTATTGGTTTCTTCAGCTCCTTCAGCTCCCCCAGTTCCTGTGGAGGTTTTAGACGATGGCCGAATTCACTATCCCTCTATTGATTTCAGCCCTGTGGACTTGTCTATTCCTTCTGTGGAGCACGAAGCTATTGGAACAAGTGAAGTTAAAGAAGGAGATGGTTCTTCGTCTTGCGTGATATGCTGGGAAGCTCCAGTCGAGGGCGCCTGCATTCCTTGTGGTCACATGGCTGGTTGCATGTCCTGTTTGAATGAGATAAAAGCCAAGAAAGGGGATTGCCCGGTTTGTCGAGCCAAGATAAATCAGGTCATAAAGCTCTATGCTGTTTAAGGAGCAAGGCTGGATGTCAGTGCTCTGGGCTTTGGCTGGTGAAGATGTGATTTATTTTTTGAAGCTCTATTTTTTATTCATGGGTTTTGCAATTTACATGTACAGATTCTGTTTATTACTGTATCGGTTTTTTTTCTTCATTTTTTTCCCACTTTGAGTTGCAACTGTGTTTTGTTAGTGTTCATGCATGTATTGCAGAAAGAACTGGTGCATTGAGCATCAGAATATAGGTCCTGGAATCTCAGACTATCATCAGATAGCATCAATTGATGATTGGAATATAGAAATGCATGTTAAATGTACCTATAATGGTGTTCAATTATCAGAAACAGAATTTCCGAAAAATTGGTTAATAGACGGTATTCAAATAAAGATCCTATTTCCTTTCTATCTGAAACCTTGGCATAGCTCTAAGCCATGGTCCTCTCATATAGATCAAATGAAAAAGAAAGGGCAAAGGGATGATTTTTGTTTTTTAACAGTTTGGGGAATGGAAACTGAACTTCCTTTTGGTTCTCCCCGAAAACGGCCTTCTTTTTTTGAACCCATTTTTAAGAAACTCGAAAAAAAAATTGGAAAATGGAAAAAGAAGCATGGAGCTGGACTACTGTAGATGAACAGAAAGGCTCAGTGCCCTTACAGTCTCAACCACAGCTGGGCACAATGTACATGACCATTCGAAAGCAGCCTTGGACAGCCACAGAATGTGGATTTTGAACTATGTCTCCTTTTCGGTGTCAGTGGAAACACTTCACCTGGTCCATTGCACGAAAACTGCTAGTCCACCAATTCCGGCACATGGCTTGCTTCCAAACAAGTCACAGTTAAAAATCACTTGGGTAGTAGATTAGGGTCACGTGTTGAAATACAATAACCGACTCTCATTAAGGGGGTGCAAGTAACCTTCCCCCGACCCATCACTGTTACTGTGATTAGTAATTTAGCTGCTGATGGTTTTCATGATTTTTTTTTTTATCTATATCAGCATAAGAAAACATATTTAAGATAAAAAAAGGTCATGAGTTTTTAAGTTTGGATCTTGCTTCCGTACCAACTAAGTTAAAAACCCTAACCCCTAATGGTGGGTTAACGATAGAAGTTCGGAAGGTCTTGACATACATCTCAGTTTGACTCTCTGTTGTTATGCGGTGAAATGACATCTTATATGCGTTTTACTTGGGCCTTGTGTGTAGCCACGCCTCTGTCTAATTTTGGTGTATCAAAAAAACAAAGTAGTTAAGAGACCCTGCGGATGAGGACCCATTCTTTTATTATAATGTCCTATTAATTAAACCCGACAATATGCCGTATACGGAAAGTTTAGGAATTTGATATATAAATCAACTTCATAGAACGAAGGAGCTAAGAAGTCTTGGAAGTCATAGGGCCAGCAAACTGTGTCAACAACCTTAACCTTCAAATTATGAAGTCCATGGTTTTGAACGGATTTAGATTCTCTCCATTTCATGAATTGAAATGAAGATCTCCATTTCGTAATTAATGGCCTATATGTAATCTTATCATATATCTTACTAAAACTAAGTTATTTTGTATTAAAATTTATTTCCTTATATATCACTATAAAATCATTTATTTTTAAATAAATTTTAAGTTAACTCATCTGAATTTTTCATTTTTATGTTACCTGACATGTCAACACCTCAATTAATGAAAAGAAGATCTCCATTCCAAATCATGGAATGGAGAAAATCTAAATCCTTTTTGAACTACCTTAACCTTAAATGTAGATTTAATATTAGCAAACACAATTATTACTTGATTTGTGTGAGATAGGAGATTGTATAGGTCTCAAGATTAGTCGAAGTGTGCTCAAACTAGTCCAAGACACCCGATTGAGAAAAAAAAACATAATTATTATATATTTCGTTGCATGAAATACAGTTCTTGGGACACACATTTACCAAGCTGGGTCAACTGTCCAATATTAACAGCTTTGCAAGAAAAGTTATAACCAAAATCGTTGGATAAATTTCTACTCATTAGTACAACTCTTTTTCTTTTTTCTTCTGCAACTATATGTTAAGTTTTTGTTTTTATACATTTATCCCCCTATCCATTTTTGTTGAAACCCAGTAATTGCACCCACTTGGCCTGTATGATTCATATGCGCAGAGTAGAGTAGCAGTTGGATCAAGCAAAATCTCAAATTTCCATGGAATGATAACGTGACAAGATATTTAGCTAAGACAAATGCTAACATGTATTGTGTTCTTTAAGGTGTATTTTAAATATATTTTATCTAATTATATAACTATTAAAAATTAAATTTTTACAATTTTTAAAATTTATACAATCAGATAAAGTATGCTTAAAATACAATATAATTAAAGAAATTTATTAGCAAGATCCTTTAGCTAATGTGGGTTTAAGAATCTGCATCAGTTGTTGAGTTAATTGGCCTAAAGTCTAATAATCCACTTCTTTGATTAAGCTGATCTACTCTTCCCTTGGCTAGTTTCTCAATGCACATGGTCTCCGAGTATATACAGCTTGAAGTACAATTTCCGATGCATAAGAAAAATATTTATACATAGTTTGAGTTACACGCATATGTGAGGACTAACCTCAACTTATCTAAAAAGTCACCTTGACATAAAGAGAAAATAGATATTAAAAAATAAAAAAAAAAACAGAAATAAACAACGACCTTGCAATGTTGTACAACCGGAAAAAAAATGTTAAAAGACAATCGCGACTGACTCTCACTCACCGTTGATTTGCGCCATATCAGCCAAGTTCTGCCAACTGACATTCTTCAGTCGGTTGATTTGCGCTATACCAGGCGAGTTCCGCCGACTGACATTCTTCCAAAATAGAGTTAGCATTTTGACCAAACTCTTGTTCTGAAAGCAACGTTAGCAATACCCTTGTTTTTTTGACCGGTTGTTTGTGCAAGTCCCAACACAAAATGTTGTTGGACCTAGTTACTGTTGTTTTAACTTTTAACCGTGGTTGAGAACTTTCAAATTCCAATCATCAACGTGGGTGAGTTAAATGCACCACGTGATTTTTTGGGCAAATTCTGAGATATTTATATAGGTTGGCAACTTGGCCCTAAAAAATTATTTTTCACCAAGAATTTAGAAAAACTAATTATGAATAAAAATCTCAATTTCTCAAATTAATTTATGATTGGTGACAACTGTCAAAGTTTGTGAAAAGAATCTGAGAGCATATATATGGGGTTAATGTTAGCATTTTATTTTTAAAAAACATTACCTATTATGTATATTAATTATAAAAATCTCATTAACATATAATTTTAGTAAAATTTTTTATACCCAAAAAATAGCATTTTGCTATTGATATGTTCCCTGTGGTGGGTGGACATGGATTTTTTTGTTTATATTGTTTTGTTTTTGTAAATATATATATATATATATGTATGTATGTATATCCTTGGTGTGATAACGTGGAAACGTACACTTAACGGCGCAACTATTTTATAATTTAGACCTTGGTAGATTGGTAGGGGGTATGTTAGTAATTTAAGGTAAAGTTACAACTGGAAACCAATCATGGTACATCTCTGCAATCTTCTTTGGATATCATTCCTTTTCATCAGTTAATTAAGGCCAGTTTGTTTGAGGGATAAAAAATGGAGGTAAGTAATATTATAAATTTAAAAAAATGATGATGAGTGATAGATAATACTTGATGTGATAGGATATTATTTATATTATGTTTAGTTAAGATGTAATTATAATAATGATAAAAAATATTATTTTATTAAAATATTACCTTAAAAATAAAAAAAATTAATTTTAAATTATAATATGACTATTGAAATATTATATTAACTTATATATATATATAATAATAAAAGAAGGTAAAATTGTTATTTTAAAGTTTCTCTCAAGAGAGAAAATAAATAATATCATCTCTTCATGGTATTATTTATCTTCTATTGTAAGAGATTAATAATCTAAAAGAATGACTAATCTCATATAATTTTTTTTTGTCAAATATAAGTTTTGTGAGACCGAGTAACTAATTCAATCCCTCACTTTTATCTCTTAACCAAACGCCGCCCGAGACGACTCTTTCTCCTCTCCTCTCCTATCCTCTCTTCTCTAATCATGATTTAGATTCCTCATTAAATTTTTATTTATCATTAATCATTCTTGTATTTTGTTGTTAAATAAATTGATTAATTATCAGCCACGACAATCTTCAGCTAAAACAGGGTCCCACCGTTTCAACGCTTTTTCTTTTTCTTTCCCTAATTCTGTTCGCAGTTCCTGCTAGTCTCTCTCTCTGCAATGGAGCACTTTAAGGAGAATTCACAAGACATGTTGAAGGAAAAGAGTATCAGTGATTCTTAAAGGTTAATGATAGCCATGGAGTTTTCGTTTTAAGGCTTTCTTGCTTTGCGGCTTTGTGGTTTTCATCAAGATCTATCTATGCCTTCATCCACCAGCCCAGACCGCAACAACCCAGGTATCTTTCGATTCGACTTTGTGGTTTTGCTCCTCAAATGTCTCTTGTTTGATGACATTATTCATATCTTGTATGTCTTTGGAAAAGTTTGATGGGTAGGAGATAACATCAGTGGGGGTTTCTCTTATATTATGCTTTGCTTTGAAGCTTTTGTGGATTTTGCATGAGTTTGAGCAAACTATCGAAGAGAGTGGGTTCAATTATCTTAGAACATGTTTGGATAGATTATTTCATGAAACCCACAAAACCTTCAGAGAGTTTAGTATGGTAAATGTGAAAAAGATTGTCAGGCTTGTACTTGAGTAAATGGGCTATGACATAATAATATATACATATATTCTCTTATAGAATTTCAGGTCTTTTCTTGTTTATCTTTTCTTTTCCTTTAATTTTTTCTTTGGTTAACTAATCAACATAATCTCTCTCGAAAAAGAATTTAATACGGAGAAGTTGATTGTTGAATTAGTTTCACTATTACGTAAAAAAACTTAATATCAAGTTAAAGATTGTTGAATTTATTGGGCAACCCTATTCTTGTTCATTTGTCATGGTGCACCATTAGTGGAAATCTGTGCTTACGTGGGCTTCATTGTTATTGGTGCGATATCCTGAATCGGTTGTAGGTTAGGATAGGTTGTTGTTGCTCTGCAAATTTGGCATCTATGAGTTGACTTCAATCTTATTCAAATAGTTATTTCATTTGCCCTTTTTTTTTTTTGGGTTTTTCTCGTGTTTGTACTTTTTTTTTTCCTTCTGTTTTTATTATAAATTTCTGTGAAGTTGGGCTAAAATATACTAAAGGTGTTATCTTCATGTTCTTGGTGGGGTTGTTTCAGTCTCAAGGTCATTCCCATCTTGCACATAGCTGATGCCTGACTACCAAAATTTTTAAATCCATTAAGGTTGGTTGTTTGGCTAGAATGTTTAGAAGGAAAAATAAAATAGGGATTAAATACTCTTGTCTTGTCAAAAATGTCATGAGTCTAGGTTTCACTAGTTCTGGGTTGCAGCTTGTATGTTTCCTTCTCAACAAGCTCCATCGAAAGATTGCTTATTCTCACATATCTCATTGTCTAAAATTGTTGTCAAGCGACATTGCTATATACTCTGTACCAGGTAGTATGTAGTAGTCGTTTGCTTCTGGTAATAAAGATGGTAAAGAAAATGAGTTTCCTTTGTGTTCCATAGGCTGCTACCCTCCTACTCCTTCTGATATGCTAGTTATTTTGAACTCCAGTTGATCTTGGAATGTATGATACATCTGGCATATCAACATCAGATGATTACTTACCTCGGAGTAGCTTTAGGAAGATCATTGTGAGCTTGCTGCCCGTAGATGGAAGGCCTTAGCAATGATGCTGTGAGCTCATGAGATGATTTGATGGTCTTGCTTTATTGGTTTTTATTTTTTGAGGTCCTATGGTAGGCTACATATCACAACTAGAGAAGACAAATTTGGGAAGCAGCCACCCAATCACATCATCTCTCAGTAACTCAAGAATGATGTAGGAGGATTACGAGACTCTCCTATGACACAGAAGCAGAGAGCTCTAGATCTAAGGCTGAATGATTGAAAGGGTGTTAATGAAGAGACTTCTAGGGCTTATATAGCTATATCTGGCAAAAAAGGGTTAGGGTGCAGGGAATGAAAAGACAAGGTTTAAGCGGGTGTTTGTGTGCTGTTCTGGGCACTGTCAACAGTGACTCAGCTGGGCTCGAGTTATTTCAATATGCTATGGTTTATAGGTGAATGAAAAATGGCATAGGCTTGTGAAACAAAGGCTGGTCAGATTTGGTTGAGCTCTAACAGGCTTAAAATTGCAAGACAAGAAGAAGAAGAAACTCTAGGCTTCACATTTCTTCTAGGCTTCACACTTACAGATTCTCATAGCCATCGCACCTAGGGTTGAATTGCATTACACATTTCACAAGCGAGGTTCCAAAGCTTCACAAAATTCTATAAAATGTGTTATTCATTTAATTACAAGTATTACAGAGCTTTGTATACACTTTAAGATCTCCTAATCCAACTGGGACTTGAATTCCTAAAAAGAAATTTTTTTTAAAAAACTTGACTGTGACTTCTAAAACTCATCCAGACCTACTAGAACACAAGTGTGGAAATGAGTAATGTAACTTGACCCATGTTTTGACCCATGGGCGATCCCTACAACCCATGCCTGGTAGAGTCTGACCTACAAAACTTACAGAAAAAAATTGAAAACTCCCCTTGAAATTGAATCACTTTATGGGATTCTTAACTTCCTCAAATTGACTTTTTGGTGCACTTTTTATGGACTGAAATGGAGGAGCCCCATATTTGCTTAATCCATCAAGAAATCCATAGCTTGTGTTTGCCAATTAATCAGCCACAAAGTTCCAGTCCCTGAAAAGTGTTATTGCACTGGTTGGAGTGGAATTTCTTTGTTTTTGAGGGTATTTGTCTCAATAAGTGTGATCCTCTCAGCAATGGATAACCTATATTTGCTCTGTTTATTCAGTGCCTGCTGGTTGTAAGCAAAGTGTTTAGTCTGCTTTTGGTTGTTCTGACACATCTAGTAGGATATACAATATTTTTATCATTCTGGGGCAGTGATTCGCTTCATCATTTTCCACAACCTTTTGGCATCTTTTGATTGGGTCTTTGAGGGTCACTGACTGCCACCATTCATCCCTCCTCCCCCCAGGTCAAGGTTTGTTCTTTATGCAATCAACATTTTTTTTTTTTTGGTCTCCCTCCTCCAGTTATAGAACTGTAGAACACATTCGAGATGGTTTTTTTGCAAGCTTTGACTGACAACGCATTCATATTGGAAACATAAAAGTGATTTTGTAATATTCTTATACCTTTTTCTTATTCAGATTGGAACTTTTTAAAATGCGTTGCAACTTAGCCACCTCCAATATTATAACTTCATGCAATATTGTTAGTACCTAGCAATTTTACTGATGTAGTCTGCAGTAACTTGTGTATGTATGCATTATGGGATATTCAATAGCTACGAGAGTTTTACCTTTTTTTTTGGAATATCAGTTATTTCAACTTTTCCTCACTCTGTACAAAGGAAGAAATGATATATAGATAGCACTGTTTTAGACTATGGAATACGTTTATCTTTTCAGAATTTGGTCGACTAGATTTACTCACAGTTGTATTCTGGAAGTGCTAAAAAGCACCTGTCATTGTTAGCATGATAAGCAAGCCATTCTCGAGGCCACCGTTTGGCATGATGAGCTGTTATTCCAAAGATATTCTGCCACAATTCAAGTTTATTTTTTACATTTTCTCTCTGATGTTTTTACGTTTCTAATTTTGTGACTTTTTGTATGTAAACAGGTCAAATGGATACGCAATCAGTAAGATATGTTGTTAACAGCATTTCTCGATTCATTCATCTAGTTTCGTGCCAGACAATAAAGACTATGCCTACTCAAAAGAGTTGCAGAAATATAGCCAGCTTGTTGAAGCTTTTGAAACCTGTGCTTGATGACGTTGTTGACTATAAAATACCTTCAGACGAAGTCCTATGTAAAGAGTGCGAAAAACTGGATATAGCTGTTAACGAGGCTAGGGAGTTCATGGAGAGTTGGTCTTTGAAGAGGAGCAAGATTTGCACTGTGAGTACCTTCTGGATTCATTTCATCCGAGGAAGTAATGCTCAAAGGAAAGAAACAAAGGGGGGAAAAAAAAAGGAGAGAAAATACTTATGTTTTTCATTGGGTATATTTGTATACTGGTTGTCTCCTCCAATCAACTTGTAATGTTCATTTTGTACCCAGGACACTTGTGTAGCAGCAACATATATGAATTTCTACAAATTATCTGAGGCTTCATACGAATACTGGAAATTTCGAATGAAAAAGAAAACTTGGAAATTGGAATGCACAATGGTCAATTTGTGGCTTCAGCCTATTATAAGATCCCTATTTTTCATTTCTTTTCCCTTGTCTTCTTGGCAATCAGATAAATGTTTATGTGGAAACATAAAAGAAGACTATTGGTTCTCTTAACTACATTCTAATTTCTTGTGAACTTTTTCAATGTTTCCTTTCATTTACCCCTTTATTGTCTCCAGGTTCTGCAGAGTGAGCCATCGGTTATGAAAATACAAAGATCTTCACTTGAGATTTGTTGCATCTTTCGTAGATCGTTACAGTCATCACCCTCTACTTCAAGTTTTACTGGGGTTCAGGTGTGTATAAAGTTGCAGTATGTTTGCATCTTTCGTTTTTCTGTTTCCAAATTGCGCTTGTCTGTCCCTTGGTCATAATTTGTATTTGTTCTTAAAATTTCAATTTTTTTTTTTCTCTTTTAAATCTGTTAGTTTCAGTACAGTTATATAGCCATCACTTTATTAGTTGCCTGGTTGACCATACCATGTGTGCAACTAATTTCTGGTTGTCTATTGCTCTGTTGCAGCACTGCATGCAGGAACTTGAATGTTTAAAGCTGGAAAGAATATCAGAATGCATAGAAGAGGCTCTGAAAAGTCTCAGAGAAGGAATGGCTCCTCCCTCTGAACATTTGATAAGAATTATCGAGTCACTTAGTCTGACATCAAACCAGGAATTGCTGAAAGAGAGTGTTGCCTTGGAAAAGGAGAGAATGATGGCCCAAGTTAATAAAGTGCAAGGGGAAATAAATAAAATTAACTACATTATTGACCTTATGTCCCATGTTCGTGCTTGCATGGTTAAACTTGAGAGCTTTAAAGCCATTAATGGAGTCCGCATCCCTTCATACTTCCGCTGCCCTTTGTCATTGGAACTTATGTTGGATCCGGTGATTGTGGCTTCTGGCCAAACCTATGATCGGGCTTCCATCCAGAAATGGTTGGATAACGGGTTGTCTATATGCCCCAAAACTCGTCAAACACTCTCACATACAAATCTTATTACCAATTATACTGTCAAAGCTCTGATAGCAACTTGGTGTGAGGAAAACCACATAAAATTCTCCAACACCCCTGAGTGCACTAATACTAATTTGCGAGCAGTATCCCAATCTGAAAATACATCTTGTCAAGATCTCATTCGTTTGGACAGTTTTGGTTGTTCTTCACACAGTAATGATTCCGTATCAAGATCCTCCCTTGAGGTTGGAAATGGTTTTCAGAAGCCAAAGAATGATGCCTCCTTTAGATTTAGTGAGGAAGAATCAAATGGATGCCAGAGCAGGGAGACAGAAAATGTGGACCATTCATCCCCTGAACAGTCGTATGTCCACAGCAGAAGTGAATCAGCCTCAAGTGCCGTTTCTAGCATCGATTACCTGCCTGCAGCATCTACTGATGTATCAAGGATGTCCAGTAAGCATGGAAATGCAAGCGAGCTGTCAGGAGAGATGATAACTGAGTGCTTCACTTCTTCTCCTTTAAATAGAAATTCAGAATTCTCTCCCAGATTATCAGAAAAACAATATCATAGTACCAAGACAATGGCTGAAATGGCCAGCAATGGAAACAGTATCTACCCTCGAACACTTTCCCTTCCATATTCGGAGTCAGGTTGTGATGATTTGGCCACAACTTCTCATGTTGAGAAACTGGTTGAAGATCTAAAGAGCCAATCAAATGCAGTGCAAACTTCTGCTGCAGCAAAATTGCGGTTTCTTGTAAAAGATAACATGGAGAATCGTGTCATTGTAGGCCATTCTGGGGCTATTGTACTATTGCTCTCGCTGTTATACTCGGAAGTGAAAATGACTCAAGAGCATGCTGTTACTGCCCTTCTGAATCTATCAATTAATGCGAACATCAAGGCCAGGATTGCGGAAGCCGGAGCAATAGAGCCACTAATACATGTTCTGAGAATGGGAAATTCTGGAGCCAAAGAGAATGCTGCAGCGGCTTTGTTCAGCCTCTCTGTTTTGGAAGAATACAGGATAAAGATTGGCCGTTCTACTGCAGTTAAGGCCTTGGTTGATCTTCTTCAGACGGGTACTCTCAGAGGGAAGAAAGATGCTGCTACTGCCTTGTTTAACCTATCCATCTTTCACGAGAATAAGGCTCGTATAGTTCAGGCAGGAGCTGTGAAGTATCTTGTTGAATTGATGGACCCCGCAACGGAAATGGTTGACAAGGCTGTTGCTCTTCTTGCAAACCTGTCTTCAATTGCAGAGGGATGCAAGGCGATTGTGCGTGCAGGGGGTATACCGTTCCTGGTTGAGGTTATTGAGACAGGATCTCAGCGGGGAAAGGAAAATGCTGCGTCCATACTGTTCCAATTATGCATTAATAATCCCAAGTTCTGTCACTTGGTTCTGCAAGAAGGAGCTGTGCCACCTCTTGTTGCATTGTCTCAGTCTGGCACACCAAGAGCAAAGGAGAAGGTTTGCAGCTTAATCTTTTCAATTCATTTTGGAATAAAATAGCTTAATCTTGTTGGTATGTTTTGTCCGTTTATTCTATATATAATTAAGGTCTCTTCTTATTACTTTGGCTACCATCTGCTTACTGGTAAAAGTTGTGCCACAACATCACATAGAGGTGGGTGCTGTTACTTTAGGCAAAAGAATAAAAAGCATAACAAGTGAATATGAAAAAATCCATCTCCTTCAAGTAAAACTACGTCAGTGTCCATTGTACCCAAGCAGGACAGCTCATATATCTCAACCTAGACAGGAGCTCCTCCTTTGTTTTGTTGCAGCTTTTTTTTTTTTTCTTCTTCTTCTTTTTCCTATTATAATTAACGTTCAAATTAATAAATGGC
Source organism: Euryodendron excelsum (assembly GCA_033060915.1). Classification (NCBI taxonomy): domain Eukaryota; kingdom Viridiplantae; phylum Streptophyta; class Magnoliopsida; order Ericales; family Pentaphylacaceae; genus Euryodendron; species Euryodendron excelsum. The sequence goes on from CM065382.1 coordinate 4,773,468, forward strand.
CTGTAAGGTAGAAAGCATATTATATGCATAAAAAAGATGATTTCATCATGGTCTTTAATTGAAGCAATAGTAGTTCGTACATTAAATAAGTATGGTGGACTGAGTTAGTGGAAATGATCGAGGTGCTGGAGAAAGGAGATAATTGTATTTTCTTTGTATCTCGAAGCAGGCACAACAACTTCTCAGTCACTTCCGAAACCAGCGTGAAGGGCCCATGGGGAAAGCAAAATAATGAGAAGAGATGTTATTGATAAATTAATGCCTGCTTCTTTGATATCCTATTCCATGTAAGTTGCTCACTTGCTAAATTGCTTCCTCTTGAGATGTCCCTTTATTATTTATTTTTTCAATCCCCATACTGGTTCATGAGAATTTATGACATGCGGATGGAAGTAGATTGTTCATGTGACTAGTTTACTCCCTGTGTTGCTATATGTAGATCTCCTGATTGGGCACAGATGTCAATGATTGCAGTTATGTAAGTGTTTTGGTTGTCATTCCATTGTTGCAGACATGTTTGTACGTATGTTTAGACTGTTGGAATTTCGTCTACTAATATACAAGTTTAAACTTCTATAAGCTTTGTTCTGGGAATTGACACACTACTCATGCATCCACTCAAGCACTCAATAACATATATCGGTGCTTGATTGCTTGATATGTATGTATGTAGAGTTCACGCCTATTAAATGGTTTCTTCACTTGCAAGAGTTTCTGAAATGTTGTTCTTTGGCATTATATAAAAAAATCTCTCGTCAACACTTCATCTTTACTGTTTTCATCATCTTTATGATGTGCCCTATCGAATAGTTTTTTGAGGTCACGCCCCCCTTTTCTCCCCCAACCAAAACAAACCCTCAAGAAATGGATAAATAAAATAGCCATTAGAGCTTGGGTGAGCTCAAACAAAATATGAGAAGGAACAAGAAGAAAAGTGTGGTATTGTATAACTGTGACTGTAGTGGTGATAAACTTCTCTTTATACAGAAGTGTAGAAAAACACATAAGGTAAAAAAAAATTAAATTTAAGTATTTGGATTCACATTTTTTAAATTGAGCCTTAATTATTTGTCGTTTAACTATGGTGTGGACACAAATTTTTATTGGCTAATTTCATGGTCTAGATGGGATTTGAAATTGTGACCCCTTAGAATTGACTTTGGACTTTCTAAATTAAGTAGTATAATAGACGTAATTAGTTGCCACCAGGTTAACACAAAGTTGCCTGCATGCCATGGGGGTTGGGGTGGCCCTCCCAGGCTTGTAACCCTCCAGCTATGGTGGAAACAGAAGCTTTTATTTTTTTTTTGGGTGGGGGGGGGGGTATGGGGAGGATTAGAAATAAGAAAGCAAGCTTATATTAAGTCTAGTACAAAGTGCTTTAATGTCACTTGAGGTGGCCTCTTTGAAAGCAGGTCCTTTACCTCATGGAGATTACAGAAGTACATAGATTATACTCCCTGTTTAATATCATACATCACACTGACATATTCACGAAGAATGTTTCTTTAGATTTCAAAAAACAATGAGCAGAGCAAAATTTCTTTGCCCACTTCAGAGAGTAAAGAAGTGTCAATGCTTGAGCATGATTAGGTGAATGGACACAGACAGAGAGCAATAGAAATAATCTGTTTCCTTGTATATCCAGAGCTTCAAAACCTGGCCCAGCCCAATCCTTTCCGTCATGCCATCCAGTCAACAAAAATCAAAATGCTGTGTTGTCCTCCCCTTTGACCAATATCAGTGGAAGTTGATACGAGGTACTTGTTTTCATTATGTAAGGTAACTGGAACCTTCAGCGTTTACATTCTTTATATCCATTTTCAATTTTGCGACTACACAGGGAAGTATGTTAACGGCCCCTTCAACTTCAGAGCTTTTATGTTTGGGTTGAGGTCAAATGAACCTGGCTGCCACTTTGGCTGCGCAAGGCCATTTAACCATAGCTTGAAATTATGAGGGGAGAAATATTCCCTCCTATTTTTGTTTTCTTCACTTGATGGCTTGAGGTCGCTTCCGTTGGTTACTCTGCTGTCTCTTTCTTTCTAAACTTCAGGCAATAGGTTATAGACAGTTATGCCCTTCATCTCCCATTTTTTTGTTTTATCTATGTGGATTTTAACAGTACTCATTAGGCTTACGTGGGATGGGAGAGAAGAACTGAAATTACAAAAGGAATTAGCTGTTCGTTTGCTCGGAATGTTCAATTGCTGTATGAGTTTCAGAAGTTTATTGTATGCTTGGTTTATCCATTGCTCAACTGTAGGTTTAGGTCAGTTCATCTACAACGTTTCCAAAGATAAGATAAGATTGACAGCTCGTGTTAGTAGACTCGTAGGACTTGAGAAGTATACCAAGAGTGGTGCTTGAAGAGAAAGGTTTCTGGTCTGGAACCCTTTAAAGGAGCTTGGAGAGTTTTGCATTGTCAACTAATGAGCATCATATCTTGGCCAGTCAATTGGTCTGCTAATCTCTGGTGCTTGAACGGAAAGGTTTCAGGTCCGGAGCACTTGTAAAGGAGCTCAGACGATTTTGCATTGTTATAACTAATGAGCATCACATCTGGCCAGTCAATTTGTCTGCTAATCTGCCATTATGTTTTGTGCATGATCATTCATAGCAGCAATCTTTTCTTATGTAAGGCAATCATTTTAATGATTCCCGTGTGACGCTGATGCATGAATTTCCCTTTGCCTCTTGATGAGTAAGCTCTGTCAGCCAGCATTTCACTGGTTTGCCTGCCCCTTGGTAGCTGAACCTCAGGTGCTCCCTTCCTTCCTAAGCTCAGCCCTACAGACAGTTCTGTTTCAGTCCTATCCTATAGTTTTGTTGATATTGAACTATTTGGGAGATGTGATTACCCATTGTAGATACAAGTGTCCAACTCCGCTTTGTACAAGGACACTCTAGCAATTCACCACTCCTCCTACGCTTGGCTCCACGTGGCAGCCTATCGAGGCGACGTGTACACCAAGTTAGCTTACCCACCGAGGAAAAGCGCGAAGAGCGCCTCCTTCGAGTTAAGACATCCTCCTCCGTGTTGCCCGCTGATGGCTTCGAGCTCGGCATCTCTTGGCTCGGCCATGGAATCTCGCCGCCGAGCGCATCATACTCGCATAATTCTCTATGATTCTCCATGACTTATTTTTCATAACCTAGGTTGGGAGCAGGACCAAAGGACTTCTACGCGGGATCATCAGGAGACAAGTGGATTAGAGGTTAGAGTTGAGGTTTCGCTGAGGGGCCTTGTCATTGTGGCCGGTCTTAAAGAGAGAGAGGGATCTCCAAGCAAACGACAAAGCTCATTTAATGCCTGAACCATCTGAATCAGTGAATCACTGAATCACTGTCGCTACAGAGATACAGAGTTGATATTTAGAATGTCGGTCTTCGAGAAACCCCAGATTGAAGAGCCAATCAACAAAGGACTCCGTCTCAGATCTGAAGAGCCAATTATCGAAAACCTCGACAGCTGAATAACTAATCATGAAGTATCTCCCTCATCTATATAAAGGAGCCTTCATTCGTTATTGACAAGATATTCATTCCACATTGAATGATCACCACCAATCTCTCCGAAATCTATCCAAGCTCTTCGGGACACTGTCACTCTCTCTTTTCCTAGGACCGCCTCAACTCTCTCTCTTTCATCTTTAGTGGTCCTCCGCCTAGACAACGCTTGCCGTTAACTTCCCAGAGGGTCACCCTATGCAGGTTTGACTACTCACCCCCCACACAACTCCACACACACCCATTAAAGTGCCTGCTTATGCTAGTGTTAACCCTGCAGATAGAGAAGTTTGTTCTTGTCCAATCCTTCCATTTTTATTGAATCCATCTTAAGTACCTATGGGTTGTGATTCCCCTACCAATGCCTGCATGTCATCAATCACTGAAAAATGTGCACTACCAATTCTTAGTTAAGTTGGTGTTCAATGAGTAGTTCTAGAGTTTCAATGAATGTTTGTTCGCTCTTTTTAACTGAGAAACCATAACAACATTGCACCAATGCATAAATTTTAATAGGTTTTGCCATGTTCAAAAAGCAAAAACAAAAACAGAAACAAAAAAATGACCCGTGGCATGATTCTTTTTGAGTTTTGATGATAGTTTGTCAATTCTCCATGCTCAAAGAACAAATTTTTTCGAAGTTCATCAAGTTATGATGGTTTCATAGTGAATTTCGTGTTCTTTTATTTCTCTTTTTTTATTTTTTTGACTGCTTGAGGTTTACTCGGAGTAACTGTTTATTTACACAAATTACTGTGTCTTCGAGGTCTTCCCTCGAAAAGTCTTGGCTTTGTTGGACCAACTTCGGTCTAGTCAACTTGGGTTACAAATATGAGAAGTTTTTTGTTTTTCTTTTTTCTCATGGGTGTGTCTGAATTGTAAAACAAAGAATATATTGTTTCTTTATATATATATATGTGTGTGCGTGTGTTCTATGCCACCAATCTCTAGCCTAGTTGGTTTAATGGGCTATAAGGCTTCGCTTGGAATTCGGATTTTCAGTGGTAAAAGAAAATGTGAAGTAAAAGTGAACAAAAATCGGATTTTCATTTTCTTTTGCTTTTTTTATAAAAAATCCGGGTTCCAAACGAAGCGTAAAGGTCAGGTATTCAAACTTCATGAAACTTTTTCTGTACCCCAGGGGAAATATTATAAAAGCTTGCACCTAATTAAGCTAGATCTCATATTTCACTTCTTGTGTACAGGGGAGAATGACATTTGCCTCGAAGTAATTGTTTGATTGTCAAACCTGTGATCTATATGTCCTTGAACGTGAAGTTGTCTCACTTGCAAGTTCCATCCAATAAATGGTGACGCCGACTGTTGCACGCTGAGACAATATGATCCATCTGGGCCTAGCTGCTAAATCAGTGCAGAAAAATGAAAGGGAGAGTGGAGTTACTACTCCATTATTGTTATTGTGTTCTTGCACCATAAGTTTTTCCATGTTTGTATATAAACAGTGACGTGGGTCTTAACATTCTTAAGAGTGGTTGGTGTGTAATGGTCAGGTGATTTTGAATTAGTTGGTGTGTAATGGTCAGGTTGGTGTGTAATGGTCAGGTGATTTTGAATTGGATTCGAATCCAGATTGTTTTTGTCTGTAAAGTATTGTTTCTTATGACTAAATAAATTACTTGTCTGTCATGAGCATTTGTGTATTTGAGGGGTGGTCTTGGCAGAGCGGTGAGGTTGATCCATTGCAATTTTACTGACTCGAAACATAAAATCAGCCTCTTGGACTCTGCAGCTGTGGGAGTTCGATTCTTTGGGTTACCCATTTTGATCTTATTATTTTTCTTTCAAATTGGGGGAAATTTTGAAATCAAAATTGAGGAACTGTTAGTGAAAGTGCGAGGGTGTTAATGTATCCTCTTGAAAGTTTGATGGACATTTCAGTAATTTGACTCAAATCTCAGTGTGTACGGCACACGCCAATCAATTATATTATTAACCACTAAACAGTTTTTAAAAAATAAAACCAGGACAAAGATTCGACTAAGGGTTAATAAACAATTGTCCCAATGACTCTTATCCAAATTATTTTATACTTTGGATCCTATTTCTTGAACCTTTATGATTATGTCTCTACAAATCAGGAAAGACTTATGTTTGCCATTAAGAGCCTCTACCCCTCTCTCTCTCTCTCTCTCTCTCTCTTGCCCAACAGGATCCATCTATAACATGGCTTTGTTAAGATGAAATCACACATTCTTAAAACTTTGGGCATGATTTTTATTGTATTTTCCTTTTCTCAAGGAAAAAAAAATGGAAAAGGAAAATTCGGGCAGGTTTTGCCGGGGATGCCGGCTGCCCAAACTTTGATTAGGGATACATATGACCATTTGTTGGGCTTGATCATAATATAATTTGGAACATTTAATTAATAGTTAGCTAACAATTGTACTGAGGAAGGCATGCCTGTTTGGAATTGTGCGTCTAAATTTTGGGGACAACAAAATGAAACAAATCTCTTTCCATTGGAATCCCTAATTTGGCCTCTTAAAATTTTCGGCATATATATATATATATCCGATTCTCTATTAGTAATCACAAACACGCTTTGGTCGGTGCATTATAGTTTGAGTAGATTCTCGAGGCTGAATCGACTTGTACTTAGCGTAACACTTCTTATTCTTACACCTCTCAATAAAACTTTTTCGAATTCATATATTGCAGAGCCAATCGTTGGATTATATTTAATCCTCCTAACTCTATCATGGTAGCCAATCTTAAAAAGAATAGGAGATAGATATAATAACGATGAACGTATCTTGGATTGCTATAACTATAATTAGGATTAGAGATCTCTTGATTTCCAATCACCCTAAATACTCTCTTCCCATTTTTCCATCCTTCTCACACATATATATAGAAGGTGATGATGCAACAATCTCGTGGGTCTTGTCTCCAGGTCTTCGACGAGCTCTTTACCGTGAACGTGTAATCTCCTACTCTAAGTACACTGGTGTGGTGTCTGTCAAGAACTCTTCAATGGTGAAGCTAGATTTAGGAGAGTAATGATTATTTAGTGTAGTTTACTAGGGTTTCTTTTGATGCGTACCTAGTAGAGAAGGTCTTCGTTTTCTTTTTGTATGCATGCATAGGAGTGGCTGACGACATTTTCAAGTGACGGTGCTTTATTGGAGGGTCAGATCTATGACAGGGTACTTGAGTAGATTGTTGTCCCACTCTGCGCGTGGCGTGTGTCAGAACGACATCAAGGGTGAGACCGGTTGTTCCTTGCACACTCTACATCCTTGTGTTGAGAACACGTTACTGTATTTGGTGTCAGTTGTGGCCCTCGCCGATGTAATGAGAAGTAGGGGCAACATGGGAAGCAGAACCGAGTCCTTGGTCTGTTCAGGGGCTAAGGGGTTTGGTTCCATCGATGCCAGACCAAAAGATTGGGAAGAGATCTGATTTGGTCGGGGGAGATTACAAAGGGATTAACTCTGTCAAAGCTCGACAACCAGATTGGAAAAACGTCATTACCAGAAGGTACCAGCAGGCATAAGAGAAGAGGGGACATGAGGTGACTAAGGCTGTAAAATGAATCAAGCTACTCGAACTCAGTTCGTATTCGGTTGGTTAAAAACTCGTTTAAAATTGGCTCGCTATGTAAACAAGCTAAATTTAAACACATTTTACGACTCGAAAATTTTTATGAGCTCAGCTTAAACTCAGCAAAAAAAAAAACAAAACAAAAAGACAAGCTTATATGCATTAAAAATATTAAACTATTTAAGCTCAGGTTGAGTAAACAAGTTAAGATAGAATACATTTTGAAACTTGTTAAGCTTATCAAACTAAGCTTAAACAACTTACTATTCGGCTCGACTAGACTCGGCTCACTGGACTTGTTTACAGTTTAGGGGTGACCCAAGACAATGGATAGAGATGATTCCTTAAATTTCCTTTATTTAAGGAATCATCGGTTTTGAGACTGTCTTTTTTAGGAAGCATTGATACCTTAAATAGAGGACTGTTTGTCTCTCTGGTCATCCAAATGACTTGCCAGATTAATCATTTTTATATAATAAATTAGTATATTTTTCATGTGGGAGAGAGCTTAACAATGTGTAAACTAGAGTTGGAAGTATAAGGTTAATGTTTCTTTGCTCAAAGCCATTGACTATTGTTGTATAGAGAACCCTGCAAAGCCTACTTCAAGTTCCAATGCAAAGCCATGGTTGTATATATCATATATCTATATATATATACATATACATATACATAGATCCTGTTCTAATATTGCTCAAACATGGTGTCAGATCATATATACTATTTTTGTAACAATTCACCTCTACTCCCTAGTGCTTGTGCATTAACCAGTTAAATGCTAGACTTGGCTTGTCTTAGCTTGGATATATTGACTAGAATTAAGGTAGATTCAAGAAATTTTTAAATAGATGGCTTAGGTTAAGTCTTGATCCTTACTGCCTTTTGAAACCCCAGAAGTTAAAAAACATAAAAACTAAAAAAAATGAGCTTGAAACCCCAGAAGTTAAAAAAAATAAAAACTAAAAAAAATGAGCATGAAACTGCCCAATTAAAAACTAGGTTGGCGCGAAACAAAATGTTGTACTAAGCTGATCCTGACCAATAACCAAAAGCTTGTAATGCACCTCGTACGTACATATGCACGTGTGTATTGATTCAATATACATTAAAGCTACGTTGATTAACTTCACTTCTAGCTTTGTGCTGAGCTAGAAAGTTCCGGTGAGGATCAACGGCGATGGATCAACCTATCTCACTTTTAATTGTACTGTCCTATGAACTTCACGCACTCCCTTATGATGGTGGAAGATTTATAGTTCATGGATGAAATTTGTGGAATTGGTTTCATAATTTGTAATGCTTCTCGTATATATGTGGCTGATGTGGACGTATGTAATTACCGGTCATTGAATCGAACCAGACATCAAATTAATGAGCCTACCGATTCATAGTTTATTAGTTCAATTGTATAATAAATTAAATATATTTTTATTTATTCATATATGTTTTACCTTAAATATGACTTATACAAGGAGTCAAGTAGAGTAATGATAAGTGTAGTTTAATTCTATAATTAGTTTTAAGTTTAACTCTTGAGAGTCACAAATACATTAATTTTATTTAAAGAGAATTAAAAAATCAAAGCTGGTCAACGATTCTTTTTAAAAACCGATCAGTTCATAGTTCGATTCCTGATTGAACCGACATGTTAACTACTTCTTTAGTTGATTAAATGGATGGAAGGTTATGAATTTAACCAATAACAAAGAATAGCTATGCCTCCTAACTTAAATGGGACCATGTTTTGATAGCCCAACAAACTTGAAAAATTATCATTCTCATTATTTTTTGTATTTTATTGACACATATATTTGCTTTGCTTCCTCTATCCTCTTCTAGATCTTAACAGTGAGGTTAGGAGGATTCACTTTGATAATATGTAGTAGTAATATTTTAAATTCTAGGCTGACCTCTTGCAATGCAATTCAGGTAATGGGTATATGACACATGCAGATGGCATTAATTTGGCATTGAACAGAAGAAACCACAAGTAGTTTAATTAATCTTTGCTCATATTATTAATGCATTCTCTTATTTCCTCATCTTAATTTCTTTCTTATATCTTTCTCCTCCTTTCCTGTGATTGAGCAATTGCCTTGAACAGAAACTGTTGTTATATCTAATTGTTGTTACTGTGTGTGACTAAAATTTTTGATGATCTTATGTGTTTCACACTTAAAGGATTATATGTAGGTGTTATTTTATTTTTTTTCTTTTTGATGTAACCGGGAGAAAATTATTTTATTTTCTATATTAATTGTTAGTGAAGGGCGAGGGTATTTCGGTCACTAGGAGAGGAACTGTCATTCAACAATTAATTTCACAGTAGGTGAAGAAACAAAAGTAATGGAATTCCTTCTACTCCTACTTCAAAACTTTTTACCGTCTCCATCTCAACCTACTGTCTACCTCTGAATAATTTTTCCCACAAAAGCCATAGCTAACACAGTTCCCACCTCTCTGTGTCTCTCTCTGTGTGTGTCTCTCTCTCTCTACGCAAACACCAATAAGGATGAGAAGAATAAATTCATTAGGAGATAAAACTCAGTTGGTCCCCATATTTTAGGGAAAAAAACTAAACCCTTTTAATATTTTCAGAAAACAAAGCTACTAAAGTCTACCAGAACATTACAGCCTCCCCAGATTTTCTTGTACTGTACAAACAAAGAAACTCCAAGAGCAGAGAAGAGAGTCCTCTCTCTCTCTCTCTCTCAAGTCCCATCCATCTCATCACCGCATGAACACCTATTCAACCTCAAAATCTTCTTCTTTCGCTACACCTCTCTCTCTCTCTCTCTCTCTCTCTCTAAGCACACAAATATGGAAATCTTGATATATCAACAAATCACCCAAGTTTCTCATTCCTTCCCTTAATTTTTTTTTCTCTTCTTGGAGTGTGGGCGAGTGTTTTCATTAACTTCTGAAAACAGGCTCATCAGCTGGTCGAAAGTATTATATGAAGCATGAAGCAAAGGATGAAATATCCTCTCTTCACCTGAACTCTCTCTCTCTCTCTCTCTCTCTCTTTGTTAGTCTTTCTTGTCCTACGAATATTGTAAGGAAATGAAATCCTAGAAGAAAAGGAAATACACCATCAACTCCATAACCTTCAATAACCCTAATCCGCTATTCCTCCACAAGATCCAAGAAAGATAACCCACAAAAAAGAAAGAAAAACCAAGATTGCCATTCCCATGGATTTAATCCCAGAAGTAGATAGTTCCAATTCCGAGAGCACCAGCATCACCACTGGCAGCAACAACAACAACTCAGCTGGCACCTCTTCATCGGCTTCGACTCCGAGCCGATACGAGAACCAGAAGCGCCGAGACTGGAACACCTTCGGCCAGTACCTGAAAAACCACCGGCCACCACTTTCCCTCTCGTGGTGCAGCGGCGCTCACGTCCTCGAATTCCTCCGCTACCTCGACCAATTTGGCAAGACCAAAGTTCACACCCCGATATGTCCCTTCTACGGCCACCCTAACCCTCCGGCGCCGTGTCCTTGCCCTCTCCGGCAAGCCTGGGGCAGCCTTGATGCTCTCATCGGACGCCTCAGAGCCGCCTACGAAGAGAACGGAGGAAAGCCTGAAGCAAACCCATTTGGGGCTCGAGCTGTTAGACTCTATCTTCGTGAGGTTCGCGATTTGCAGTCCAAGGCTCGCGGGATCAGCTACGAGAAGAAGAAGCGCAAGCGCCCGCCGCAACAGCTGCCGGCGTTGCCACCGCCGCCCGGTGCAAGTTGAATCATCACTAGAAGTTTCAGACTTCCAAGCCCCTACTTGCGCTTAATCTTATATATTGGTACTTTTCTTTGTTTTCCACCTCTGTATGAAGGTTAGTTACTTTCCTAAATTTGTAGCAGCCATAAACTGTTCCTCCTCTCTCTCTCTCTCTCCACTGTTTGCCATCAGAGGAGCAATGGGTAGATCTGGGACACCTTTGATTCTTCTTTGATGCAAACAGTATTAGTAGTAAAAGCAGCACTAGCAGTAGTTAGATTGAATAGTGATAGCTTGTACTAGAAGTTGTAGGAGTAAATGCACTTGTAGTCATGATCTATGCATGTATCTGAAAACTTATATCTATTCTAAGCATTATATTTGCAGATCATGTGTGTATCTCTCTCTTTCCCTATTGGAAATATTTTCTTTGTCTACCCTCTCAATTCTTGGATGTTAAAAAGCATATTGAGAACTATATAAGGGATCATCTGTCAGGTATGTCTGGCACTATATTTACTTATTTATTTGTAGTATTGTAGATGTATATATGGTCAAATTTCCATATCTGCAAATCTTTTCTCCTACTTCCTTTTGCCCCTTTTGTTTTCAATAATCTGTTTTACTGGTGGGAATCAATATAGTATACACTGTTTGAAGAAAATATTCAATAAAGATTAGTTTTAGTAGCTCTTCAGGCTAATGATATTGAGATTATGCAATATTTAGAATAAATATTGGTGAATTTTTTGCTAATAAGATTCAATCATTGGTGCTGTCATTTCATTTGAAGGGAAGAGGACTGGCTGACTGTAATTTCCTTATTCATTCAAAGTCCTTTCAGAAACTGCAAGTTGGATTTTATAGTGCATGTTTGAAAATGTTAACCTTATTTACTTTTGGGAGGTCATTTCATTGGTCCTTTGAATTGTCATATCACTGCGAAATGTTCCCCTAAAGAGGGGAAACCATTGAGGAAGTTACAGTAAGATGAACCTTGAAATAGTGGAATCAATCGAAGACAAAATACATTGATGAAAAAAGACAACCCAGATCTGATTTTTTTTTTTTCTCCATAATTGAATGCTAGTGATAAAAACACCTATGCTAATGATTTTCGTTATTGAATCCAAATAGGGGTTATTGGAGAAAATGTGTGTAGAGTTCCGAGGGAAATTTTCTTAATCAATCTGGCCGACAACATTAAGATGATTGGTTGATGCTGATGAATCCCCTTCGATTTCCATATTGTTATTTGGTTTGAAAGAGAAACTTTTTGTAGCTATGGTTGATGGAAAAGTGCTCATTTTTGTGCATATGGCGTGGAAAGAAATAACGAATGGTGTATAGGATGAATGCTTACGAACTTTGGTGGGGTATGAAGCTTCCACTTTCAGAATAAAGGATCTATTCTCACTACTAATCATTTATGTTTATCATAGGATTTATATTATAATTCTTTAGCTACAATGAGGGGACCTCCTACACAAAAAGAAGAGAGAAATGATCAAAAGCATTTTCTTCTTATGTCATGAAACATATCATATTGCATTATAGACTATAAGCAGATCGTGCTTATGTATATTATCTAAGCAGAGTTTTCTTAATCAGCTCCGAAAATCATTGGCTTTCTTCATAATCACTTTTTCTATAACACGTAGCTTGGAAATGTCTTTCTCTATATTTTGCGACAGAGCTGAAAACATGGCTTAGCAATTATTAAAGTTTTACCGACTATCTTTTGCTTTATGTTGATAGATATATGTTAAGGCTGATGTGGATAGAGACTTGCAAAATTTTTGAGTGTTATAACAGCTGATCGTATCGAAACACTGGTTTTATTCATGAATGCTTTACTAACATATTGAATATGCAACTATAAATCATCCATTAACCTTATTGGGCTCTGAAGTTTGTCACTTGATGCCTCGAGGTAGGACACCAGTGATTTGATCAAAACCGTTTGTTGAAATAATTTTGTTTAGTGTGATTCCATGTTTTGCACGGAGAATAAAATTTCTCTAGTTAGCATGATAGAGATTTCTCTCTTTCTTTCCGATTTGCTTTTTTCGGTTTTCTTAATTTACCTAATATTTCTAGCTCTTACATGCTTCATGTTTATGCTCTTGAAGAGTCCTTAGTAAATTAGCATTTACAGAATGTGCACTGAAAGTGTATCATTTTAAATCTGGTTGAATGTGCATTTTCATTGTTATAGTTTGAGGAGTTGTTAATTACCTGATCTCTCTTGACCCATAGAAGCATCAGTAATATTTGTGATCATTCTGAATCTATGATACAATTTTCATTTTATTTACGTTAGTGCTGATAGATCACTGCACATGTATTATGATAATATAAATTGATGTTTATATATGAGTCTATATGAATTGTGATCCTGAGATGGTGTGTGGGTTGTGGCACGGCAGTGATATTCTTTACAAGTTGAACTTTCATAGGAAAAGATCAATGGAATAGGTATATAAGTACAAAAGAGACTTTGATTGCAAAGAATTATGTATATATTAGTACAGAAACATATATGGGTGTTAGTTTAAAGACCGTACCACATCTCTTCCATTTTTTTGTTGGGATATAGACTATGAACTAATTCTCAGATTTACTGATCTCTGGTTGTCACTGCTTGTAAATGTCTCTTTCTGTATCACTGTTGAACTCCCACTATTACTGCAAAACATATATATGTATAGCTGTAATCCAACAAAAAACTAAAGAAGATTACAGTTGAATCTGTTGCCATAGAAGTTTGCTAAGAATGTAATGCTATCACCCTATTCCAACTTCTTCTTGTTATTGCTGTTGTTGCTGCTCTTTGATTGTAAGGCTGAATCATTTCCTTATGCTGGCATGTTCTTTGATGAAATCATAGATGATGACCTAAAGCCACGCCCATAGATGTTACTTAATCCATGTTCTTCTTCTTGTCTTATCACATCATATCATGAGGTCAATAGCCATGGAAGATGGCAAAAAACCCTAACCTGAAAAGCGCCTGAAAGCCCCAAGGGTTGGCTCAGGAAAGTCCCGAAAAAGACAGATAGCTAGAACAGAAGTAGATAGACAGACTATAGATAACTAGCTATAGGCAAAAGTATTTTCGTAGGAGAGGGCCTGCAATGGAGAGAGAAATATACAGGATAACCAAAGCATGAGCATAAGCTTGAATATACTAGGTACTCATCTATAATGGAGTCTTATCGGGCCAAGTCAAACTCAATATAAAGTTGCTAGTATCAAATAAAATGAAATTGGCCAATTTCACCTATTTTCTGTAATGGTGGCCCCAGTTTAGTGTGTACTGTGAGTTTTTTTCCAAAATAATTTCATTTTTTAAATTTATTTTTAAAATAAAAGATTTTAAAAGATTATTTTCACAATAACTTAAAATGCGATCTTGGATTGCGTTCTAAAATAAAATCTTCAAAACGTTGTCTAAGATTACATTTTTCAAAATGATTTCACAGCTCAGAAAAAATACAATTTCAAATTGGGTTTTATCTAAAAACATAATTTGAAATGACGTTTTTCCGTTTTCAAAATAGTTTGACAACTCAGAAAAAACGTAATTTGCGTTTTTCAAAGTAGTTTGACAACTAAAAAAAAAACGTAATTTCAAATTGGATTTTCTTTGAAAACATAATTTGATTAGGTTTTCTCTAAAAATATAATTTCAAATTGTGTTTTCTTTAAGAGAGAGAGCGGCTAGCTTTCTCTCTCTAAAACCCTCCCCTCTCTCTCTCCCCTCTCTCATACTTCATTTTATTTTTTTATTTTTAAAAAAAATAAAGAGAATTTTAAAAGTATTATAATTTTCGTACAATTTTTATGTATGTGTAAAAAATAAAATTTTTATACATTTTGGAAACTCAAAAAATAAATTTTTTTAGCCAAATAAAACGAGGTGGCTTGATAAGAAAAATTTATCTCTCAGATCTAATCACAAAAATATCTTGTCATCCAAAAATAAAATTTTCTTATCAAGCTACTTCGTTTTGTTTGGCTAAAAAAATTTATTTTTTGAGTTTTCAAGACAATTTTCAAGCATATATAAAATATGTACGAAAACTATAATATTTTAAAAATTCTCTTTATTTTTATTTTAAAAATTCAAAAAAATAAAATTGTGTCTTCTCTCTTAAATAAAACGCAATTTCAAATTATGTTTTCAAAGAAAACCCAGTTTGCGTTTTTTCTGAAAATGCAAGATTTGCGGGCTGTGAAACCATTTTGTAAAATGCAATCTTGGATTGCGTTTTTCTTCAAAATGCAATCCAAGATCGCGTTTTAGATTATTACGGGAATAACCTATTAAAATATTTTATTTTGAAAATAAATTTTAAAATGAGATTATTTTGACAAAAAAACTCTGTTTACTCTATCTTCTCAACTCTCAAGTATTCATTTTTAACTTTTTTTTTTAAATATATTTACTTTGGTTGTCATTCATCCATCTCTATATCTACATTTCAGACTTGCTCATCATATGGAAGTATGGAACAAACATTTCATATTAATTTAAAGCATTTCTAATAATTTTCACAAAAAGTTCTTCAATGTTGTTAAAAAAGCGAAAAAAAAAAATGAGTCACCCAAGTATTTCATGTGGCATGGTGTGTGTGTCTTTCTCCCTTAGATCGTATGTGGTTTCCCTAGTTTGTGTGTTTGTGTTACATTGTCTATTCTTCAAAAGAAAAAAAAAAGTATTTCAAGTGGCTTTAATATCACCTAATTATTTTTCTTTCTTTTAAGTCCTGTGATCTAAAAAGCAAGCATCTAATAATAAGCCACATTAATTAGTAAAATAAGTTTGTAATTTTGTTGGTTCCTATATCACTACTCATTCATAATACATTGCATGTGAAAAATAGGGAAATCAATTAATGCAGCTTTCAAAATAGTATTGCCCTTTCCCTAAGTGAGGGCCCCAGAAAATTCATCTAGGAAAAACAATTAATCACAATCCAAAAAGAATTTCTAATCAATAATAGGGTAATTGACTTTCACACACACACACACACACACACACACACACACATATATATAATGTGCAAAAAATGTTATTTTTTTTAAAAAAGTTGTACATTAAAATTTATCAAAATAATGTGACGATGTTAATTAAGAGTCATTCTTATGAGTGTTTTATTTTAAAGTAAAAGACTTAGATTACCATATCACTTTGTACAGTACGTTTGTATAAATTATTTGCTAGTATAATGTTACGTAAACAAAATGTACATAAACTTACATATAACATTGAAAGAAGTCTGTAAAGAAAAATCAGTATCAACGGGCTTATAATCATTAAGGGGGTAAATTAAAATATTTTTAAATTGTATGCAAAAATAAAATTTTTAACTATTTAAGTGGTCATTTACAAGTTTCATGAGGGACAGATAGAATTTTTTTTTTGAAAACTACATGTCAAAATATAGTAACCAAAAATTGAGGGGAGGCCGCTGCTCCCCTCTCCTCACTTGGCCCTATTTATAGTTTTTGTGTGAGTGGGCACGCCAACTCTTTTATGGGTATTAAAAATACTAGATTTTCACTTATAAGAAAAGAAAAATGAAAGATTTTTCTACACAAGTTTTTTGATGGTTCAATGTTAAAGGAGCGTGTTTGACAATACCTCTATGATTTGTGTTCGTGTGTGTCTGGAGAGAGAGAGAGAGAGAGAGAGAGAGAGAGAGAGAGAGAGCCTCTGCAAAGAAAATAAATTAGCAGTAACTTTTTTTACTGTTATAGAAAAGCAGATCCAGCTTTCCTGATTTTTGATAGTGAGAACAAATATAAAGCCTGAGTGAGGGTTGATGGCAGTATTGCCCTTCTAAATTTTGCTACTCAAAATGTACCAGATGCATCAGCTGTAATACTGGTACTAGCACTTATCAGCCTTTCGGAGAAGAAAGTTTAACCCTCAAAGAAAGTGCAGCTCTTTTCGACCATCATTTACTCTTTAAGCAAGAAGTTTCGTAACTCAACTAAGCAACTTTTTTTGCACCGTCTTTTCAATATATGGTTCAATCATAAAGCTTGAATAGTGAAAATTGGACTGTGAATACAAAGAAGAATAGACAACTACCTAACCATTTATCAACTAGACTGATCTTGAATATATTGTGTTATTGAAGTAAGTAGAGTAATATTTTTTTAAAAAAAGTCTAAAAATTCATCAGGAAAAAAAAAAAAAACAGTTGACCCATGATTTGAAGTATTTAAACTGCTTTCTGAATTCCGAGTTGAGCAAGATACGTAATCATATATGCATATACATGTAGATATATCTATGTATTTGTTGGAATACAAATAAAGAGCATTATCTTGACAAAGTTTTAATAACCACCCTTTTTCCTCCTTGGGTTTCATGGTAAGTAAGAGATTCTAGCTGTTGGTTTAACAGATTGAAGAAAAGGCCAAAGTGGCGCATGAGAAGTACTGTAAAGCTTATATGGACATTACTAGTTAGTAACCTAAACTAAGTTGCAACAGTACAAATCGGCAAAAGAAGCCAAAATTGGCAGTGAGTCTGCAAAAGATTTACCTTCCTCATATATATATATATATATATAATATAAGTGTTTACGCTGTATCTATTGTCACAGCTAGAAAAAGAATAAGGTTCACTGTCTTGAGGAACTAATCCACTGCCCCAAACCCCATCTCCATGTTTTCTGTCTCAAGTCTTCACAGTTGAGAATGTACAGCTTCATTGTTCTTTATTGGCTAACAGAATGGAACTCACTGTTTGAGAGACAGAGAGAGAGAGAGAGAGAGAGAGAGAGAAGAGAGCGACTCCTGAATGTTAATATTTGCCCGAGAAGTCTTCCTATTGGGACCCACTCACCAACTGGGGTGTCTGTTGGTTTGCATGGATTGGCCACTATTAGATGAAGAAGGACATTTTATGTAAATAAAAATTTTAAAAAACACTGTTCCCTCTATTTCTCCAATACTCTTGTCTTCCATGTGTTGCGCGCAACCACAGAATGTGCACACACGGGCCCAAACCCTAGCCAACCATGCTTGGCATACACTTCTACGCTCATCTCCCTCACAAAATGTTACAAGGAAAATGGTTTTTCTTAAAAAATTTGTACAAAAATTTCTATCAGAATGATATCATAGTTGTATTTTTATAAATAAGAGTCATTATAATAGACATTTTATTTTTAAATAAACGACTCTCATTTAATTACATTGTTATAGTAATAAATTTTATATGAATTTTTTGTTTGTATAAAAAATTTTCATTCAGTCAATTTGTATGAGTCCTATAATGATACAGAGAGATATGTGAATACAATTAGGGTTGTGTGCGTTGAGACAGATCTGTACCTAATCCAAAATTGAGCCAACTTAGTTGGTTCTAGATTTATGGACAAGAATTGAACTAATCTTGTATGGGAAGAACTCGAGTTGGTTCAAGTTCAGTGGAGTCGGTCTCATTTTGCCTAATGCCTGATTGATTGACTTAAACAATGATAATAAACGATGATTTGGAAAGAATCGAACCTTATTGAAACCAAACCGAACTTGTCGGTTTAACCATTTAACGCACGCAACAGACCCATTTCAACTCTAATATATCCGAACCAAAGTTATCCTTAAAGGTCATCAGGTTGCTTCAATTTTCGGCATTTTGGTTTTCTTGTGCACCATTAGATAAATTTAAAGCTTTTGTTTATTTAAAGTAATAGAATGAACTTTCGTTTTATTTTCACAATTTTATATCTCTTCGTTGTCGTAGTTTTTATGACGAAAATAAGAGAGAGAAATGATAATGAGTAACAAAAAATAAATTATGAAAAATAGGAAACAAACAATACAATGGAATGAGAACCGCACATGTAACATGTTTTTTTTTTTTTTATGGTAAATAATGGAAATTCAAAAATCTATTGAAGTGAAACCTCTGTTACTTCTCACAAAAAGTGACAGGGAAAAATGGTTAATATATATATTTCTATATATCTCCTTGTTTATTTTTCACTCTTTTTTTTTTTTTTTTTTTTTTTTTGTCTTTAATTCTCTTAAACATTCGAATTCATTTCTTCCGGTTCTTGTGCACTTAAGTTATAGTTAGGCACATTGTACATGAGATCATAAAACTTTTTTATGGTAAAAGATATAAAAATCTCAATTGTATAACAAAATTTAATTAAATTCTAACCCATGTCTGAGTTGGTAATTATCGCATTCGTGGTTTCACGCTTGTTACTGGGCGCGTGGGGGTTGAGCATCTCTTGCTCTGTACACGAATACGAGCTCCAATTGCCAACTTACACGCACGCAATCCAAAAGGACTGGTACGAGAATCCCGCATTCTGCGGTCAAACCGACGGGACGTTGGATTTGACACTTAGTGGGCCCGACCCGACCCAACCCAGTCCAGCCATGCAAGCGCCACGTGCATACCTGTCACTCATGTCGGCTTTACCGCCTCTAAAGATAAAGCAAAACGAAAAAAAAAAGCCCTAAGTTTCGGTCCAGTCCAAAAACAAGGACAAAAGCCCAAAAAACAAAAGAAACGGACTCCACGCCACGCGGCACCATTAGCGCGGCATCCCTATCAAGTCTCGGTGAACGTGAACCGTACGAAAACCTTTGTCGCGTCCCCATCAAAACTCCACGCGTCAACTCTCCCCAGCTTGACCGTCAGGATGCAGGCGTGGGTTGTGGGATAACGCAGGTGTGGGACCCACGGCCTTCCACTTTTACCGGTGAAACCGGGCTTCTCCGCCGTACGGACTCGCCTGGCTTGGACCCAAGATGAAATTTTCAAAGAAAAATTTATATATTCTTTTGTCTTATGTGAAAATGGAAACAAAAGGTTATTCGGATCGAACTTATTTAATATCTTATAATTTATATGTATGACTTATTATGTACACAATATTAGATGATTCCTTGCTATAGTTATAGAAAAATTTATTTTTTAAGGAAAAATGAATTTTTTTAAAGTATCCTTCAAATACTAATACGAAACTCATTTAAAAATTAAAAAAAAAAGTAAAGGAAACTGTTGAAAAACTTTTAGCAAATATTTTAGAAAATTTTGAAATAATTCATGAAAATTCTTAAAATATTTAGTGAAAATATTTTATAAACTTAAAATATTTTTATATATATATTTTTTAAATTCTAACTAAATATTTATAAAATTATTTATATAAATTTTTACTAAATTTCTCTAAAATTTTTGCTTGAAGTTTTTAAAGATTTCTTTTAAGTTTGGCCAAAACTTCTTAATACAAAAGTCCGAAAAACAAAACAAACGGACTCCACGCCACGCGGCACCATCAGCGCGGCATCCCTATCAAGTCTCGGTGAACGTGAACCGTACGAAAACCTCTGTGGCGTCCCATCAAAACTCCACGCGTCAACGCTCCCCAGCTTGACGGTCAGGATGCAGGCGTGGGTTGTGGGACAACGCAGGTGTGGGACCCACGGCCTTCCACTTTTACCGGTGAAACCGGGCTTCTCCGCCGTACGGACTCGCCTGGCTTGGACCCAAGATGAAATTTTCAAAGAAAAATTTATATATTCTTTTGTCTTATGCAAAAAACAAAAATAAAAAGATATACGGATGTAACTTATTTAATAACTTATAACTTGTATATATATGATTTATTATATACATAATATTAGATGATTCCTTACTATAGTTATAGAAAAATTTATTTTGAAAGAGAAAATGAATTTTTTTTAAAGTACCCTTCGAATAATAATACAAAACTCATTTAAAAATTAAAAAAAAACGTAAAGGAAACTCTTGAAAAAATTTTAGAAATTTTTTGGGATAGTTCATGAAAATTCTTAAAATATTTAGTGAAAACATTTTAAAAACTTCAAATATTTTTGTACATTTTTTTCTTAAATTCTAATTAAGTATTTATGAAATTATTCATATAGGTTTTCACTAAGTTTCTCAAAGATCTCCCCTTAAGTTTTTTAAAGATCTCCTTTAAGTTTCGCCAAAGTTTCCCAATAAAATTTCTATTAAGTTTTTCAATCGTTTCCAGCTGACTGTTTTTTTCTATATTTTTTGCTTCTCATTTTAATAACTATAGTATCTACTCCAAATTCTTTGTTTCTTGGTCTCCAATTAATGTCTATATACTATCTCAGTATAGGACATTTCTTAATATATAAATAATCAACCTGCCGTCGTTTTGTTAAAAAGTCAATATTGTCTTGAAATAATGTATTAAGTTAAAAAAAATGCTTTTAAAAATTTTCATAAAATCATCTTAATTTTCTAATAGCATTTACATTGTTTATTCATATATTATTTTAACAAAAGTCAAAAATCATTTTACTTGCACTAACTTAAAAAGTTTTAGCAGTAACAAACTTACGAGTAATGATGATCTATAAGGTATATATATGAGACCACTATTGAATTTGATGCCTCTTTGGTTCCTTAGCCTTAGAAATTGTTTGGTTAAAAACTTTAGTCACCCAATTGAGTCTTGATGTAAAAGAAAAGACAAATCCAACAATTGATTGATTAATGATTAGAATATATGTATGTACCTTGTAAATTTTAAGATAATTTAACTATTTAAATGTAATTACAGTTCAAAGTTTAGAAGAATTTTGAGCTGAATTCTTAATATTTCGATTTGTCTAATATAGAAAATGTTATTATTACATAAAAAATAATGTGGTAGTAATAATTTTATAATTAAAAATCATCTAATATTAGTTTTCATCGCATAACCATTTATAATCATTTATTTTGAAAATAGTTGACTGTTTTGCTCTAACATTGGCGGCAGCAGCTTCAAGAGTAAACCGATCAGAAAAAATAATAGCCTTGATGAAAGATCTAAGAAGGAAGGATCAAAGTATTCTCTTGATTATTTCATGTGATTTTTGAAGACATGAGATGAAGTTTTCAACTACCTATACACCAATCATCTTCAGATTTAGTTCCAGTTGCCTCCCACTAAAAGAAAAGTATTGGTGAATGATTCAATGACAAATTAGGAAGTAGTAATACCAAAGCAACTAATACTTTGAAGCAAGTAAAAATAGAAGCAGCACTGATTACATTCCCAAAAGTCTCCCTTATTTCGCTTTCGTGTTTGAAAATTTGTTTTTCACTCTTATTTAAGCCACCAAAAATAAAATTACAAAAAGTCATTGGACTGATGGCACTAGTTAAAGAAAAAAATCCCGGGTCTGCTCGGCCGGTTAATGGGTTTGCTTCCACCGCCTGACTTGGGTTCAACTCCGAGAACCAGTCTCCTGGGGTTACCATAGTTAGTAAGATAACAGTTTGGATACTGTAAAACGACATGTGTACTTTTTATTTGGTTTAACCAACCAGGGGATTGATCTTACAGCATTTTTTTAGTTTTTTTAAGTTTAAGAAGAATAAAAGTCAAATAAAGTAAGCAGCTGGCAGTAGAAAATGATATTCTCTCCTCTATATTTCATTCCTGTCAGCCCTTTCAATCTTTATCAAAATAATTTCACCATCTCAACAAATCATATATAGATATACAGGCAAAATCTTTTGCTTTTATATATCTCCCCTCACACTCTGCAATTTACACTCAAAATCTACCGTTCGATCTGCATCCCTTCATGCTAATACTGCCAAAGCTGAGTGTTGATTTCTCCATGCTCCTCAAGAGCGAGCTAGCTAGCTAGGTCAGCATAGATTTGAGAGTTTGGCCCATTTCAGTTGAACACAACGTTCAAATAACACTCTTTTGAGTAGGAATCTTCACTAGAAGCATGAAGCTATAACTATAATAAAAGAGAGGCTGTACTAGAGCTGTAAGCTAGCTTTAAAGGTCTTTTGTCTTGAATTTTGATCTGTTGAAGATGAGAAGACCCTCCCCGCATCCTAGATTGTTCAACGTTAACGGTTCCTTACTTACTTACAGTCCATTATTGTACTGTACATACAGCGACACTTCATAATTGTGTTTGGCTTGGGTAACGTGTGTGTATATGTATATATCTTGATAGAACCTACTTGTGAATGAGTTCTGTCTTATCTTTTATCTTATCTTATCTTCTTTTTTTTTTGTGTGCATCACGTGAACATTGCACCAAAAATTAATGGTGATTTTATTGTTCTATTTGGGAGAACTTAAATTTATTTTTTTATTTTTTATTTTTTGTTTATAAACAAAAACTAAATTTTTTAGCTTTTGTTATTTGTATAAGCTAAGATAAGTATAAAATAAAGCAAAAAAAACTGAAAAGATCTAACCGTTTTGCTTAAAACCAAAAAAAAAAAAAAACCCGAAAAAAGTTGAAAAAAACTATACCTAATGGCCTCTATGTCTCCAAAGTATGATTGTTAGCACCAAAATGACAATGGACCACTAAACCACAAGAACTAGTGTTATTTGATTCAACTTAAAGAGTTATACCATCCAAACAAGTTAGACATTAGATTTAGGAAAACTGCTATTATACTGAAAAATTTATACAAAAAACCCTGTCAAAAGCGATGAACAGGGGCGGACCCATCAAAGATTCAGTGGAAATAGCTGCCCCACTGAATTGGTTACTAATTACACTAATATCTTAGGTTCTCTCCCGCTACACTCCTTTCCACGATATCCTTTAAGTATTAGTTTTATAATTAGTAATTACTTAGGGCTCAATTATAAATATTAAGACTAAAAAAAATTAACTATAAATTTTAAAATAAAAAACGAGAGCTTATCTGTAAATAATAAAATTTAAATTTTGTCAATTGTATTTTTTACTCTTTTATATATTGTTGAAATTTTTTTAATATTATTAAGCTTGACAGGTGGAGTACAAGAGCAACAGGTGTGAAGACGAGAGTAGATGAAGATTTTTATGTGTGAAGTGAAAATAGAGATTCAACAAAATATCTATACGAATATAAAGACAAAAATAGAGATAGGGGTGCCAATTCCGTCCTGCCTCAATCTACTGCTATCTCTAGCTAAGCCTGCTACGATCGGCATTATCATGTGGTACTTTTGCGGGTAATCTGATTATTACGTACATTCAACACCTGTTATTGAATTATTCCTGTAGAAACAAAAAAAACGTGCAGTTTGATTTTTAAGTCAGGAGGACCAAAACCTATATGGTCCTGGGTCTATATATATATATATGTATATAACTTTCAGACATGCAGCTAATGAGTCCTCAAAATGGGTTAAAGGAATAGGTACCCTTTCGTACCCCTCAATAACTGCCCAACTACTGTTTACTGACTGCAACTGAACAAGAAAAAAAAACACTTTGGGGGCAGTAACCCTGCAAATGTGTATTTGGAAGCGCACATTTAGGGCAGTAACCCTACAAGCTGGTCCTTGTCATTTTCTTCTTTGGAGAGATAAAAGAGGGATCCACTCTTCTCTTATCATTGTCAAGAATATTTGATATTTAGCTTCAGGTAAGTGTGTAAAAATCACGTTTGATATGGCTTATTTTGATTTATAAATAAAAAAGTTAAAATTTTTTATATATTTTTATTTTTTTTGCTAGTCTTATCTTATAAAAATAAATAGTTTTAAAATCTTAATTTTTTTTATTTATAAGTTAAAAAAAAAATGTACCAAATGGGCCTTGAAATGAGCGTCAAGTAAGAGTATACCGTTTGTATAATATCGGCGATACCTGAAATGAAGTATTTTTCAGAGAAAACAGTTACGCTTGTATCGGCCACTCTAAAGGCAGATGATTGCCTAGTGATACGTGGTTTACCCCGATTCTAATTAGTTGTGGTTGTTTGTCAGCCTCCGAATTAGTTTAATCACTATGTGTGTGATGCCAAAAAATAAAACAGAGAGAAGGAAACACAAGAGAACACTTAGAGAACAAACTCGTCACTCAATTGGAAGTCCAACAAAAGAGATAAGAGTAAAGGATAACACTCGCCACCCTATGAAAATCCACTAAGGAATAAGAGTAAACAAGAAGAACTTATTCTTCTTCAAAAGCCAAAGGCTAATTTCATTAAATACTCAAAACATGATCTGATTAAATAGAAAAGAGATACTAATATAGACATAGAACAAGCCTCTAGCCATAAGTGCGGACATCTTCCGAGAAAGACAACACAAGTTTTAACTACTTAAAAAGAGAAGACTTGACCAAAATTAATACATTCTAATAAAATGATTTAGAAACTAAAAAGACACTTAATAAGACTTCAAATACTACAAAATAAGGTTGGTAAAGTCCCAAGACAATTTGCTGAAGCAAAACTAATGGAATACCAAAAGTTGCAAAATTCGCAATTAACAGTCAATATAATTGCACTTTACGAAAACGACCATAACTGTCTCTAGAAAACTCCAATTGATGCACCATTTTTTTTTTTTTGGTTGAAAACTAGACTCTAAAATCTTTCCAACTATGTATGGCTCAACAGTTAGAACTCTTCCAATTGATTCAGTTTTCATTGTAAAGTTACCCCAAAATTTGTGACTGTACAAAATTTCCTATTTTATTTGATTTAGAAAATTCAGGCCCAAATGCTTTGTGAACCAATTCAGGCTAAGCTTTTGGACCTCCGGTGTCAGTGTGGGATCGAAGGGCCCTGAGTCCTCCCAGTTATTAAAAAAAATCTTAGTATAAGTATTTAAATTTAAATTTTATTTTCGGACTTGTCAATATATGCATATATATTGTTTTACGGGTATGTGTATTGTTATTATATATATATATATATATATTCTGGTGTTTACTTCACTTTTTTTGGTTTACAAACAGAAAATAAAAGATTTAACTAGGCCTAGGCTTGATATGTGGGAGAAACCCAACATAGTTTGAAAATTGGTAAAACCCCATTGCACTAAGCCCATGACCAAAAAGAACTGGGCCAGGTGGTGATAAGCCCATGACTAAAAAGAATAGAATGAAACGTGGTACTGGGCCTACGAGTACAATGATTCCATCCAGAAGCATTGCACGTGGTCGAGATGGCCTTTTTACTTCGTGGATCACACAAAAAAATTATGCCTACAAACGTATTCTAAAACATATTTTAGAATATTTCATCTACTTTGCATGTTTCATTACAATGAAACATCAAGCAAAATATAAACAATAACAAAATAAGTAATGTTATATATAGAAATTTTTATACAGAATAATTCGGTTATTTGTGGCCCTTACATTTCAAATAAAAACTCACTATTTTTTGTTATAATTTCTAAAATACTACTTTCACATTATTCTAATAGAATTTTTTCGTATAAAAATCTGTAAGAAGGGAATTTTCTTCACAAAATTGATGTTTGTGATTGGCAGAATTGTTAGCGCGCACAATCAATGCTACGTGGCCATGTATATTTTCTCTTCTTATAGCACAACATGAGGTTTTTTTTTTCATTTTTTTTAGTAAATCCAAGTTGAGGTTACTTCATATCTAGAATCAAACAAAAATTAGTGGAATCTTAGCTTACAGGGTCATTCACTGAGAATAGGCCATGATATATATGTCATCCTCACAAAAGAATTTGCTATTCTTATAGATTTTTTCAAAAAAATAAAACAAACACAATGGTATTTTTAAAATTATCTTACAGGATTTTTATAAAAGAAAAACCACAAAAAACTAATGTGTTTTACAATGAAAATTTTTGCACAAAAAAATTATAAGCTTATACCAAATGGTGTTTGAGCGTAACTTATTTTTTAGTTTATATTTATGGCTTTTTAAAAATGAAATAACCACAAAAAACTATGTCGTTTTTCAAAAAAAACCATTTTTATCTGAAAACTTTTTGCACTTAAAATTTTATACTTATGATATATAGTAACCCATATGCAATATTATTACCCAACAAAAATATATCATAAAGAGTACCACTTCCCTTGACCATTTCCTATCCTAAGTGAGAGTTCAAGATCCAAGTTTTTTCTACTTTGGAAAACTACCTTGAAATAACTCTCTACTTTTACTAAGGGAACGTAAGGCTTCCTCTAGTTAATAAGTATAGGGTTACGCCCTATTTTCTACTAGAAATTGATGCTGTGTTTAGAACTAGAACTTATCAAGGAAAAAAGTAAAAGAAAAAAAAAGGTTGGGAAAAGAAAACAAAATGAAAGATGAATTTTTTTTTTCGTAACCTTTTTCTTTTGCTTTTTCTTTTCTTTTATATCACCAAATTCTTGTTAAACATAGTGTAATTGAATAATCTCAATGGAAAAAAATAAAAGAAAAACAAGAATACATTGAGTGTGGTTTGTTTTCATACTTCATTCGTGACTAAACCGTGTTACTAACAAGCCTAACAACATTCTTAGGTCGTATTGGAATTTTAATATTGCAAATTTTGAAACACCAAGTTTAATAAAATCAAGTGTCCCTAGAGTAAAAAAATGTTCTAACTCTCAAACCAGAAATTCAATGAGCAATTTATTTCCGTATGTCACTCATGCTCAGATCATTCTACGTGCCATGTTTGATGGCTTGCAATGGATCCAGCGATCTATCTACAAAATTCCTTACGAATGAAGATGACGCACAAATGATGAGCTTCTATATCATCATTCATCAAAAAAATATTAATAAAACTGATGATTATCACTCTATTTTCTTTTTTTTAAGATGAGTGTCATTGTATTTTCTTACCTACAGATACCAGGGTTGGCATATATGCCTGTAGGTAAGGATAACATTTCCTTAATTTTTCTCTATGCTTACACGGCAAGTTTTTCTTTTGGAATTAATTTACATTTCAACCAAAGGAAATAAAAAAAAATGACCATCCCATTCATTCATGCTCTTGAAAAAGAAGAAACAAGAAACAAAGCAAACCTCAAACGTTTTCTCACATGGATACGTATTCTGTACTGATGCAGTATGGGAAAAATCCAAATTACATTTTTCCCGGAAGTTTCCTCTGCTGATTCATTACCCCACTGAGGAAATCAAATCGGAATTTTTTTTGTTATAGCTTGAACAAGTATCTGAGTAGTAATGTACAGAGAAAGAATGATTTTGAAGGGGAACACAAAGGCAGAAAATAATGCTATTACAACATTAACATAAGCCAATTGTAATATACAATACCTACCATTATCTAGCAAATCTTCTTAAGATCCAATCAAACAAGACTTGTTCCTCAAAACCCTCAAAACCAAACACTAAACATTTATCACAGATCAACAAGAAGCTTCTGATTTCTGATCAACTTTGATTCATATGAAAACTAGACTGTTACGATCATCATCAAATCTCATCTCCCCTAAATTTGGAGGCACTCCTCCATCCCCCATGCTGCTTTCTTGGAAACTCAAATCGAATAAGAACCCATACTCATCATAGCTCTTGGAGTTGATTTCACTGATGGGAGCTTTGTTTGTCTCCTGAGATAACTGAAGAAAATTAGGGTTTAAGGCCGACGGGATCTGAGGAGTGCTAGGGTTCTGGTTTTGAAGGGGTGGGCTTTGGGAGAAAGAGGAGATGGTTTGGTGATGCCCACAAGGCAAGGTTTGGTCTGTAGTAGGAGATGCAGCCAAGTATGGAGAACTGGCACCAGCTGTGGTACTTTCAATCACATTTTGTGGGCTAAGTTTGTGGTGGCTGTTCTCTCCCTTGCTTTTGTGAAATACTTTACATAAAACCCAGTCCTCCTGCCAATACAATAGGTATGAAACTGTTAGAGAGATATCCATATATTAAAGATAAATAACTGAGAAAAACCAATGGATTCAGGTGAAATCTCTAGTGGCCGGATTAGCTGCTTCTTATTTCCCGCAAAAAATAAAAATTTAAATCAAGAGAAGGAAAAGAAAACTAATATTCATGGGTGAGGAAAATTTTCAGTAACCATAAGTTTCTTATGTTCTCCATGAAGATGAGACCGAGGGGTGATAATTTGTAACAATTTGCCAACAAGCATACCCAGTATTTTCCTTTTTTTTTATTTATTTATGTTTTGCATGAGCATGAAACTTGCCGCTGCATATGGTTGCCAAATTTTGGAGTGCCTTGTTTCAAAATCTTACTAACAAAACAATTAAAAGCTACCCAAGAATAGAAAAGCCGGCGGTTGGCACAAGGACACAAGGATTTTATATGAGAGAGAGAGAGAGAGAGATGACACAAGAAGAATGAAAAATATTCTTGTCGCAGCAAGGTTGCCACCAAGATTCATTGGATCTGTCTATTATCGACTGGCTTTTCTAGGGTTCTCGCCAATAGGGTTTCATTGGATCTTGTCTAGTTGCAACTGGCTTTTCTATTGTTCTCGGCAACAAGGTTGCAACCTGAATATTGTTTTATCTCCCTCTCTCTCTCTCTCTGTCTCCCAAAAATTGCAGCCATAAAGACAATTAGTGGACGGAGGGAGGGGGAAGAGCGGGGTCATGGTTTTCCCAAATTTTGAAAATCTCCTTTATATATTATAAATTTTTGAATATTTCATATATAACAGTGTATTGGAGTTCAAAGTTGCTAAATTTACCTCCACCATTGTAAGTTTTTGAATATTTAGAATATTATATAGTATATTGATATCTCAAAAATTAAAAGAATTTCCTTAATTCTCCTTTTAACCAAAAAAAAAATTCTTTGCCTCTTCCCCTCAACCAAAATTCTAAGTCTGCCACTGATAAAGATTACAAAACGAAAGAGCAATAAGAACAAACCTTGGGAGGCATGTGTGGGTTCTCAAGGCGAAACTCATGCATAATCCAACCAGTTTTAATCCCATTTGGAGCTCTGCTTCTGTAGAAAACCAGCGTCTTTCTCATCCCCACGATAGCACGACTCCTCGGATCACGCACCGTACGATCCTTTCCGGTGGCTTTCCAGTATCCAGAAGTCGTGGCTCGGTTTGTTCGAAATCCTGTGGCATACTTGCGGTCCCGAAAGCTGAAGAAGTACCACTCATTCGAGTTCAGCTTTGCTACCTCTTTGAGAGCACAACCATGTGGGTAGGTTTGGAAAAGTTAGACAAAAGAATGCTATATTCCAAAAATCATGGGGTTTACCAGCACACTAAGACAAACTCAACATTTACAGATATGCATGGTTGAAATCGTTTGATATACATCAATTTTTCACTCGCTAATATGATAAATATTTTCCTATAGGATACCCAAAAAAAAAATAAACAAAATAAAAGTTGGGGAAAATCATATTGATTCTAGCGAGATTCTGCTTACACTAGGTTTCTGAGAGATCAGAAGTATATATTACCTCAAATCCCGACCTAGATCGACTGATTAAAAAGATTCTCACCATTTTTCTGATACAGCAAATTAAACCAGCTCTAACACCCTTGGGAAGAATCACATCTCACTTCTAAATCTCTGTCCTATGAAGTGTTGATATTAAGTTACATTAGCTAAGAATCATATGCATCAGATGTCACCATAAATCAGCTTTGATTATAGGCCTTTGGAAATGTTGAAGATAGGTTTCAAAGAATTTTACCCATGCACAAGAAAGAACTTACCCTTTAGCATCATATATATTTTTGGTGCCAAATCTGTAGAAATAATGGTGGAAGTGTCAGGTATTTTCATCTAAGCATGCTACTCTTTCAACTTTCAAAAGAGGCCATTAAACTTGGGTAACTATGTTTGCCTTACTAGGGTTTCAATTAACCCTATTTCTTGATATATTTGTAAGTTGCAAATTAACAAAAATATGATGAATACACTTCTCAATAAGAGAGTAAGAAAACATTCTCACTAAAGTTCAAACAAAAATATTTCAGTAATGCTTCACTCAAGCTTGCCTTGAAAAAACACACTTCATAACCTATGGATTACAAGAGAAACATTGCTTGAGTGTGTGCGTAGTCAAGTGTTCAACCCTTTGATCCCCAAATAATGTCCTCATATTTTTGAAGATATAAAAAAGTTGAAAAAAAAATTAAAAACTTAATACGTTTCTCCTCAAGACTTGCAATTTTAGCCAACTTTTGACAACATTGCCCTGGTATTTTATTTGACAGACTACGCATTTAGGAGAAATAAGGGCGTTGTTGGTGGTCATGAGGAGAAGTGTTGAGAAAGCCACTTTGAACACAAGGAATTTCGAGAATGAACTGTTTTAAAGGTAAATTTCAAGGAGGTTTGAAGGAGGAAAGTTATTGAAATTTCTTTTTTGAATCCTTATTTCTGATTTCTAGCCAGTCTAACTTATGAATTCCCAAAGTATAACTATTTCCATACACCTGAAATTGCTAAGTGGATCCACTGAACTCATTCATGCACCCCAAAAACGTAAGAAGTAAGAACATCTCTATTCTTTTCTTTTCCTTTTGTGTCATTTCCCACTTTAAAAAAGATCCTTTTTTACTCCCCTTCCTGCTTCAAGAAGAAAAGGGAAAAACCAGAAAGATAGGAGAATACTATACATAATATCACTTTTAAAGGTGTGGAAGATATAGTCTGTGTCATACCTTTGTATAAACTAAGTATCACATAAGAGAAATCATTACTTGAAAGCTTTTAATTAAGAAGTAATTAAATATGATTAAGAAACAGTTAACCACCTCCTCTCTCTCTCTCTCTCTCTCTCTCTCTCTCTCTCTCTCTCTCTCTCTCTCTCCAGTTCTTAAAAGCCATTATTGCAACTTGTTTGTCTTCTGCAGACCTCATTCATGTGGTAACATGTTTGTCTGCTTATACAAGAACCTAGACATTTTTCAGTGTCTATGTGTCGTCTTCAACCTTGCTAAACATTAGCACAAACAAGTACGGACAACCCTAAGTGTCTGTAATTCACTCATGATCGAAAATATGTTTTCCATGTATCGAAAATAACAAAGAAAAGAACATCTCATCGACTTTTACAACAACAATAAAAAGAAAGTTAAGTGAAAACATCGTGAAATCATCGCAGAGAGGATAAAAGGGATATTTCCCAAGAGAGAAAAGAAGCAACCATGGAAAGCAAAAGAGAAGAGACCTACCAGGAAGCTGCCATGGCTCACAGGTATGCAAGTCAATTTCCACCAGAGTACCCATTAGAACTTCTTCATTTGCAATCTTTTTGTAGAGATAATGGCAGACCAACTCCTCGTCATTAGGATAGAATCTAAACCCTGGTGGCAGTGAGGCTTCTATGTCTCTTAGATCCATTATTTTGGCTGTTTTTGATGGGAAAAAGGTTTGGGCTGGCAACGATAAATGAACTTTATGAGATTCCAAACCAAATTTCAGTTATGAATTGGTTGGAGATGGAAAGTAGGTGGTCTAAAAAGAAGCTTTGAATTCTATGTTTGGGAGTTGCAGATATTTATTATATATATGGGAGAAGAAAGGTATGATATATATAGATTGTTTGATAAGTACCTTTCCCAGTTAGTATTTCTTACAATATTTTAGCAGTTTATGCTTGTGTAGTTTGTTATTGTTGTAGTAGAAACTTTCAACAAAAACTAAAGTTACAAGAAATACTTTTGGGGGCTGGGAGAGAAAGGGGGTGGGGGGGTGAGGGGAGGGGCCCTTGGGCTGCGGCGTGTTATAAAGGGAGAAAGGTTAATGCATTTAGTGAGTAAAATCCAAATAATATACTAGAGAAAACCTCCAAAATACCCCTTTGTACTTTATCGTTTAAAAACAATAACTATGTATACAATTCATGTCCTCTCTTGTGGGTGACATAGGAACAAATACAAATAGACAAATGGAAAACTTATATTGCACAATTTTTCACACCTTTAAGGGGATAAAAATTCATTAGCTAGATCGGACGGCTGGGGTTTTGCGCTCCATGTGATTACTAGGCTGCAGTCTACCAAGAAAAAAAAAATTTGCCTAATAACAAATGATTATGAGTATCTTGCTCTGGAAAGACAGGCATAATGAGCAATAGCTTTCTTGTAATATAGATTAGCCTACTAGCTAGGTCTCATATATACCATCCATAATCAAACCTGTATTGGGAGAAAAATAGCAAGCAAGAAGCTTTCTAGTATTACATTAAACAGGCAACCTATAACACAGATTAGCTTGCTAGATTTGATATCTATTATCCATTAAAGAAAAATGCATTGCATCTGCATGCTTGTTGATTATTGTAGGTCCAATATTTCAGTAGGCCACTCTCTTTGACAAGATACTCATCCATCCATTTGATCTAGTTTTAAACTTGGACAACTCAAAGAAATCAAGTACTGATAGAGTTATAATCATGCAGTTTAGAAAAGTCCTATCGGTCCGATCTCGATCATAGATGAATAATTTTCTATTGACACAACTGTGGGGCATGAGATTAGCTTTGATCTGGGGCCTCCTAATGATGAACGACATTCGAGCCATCACTAATTGTAAAAATAATCACATGAATTTTTAGAATTTTGTTTGGCAATATTGTTGGCAATGCAATAATAATTGAAATGTGGACAAAATATTTTTTTGTCTCAACATGTATCATCTAATGATAATAATTAGGCTTGTATACAGTAGATTACGACATGAATGGGTCAGGAAGAATTAGAACAAAAGATGGAAATAATTGAGCTCGAATTCTCACTTTTTTTTTTTAGTGGGACAGAATATATAACCATAAGACTTCACATTCTTCTAAAAGGTCAAGATTTACCCCCATCAATCCTCGACCAAGCACGACATATTAGTAGCCTGTTCAAGTAATTTTATGTTATCTGCAATCATTTAAGAAATTTTCTGCCTTATCTGCCATCGATGATGCACAAGGCTTAGCCACAGTCATCAATTGTCTCAGTGGAAACTAGAAACCACAGTGAGAGAGAGTTTGTTAAATTATTAGGGGGAGAATCTTACGCCGCTTTCAATTCTTGCTTGGAGAAGAAGAAAAATTAAGAGAAAAGAACAGAAAAGAAAAGGAAAACAGATAGGCCTATGTCGGGAATGAAATATTTGAGAACATTGGATCTTGGGAGACAAATTTTGTAACCGGAGTTAATTAAATAACTCACATCTTGACTTGACACAAACTTTTGAAAAATCTTGTTGACAATTAAATGTATCTAATTTACTCTTGAAGGAGTTCTAATGAAGTTTTCTTGATCAGCTTTTGGAGACTTACATTAACTTAAGCCAAATTAATTGTCTTATCGTGTGAATTGCGATAACCACTTGAAAGATGGAAAGCAAAATTAAAAAAAAAAAAAAATCAATGCATCAAAGTCTGAGATTTTGTTTAGAAAACTTTTAGATAGATTCACCCAAAAAAAAGCCTGTGTCTCCCAAGCCTTGGCTTCTGAGAGAGTTGGTTGTGCATTAACCCAACCATGTATAGTACTAATCTTGTAAAATAATATCAAATCTCTAATCTAAACAAACACTCTATTATCCAAATCATTAATTAACTAAATCACATTATAATAATGCTTAAAAGTTCTCAATCAAGGTTCCAATGAGAATTTATCTGATGCGACCTGTCACACCATCTAGGGTACACGTCATTATCGTGTGACGCATTGATTTTTCTGCGATTTAATTATGACTCTGCTAGGCAAAAGGAAGAAAAATGCAATGATTAATGTTGAATTCTAGGGTTTTGGGATAGTATTTCCTAGGAGGCCATTTTGGGTTAGGTGTGAGTGACGTTGGAGAAAGAGTAACGGCTTGATATTCCTCTCTTTGAAAGTTTTGGAACCAATAATTTCTTCCCCTTTGGAGTGTCCATTTGCTTAATTCACTTCCATAAGTTATGGCCTCTTCATGGGGACACTGGGCCCTTGCCTACATACCCCTATATCTCACCATTCACTTTCGTTATACAGTGAATTTGTATATATAAAGATACATCATTAAATACACATATAGGTATATACAAACATTTTTGTTATATCCATTGTGGGTTCCACTGGTGTCCAGATTAATGATTAATGATGCCTGCCCCACTTCAGTAACGTTGCTTAACCAGTCAGATCTTGCCAAATCAGCAACAAAAGCTGAATGGGACCCAGCTAACATTCTCTCTGATGTTCTTTCTTGAAATGAGTGTTATCAAAAATCAATCTTTTAACATTTTATTCATAATCTTAAGATTCGCATGGTGTTTCACTTTTTGTTGTTTTTCATCTTCTTTTTTAACACCTTTGTTGACAACAGAAATAACCAGCTTTTTCTCTCAAGAAATGGATTGGACGATTGGAAGAAGCTTGAGGCACAAGGTAGAATGCCATTTTCTCTTTTCCAGCACTCTACGTAATTCCATGCCTGATTAATCTACTATTTGCAGCATATGAGAAAATCATTGTTTTGCTTTTTATATTTAGGACCAAACTTAGGCCAATCTCTCGTTCTCGTATTTATCTTCTATTAGTTCAGATCATAATTGTCAATATCGCATTGGTCGGTGCACTATTTTTACTATTGATATGGTACGTACCGACACCAGTATGTTACCGAATACCGTATTGAATTTATCGCTATTAATATTTTATACTTGTAAAACTGTATATTTATTTACGATATATTATCTTTCAAAATATTGGCATTGTTCATATAAAGTATTATTTAACACTAAATTATTTTTACACAATACAAATATGTAATTTAACCCAAGTAGGTATTTAAAAATATTTAAACGACATATTACTTGTCTAGTTTTACTATTTATTAAAATAATAGACATTTATAATAAAAAAATAATAAAAACAAATTATTTTAAAAAAATTACACAAAATCCGGTGTATATTGGTACCACTCGGTGCAGACTGATATTGTTCGGTACAGCCGAGATGGACCGGTGTTTGCCGATATTGTCCAATATTTTAACCGGTGTGGAACATACCCTTCTTTACACTGTTTTATAGCCAGTGCAGTGCGTACCGACCTGTACGGACTGGTGCGGTGCGAGATATACAACTATGGTTCAGATATCAATATATACAAACAAGTGCAAAGCAGGATAAACTTCATCCTGGGAGAGAAAACCAAAGAGAGAGAGAGAGAGAGAGAGAGAGAGAATTCAGACACATGAATGAATTTTATCACAAGGTAGCAAAATATCAAATATGTGGATATATTTTATCTAATAAGAACTTGGTAATTTGTACTCAAGCTTCCTACTTAGGCAATTCAGATTCCATCAACGCTTGTTTGAGTGGAATCATACCATTTCCTTTGTTGATGATCTCAAAATTATGGTGCACCATACGGACTTAGTTTGACAACTTGCACATTATCAAAAACAAAATTACATTGTCTTTTAAGACCACGTTTAGAATTTGAATTTGTTCACGAAAAAGAAAATAAAAGTCAATAGAAGAATGAGCAAGTACAAACCATTTCATTTTCCTTTTCTTTTTTTTTCCCTTCATCAAATTTTAAATCCAAACGAAAAGCATAATACTAATTTACTTTGTCCATCATTATCATACTGCTCTACATCTGTTTCTTTTTCGTATCTCACTTGATTTTCTTTGCTCAAAAGTAGAAAAGAAATAAAAGAAAAAGTGAAATGGGAATTCTAACATTTAAAGGCTTCGTGGGTCCCTTATAGTGATTCCAGCAAATGACTTTGCTTATCCATCCAAGCAACCATAAAGTCTTGTATCCAGTACAGGGTTAATTGTTGACAATGTCTCTCCATTTTGAAGTCTTCACATTTCCACCCTTTTGAATTAACTCCATGTTTAAGTTTTTTTTCCCTCTTCCATCATTTTTTTCATTTTTTTATTCTTCATTTGTTGTGGGGATCAATTCAACTTAAGGTGTTCTTCACCAATTTTCCTTATGCAGTAGGGTTTTACCCACTTCCCACAACAAGTTTTTCATATAAAATGCATCTATAGTATCTTGACAGACAGACCTAGCTGATGGATGTCATGAGCAATCTTCCTCATATATATAGCAGCAGCCTGAAGTCAGAAGTTCATACTCAGCGTAAAGGAACAGTCTTCCATAGTCCATACAGTGGACCATCAAGTGGTTGGCTCAGTGGGTAACAACTCGAATTTTCTTGCTAAGTGTTCGGGTTCGAATCTTCATAACCGCTCGGTAGAACTAAACATACTCTTCAGGGTCTAAAGTATACGGCAGGACCTAAGATTCAATCCCGATATAAGTGCGGTGGGGTCTCCCGCAGATAGTTATGTGGTGCTGAAAGATAATACTCCCTGACGAATGTGTGGAGTAGCCCATATATATATCTATTTTTTGTACCATAAATAAAATAAAAATAAAACATAGTCCATACAGTGGCACGTCTCCATGCCAAGATAAGTAATATAGTTGTTGCAAACAAATTTGTTTGCTGACCAAGGATATTGCTTGGCGTAGTAGTAAAAGCTCATACTACAAAGCATGAAAACGTGAGTTTGAATATGAAAACAATCACTTTGTACAGCTTGCCAAATATTAGGCCTGTATTCAATCTAAACTATAAGTTTTTGAATTTGGGAAACTAGTATTGAGGAAATGGCCTTTAATTTTATTTTTGCGAATTCATCACCTCTCCCACACCTACAAAAGATCAGTAAACTCAATTGGTCTTTTAATCTTATGAGAAGAAAATGATTTGGTATTTTTTTGAAAAAAAAAGGAATTATTTTCTTTTTGATTGGTTATAAATAAAATGGTAAACAAATCATAATAAGTTGAGTAGTGAATTGTTTAAGTTTGGTTTAAAATTTTAACGAGCTTAAAAAATGTGTTCAAGCTTAACTTATCATCTTTTAAGCTAATCTCGAATCTGAAATCTTGAACAAGTCGGACCAAACCAAGGTTAAGTGGCTTGACTTTTTCTACCGCCTCAAATTGTTAATTAGCTTACGAGCTTACCTCAAAATATTAATTAACTTAAAAAAGTGCTCAAAGGTTTGCCTCTCAATGTCACAAGTCAATCTGGAAATTTGCTTGGTTTGTCTTATAACTTTACCCATTAAAAATAAATATGTACAAATCATTTGTTTCTCTTTCATTTTGGTAACAAATTAAATATTCAAACATTGTGAGGTTTCTCTTAACAAACCAACAATATTTTCATTGATATATTTATGACTTCAAAATGTCTTTTTCAAATTTAGAAAGCAAAATCACGTATCAATATAGAAAGATTCTCTGGTAATAACTTGAAAACGTAGGTAATTGTTGTCTAAAAGTACAAGCATCGTAGATCACCTAACCCTTTGAACATGCCGATTAGAGGGAAAATGGAGAAAACTGCAAGATATATGAATTCAAGGAAGTTTTTCATTTTTCAAAAAAGAATGAGCCTAAAGAATGACCCACAATCGCATTTGTGAGTAGATGTTCTCATGATAGATATGTTGAACCAAAGAGGTTAAAGGAGCAATTATCACATAGATTTGGAACACACGTGTCCAAACTCCAACAAAGCACAAGTATCAAAAAAATAGGATTATTACCTAATGTGTCTGGTTTTTTATAGGTCAGACATATCTTCTCTCGAAATAATTGGATAATTTTTCTCTTCACCAATAAACAAACTTTTTAAAAAGGTGAAAACTCCACAGTGCTGTTGTTAAGAACAGTAGTACCTATCCAATGCAGTCAACAACTATTCGCCACATCAACTAAGCTCTACCTACTTAATAGTAAAACCCAATTAATGTGGCGAGCAGCCACACAGCTTTCGATAGCATGCCTCACTTAGTCACTCCACAATAGGGAGTGACCATCATCGAAATCATTAGGAAGGAACTGACTTTAAGAATGGGCTAGAGGGACACTTGTATCAGTTGTATGTAATGGCGCGCTTCTTGTGATGACATGTTGCCGAATGGTTGTTGTAATCAATGGCAAAGCAAGGAAATTCATTTACAAGAACTATTAATTATAACTCTGGAAAAAAAATCATAATAAATAATACGACATTTGGCTCTTCTACATATACATACAAAAAATTTTAAAACAAAAGAACTATTTAAGAGGCATTTATAATGTTTTAGGGGGGCAAATTGATTATCATTTACAAACTGTGTAGAAAAAGAAAGATAGTTAAAATACCAGAAGTCATAAGTCAAAAGCCTATAAAATAAAATAATAATAAAAAAAGGCGAATATAAGTATTAATGGTAACAGGCAAGTTTGGGACAAAGACCTCTATCCTATCCTCACCTTACCATGATGACCCTTTCCCGCCTTCACTCCCGCTTCGCCTCTTTTATATTAATAACTTTTTTAAGCACATCATGAATAAAATAAATGCAAAAATCATGAAAATAAATAGAATCACACTTTATGTGTTTTAGTATAGTATTTATATATAAAAAAATATATAAATATATATAGACAAGTTCAAAATGAGTTACTGTACATTATCTCTAAATTGAATCTAACCCAAGGCAAATTAGTATCACTCTTACCCATCCTGTTAGGGACGGGGTGTTAGGGACAGGGACATGAGATGGGAGTTGTTCTACCATCCTTAAACATGAGCCACAAATACGAGCACGCGCGCACACATAAACAGACGCAAATTCCATGCACGGCTGTCAGATGAGGGCCACACCACACAACTTGGAACTTACGTGGATTGTATTTGCTCTCCTCTCCATATGTATACTTCATCCATTGTTGCTTTCAACCTCTTTAACTTTTGCGGAAGCGAATGACAAAGTACTTGCCAACGAAAGCTCTACTTCACCAAACCCATTCTATCTTCCAGAATCTCCTCCATTCACAACTTCCACCTCTCTCGAAAGGCTCTGTGTCAGCTGTTTACCACCCTGCCACATATCAATAGACAATAATAGAGAGAGATAGAGAGACAATACAAATACTGCCAGTCATGCTGATAAAACCACTCTTGATCTTCAAGGCTTGGAAAAACAAAAAAGAAAGAAAAGCGCAGAACAACCGCAATTAGCGGCCGCTGATATTAGATCATCGATCAATTATTTTCTAGAAAATGAAACTTGAGCTAATGCAAAACGTGGTGACACTCTCGAAAGACAAAAATTCCAACTTGTGAGTCGTCATACGCTAAAATAATTAATGCATCTGTGCGTTCGATATGTATATTTTTTTTTTTTTCTTTGTTTGTGTATTAGACAAAATATTTTGTCAATCAAGCTTCCATCTCTCTGTTCTGCCTGTCTGTCTCCGGATGTGCGATTCTGTTGTCTTCTGTCTAAAACCAAAAACACTAGAAAACAAAATAAAAAAAATTTCATGGGAAGACAGAGCCAACGAAGTATGGCCCGACTCTCTGATCCACCCTCTTTCAATACGTCTAATCAGGTTTTGTTTGTCTTCTCAGCCTAAGAAACAGCTAAAATAGCGGCTTTTATTCTATCAGTTATATCTTTACATAGCAAGTTGATGTTTATTATTCTTAGTGATCTCGTACTGTATTGTTCAATAATTTATGAGAAGTTTTTAAAAGATATTGAAGAAACCTAACGTTCAAGTTCATCTTAATGGTCCGAGTAACCAAGAATACTAACGTATAATGTCAAACCTTGAATCGGTCTAGAGATGTATGTATGTATATTCCATACTGATCATAAGTTTCTGTTAATTACAGTTTACATTTCTGCACTCCACACCAAATTCACATCAGAACTTTTATTTTTATTTGTAGTAGTTAAACCATTATCCTTTAAATTTGCTGCAATGTTAACTTATGTTTGGAAAATAGGCAGAAAATTTATATGTGACTAGCACATGACCTTTTTCAATGGGTAAAGATACATATAAAATTCAGTTCCTTTTTAGCTCGAAGCCTTGTGTATGCACATGCGTCAAATTGAGAGCTGTTACATGAAGTTTAATTACATCACATATTTGATTATACTCATAATTTTAGAGCAATTTAAGAGAAATTCATAATAGATTATTAAGGAACGGGATAGAATTTTATTTATTTGTCTCTTGAAAAAGACAACTTGTCTATCACATGTGCATTTTTTTCTGTTTTTTTAACAGAAAATTAGTACCAAGTTGACATTACAACAAAGTAGAAACGTAAGTCCTTAATTGCTACAAATGTAAGTCCTGAAGTGAAATTAGGGCAAAAATACAAAAGTGCAAAGTATAACTCACCCTCATAAATTTTCATGAGATGACATCAAATGGAGATGAAAACAGATCATTACGGAGATGATTATCAGAAAGCAGCCACATTAAAAGCAAATTTCTAATATAATCTACCACAATGAACAGCCAGTTCTCCATATTCTGCTCTTCTAATATAGCTCAGAGATGCCCATTATCATAAAATAAAATAAAAAAACATGATTAGACCACAGACAAATGCGTTAGTTGACACATTCTTTCTTTTTCTTTTTACCCCATAATTGGTGGGCAAGCTACCAGCTCCCCAACTACTGATGCAGTCACTTTAGTGTATGTTGCAAGAAAAAGGCGGACTGTCTTTATTCCAAACCTGTTCTGAAAGAAGCTTGAACCCTATTGAGGAAGGGATAGAAGGGACTAGCAGCCACAACACAAACTGTACCTAAAAGGGAGAGGAACTATTAAAATCCATATCCAAAAAACATTAAGAATTCTCAAGTCCAACGACCATATCCCTTAACCCATTTGATTTTCTCTACCTTGTATCAATTCCAAAGTAGATGCCATGCTGAACAAATTTCAAGATCAATAGAATATCCACGAAATTAGGTTTGTGTATAACAACAGTACAATCGTTGTCATACACAAAAAAAAAGTATGCGTCACTGATATGGCAAATCTAATTGTCGAATAAAGTATGAAGCTCCATTATAAAATAAAATCGAACTCTCTTGTATGATAGTTTTTGCTATTAATTATAAATCAAATACTAAAATTGAGAGTAGTAGAAATACACGTGAAAGCAGACAGCAGCGCTGGCTGTGGATTCCTTATTGAGAGGGACACATCGCAACCAAATCGTTTCCAACATGACGGAACCTCAAAACCTACTTTCCCTAGGAATATCGTATAGTTAAAAAAATGTCAAGAACAAGCTCTTCTTCTATTGATGATCACAAAAATCTCCTTTAATCCCAGAACTGCTCAGCCTTGCAAGGTGGAAAGCATATTCCCAAAATGGTTTGTTGAATATCCTTTCCCCGACCCAGTCATCCAGGTGGATAATATTTGACTAATTCAATGCCTTCTTGTTACTCCCTAACAAAAAAATAACAAAATATGCATATAATGACCAATTAAACCTGTTTAACAATTTTAAACTAATCCAATCACCGGTGGGGCAAGTTTCAGTAGGTTCACCGGTGGCTGCAACATGACGCAGATGAAAGACTACATCATGTGACCTCCTATGCAGTGAGAAGCTGAGGATTCATGCCTCCATCAGTTTAGGCAACCTACATTTTAAATGCGTTCCTTGGTGAATTGTACAATAACATTATCTTGGTTTGATGATAAGTAACAATTGAGTTTCAGCAGCACCAATATCCACACGTGAGATGCAAATGACAAAATCCTGAGGAGCATTTAAATCTGTAGTATATGGCCAGGCAGTGGAGTTTTTGAGAGGAGGCGATGCAGGGAGGAGCAGTAGACGTGTAAGAGAGGATTCATGTAAGTAGTGCCACAAAGTTTGGAGAAGATTTCTAAATTCTGAATGGGGAAATTTTAGCACTTCAACTGGGAAATTTGCCTATTCCAGATGAGATTTCAATGTCAGCTACTGATCGTGTTAAAGGCTAATGACCATTTGCCTTCAAATAATTAACTTGTCACAATAGCTTTAGAAATCCCAAAAAAAGTCCCAAAAAAAAAAAAAACAAACAAAACAAAAGAATGAAATAAAGGAATTCAATACTAACAGATAACCCCACTAAGTGAAATTGGTCTCGGGCCTTTTCTTGCCGGGGATGTTTGTGCTGAGGCTTTTCCCTCCCCACAAGATTCACATTAAATTCAATGCTCGAACACAGCCGGGATGTCCAGCCAATTTCTTAGGCATTCCAAATGATAAAAAAGCACGCGATTTCCATTAGTGTGTGCTGGTTGGGGAGGAGGAGGAGGGGTTTGCTGAATATATTTTCTGGGTTCAAATGTCACAGAAACTAGTATAAATATATACATAACTACCCATATAGACACCTAGTAAGTGTAATTAGCACCATCTATATGTAACACCTTCCAACATACCAATTCCCATTTTCAAATTTACTCATCTTTTCATTCGAATAAAGTACTGTGGGGAAATAACCCCCGGCCCAACCCAATGGGCGAGGCCCAATCTGTTCGAATTAAAAGTTGGGGCCCAAACCAGTTATGAGGAAAGGCCGGCCCAAATTACCGACCTCCTCCCAGCGTGGCCCGGACAGCCAACGGTTTGCGCAAACCGCTGGCGGTCTTAGAGCATTAAATGCGGAGTTAACTTGCATTTAATGCACGAGTGGCCGCCCACACAAACGTCGACGTGCACGTCCGGTCAGCCGGAATCCCCCCACGACGATGCGTCAGACGCTGCAGGTGGCCAGGCGGCGTCAATGATGATGCCTAACCAGCAGACCATGAGAGCCAGCTGATAGGCCAAAGAAAAACTCTCCGAAGGACTATAAAAAGTCCGAGGAATCGAGAGCCAGGTATGAAAAATGAACCCCTGACTTACGCCACTCCCATTCATACTTCTCGACTAAAGTTTGCTGACTTAACCTTCGGAGTGAGATCGACCAACCTAGGGTCGACCCATTCTAACCCATTCGTCTTGCAGGAAGAAGTTTGGACTTATCCACGTTGGGCTTGAGAGATCGGCCCAGCCTTCCCGAAGAATCCCACTTACAATTGGCGCCGTCTGTGGGAAGGCAAAAAAAAAACCATGAGTCTAAACAACCGGAGACAGAGGAAAGAAAACTACAACGGGAGGGGCTTCGGAGCTTCCTCCAGTAAAAACCAGACCAGTTCGGCACACTGCCAATCTACACCAGTAGGTCGGCAAAGAAGAATACTGAGGTCAGAGATACGAACGTCCGCCGAAAGCCACCCGGAGACACAAGAAGAAATGCGGAGGGATGCGGGTTATGTCAGGGACAGAAACTTCCGCAGGAACCACCCTCGGAATCTGGCCCCGTCACCCTCCAGTGGGCGGGTCCCAAGCGAGGATACACTCCGTGCAGCAGAGAGGGAAATTCGGCGGCGCGGAGAAGAGATAGCCTACCTCACCTCACAAGTGCGGGTAATGAGGGAGGCATTCTCTGCCAGGAATGGGCATAGGAGAGATGGGTCCCCAGATCGGGAGCAGGATGTTGGCGCCAGGGACGAACCAGCGCCACCGGTAAGAGGGAGTTACACCCCTAGTACCGCGCGTTGCGTTAACAGGCGCACGGGTCGGCAAAGGGACAGGAGTGAAACCCCGCCAAACAGCAGCCCAGCGGTGGAGGATCGGCGGAAGGAAGACTGGGAAAAGTGGTACAATGAAAAGCAGGAGGATAGAAGGCAGCAAACTAAGGAGCGCACAGCCCATGACCTGATGAGAAATGCCCTAGACTAGATTGCATCCACACCATTCACTGAGGAGATTGAATCCCATCCAATTCCTCGAAAATTCACCCCGCCAAAGTTCACCCTCTATGACGGGAAGTCTGACCTAATTAACCATGTTCGGCATTACAAACAGCTCATGGTAGTGTGGTGCAGCGACCAGATGCTGATGTGTCGAATCTTCCCCTCCAGCCTGGGGAGCGTGGCTTTACGGTGGTTCGACAAATTGCCACAAAAGTCCGTTTCAAGCTGGAGGCAAATGGCCGAGCTCTTTATAGCTCGTTTCATTGCAAACAGCCTACAGTCAAAGGAGGTTGACTTTTTGCTGACGTTGCGAAAGGAGGAAGGAGAAGGATTGCGAGCATACGCCCGACGCTACTGGGAGGCTTATAACGAAATTGATGAGTGCAGCGAGCAGTTGGCTGTAACTCAGTTCAAGATCGGCCTTCCCAGGGAGCATCGCTTGCGACAGTCCTTAATGAAGAAACCAGCCCTCACCATACAAGAACTAATGCTGAGGATCGAGCGCTATGCGCGGCTGGACGAGGACGTACCCCAAGGGGAAACACCCAAGGTTGGCGCGGCGACGAGCAAGAAGGATGCCAAGAAACCCCGATCCGAGGACATCAGCCGAGGAAAAAGAGTGCCCGATGGGGTCTACACAGTCTTTAAAGACCCCATCTATAAAATA
Organism: Euryodendron excelsum; assembly: GCA_033060915.1. Classification (NCBI taxonomy): domain Eukaryota; kingdom Viridiplantae; phylum Streptophyta; class Magnoliopsida; order Ericales; family Pentaphylacaceae; genus Euryodendron; species Euryodendron excelsum. The sequence continues at coordinate 4,818,297 of CM065382.1, forward strand.
TTGCCCCAGATCCGTGATAAGCCCTTCTTCAAGTGGCCCCCAAAGCTGGGGGGAGACCCGGCAACTAGGGACCAGAAGAGGTTCTGTTCCTACCACCACGAGAAGGGGCACAAGACGGAGCAATGTCGGCATCTGAAAACCCATTTGGAAGACTTAGCCAAAGCTGGCCACCTCGACCAATTCATTGATCGGGAGAAGACTAAGGTCGAAGCCGAGCAACCACGAGTGCGGGAAGCAGCCCAGAAGGAACCAGAACTAAGGCCGGTTCGGGTAATCAACGTGCTACACGGTTCGGCAGAGTCGGGAATCGTAGACCCACATAGGTACCGAGCCGAGATGCAGAAGGCTGCGCACCTAAGGGAAGTGATGCAGATACAACCACCCAGCAAGAAAGCCAAGGTCGGCAATACCCATGCATCAATCTCCTTCACCGACGAGGATCTCGCTGGAGTGCAGATCCCCCACAATGATGCCTTGGTTGTTACGTTAAGAATGGCGGACTGTGACGTTAAAAGATTACTCATTGACCAGGGGAGTTCATCTGAAGTTATGTACTACAGCCTGTTCAAACAATTGGGGCTCGGGGAGTCCGACCTCCAGCCATCGCTCAGCCCATTAGTCGGCTTCAGCTCAGACCCAGTCTGGCCCATGGGTAAAGTGACGGTTCCTGTGACGGCTGGAGGGATCACATTACAAACAGAATTCCTGGTAGTTAACGTACCATCCCCCTACAACGCCATCATGGGACGAACCTGGTTGCACCTCATGAAGGCCATTCCCTCCACCTACCACCAGCTGCTTCGGTTCCCGACCCCAGCGGGGGTTGGCGAGATAAGGGGAGACCAGGTGACCGCCAAACGGTGTTTCCTAACAGCATGTGCGACCAAGACAAGATCAGAGAAAGTACAAATGATGGAGCTGCATGAAGACACCCCCACCATAGATGATGTGGGACAGGCGCCGGAGAATAAAGCTGTGGAGGACCTGAAGAAGATATACATAGATCGGCAAGAGGAAAAATACTTCGTCATTGGCACCTCCTTGACCAAACAAGAGGAAAAATCCCTCATAGAGTTACTGACAGACTTCCTGGAAGTATTCGCCTGGACACCCTATGACATGCCTGGGATTGCCGCCGACGTTGCCTGTCATCGCCTTAATGTAAACCCAAATTGCCGACCTATTATCCAAAAGGGGAGAAGGGCAGCTACCCAGCATGTGGACGCTGTCTTGGAGGAAACAGAGAAGCTTTTGGAAGCTGGAGCGATTCGGGAGATCAACTACCCAAGCTGGTTGTCAAACACCGTGGTAGTAAAAAAAAAGGACGGCAAATGGAGGGTCTGTGTAGACTTCACTGACCTCAACAGGGCGTGCCCCAAAGATCCATTCCCCCTGCCCAAAATTGACCAGCTTGTGGATGCAACCGCCAGCTTCGGAAGGATGAGTTTCCTGGATGCCTACCGTGGATATCACTAGATCCCGCTTCACCCCGACGACCAAGAGAAAACGGCCTTCATCACTCCAAGGGGTATTTACTGCTATAGAGTTATGCCCTTTGGCCTGAAGAACGCCGGAGCCACATATCAGCGACTGGTCACAAAGATGTTCAAGACGCAGCTCGGCAGAACTGTCGAGGTCTACATCGATGACATGGTGGTAAAAAGCAAACTGAGCGACGCCCATTCGGCGGACCTAAAGGAGGTA